>JAVRKA010000045.1:782500-1982500 GCA_034508555.1 Venustoraphidia nigricollis | reverse complement strand
GGATTTTTGAAGTTGAACTTCTTTAGCGATGTATCTGTTTGCAAAAAGTAAGAAATCGAGGGGAAGTAGAACTGCCACATAAAGAGGAAGATAGTTTGTCTCTTAAATTACATGAAACTGACAAGAACAGAAGTTTATAGTTTGTTGTTAAATATGTGTAAATATCATTAATTAGTTTCACATAAAAAATTTAAACTTGGGAATAATATTAAAAACGAAAGAAGATAAACGTCTTATGTGAGCTTATGAGGGTGAGGTATCAGATTTAATTTTTTTGAAAACCGTCATCTGAAAGCGTCCTTTGAGCCTGAACTGGACTCATTCAGGGTACCATGATCATGGTCTTAATTTAAACCCAAAATATGTTGGCAGCATTGTTGATAACTTTTGGTCTAGATATAGCTTTAAGGTTACTGAGTACTAGCTATTAAATATGCTTCCTTTTTCACCCGTGTTCTCTCTCTAATTTCTGTGAAAAATCTTATTCAATTTTTTATGTTGATGCTTCATAATGAACTAGAGATATATACCATTCTTTTCAAATGACTTTTAGCCAAGGTTTTACAGTATATGTGATCTAAAAAAACGATATAATAATCCGCAATCTAATTGTAAATGTATATGTATTTTAAATGTATATTATGTATTTTAACATGTAAACTTCGTATGTTATTGACGATTTTATACCAGGTATGGTCATACAAATGAATAAAGTATTATTATTATTATTATTAGTGTATTTGCCATATGGCAACATACACTATTGGCGTCGGTCGGATGGCGGGACCTAGGGGTCGGACCAAAATTTCTCGACGTTTCATAACCTCCTAAACACTGGCACCATTTTTAAAAATGTTTATATATATGTATATATATATATATATATATATATATATATATATATATATATATATATATATATATGTGTACGCGCGATAACTTTCGAAAGAGTTAATTGATTTCAACGAAATTTGGGCCACATGTTGAAATCCATCACCGCAAGAAGCCTATTTTAAGGGTAGTTTTTCGGGGTTGAAAACTGTTTTTGGGCCCCAAAATACCGAAAAAATTCTCCGAATCGTTTCAAAATTGAAATTTAACCCTTTGGTAGTGATTAAAAAGTTTCCCCACAATTTTAATAAAATCGGCCCGACAGGACCGGATTTACAAATTTTATGAAAACACTAGTTTGCAGATAGTGACTTATTTATTGAAGGGTGTATTTAATTTGGTGTAGACGTTAGATTGATAATAATATTACAATTAAGAAAAAAATGTAATTTTAAGGGGTGTATTAAGGGGTTAAATTTTTTATTTTGCCCAAAAACAAACAATTTCACATAATAAAAGTATAAAACCACACGGCCTTATACAAGCAAATACACTATATTGTCGGCAGGGTTTTGGCACTGCGACCCGGGTTTTTTATTATTATAAAATCAGATAAAAACGAGAAAATCAGTAAAGTTTTACACAAATTTTTGTACAGAACGAACTAAATTTGAATAAAATTATTGAGCAAGCAAAATTTTTCAGTATTTTTAATATAAGTTTGTAAAGAAAAAACTTCAAAATGTTAATTTGTCTTCTCGTAATTCGAAATCTCCTGACTTGTTGAAAAGAAATATTTTCGAATATCACTTTTTTGGATTCAATTTTTAGAGCAAAACATTTTTTTTTTGAAATTCTTAAGCAGCAAGTCAACTTTTGTGAAGCTTAATGCTTAAGCATAGCTAATAAAAACAATATTATTAAATGAATTTCGCTAAATTTTCAGAGAGCATATTTTACAATCTGAGGGATAGTCACGTTAAATTGGTTTGATTGAAATATGTCTTGGACAGTTTTGTCTTAAGACCATTTGAATATAACGAGATGACATTACTAGCACCTGATGCGTCGTCTACACATATAGGTATCAACTAGTGACGCAGATCACATAAATCGGTATATATTATTTCTCAAAGGTGTTTTTTTGTCGGTATGAAATATCTCCCTTAATACTGTATCAGAATAATGTTTGATACGCCATTTTGGAGATTATGTTTCTCTCTAATGACGAAAACATGGTCACGTCTGTGACTGGTTGAGTTGATTGCTTACGTCACCGATGCCCACGGCTTGGTTTTTCAATTGTTGTTATCCCAACTATTTGGAAAAAGACTCCATGTGACGTCACAAGCCTACTTCCCCCGCCCTCTCGCGCGTCTCGCGGTGTCATACCTTCAACAATGCTAACACCCAAAGGTTGGGCGTAAGAGGCTATAAACATGATCACGTCTGTGCTTGGTGGAGTCGATTGCTTACGTCACCGATGCCCATGGCTTGGCTTTTCAATTATTGTTATGTCAACTGTTTGGAAAAGGACTCCATATGACGTCACAAGCCTACCCCTCACTCGCGTCTCGCCTAGTCACACCTTCAACAATGCTAACGTCCAATCTTAGTTTCTAGTAATATTGCGTATAGCGAACAGAGATTTGTGATTTTAATAAATCAGATAACATTTATATCCAGCGTTGCCAGACGTCCCAATTTTTAGCCTAAAATTAAACGTTCCGCGCGGGACAGACTTAGTCCCGCGTTTTAATTGCCTAGCTACAGGGTACACCCGACAGTTATTGTTATTAGTATAGTAAAGTAACGTATTTTTATTAAAATACATTTTCAATAGCTATTTGGGTCATCTATTGTCATGTAAACTTAATTTGAAACTCAAATAAACGGATAAGTATTTAAAAAGTACTGATTATACACGTTTTTTTTTAGTATGTCCCGCTTTTGACGAAATAATCTCGCTTTTTTTACTCTAAAGGTTTCAAACTCCCGCTTTGCCCAAAAAAAAATCTGGCAACGCTGTGCGGTCGTAAAACAAATTGGCCGAGAGAAGTAAATTTAAAATCTTTTTAAAACAAATGCATGCAGAAACACTGAAAGTAATTTTAATTTCTTTGTTGCGTCATGAAATGTTAGCGACGGCCGGTGCGTCGTGTTTAGCTTATAGCTCATATATAGGTCGTAGGTATACAAATTTTATTGCCGAGGCGTTTATACGACCTCATAATATAAAACTTTATATTTTATTACACTTTGTATGGCTGTAGCAAACATTATTTGATTTTTTTTCTTTTATTTTCATTTTCTCTAAGAAAGATATTTATTATAATAAAACCCAGGCAAGCCGAAATTTAATTTTGTGGGCATTTTATTATTGCCTTAATAATAATTACCACGAAAGATTTAAGATATTGCGTCCTTTAGGTAGATTAAAACACAGTAAGACCTCGCTTAACGCTGTTCCAGTATTAGGTGGTCTCTAAAAAAAGTTTAGCCACTATTGACTATAACGTAAATTATGGATCAATTTATAAAAAATGATTCAAGTGTTGATAGAAGTTCAACGGCAAGACGAAGTGTCATTGATGCAATATCTTGCTATCGACAACAGCTTGCTGAACGAAACAGAAAAAGGCAAACGACATTAGATGATTCCTACACAAAAAACAAAATATTTGTCAAATGAGGAACCTTGCTCATCACAAACATAACTTCTTACTGGAACTTTTATTTGATTTTAATAAATGTTTTATGAAAAAAAATCAATATTAGCAATTAATAAATCTAGTCATAGCTTATTACAATAATTTTTTATCGGACACTGTAATTATGCGTACAATTTATTACGAAAGTCTATTATGGCATGTTTTACACTAATTAATAAACTTATTTTTTTCTGTTTACTTTTCAAAGTGTGTCAACAATATTTATGACTACACACAATGTAATTATCGATTACATATGTAACAGCAACAACAGCGCAAACATGTCAGCGATGGGCAAAACCATTTCCTTCTCAATAATAGTATTTGTCAGGGCCGGTCTAAGACGTTTGTGAATCCATTGATTCTGAACTTGAGTTTATTTATCTTTTGTAATTTTTAAAACAATTTAATATAAAAACATGGGCGTGGTTATTCTCTGGCACTCGAGCTGGTAATTTAGTTTCTGCTGTTACAATTTCATAAAAATATGCAAATAAATAATAGTTTAAAAAAATTAAAAAACATGCTTTAATAGCAAACCGAAGTAAAGAGGAAAAAAAACCCGGGTCGCAGTGCCAAAACCCTGCCGACAATATAGTGTATTTGCTTATACAGGCAGTGTGGCTTTATTATGCAAACTTAAGTTGGTTTTTGGGCAAAATAAAAAATTTGACTCCTTAATACACCCCTTAAAATAACATTTTTTTTCTTAATGGCAATACTATTATCAATCGAATCTCTATACCAAATTATATACAACTTTCAGTAAATAATTCACTATCTGCAAACTAGTGTTTTCATAAAATTTGTAAGTCCGGTCCTGTCGGGCCGATTTTATTAAAATTTTTGGGACACTTTTTAATTACTACTAAAGGGTTAAATGTCAATTTTGAAACGATTCTGAGAATTTTTTCGGTATTTTGGGGCCCAAAAACTTTTTTAACCCCTATAAACTACCCGTAAAATGCCCCGATTACGCCCATTTTAAATAGGTTTCTTGCGGTGATGGATTTCAATACGCGGACCAAATTTCGTTAAAATCAATTAACTCTTTCGAAAGTTATTGCCCGCACACACATATAAATATATATATATATATATATATATATATATATATACAGGGTGTCTCACCGAACGTTGGCTAACATGGGTAACTTTGTTATTAGTGGAGATAGAAAGTCGGTTAAATGGGCAAAGTAGTGCAGAAAATTGGGCTCATTAATATCCCGTCGAAAAAACAATTGAATTTTGACACCCTATGAATTTATTCAGAAAATAGTGAAAACTGCCATTTATGAAAACTGGCCATAACTTTTTTATTTATGAAGATATTTGAAAATTTTATTAACCATTTTTTGATAACTTTTTAAGGTCTTTTCAGTGGCGTAGGTTTAATTTTTTTATTTCCACTACATAATGAGATATTGACATAAACTTTGGTTTTTCTTATGGACGGCATTTTTGATTTTCAGATATTCGAATTCTACTTATTTTTCTGAATAATTCGACATAGCATATCCTATATCTAAACCAATCAGAAGCTACAAAACTGACAAAAATAGCTTTTTGGCGTTATCAAAGTGTGCCGTGTAAAACGAAAATTGTTGAAACAAATACATATCGACAGGTTAACAATCTGTCGAGCGATCGCTTCAGTTTTGCTAATTCATTTTGTTTGATTTACTCTCTAAGATGACTCAAGCATTCTCAAATTTGGAGAAACAGGCTATTTTTGCGCATACATTCAGCGTAACAAAAAAACCACGTGGGCTCAAGCACAATACTTGAACCTTTATCCAGAAAGGCGACAGCCTTATTCAATAACTACATACATACATATATATATAAACTACATACATACATATATATATAAACATTTTCAAAAATGGTGCCAAAGTGTTTAGGAGGTTATGAAACGTCGAGAAATTTTGGTCCGACCCCTAGGTCCCGCCATCCGACCGACGCCAATAGTGTATGTTGCCATATGGCAAATACACTAATAACTGTTTGTTGTAATGGCTGTTCTAAATAACTGTTATGAAATAGCGGGCCACTGAAAGGTGGTTGCTCATAATAAATTCATTGTAAGAAATTGATGTCAACCTTATGAAAAAATATTTGGCTACAAATGCATGCAGAATGTATGAGCACAAAAAAAGTAGAAAATATTTATTTTGAACGGTAAATTATGTTAAATAAAAATATATTATGACAAAACGTGCTTTTTTAAAACTAAACAAAATTTATTCACTCGGAGGACGGTCCAAATAACAGTTATATATTGTGTGCAAAAATTCTCTCTTGAAAAACGGCACGAGATATAGGATGGAACTTGAGTGGCACTTGATGGGTCGAATAAAACGTGTACTTAGTTAAAAAACAGCAAAATTTTATGTCTTTTAAGGAAGTTCGAACGTACCTTAGGTAAAACGAATTTTCCTGGTTTAAAATTTGAAACTTAGTATTTTTAAAATTCGAAAACAGTCCATCGATTAAGTTTCTTAGAGAAATCATTTTAAAAATGGCGTTTTCAAAATCTTATACACAGACTCTTATGACTGACAAGCTTCTGTAACCTCTTTTCTTATTTTTTTAATATCAACCTTTCAGTTTTAAGAAATAAAAAACACCAATTGAGTAGTTGTAAAATATTATCACATTTTAACAATATGTATGTTATTTTATTATATTATTTCTATAATTGAAGCTAAACTTTATTTTTATCTACAGTGACACCATATGAGTAAAACATAACAAATAAATTTCATTACTTTCTTATATTTGTTTGCCAGAAAAGGATCATTAGATTGATATTTGATTTAAACCCTAGAGAGTCTTGCAGACCGACATTTATAAATCAACGGATTCTATCGTTTCCGAGCATTTATATTCTTGAGGCAGCTTTGTATGCTCATAAAAACATACTGCTATTTGAAAAAAATTCTGATATTCACCATCATAACACCAGATGCAAGGATATACAGATAAGCATAGGCTTAGCCTATTCAAAAAAAGTCCCAAACATGTGTGCGGTGTTATCTACAATAAATTACCGATTTTAATCAAAAATGCTAAAAACCTAGCAAATTTTAAAAATAAATTAAAATCTTTTTTATTAGACCAATCCTTCTATAGCGTTGAAGAGTTTTTATCTACAAAATTTTAATGTATTTCTTTTACTATTCTCTAGAGTCTAGACTGAATGACATATGTACTACGTGGCTCAAGTGTACTTTGTAATATGATTAAATTGTAATTTTTAGTGTATTTGCCATATGGCAACATACACTATTGGCGTCGGTCGGATGGCGGACCTAGGGGTCGGACCAAAATTTCTCGACGTTTCATAACTTTCTAAGCACTTTGGCACCATTTTTGGAAAAATTATATATATATGTATATATACAGTAAGGCCTCGATAATTCGGACATTCAGTAAACCGGATTCTTTGATAATTCGGCTAAGCATTTCAATTACATTGTGTACTTTATAATCCGGATTTGACAGTACTTGGTAATTCGGATCTGCGTTTTTAAACGTCTATTTCATTCAAATTAATAGCATTCGATACTATAGCGATAGTGAGAGATTCCCCGCCATGATTCGGTCGGATCTGATACATATCTGAGGATTCCTATAAGCAGGCATTATATGTGTGACGTTGTTTTGATTGAGTATTAATTGTATATAGGTGCGTTATTTTATGTTCTACATAAGTATATAAAATAATTTTATACACGTATATGTTAAAATAGCTTCTAGAAGAAAACACACTACGTTGTCAATAAAACAAAAATCCGACATAGCCCGTGGTGAAAGTGGATAAGTTTTGGCAAATGAATACAGGATAGGAACATCAATTTCCGATATAAAAAAGAACAAAAGCAAAATCCAAAAGATATGGTACATTTTAATGACTATTTTGGATTTTTACTATGTATGTGTTCCTTCTTTTATTCCGGTCCCGGCGCCCGAAAGGAATTACGAAAAGCCGAATATCCAGAAATGGAAACTCATTTGTATGCATGGTTTTGTACACAACGATCAAGGCATGTTCCAATTCCCTACGAAATCTTATCTGCCAAAGCAAAACTTCTATGGAAATGATAATTTTAGAGCTAGCAGAAAAGAGTTAAGCAAACAATAATATTAAATTTAATAAATATACTTCTATTTTACATAATTTTTTGTTTACGTACTATTTTCTAGTTATTTTATAATAAATGTTTACCTTTACAATAAAAAAGCTGGGCTGCTTCAGTAATCCGAATTTTTTACTAATCCGGATCCCAGCGGTTTTAATTAGTCCGGATTATCGAGGCCTTACTGTATATATATTTATATATATATATATATATTTATATATATATATTTATATATATATATATATATTTATATATATATATATATATATATATATATACGTGCGGGCTATAACTTTCGAAAGAGTTAATTGATTTTAACGAAATTTGGCACACATGTTGGAATCCATCACCGCACGAAGCCTATTTAAAATGGGCCCAATCGGATCATTTTAAAGGTGATTTTTAGGGGTTGAAAAAAGTTTTTGGGCCCAAAAATACCGAAAAAATTCGCAGAATCGTTTCAAAATTGAAATTTACTCTTTTAGTAGCAATTAAAATGTGCTCCCGAAATTTGAAAAAAATCGGCCCGCCAGGGCCGGATTTACAAATTTTATGAAAACACTAGTTTGCAGATAGTGAGTTATTTACTGAAAGGTGTATTTAATTTGGTGTAAGATGTTCGATGATAGTAATCTTGCAATTAAGAAAAAAACTGTTAATTTAAGGGGTGTATTAAGGGGTAATTTTTTTTATTTTTACCAAAAAACTTAAGTTCATGTAATAAAACCAGACTGCCTGTATTAGCAAATACACTATATTGTCGGCAGGGTTTGGGCACTGCGACCCGGGTTTTTTATATGTATTATGACTTGTAATGTTTATCAGTGTATTTGCCATAAGGCAACATACACTATTGGCGTCGGTCGGATGGCGGGACCTAGGGGTCGGACCAAAATTTCTCGACGTTTCATAACCTCCTAAACACTTTGGCACCATTTTTAAAAATGTTTATATATATATATGAATATATATATATATATTATATATATAATATGTATATTTATATATATACGTATATATATGTGTGCGGGCAATAACTTTCGAAAGTGTTAATTGATTTCAACTAAATTTGGCCCACGTGTTGAAATCCATGACCGCAAGAAGCCTATTTAAAATGGGCCTAATCGGGCCATCTTAAGGGTAGTTTTTAGGGGTTGAAAAATGTTTTTGGGTCCTAAAATACCGAAAAAATTCTCCGAATCGTTTCAAAATTGAAATTTAACCCTCTGGCAGTAATTAAAATGTGTCCCTAAAATTTTAATAAAATCGACCTTACAGGACCGGATTTAAAAATTTTAAGAAAGACTAGTTTGCAGATAGTGAATTATTTACTGAAAGGTGTATATAACTTGGTATAGAGGTTCGATTGATAATAATATTGCAATTAAGAAAAAAAAATGTTATTTTAAGGGGTGTATTAAGGAGTAAAATTTTTTATTTTTCCCAAAAACCAATTTAAGTTCGCATAATAAAGCCACTCTGCCTGCATAAGCAAATACACTATATTGTCGGCAGGGTTTTGGCACTGCGACCCGGGTTTTTTGTAAATTTGTGACTCGTCATATTGATACCATTGTATATAAATCATGACTAAATAAATTACTTACTTATTAAGGTTACTGAGTACCAGCGGATCAATATGTTCCAATTTTCACCCGTACATCTCTATCTTACGAGCAGTTGGATGTATCTGTGTGCATGCAAAATGCACTTACTCATGTTTCGAAAATTTCTAATTGCTATGAAAAATTGTATTCAATATTTGTTAATGCTTCAAAATTAAATTAGAAATATGTACCATATATTCTTTCCATATGACTTTTAGCCAAGTTTTGATTTAAATAAATGATTTAAAATCAGATAAAAACGAGAAAATTAACACGTTTTAGACAAAATATATGTTTCTTGAAATTTTTAAGCAGCAAGTCAAATTTTGTGAAGCTTAATGCATAATCACAGTTACAGTAATACAATGAACTTTTAGTTCGAAATTGCCCAAAACCATATTTTACAATTTGAAGGATTCAAACACCTCAAAAAAATAACAGATATCTACATATATAATTTCCTATTGTGTGTCCGGATGTCTGTCTTTCCAGACCCTCCAGAAGGCCCCAGTAGACTTAGAAAGTTGAAATTTGGCACACTTATAGTATGAGACATGGGACAGATCCTAACGGAGCCGGATTTTTGATTTTCTCCCCGGGGGTCGAAATAGGGGGATTAAAAAAAAAAACTTCATAGAACATAATAGGCCATGGATGAGGGTTTGATTGCCTTGGTTACTAATAACAAACTCTGAAACATTCTGATATCAAATGTCAAATAAGTTTGCAAATAATTACAATTGTTTTAAACTAATATTAATCAGTTGAAAAAAGTGTAGAATAATTGTGTGCGCAGTGAGTTATTAGTTTACAGATTATTTTTCGTCTTATAACAGTAAAAAATGTGAATTAAAGGAAACATTGAAAATATGAATATTGCAATTTAGTGCAAGCGTCATACTTCTGTATGCAAAATATGAAAACCGCTTTTTGGCATCTAAATAGATTTAGGAGTCACAGTGTTGCCAGAAATAATTATGGTCCAATATGTTTTTAACATATTCACAGTTCAGGTTTGAGAAAGTTGCTGTTGCAGAACCTATGAAACATGAAAATATATTACATGTTATACCTATATGTAAAAGAAAAATGTATACTATTTTGAATATTTGAACTTCAATTGCGCCTGACGGAGACAGGCCTAACCCACTAGTCAATTTATAAAATTCTTATATTATTATAAATTAAAATAATGTGTTTTTACAACTATTAGAAGAATTGAACAAACAGAAAAATTCAAACATTACTTTGACTCATTAGTTACGCTTGAACCCTCCTTAAGACAAATACAGATAATCAAGATATTGCTGAGAAGCACGCGAATTGCAGATCAGTCGACGAGAACGTTAGAATCATTTACAGCGCTTTTAAAAGCCTTGAACACACTACAGCAAATTGTTCAATAAAAGTTAACTGTTGTTTGCGTGTTATGTCGTGACTTATAGCAATGAATGGCGTCAATTTCTGCACCGGAGACAATGTTGTTAAAAAGAAAATGCAACAACTAAAACTTCGTCACAAAAAAAGTCCAAGAGTACTTGAAAGTTGGTATTTTATTAGGGTATTTACCTTATGGCACACACTATTGGCGTCTGACCAAAATTTCTCAACGTTTCACATCGTTCTAAGCAACTTGGCACCATTACTTACCTATTTAATTTTAACGTTTCCTATGAAATAAATATAATATTTTAACAAAATAAAATTACTTGCAATACTGTTCAATATTTTTGGTCCTTTTCAATTTTCAATAATATTTGAAAATTGAAAAGCACCAAAACTGTTGGTTGAAACGTCTTTTATGTAAATAAAAATATTGAACAGTATTGCAGGTAATTTTATTTTGTTAACATATCTATTACTGTTGGTAGAGTCAATATTATTAAATATAATATTATTATTATTTAGTATAATTTATTAGCTTCACCTGTATAATATTTACGTGTTTTATTTTTTACTCAAATAACAACACTGAATTGAATTTATATTATTTTATTTAGTTCTTAACTTGTAGAAATTTGGAAATATAATAAGCAATTTAAAGTAAAGGTAATTTCATTTTATAGTACAAAATAAGTTGTATAACATAGCTTTGTGTAATCATTTCAATAACAGGGTTGTCCATTATCTGATTCATCACAACCTGTGTGTTTGTTTGTTTGTAATGGAATCTTTGAACGTGAAATTCGTCCACTTCCAAACATCAAATTGGTCTGAAACTTTGCACGCTTATCAAGGACCGATGACAATACCTACAATAATTTAATAAGTTTGCCCCATTATTCTTACCGGGACCTTCAGGATAAAAAAAAACTTAAAACATTACAGCAAGCAAGGTAACACGCTGTACAGTAACGTACGTTGAGTTGCCTACCCCATAGTCAATGCAATTTTGTTTTTTAGTCTTATAATTAAAACAACACGCTTTTATGAACTAAAAAATGCAAAACAATTTGATAACAAAATTAGCTTTACTGTAAAAAGCGTGGAGTGCTTAATATCAGTAATACAATTTTCATTTACTAGTTAATTGTAAATGTAGAGCTACAGTAGAATCCGTTTATTATGACTCCGCCTATATTGACCAACCGCCTATTATGACGTAATTACACAACGAAGTTTGGTTTTCATATAAAATTCTTTGTAACAAAGTCGGATATAATGACTTCGCTTACAGTGACATGTCGCTTATTATGACCCATTTTTAATAAATTTTGTCCGTTTATAGTGACCGACGATTCTTTACACCTTCGGCAATGTTCGTTGATTCCCGACGACGTTCGGCACGTGGTTTGTTTTTGTTTTGAATCTCAGTGAGTAATTTATAGTTGAACGTCATGCATTATTTTTAGTGATATCCTATGTAAAAAAATATCATTTCAACGTCGTAAAGCATTTACGTTTGAGGAGAAAGATGCACTAATATGCAGATTAGAAAATGGAGAATCAAACTCATCTCTCGCAAAGGAATTGGGCGTGGGTCATTCGACAATCTCAATGATTTTCAAAAACAAGAACCGTCCGTATGCTTTGTATGACGTCCGCCTAGTATGACGTGTTTGTCAATTCCCTTCGATGTCATTATAAACGGATTCCACTGTATTTTGAAAATTCAAGTAGATAGCACTCCAAACCTAATTTTGTTGTCAAATTATTTTGCATACATAAAAGCGTGTTGTTTTAGTTTTTTAAACTTTAATTTTATTATATATAACATATAGAAATTGGTGCATTTTTTGAGTCGTTCGAGTCCGACTTCATAATTTTTAACTCCAGTGTGCATTTTAATGTCTATACTCAAACTTGATGAAATGAAAACAGCAAAGAAAAGTATTAAGTTGAGTTTTATTTTGAAAGAAAATAAACATTCTATATATTTATAGATTGTTAATTTGATGGGTGCGCGCGGTGAAAACTATAAACACGGTTTTATGGCAGATATTAAAAAGAATATCGGGAATTCATCGCGATTACTAATTAAGTTAAAACAGTGTCCGTCTTAACGTGTAATAAAACTAAAATTAACTACATGTAGATTAAACGTCTTAAAAAACTTAAAAGCAACGCAGGTGATTCATTCGATGTAAAAATAATCTTCTGTCCAGAAATGTGACTTATTAAACACGTCAAAATGCAAAATACAGTAAGACTCCGCTTAACGCGGAAGTTACGTTCCAATAAGTTTCTACGCTGTACGAAACTGCGTTAAACGAGGTCATCTTATACGTAGACAATAGGCATAAATAAATCAGAACCGTGAATCAGAAAAATTTTTAGTTTTTTTTTTTTTTTGTTTAATTTTGTAACATTTATTGTTAAATACTTTTTTATCACATTAATTATAGAGTTTTTAATTGCTAATATAGATTTTTGTTCATAAAACACTCATAAAAAATCAAGAGAAGAAATTATATTTGTAATGAGGAACGTTCCTCATTTGACATATGTGGCGAATACATTCACCTACGCTTCTGTGTGCAGACATAGCCGCGCCTTGGTTCCTCCTATTTTAATTTTTTAACACGCTTTTATTAGATTCGCCTGTATGTTTGTTTGTAATGGAATCTTTGAACGTGAAATTCACCTACTTCGAAACGTCAAATTAAACTGAAACTTTGCACACTTATCAAAGACCGATGGCAATACAATAAATTAATAAATTTGTCCCATTATCGTGACCAGGACCTTCAGGATAAAAAAACTGGAAAAATTACAGCAAGCAAGCTAACACGTTGTACAGTGACGTACGGTGCGTTGCCTACCCTATAGTCAAATGCAGTATTGTTTTTTAGTCTTATAATTAAAATTAGAATTTAGAAAAACTAAAACAACATTTTATGAACTAAAAAACAGTGCCAAAACCCTGCCGACAATATAGTGTATTTGCTTATACAGGCAGGATGGCTTTATTATGCGAACTTAAGTTGGTTTTTGGGCAAAATAAAAAATTTTACTCCTTGATACACCCCTTAAAATAACATTTTGTTTCTTAACTGCAATATTATTATTAATCTAACGTCTACACCGAATTAAATACACCCTTGAATAAATAAATCACTTTCTACAAATTAGTGTTTTCAAAAAATTTGTAAGTCCGGTCCTGTTGGGCCGATTTTATTAAAATTTTAGGGACACTTTTTAATTGCTACTAACAGATTAAATGTCAATTTTGAAACGATTCTGAGAATATTTTCGGTATTTTGGGGCCCAAAAACATTTTTCAACCCCTAAAAACTACCCTTAAAATGGCCCGATTACGCCCATTTTAAATAGGCTTCTGGCGATGATGGATTTCAATACGTGGACCGAATTTCGTTAAAATCAATTAAGTCTTTCGAAAGTTATTGCCCGTACACATATATATATATATATATATATATATATATATATATATATATATATATATATATATATATATATATATAAATATATATATATATACATATATATATAAACATTTTCAAAAATGGTGCCAAAGTGTTTAGGAGGTTATGAAACGTCGAGAAATTTTGGTCTGACCCCTAGGTCCCGCCATCCGACCGACGCCAATAGTGTATGTTGCCATATGGCAAATACACTAAAAATGCAAAATAATTTGACAACAAAATTAGCTTTACTGTAAAAAGCATAGGGTGCTATCTAATTAAATTTTCATAATAGCTCTACGTTTACATTGAGCTAGTAAATGAAAAATTATTACCGATATTAAGCACTCCACGCTTTTTACAGTGAAGCGAAATTTGTTGTCAAATTATTTTGTATTTTTTTGTTCATAAAAACGTGTTGTTTTTTTAAACTCTAACTTTTATGATGTTACGTCTATCTGACTGTACTCGGGTACTCTCTAGTCATCCTTAATTCTAACGCCGTTTTAACGTAAACTCCGACGTACGGGTTTAAATTAACCGTATTCTCATTTATGTGTTCCTATATTCATTCTAATTCAATAATGCGACATCCGCATTATGTATATGATTTGTGTTTGTCTTTATATGTACGATACGAGCAGAATTTAGTTCAGACTGTATATTGCATACAAATTATTTGTTTATCTAAATAACTGGAATAGTGGAATATGAAATTTGTTGTGAAATAGTTAAGTAAATATCTGTGGTCGAAGAGGCGAACCAGCTTATGTCGACATTTCTGCAATTTTGGTTGAAAACCGCTCAGTAAATATCTACATATATGAGCGTTGATGGATAGATGGCGTTGACGAGTGAAATTGACGTTACCATCGTGTACTGCAGACTTTTAAACGACCTCGTACTGAGTTGTAGATAAATTCATAGGTTAGGTTATTTTCGACCGCCAGTTGTATCATTCGTGTTTTGTATTTTTCGACAAAATGGAAAAAGAGCAATATCGATCCGCAATTCGTTTTTTATACGAGAATCTCACCGTGGTCATAGATGGTGAAAGGTCCCCATAGACAGCATCCAACTTCAGTTTTATTTCTTCGCATGTTTTTTAAAAAAACGAATTACGGATCGATTATGCTCTTTTTCTATTTTGTCGAAAAATACAAAACACGAGTGATACAACTGGCTGTCAAAAATAACCTAACCTATGAATTTATCTTCAACTTAGCACGAGGTCGTTTAAAAGTGCAGTACACGATGGTAAAGTCAACGCCATCTATCGTCAAACACGGATACTTACTGATTAGAGATGGGAAAAACGGGTCTTTTTGGTGATCTGCATCTTTGCATCTGGATCCCGTATGTGAGCCGGCTCACTGAACCGGTTCAAAAAGAGGCGAGTTCTGAATATGTTACTGCAGTCTGCCACTGAGCTACCTAGTTCAGTCAATCATATCGCGACCTGTATAGAATCTAGAATGCATAGCCAAACATGTGATGCATGAGTCATTTGAGCTGACAGATACATCAAAGCAAGAACTGATACGTAAGTGTAAAATTTGCTTCTGTGTGTTAAGTGTTTCACTGAGTTATGCGGATCCGTTGGTCCATCGGCTCAAAAAAAAGTGAGTCAGCTCTCACGGATCTTCTATCGGAGTCGGCTCTTTGAACCGGTTCAGATCTAAGTTACCCAATTTTAATACTGATAAACCGTCGTATTTCGCATGGTGGGAGAAACGGGACAAGTTGTGACAATTATGGTAGAAGAAACGGGTCAGTTATGAAAAGTTGTGGTGAAAGAAACGGGGCAGTTATGGAGATGGCGACAGAACTTCTTTATAAAAGACTGCATCTCTAGTACGGACATCCTTTGTCTACTCGACGCTATATTTATCGTTTGAACGCTGCTTTTAATTTTGATGTTATAAGATGAAATGTTATCTACGCGTCCACCGAGGCTCCTCTGATCGAAAATCGGACATGAGCTGTTTTGCCGTTTGGTCGTAGATATATTTCTGTGCATGTATCTGTCCGTTATTATACAATCTCGACTGCCAAGATATCCAAACAACTACGTTTTGAATGTAGCAGATGAATTTTACTTAGTTTCTGTAAACTATAGTTGCCCGTTTGTTATCGTCAAATCTTTAATTAACTGTAAGTTAGCGTTAAATTAACGTTTCTCATTATTTTCTCTCAGTGACGTCACAATGGTTACTATATTAAAAGATTTAGCGTCATTGGAGGTGTCCTCCATTTTTGTATACCATTATCGGAGAGTACATATCTAAACTCACCGAACTCTTATGATAAAACGTGATTTTAAGTCGTCAATAATAATAGCACATTTAATACGAATTTTAAAAGTGACGTAATTTGACGAACAAATACCTAGTCCCACGTCTTTCGTTCGTATTTTGACGCGATGACGTCATAATGTCATCATAATAGCGATATCGGGCTGAACTTCTTAAAAGCTATAGTGTTGTTAACGACTTTTGACAGTTAAATAACCTCAATACTTGTATTTTTTCTTTAATTATGGATTCAACAGTATTTTATTTTATCAATGTACATCTTTAACGAAAATGTGAATATCAATTATTGCGATCACGCCAAAGAAGTATAACTTCTGCCGCGCGTACATAAGTACACTCACCATTTTTTTATTATTATTATTAAAAGTAACATTTAAGTTTGATAGACTGATATAGAATTAAAATTGTAGTTAATATAGTAACATAATTAAAAAAATATGATCTAATTAAAAAACAGCCCTGCTTTATTTTGAGTAGATTTATATAAAGTTTTCAGAATATCAGCTATAAAGTTCTTAGAGTTACGTAATTATTTAAATTGCTTTATTAATTAACACACTACTAGAAAATTAAATTTTGCAAACTTTTATTTTAGTTCTTTTACTTTAAATACAGTGATAGTTGAACAGCGTTACATTTTTTAAAATAGTTGATTACGAGGTGCCTCAAAAGTCAAAACGAATCTGTATGAATCGATAGTATAAAAAAATACACTATAAGAACACGCTTTAAAAGCAAACCGAACTAAACAGAAAAAATATTTTTTTTATTGTAAAAAAGCGAGCTTAATATCAACTGGAATAAATATTTCATTGGTAGCTATTTGTAAAAGTAGAGTTAGTATGAAAATAGTAATAAGCATTCCACGCTTTAAAAAATATATTTTGTACTTTTTAGTTTGGTTTGTAATGCATGTTTTTTTAGTTTTTTTGAACTATTATTTATGTTTTAGTTTTATTTTTTATTCTGATGATCCTGGCCAGGATAATAGGACAAACTTATTAAATAATTGTATTGTCATCGGTCCTTGATAAGTGTGCAAAGTTTCAGTTTAATCTGAGGTTTTGAAATGGGTGAATTTCACGTTCAAAGATTCCGTTACAAACATACAGGTGAAGATAATAAAAGCGTGTTAAAATTTGAGTCGTCGAGAAGGATAGAGTTGCATTGTGACCATCTCTATCCTTTTGAGGTTAAAGAAAGACAGAAATGGCCACACCATCGGTCTACCTTTTTCTTTCGAGAAAGGACACTTGTTACACCGACAGGGCACGTCCAGGAATATAGGCCGATGAGTCGCCAGCAATTATTAGGTTATGTTCTTGCGAATTAACTGTAATTGGATCGGGTCAGAAAGGCGGATTACACGTTTGACATTAATGAAACAAGCCTGAAAGCCGGAAGTACGGGAATACGAAGTTTCCCGTCATATTGAGTGACATATTAAACTGTAGTCCTTTTTCTCTACTTTTATATTTTTTATAAGAATCGAATCTCCAGAATGAATTGAAATCCGTTTTTTATATATTGTAAGATCTTAGCCCTCGATATGCGGGTAATAATTTTGTAAATTAAGCGGAAATGCGTTAAGGTAGTAAGAAAAGCGCGCGCTATTCAAATTATTCAATTTCCTATATGATTCTTTGGTACAGCCTACATTCAGCGCATGTGCTGTAGCATATTAGAGAAAGAGAGAGAAAAAGGTAGAAAGAGAAAGAAGACAGCTGTGAGTCCTGCTTTTATAAATACAGTGTGAAATAAATGTGTTACACATCATTGGTGACTACTATAAGATTCACTCATTTTTTAAAAATTGATTCTTGATTTTTACGGTCCACCTTTACAATAAGGAAATTGTGGCCCGCGGGTTTACGCTACTCACATCGATTACACATTTTATGCTTTTTCTGAAACGGGGAGAATCGCTAGCCACATATCTGTTAAAAAATTTGTTCCGATGACAATACAATATTTTCATGTCAAGACATACCGTGATTATATTAATTTCTCGTAAATTAGCAAAAAGATTTCACATGAATTTTTGTACATACCGCTAGACTGTTAGCTTTTTCGAAAAGAGGCGGTTGTGTTCTATAAAACGAAGCCATTTTTAGATTGAATATAGCTCTAAATTATTCTTAAAATTGTAATTGAAAATCGCGAACAGCAGTGTTACGTACAGACCGTATGTACGTTTGAGCTCTACAGATCGCAGTTTTTGACGCATCGCCTTGACTTATATTTTATTTTAGTACATTTATAAAAAAAAAACTTGTTTAAAAGTTTTTACAAGCTTTAATTGTAAACGCGGCGTAGAAACGCGCAAATCTAATTTAAATAATCACGTGAAAGTTTCGGTTAAGAAGCTGATAAAACGCTTATTGTTCCATAGAAAGGTTTCCACGCTTGAAGAATCAATTTTGTTTCGCAATCTGCAGCTTGAAAGTTAATAATTTAACAGTCTGAGCTAATTCTCCGATGTTTTAAACTCTCTGAGCGACAGAAGTAGATTCTTTTGTCCAACCAAGCCGAAAGTCAATCATATTAAAAATTAAAAACGTTGGCAGCGAAAACGTGCAACTAGAGGTAAAATATTTGTACACCATTCTTCTTTATAGGTATACTGCAACAATATACTGTCTAGAACGCAGTGGTCACCAAACGGTGAACCGCAGACAAGCCTTATACGGATCGTGACGATGTGTATTTTCAGAAAATAATGTTACATTAGTGGACCCATGCGAATACTTAGCACCGTTAGTGGTTACGTAATATAATAAGATGGAAATAAATTTTATTCTATTCTGTTCAGAGACTTTAGTGCCACTACGTCAGTTAATATTACCGACAACTGTTAAAATAAACAGATTGCAAGCAGATGGCAACATCTGTTTTTTCTAACGTACAGAAAAAATAATTGGCGACCACTGATCTAGACTATAGTGGTTGTTCATGAAATTAGTATACGAAAGACGGATTGTTGTCGACTTACGGAAGTTTACGTAAAGCCGGATTCACGTAAACAATTTCCGACCTTACACAATATTTATGATTAGTGATTACGGAAATCACTAGTTGCTCTACGTATAGCAAACCAACCGCTAGGAGCGCTGCTGGCTGACCTGTACTGCATTATAAGACATTTTATGCCCAATAATTTTAATCAGTTTTTTTGAAGTGAAAAACTTCTTTAACACCGTTGTGATTTGAAACTCGATGAAACTAAAAAGAGACAAAACATCTATAAGGCTTAGCCCCTAAGAATGAGATAGAATATAGATATACAGTGTTTTATTGTATATAGGTAGTAGAATAGAAAAGCTAACTGCTATACCATGAAAATTGCCAACTCTTAGTAGGATCTGTGGAGTAATCGAAAAGGTGTATGCCTAGTGTGGTCAAGGTCCCGGGTGCGATCCCAGCTCCAACTTCATAATTTTATTTTTATTATATCCATTCCATATGCCGAGCTGAAGGTTTCATTTCTACCGCGTATGAACTGAATTCATGTTTTTTTTGCGTAAAAAGCATCGTTTTTAAGATATTAAGAATTTTTTCGACGGAAGTTTGATTTTGATATCATTTTTAAAAATGGCGACTAATGGAACGTTCCAATATTTCGTAACGTTTCTCACAGAAGGGATTTTGACTTGTGTAACTGTAATATCTGTCGCTTGTAATAGGAAATAATCAGTTAAAATGCCGTGTTATTAGCTTAAAATATTTATTCGATCTGCTAGAGTACAGAATATAATACAAGTTAAAACCTTCATTATCTTACGTAATACTTAAAATATATATTAAATTATACAGGGTGTATTACAGTAACAAACATCGCATTGGTCAAAATAGTCGTTATTACGCCATAGGTATGCAAAATACTATTATAGCATATAAAGAATGGAAAAACAGTGCACTTAAATGTTAGTATTGGCATGCAGTTAGCGTTGACACAAGCTTTTTTGTCATATTATAGATGCATGTCAAATGTTTTGGTGTTTATTTTATTATTCAAAGAATGTCTGACACGGTAATAAACAAGAGAAGCGTATAAAATTTCCAATTTGCAGCATCGAGTCTTTGTCAGGTTTTTGATTTCGTAAAACAGAATGACGTGAATATAGTTGCGTTCGCAAGACAAAATGAGTCACGCCACCTTTTTAGTGTATTTGCCATATGGCAACATACACTATTGGCGTCGGTCGGATGGCGGGACCTAGGGGTCGGACCAAAATTTCTCGACGTTTCATAACCTCCTAAACACTTTGGCACCCTTTTGAAAATGTTTATATATGTATATATATATATATATATATATATATATATATATATATATATATATATATATATATATATATGTGTGTGTGTGCGGGCAATAACTTTCGAAAGAGTTAATTGATTTTAACGAAATTTGGCCCGCGTGTTGAAATCCATCACCGCAAGAAGCCTATTTAAAATGGGCGTAATAAGGGCATTTTAAGGGTAGTTTTTAGGGGTTAAAAATGTTTTTGGGCCCCAAAATACCGAAAAAATTCTCCGAATCGTTTCAAAATTGACATTTAACCCTTTAGTAGTAATTAAAAAGTGTCCCTAACATTTTAATAAAATCGGCCCAACAGGACCGGACTTACAAATTTTATGAAAACACTAGTTTGCGGATAGTGAATTATTTACTGAAAGTTGTATATAATTTGGTATAGAGGTTCGATTGATAATATTAATGCAATAAAAAATGTTATTTTAAGGGGTGTATTAAGTGTCAAATTTTTTATTTTGCCCAAAAACCAACTTAAGTTCGCATAATAAAGCCGCACTGCCTGTATTAGCAAATACACTATATTGTCGGCAGGGTTTTGGCACTGCGACCCGGGTTTTTAGTGTATTTGCCATAAGGCAACATACACTATTGGCGTCGGTCGGATGGCGGGACCTAGGGGTCGGACCAAAATTTCTCGACGTTTCATAACCTCCTAAACACTTTGGCACCATTTTTAAAAATGTTTATATATATATGTATATATATATATATATATATATATATATATATATGTGTGTACGCGCAATAACTTTCGAAAGAGTTAATTGATTTCAACGAAATTTGGACCACGTGTTGAAATCCATCACCGCAAGAAGCCTATTTAAAATGGGCCTAATCGGGCTATTTTAAGGGTAGTTTTTAGGGGTTGAAAAATGTTTTTGGGCCCCAAAATACCGAAAAAATTCTCCGAATCGTTTCAAAATTGAAATTTAACCCTTTGGTAGTAATTAAAAAGTGTCCCCAAAATTTTAATAAAATTGGCCCGACAGGACCGGATTTACAAATTTTATGAAAACACTAGTTTGCAGATAGTGACTTATTTATTGAAGGGTGTATTTAATTCAATGCAGACGTTAGATTGATAATAATATTACAATTAAGAAAAAAAATGTTATTTTAAGGGGTGTATCAAGGGGTTAAATTTTTTATTTTGCCCAAAAACAAACTTAATTTCACATAATAAAAGTATAAAACCACACGGCCCTATACAAGCAAATACACTATATTGTCGGCAGAGTTTTGGCACTGCGACCCGGGTTTTTTTATTTTAGTGCCGATGTTTTTGGAACCAATCTCGGGATTTTCTTTTTTTTGTTGACCGGGCTTTTTTAGCTGACCGTTATTTCCTAAGGCGACTATTTACCAACTGTTTATGTGCCCCCTTGCTCACCCGGAACATGTGTGTGTAAAATGCACTCACGTTTCGAAAATCTATAAAAAATCTTATTCAATCTTTGATGATAATGATTACAAAATAAACTAGAAATATGTACCATTCTTTCCATATATTTTATATATATATTTTATATATTTTAGCCAAGTTCTTACAGTTTATTTGATCTAAATAGACAATTTAAAGTCAGATAAAAACGAAAAAAATAGTACGTCGTACACAAGTTTTTGTACAGAAAAAAATAAGTTTGAAACAAATTATAGAATAAGCCGAATTTGTCACTGTTTTTATAACATAAGTTTGTAAAGAAAAGACTTCAAAATGTTAATTTGCATTCCCGTAATTCGAAATCTCGTGACGGACTGTGAAGAAATATTGAATATAACGCGTTTTTTTAATCAATTTTTAGGGCAAAAATATATGTTTTGTGAAATTTTTAAGCGACAAGTCAAATTTTGATAAGCTTAATGCTTAATCACAGCTAATAAAAACAATAATAAAATGAATTTTGGGACCACAGTTCGAAATTTCCCGAGAGCATATTTGACAATCTGAAGAATTAGTCACCTTAATCCATATACCGACGTACTGTTGATATTTTTTAAATTGAAGTTATAATTTCGTAAATATTTTCATTTTTCCGCCTTTCAAATTTTGCCGCTGTGGAGATTTCAAATTACATTTTCCACACTGCACATATATAAATAAAAGAATTATTATTATGAATATGTTCTAAGATGCGTTCTATAAGGAAAGATAAGCAACAGAGGACGTGGTTCCCGGAGCTATATGTGTCCGGAAGTACTCAAGTTTAACTGTAACCCACTTTGCTCGAGGTCACAGATATTATACGCTATATATGGTAGCACCTATGCCTATATGAGATTTTCTCGTAACCTGTGTTATAAGAGCTAAAATAATATGACGTTGTAAATAATGTAAAGCAGCAGTTTATAAGCCGAAGGCAATCTTTGCTCATATTCATCTTTATAAGTCAAGTCTCTCATGCTTGACTCTTCTTACCAACATAAACAAACAGCGTGTGGCGCACAATATGCATGCCGAGAGAGAGAAAGAGAGAGAGCGCGCTTTCCCACTCTATACCAGTATAACATGCATTATTCTAATGTTGTCAATTTTATTTGTGGAATTCTTGCGGCGTATATCCACCGTCAATAGTTTTGGAATTCATAGGCATGTAATGTCTTACTCGCACGTTTCACGCAAATCTCCCGTTATGTTTCAAATGTACTTTCGGTATACCACTATCTCACGAACCGCTCAACCAATCCCAGTAAACTAGGTGTCAGGTGATCGAGTCCCTCGGCCCCCTTCTACCAATAGTACTGAGACTTTTGACAACTGACTTCAGTCTCTTCTGCGTGAGGGTGTGTTTGCGCCGAAAATTTCTAAATCGCTCCACTAAAACTTAAATAACTCGGGAATGAAAATCGAAAGTGTTGTTTTCCGCTCTCAGATCAGATTCTTGCAGGGTTGCCTAGGCAAGTGATTGAAGTCACTAGATGTACTGTCTTTTCCGAAAGTTTCATCTTCCACGGAGGTAGCACTCTCTGTTTACTACGGCATGTCTTATTCGTGTATGCAGTATGGCATTTTACTTTGGGGCAACTCTCCCAATTCTATAATCATTTTTCGTTTACAGAAATTGGCCGTCAGAATTATCGCAAACGCGAAGTATCGAGATTCTTGCCGTCCTTTATTTAAAAAATTTAAAATATTAACGTTGCCATGTGTCTATATATACAACTGCGTAATATATGCACATTCTCATAAAAAAAATTTTGAAAGTCACGCTGACTGTCATCGTTACTATACCAGGGATAGAGATAAGTTTCGTCTTCCGAACCACCGATTGGCGAGATCACGCACCGCACCTGACTATTGTGCCTTAAAATTATATAATAACCTACCTTACTCAGCTGTTAAAGAGTTTAATTTACAAAAATTTAAAAAGTATGTTAAAACATTGCTGACAGATAATTGTTTTTATTCTGTGGAAGAGTATCTAATTCACGTATTTTAATCTGTATTTTTTTATTCTTGTGTAGACTTGCAACTATTGTACATTCTGTACCAAATGTTGTAAAATATATATCTATCTATCTATCTATCTATAAAATCGGCACCATTTTTACGGCCGCCGCTTGGACTATAATCTCTTTTGGTTCGCTTGAGACGCACGACTTTTGACGAGTCCCGTATATCACGTAGTCTTCACCGCGTCTTCTTCGCACCAAATCACGAATGTATTGTACATATAATCAACGTCATAGCAACCATTCATAATATTGCAGTAGGTGCGGAATATAGATACCGACAGAAATTGTGATTTATGTTTAAAAGCTTTTATTATTTATTTATATAAAAGGCATTTTTGTAAGCGCCTGCGGGTAACATAACAATGTTTCACGATCAACGGTGCCACTGGAAAGTATAGTATAGAATAATATATAGAACAACGCACTTCTTAGAAAATAGTACTGGCGGCCATGTTCAAGGTCTAAAGCGAAGTAATAAAAATGCAACAGCTGAACCGTCATCGTGATTTTTACAAACGTTTTTCGTCTTACAAAGTTGTAAGTTTAATATACCAATAAGGAAACTGCAATGGAAGCTCCTGTTCAGATTTTAGTGAAATTTGGTACACGTTTTTTATACCCGGGTTTGCTCGCATTAAGGTTCCCATACCAAAAAATTTTCAAGTGTAAAATATTTTTATTACAAAATTTTGTAATTGAAATAGTTTACACCGGAAAATTTTGTAATTGGAACTGACGAAACTTTAGTCTTTCCCACCAACAAATATATTACTATAATTGTTGGTGGTTTTGTCAGTTTCAATTACAAACATTTCTATCTTCTGGGACAAGAATAGGAAAAGACTATAGTTTTAAATAAATATGTAAGCTGTAAGCAATAGCCTATGTGTTTTGAATTTATTTTTTATTTTTTTTAATAAAATGAATTTACACAGTTTGAAATCGGTTCACTAGTTCTCGAGTTTTGGGATAACAGATACTTGTTCTTTTTAGTATTACGATCTGAATAACCGCAGTTATTTAAGACCTGTTACTAAATAAAAGGTTCTTTAAGAAGGTAGTTTTCTTCGTGTAAAATAGTAAAAGCTTTTATAAATTTATCTTATATTATAATGTAGGTATAATAGCAGTCGATGCTCTTTCAGTCCAAGCTTTGACCGTTCAAACGTCTACACTATTAAAATCTTTTAATTGAATTTTAAAAAGTATCAAATCAATGGTGGACTGTTTCAATTTTTGTAAAATAATTTTTTGTCGTTAGTATTTCGAATACAGCTCAACACTACTTGATGATATTTACACAGATTATAGAGAAATATCAAACATTTACAATTTTATTCGCCTACCTTGTAAATTAATTTTGCATATCTGGCAGACCTCTTTTCAAATGCTGGAAAAGTGGGTGCATGATTGAAGTTATACTTCTTTGACGTGATTAAAAACTAATTTATAATAAAAAATTGATTTGTCGGGAAAAAGGACTTTTACAGTGAACACTTATTTGTTAATTATGGCGACGTTTCGTTCCTTTTCGTTCCTTTTTCAAGCTTTATAACTATTAAATGTTTAGATCTAAACATTTAATAGTTATAAAGCTTGAAAAAGTTCTAAGCAAGGAACGAAACGTCGCTATAATTATCAAATAAGTGTTTACTTAAAAAGTTCTTTTTCCCGACAAATCAATTTTATATTAATTACCAAGGACAAAAAATGAAAAAAGTCACTAATTTATAATGTACATGCAAATAACTTACTGAAATAAAATCTTCTAACAGTTTAAGAGTAAAACTATATAGTTCTTAGATAACAGAAAGCGCGTTGATTTCGTGTATCTGTCATTTCATTTTATGGCCAACTTCATACTGTTAAGATACTGAATGATAGTTTGCCACCGACTTATCTGTTAAAGCCAATAAAATAAGTAGCGTTGTCCATTTGACTTTAGTACGGTCACGGTTTGGACTATCTGGTCATTACATATTGTATAACATTTTACAGCGACGATGAAACTTCGTCGTTGATGCAAAATGTTTATATTTTTTTTATCCTAAATTAGCGACTTAATTATTTTTCCATTAACTTCTATAAAATATTAATAAACTTGAATTTATCATCTCCGCTATTATTGCTACTCAACTTTTATATTATAAACGCAATATTATTTTTGTATTAATTTATTACTACCCACATCGCGGTCGTTCACAAATTTATGTAAATTGAAAATAGGGGACTTGATTTGTTTGACTGGCTTAAATTATTTTTAATGAATTTCCTTTTGAATGAAAATTTGTGAGTAATTAACCGTAAGAAAATAATGTTATACAAAAAAAAAATTGTCGCGGAAATTTGTATGTAAAGACTATAGTTACTAAATATAAACTAACCGCTACCCGCGGCATTGTAACGTGAGTGAAGCCGGATATTAAATTGTTTATACCTTTTAAGCTGAATTCTATATGACAGAACAGACGTGCAGACAGACCAAAATATCTGAAAACTATCAGTTATGATTTGGAATCACACAAAATGTTTCAGATGAAATTTCTTGAAAAAACACTGTGAAGGGAGGATACCCTGCTCCCATTGTTACTATAATTATATTTTATAGGTAATTATGAATCTAGATTTTTTCAAAATATTTTTTTATTTTAGTACACCGTAATCTTTAAAAAGTTTCTTTCTTAATATTTTATTTTCAAATTTTTTAGTTACGTAACTAATGCATTTCTCATAATAGAAGAAAACGGTAATCCGCCATCTTGAAGCGTCCGTCATATTGGATCTAGAACGATCTTAAATATACTGTATTACATTGTCATCGTACATATTTTGTACACGTGTGCAAAATTGCAAAACTCTAGTCGCAATTTTTATTGCAAGATTTGATCCAAACTGACTGATTAACAAATACGTGAAGGGTAATAAAATCTCGTAGAAATATTCGCCTGCGACTGGCCAACTGCCTTGAATGCCATCTCTACGTCATAATATGAGAATAAGCAATCACCGAATTTCATAAAGTTTGTTTTTATTCTTTTCTTGTAAATCAGGCGTCCCAAAATATTAAAATAATATTTAATTGATAACAATTCCTACCCTAGAATTGGCAATGCAAAATTGAGGAAAACTTAATAATTATTCTGTAAATTAATAATATGATGTAATATGAAAATGTATGAAATAAATAAATAAAAGCATATATCCGCTCTTTGGGAATCGGGGATAAAAAAGAATACTGATTTTTTTATTAGCTGCAAAAAAATGCAAATTGCATTTGTAGGTAGCAGTGCATAAAATATTAGGCAGTCTAATTGTACGCAATTAACGCAGTGAAATAAAACTTTCTGAAGGTCTGTTGACACGAGTCAATTGAAATTAAATCAGTTCATTTGACTACCAAATTGAATGAGCCAATTACATTGATTGAAGTGAATAGGCTCTTTTTGTTCAAATAATCTCTGCTTTTTTTCTGTATTCGTTGAGGCTCACGTTCAACAGCCGATCGAAAACATTGTTGATCTTTATCAACTCTGTAATAAAACTATGCAAATAACATCTTGATATTATTTACATTGTATTTATTTAACTTCACTATCCATATATTTGTTTGTAATTATAATTCTATTCCATAGTCTTGATGGTTAAAGTTTTGGTGAAATGATTATTGAAAGGTATTAAACATTATCGGTATATATTAATTCTCAAAGGTGTTTTTTGTCGGTATGAAATATCTCCTTTAATACTGTATCAAAATTAATGTTTGATACGCCATTTTGGAGATTATTTTTCTCTCTAATGACGAAAAATAAGTTAATATTTTAAAAGTAATGTTTTCATTAAAAAATTACGGTTTAAAAATTTTAACAATTTCATTACAGAAAATAGCATTCAGAAGAAACAAATGTCGCGATTTGGTGGTAAACTGTTTATTTTAACAGTTGGCGGTAATATTAAATGACGTAGTGTCGCTGAAGTGCCTGAATAGAGTAGAATAAAATTTATTTCGGGAACAATATTATCTGTAGTTACGGTAGCACTAGCTTAGGAAGCAAAAACTTAACGAGGAGGTTTCTATCTGTGCATAGTGGCGTGTTTTGGTTGAGCTAAAACATAACATTTTATCACCGTACAATAGAAATGCACAATATATTGTGGTGAATTGATAAATGCGATTGATATATTTGGAACTGTAAACATAGCTTTATATACATGCGTTGTATTATAATGCCGAGACTATAGATCTCTGTTGGAGGGTTGTTCTGTCATGCGTAGGGGTTGAGAGTGTTTCGAATTGGCCATAAATAGTCGATATATGCCCAATATACAACGTCCCTACCGTTTGTGTTATTTTATATGTATTTTGTTTGTATACAAATTGCATAATAGTAATATTTGCGGTTAGAACAAATATTTCATACTAAAATCGCATGAATAACCTACTTTTATGTAGTAACCGATTTTTAGAATCAGAGTCGGCTCTGTGCCTTCCTTTACAACTTTTTTTACCAATCTGGTTTTAGGGTTTCGTATATCAAATTGAAAAGAAATACGATACTCGTATCGGGCCATTTTGTTGTTCGTATTTCTATCTGTCCGTCAAGAACATACTTCTTGAAAATGCCCAGAAATATCAAGTTGAAATTAATATCAAATATTAGGATCTAGGAGTGTTGATTATAGGTCAACGGGAAGTACTCTATAGATTTGTATTTTCTTGCGAGTGTATCTTTTGATTGACTTAGAAATTTGATTTTTTCACAGCTCCAAAGAATTGCAGACCTGAGTATTTGATATTAATTTCAACTTGATACCTCCATGCGTTCCTGAGAAAAAGGGTCTTGACAGATGGACAACGAAATGAGGTACGGAACCCTGTAAAAATTCTGAAAATCATTGCTTTCTAATTCTATATGGAATTATCGCGTGCGAAACTTAATTTTTCTGCTAAGATCGTTTTTTTTTTCAGGAACGACTTGAGATATCATGTTGAGGCACCCCCTGGGACTTGGCGTCCGGGGCAGTCGCTCCGTTCGCCCTATGCTAGAGCCGGCATAATAATAATAATATAACCGATCACATCTCACTAATGGGCAAAGGTCTTCTGTCCATGTCTTTCTATTTCTTGTATAATATACGAAGCCCTGCAAATTTCTCTATACCGTCTTTCCATCTTATCTTCTGTTTTCTTTGTTTTCTTCTACCACCCTTTGGATACCATTCCGGCCCTGCATATAGCACCACAAATAAGTTATTATTATTATTATATATTGTTATTATAATAATTATAGATAAGTTGACGTCGGCGGTTTCACTTTGCAAGTATAGCGACGGTGTCTTTAATTATAGCAGTAATTGAGTAGTGTACGTAATTCAGTTAGGGTTACATGTCTCCAGCGTCGCGAGCGGAGAGTACCAAAGGAGCCAATTAGAGACGGCGTTCCATGATATTACATCATTTGATGCTATCCGCAAACTCTCTTTCTCTCCGTCTGTCTGTCTGTTGTGTTGTAGCCGAGTCACGGCAGCATGCGTCAGTTACATTAACAACAAACGCCGTACCACCGTCGCGCCCCGACGCCCGGCGTCGTCGTCGCCACCCAGCGTCTTCTCTTGCCTGATGAAAATCATTAACGTCATCGTTTCACATGTCCTACTCGTTGACATTACGACACTCCACCAAAGCGGAGCGTTTGCGGTTTTCATAATTATCAAAACATTGACTGCTCCAAAAACAAGGTCGTTCGGTTTTATGTGTGTGCAAGGGTGCAGTAGAATCGGTATCCCCTCTTCACCCGCTCTTTATTGCGTGCAGCTGAATATTTATGCGCATACAAAATACATGAATAAACAGTTCGGGAATCTCTAATTTGGATGAAAATAATCTTATTCAATGGGTTTGTATTCCTATTGCGCCTCTCGCGGAGAAACGGTAATTCCTGTACCGGCCATCTTGTTGAGTTTTCCATGGTTTCCCTCAATTAATTCCAGATAAATATCAAGATGGTTCCTCATTCGAGGCCATGGCCAATTACCTATTAAAACTTACTTGTGCTATATAAGACATTGCTTCTTGCCAAATTTCATGATTCTAGGTCAACGGGAAGTACCCTATAGGTTTTGATTCCCTTGCGAGTGTCCAAAATATGCCGCATGAACGGTCGTACCTATTGATTGCGGTGACTTAGAAGTTTGACAGCTCCAAGGGAGTGCAGACCTGAGTATTTGATATTAATTTCAACTTGAAATCTCCACGCGTTCCTGAGAAAAATGATCTTGACAAACGGACAACGAAGGGTTCCTTTTGAGGTACGGAACCCTAAAAAACTGTGAACCTAACATTGTATGTTTTGTTCACATGTTTTACATAAGCCGTACACTTTTTACCATGCAAACCGCTGTGCAGTGTTAGACTTTTGTATACGCGGTAGGGGTTTGGACTATGTTATGTTTGCAAGGCAGTATTTCTGGATCATTTCGTAAAGCACTAAAATCCAACGTAGCGTTGTATTTAATGTATCGGTAGGCACTAAACGCATATATTGAGGTTAGTGCCACCCGACACGTGAAACTAAAAGTGATTTATAATGAAATTTGACTGTAAAACATCACATTAAGTACTACGCAGGTGAAAGGCGTATGGCATTTCTCTACCTACAACACCTGTACAATACGTTGAACTTTACTCGTGTGTATAGATCACCCGGCAGTGGTGATGTAAAATTACCGGTTATTTATAGTAACCATTTTGACCGGATAATTAACCGGATATCTATAAAACAAAATGACGACTTATGGTTTTTCTTTCTCAGAATGACAAAAAAACAAAACAATAGAACAGTTTTCAACAGTAAAATCAAAAGAATTAAATAAATAATATCTTCCGACTATAAGCATTATAAAAACAAGAGTTTAAAAAAAACTAAAATACTACGCTTTTATGAACTAAAGAATGCAAACAAAATCGGTAATAAATTGTTCATTTACTAGCTAATTATAAACGTGGAGCTATTATAAAAATGTAAGTAGATAGCACCCCACGCTTTTTACAGTAAAACTAATTTTGTTGTCAAATTATTTTGCATTTTTTAGTTCATAAAAGCGTGTTGTTTTAGTTTTTTTAAATTCTAATTTGAATTATAAAACTAAAATACGATATAGCATTTGACAATGGGGTAGGCAACGCAACATACGTTTATCCTACCCTGAAGGTCCCAGATAGGATAATGGGGCAAACTTATTAAATTATTGTATTGTCATCGATCCTTGATAAGTGTGCAAAGTTTCAGTTTAATGTGACGTTTTGAAGTGAGTGAATTTCACGTTCAAAGATTCTTTTACAAACAAACAAACATATAGGTGAAGCTAATAAAAAGCTTGTTAATGATGCTTGGAGCGTCTTAACAATATTGTAATAAACTGATGCCAATTATTCATCGCTGTGCTGGCAATAAAAAAATTATATGAATTCTTATTTATATATCTGTCGATACGTCATATTTTAGAGAAAACTATGTGAAGAAAATAAACGAAGGAATGAAAGAAGAAGCGATAAGTCATTTTATACGACAAAATCTGTGCTGAAACCATTAAAATGATAAAAGTTCTTTTACAACTTGCAGACTACGACGACTCCCCGGAATCGGATAGGGGAGGACGTATAACTGTGCTGCTTTAGAAAAACTTTCCGGTAAAACTGCTGGATGTTTTTTTATAATAGAAATTTTCACTATGATAATGTGTTTGCGGCTGCAAGACAAAATAACTTATTTCAAACTTTCGTCAATTTTCTATGAACTTTCAATTTCAAGTAAGTAAATTAATCAAAAACCGAATTTATTAAATTCGGGGAGTATTTTTCTGTACCGCCATGCTTACATTTATTGGGTACAACTATAAACTTTAGTATTAGTGTTAAATTCCTCCGGATCAATATAGATAAATACCGTAATTGGACCATGTGTCCTATTTGACCCCAAAATTGAGTAAAGTCATCTGTATTTTAAGAACTTGAAATATACAAAATGTCTGGATATTAAAGTGTTATTAAAGGTTTACTTTGCATACTTCTAGTCACTACTAAATTTCGACATAATATTTTGGGGAAACTTTGCCTCTGTAAAAAAAAGCATTGTAGAGTTTTAAATTGTCCTGCTCGAAAAATAATTGATCGATGAAAATAATATTTAAAAAAAATATGTATGGATGTATTTGGCATAGTTTTTTGTACAATTTCACTTCAAAACAACATTTTTTTGCGCATTTCGTTGAAAATTTAGCTTGGAAGCGATCTATTTGTACGTAGATCAATCATTTGTTTTTGTGAGAGTACAGTCTAATGATCTACATTAGACTACTCCTGCTGCATAAAAACAATTAGACGATCACCATCTAAGGTCACTGTAATCTACAATAGCTATCTGTATTGTGTATAAATATGGGAGACAACAGCCTAAGAATTCGATTTCAAAAACGCTTACCTAAGTGTTTTCAAAGAATTTTGAATAGGTGAACGTTACATATTTTAGCCTTAGTGAAATAATATTTTTTTGGAATATTCTTAAAATAGCAAACTTACCATTTATTTGTGACTGAAGATAAAACCTAGAAAAAAAAGAAGAATTATTACATGAATAAAGCATTGTTTTTTTATTGAATTGAAAAGATGACGACCATGCGAAATGCGACGTTTTTAAGTCTCCAAAAAAGTTTGTTTTAAAAAATTTCAAACTGTAAAAGTTGAGACATAGGCGAGTTCTCGGGTAAAGATTTGAGAACTAGGTTACAAGAGACTATAATACAATGATAAGGCTATACAAGCAACAACTTCCGAGGAAACATTTTTATGCAATTCAGTAATCCTTTTTGAACCCGGGATTTAAGATAACGGAATTTTTTCTCTGTAAAATATTTTTATATGCGGTTTTTCTCGGGAAACGTTACTCACTCCCGTTGATTTATTATTTAAAATTTTTAATGTGCATTTGTTCGTTAGTTTAGCATGCAATAAAAAAACCGGTCAAGAGCGAGCCAAACTCGCGTGGAGAGGGTCGGTACCATGCCGTGAGAACTTTAAAACTTAGAATTTTTCTTGTAAATTATGACATTGTATATGCTCTATTCTATTTTTATTTTTAGTGTATTTGCCATAAGGCAACATACACTATTGGCGTTGGTCGGATGGCGGGACCTAGGGGTCGGACCAAAATTTCTCGACGTTTCATAACCTTCTAAACACTTTGGCACCATTTTTAAAAATGTTTATATATATATGTATATATATATATATATATTTATATATATATATATATATATATATATATATATATATATATATATATATATATATATATATATATGTGTGCGCGCTATAACTTTCGAAAGAGTTAATTGATTTTTACGAAATTTTGCCCACATGTTGGAATCCACTACCGCAAGAACCCTATTTTAAATGGGCCCAATCGGGCCATTTTAAGGGTAGTTTTTAGGGGTTGAAAAAAGTTTTTGGGCCCAAAAATACCTAAAAAATTCTCAGAATCGTTTCAAAATTGAAATTTAACCCTTTAATAGCAATTAAAAAGTGCTCCTAAAATTTTAATAAAATCGCCCTGACAGGACCGGACTTACAAATTTTTTGAAAACACTAATTTGTAGAAAGTGACTTATTTATTCAAGGGTGTATTTAATTCGGTGTAGACGTTAGATTGATAATAATATTACAATTAAGGAAAAAAATGTTAATTTAAGGGGTGTATTAAGGGGTTAAATTTTTATTTTGCCCAAAAACAAACTTAATTTCACATAATAAAAGTATAAAACCACACGGCCCTATACAAGCAAATACACTATATTGTCGGCAGGGTTTTGGCACTGCGACCCGGGTTTTTTAATTTTAGGCTCTGTAGTTTCGGGGTCGAGAGGGGGGAGGTTAGATTTTCGTATATTTTAAAATTACAAAAAAAATATATACCTATTTGTAGTTCTCATAACGAACCCTTTAATTTGATACGTCACATGATGCACTTAAAGTTTTTTTTTTATTTTCTAATTTTTATTCCAAAGTTGACACCCAAAATCAAAATTTGTTTATTATGCTATGCATCTGTGATATATGGCCACTTTCCACTTTTTTTGGAGCAAATAAGCTGTGACAGACGAACAGACAGACACGAGAGTGATTCTAGAACGATTCGTTTTTCGTACGGAACCCTAAAAACGACAAACATTGCAATATTATTGACTTTTTTTCTTTTTTGTCCTTGGTAATTAATATAAAATTGATTTGTCGGGAAAAAGGACTTTTTCAGTAAACACTTATTTGATATTATAGCGACGTTTCGTTCCTTGCTTGGAACTTTTTCATAGCTTTATAACTATTAAATATTTAGATCAAGTAGATATAAAATTTAAAATACACATATAAATATAAATTTGAGTTACACAATTGTTCATTAAAAGTTTATAATAATTCCGTTTTTTTTTTGTTGTTAAACGTCGCTATAATAACAAATAAGTGTTTACTTAAAAAGTTCTTTTTCCCGACAAATCAATTTTATATTGCAATATTATTTTCAAAAGACGAGGTCCTACGGAGAGCACCACGTTTTTTTAAATTTTTATCGCAGTTTCAGGAAACTCACACGACTGATAAGGGATTATTGCAATTAAAAAAAATATTAATTAAGGTTTCCTCGAATCAGTATAAAAAAATGATAAAGCCAATCGCGCCATCAATCGATATTTTTAGTGTTATGCGTTTTTAATACCTGCATGAAAGTGTTTGTTTATTAGTAAGATAAAGATAACACGACGCCACTTATTTTCATGTAAAACTTCAATGAAAATTAAACACTAATTAAACAGAAACATTAACACAAGGCTTCTTTTATATAACATTGCTTTAAAGTTTTCGAACTTCCGAAGTGCTTACAAATATTAATAACACTTTGCATAATATACAAAACTTTGTAATTATTTTAAATTTACAAGATGCTTAGCTATAAAGGAAAATTATTCTGACATACGTCATCACACATCAAGAAAGAGAGCAAGAGAGAGAGGTTCCCAACCTTTTCTGGACCACCGCCCCTTTTAGAAGAAAAAAATTCCAACCGTAGTCCATGATAATTAATTTTTATGAAATACCTTTTCAAAATTTTTTTTTCCATGAAAAAATAAAATTAACATTTTTGAAGAAAAGTTTTTGACAAAAACTTTTCGGTACTTCAAACATATATTATCTATACGAGTATATAAAAGGTGATGTATGTATGTTATTTATGGACTCAAAAACGACTGGACCGATTTTGGTGAAATTTTCAGGCGGGTGATCCTGTGACGCTTGGTAGCGATCGGATCTACAGAATTATTTTTTTTTTTTTTTGTATTTCGGCAATTTTGATTTTTTATCGAGTTTTGAATTAAAAGCGATGGAATTCATGCAAATTCAATACACGTTGAGAATTTTATGATAATGATTCTCATCTCTTATATCCTACATATTACATTTACACCCGGGCGAAGCCGGACTGGGCCGCTAGTAAGTAATATTAATATTAATACTAACAATAATAATAAAAGTGAAAACCCGGGTCGCAGTGCCAAAACCCTGCCGACAATATAGTGTATTTGTTTATACAGGCAGTGTGGCTCTATTATGCGAATTTAAGTTGGTCCGATGCCAATAGTGTATGTTGCCATATGGCAAATAGACTAATAAATTTTTCTTTAATTTTCTAAAAAAAAAATTACGTACCTAACCATTTTTTTTTAAATTCCCAATGATCGTTTTAGAAACATTTTCGAACAAAATTTTTTCATCCATTTTTTCATTTTACGTCATCGACACGCCAAAGCCAACTTTCGTCCCCCGAAAACAAGTGTATAATGACCAGTGATGCACTTTCAATACACGAATTGAGGGCAGTGCTCCAGTGGTTAGTGTGCTGGCTTCTTCCAAATTGTCGTGGATTTGAATCCTGCCCCGCCTCATGGATATTTTGTGATGTCATTTAGTTTTAACTGATTATGTTATTTTATGGAATTAGGAAGCTAATTACCTAGGTTGTCGAGCGTCTATAATCAACAATAAATAAATAAAGTAAAAACACGAAATATAAAACAAATAGCTGTAACAATGTACAGATCTTATCTGGGCTATCCGTGATTCTATTTGTCAGTTTATGATAGTGTTTAGTGCAGGTCAAGAAATAAAATAGTTGCTGTTTACAAAACTGCTGAGGGGAAAGCATAAGGTCAGAGGTCAGGCGGATGTCGTTTATGAAACTCGTTCAAAGAATATATACAAGAAGCTCTTGAAAATATATCTTTGTTTTTTATGGCATTACAGAAAAAATACAGTTAAAAAACTAACACAACACGCTTTTATGAACTAAAAAATGCAAAATAACTTAACAACAAAATTAGCTCTACTGTAAAAAGTGCTATGTACTTAAATTTTCATAATAGCTCTACGTTTACAATAAGCTAGTAAATGAAATATTTATTACCGATATTGAAGCACCCCACATTTTTTACAGTAAAACTAATTTTGTTGTCAAATTATTTTGCATTTTTTAGTTCATAAAAGCGTGTCGATTTAGTTTTTTTAAACTCAAAGATACGGCCGTTTAAGCCACATATTTTGACACTCGTAAGATAATCAAATCCTATAGGGTTGACGTAGAATCATGAAATTTGGTAAGAAGCAATGTCTTATAGCACAAGTAAAGGGAAAAATCCGAAAACCGTGTAGTTACATCACATAAAAAAAAAAACCCGGGTCGCAGTGCCAAAACCCTGCCGACAATATAGTGTATTTGCTTCTATAGGGCCGTGTGGTTTTATACTTTTATTATGTGAAATTAAGTTTGTTTTTGGGCAAAATAAAAAATTTAACCCCTCAATACACCCCTTAAAATAACATTTTTTTTCTTAATTGTAATATTATTATCAATCTAACGTCTACACCGAATTAAATACACCCTTCAGTAAATAATTCACTATTTGCAAACTAGTGTTTTCATAAAATTTGTAAGTCCGGTCCTGTCGGGCCGATTTTATTAAAATTTTAGGAGAACTTTTTAATTATTACTAAAGGGTTAAATGTCAATTTTGAAACGATTCTGAGAATTTTTTCGGTATTTTGGGGCCCAAAAACGTTTTTCAACCCCTAAAAACTACCCTTAAAATGGCCCGATTACGCCCATTTTAAATAGGCTTCTTGCAGTGATGGATTTCAACACGTGGGCCAAATTTCGTTAAAATCAATTAACTCTTTCGAAAGTTATTGCCCGCACACATATATATATATATATATACGCATATATATATATATATATATATATATATATATATATATATATATATAAATATATATATACATAAATATATAAACATTTTTAAAAATGGTGCCAAAGTGTTTAGGAGGCTATGAAACGTCGAGAAATGTTGGTCCGACCCCTAGGTCCCGCCATCCGACCGACGCCAATAGTGTATGTTGCCATATGGCAAATACACTAATTATAAACGTCAAAATAGTGCATTTTTACGAAAAGTTCAGCTCTTTGTTCTTAAATATAACAAATAATTCAAAGGATAATTGTTGGAGCGGGTAATAATTGCCAAACGTCGCGTTAAACTAAAAATATTAAATAATTTACCCGCTCCAACAATTATCTTTTGAATTATTTGTTATAAAATAGGGCATACTAGCGACATCGGATGGAATCTCTTAAAAGCTATTAGTTCTGGCATTTCTGCGCCTTATAGTGTGTATTACTATGGCCGCTATAACAACAGTCAACAAATAATAGAAATAAAATAAAGTTAATAAATATTGTACGGTGATACGGAGAAACCCTTCGTGTGCTAATCATACTCGCACTTGACCAGTTTTTTTAATATAGCATTGTAACAATCGCTGTATCTTAACAATTGTAGCAAACTACAGCTACCTTACTGTGGTAAATATAAAATTTAGTCTTACGAACCATACCGTAAATAATCAATTTACTAAGGAAAACTATTATTAGTGTATTTGCCATAAGGCAACATACACTATTGGCGTTGGTCGGATGGCGGGACCTAGGGGTCGGACCAAAATTTCTCGACGTTTCATAACCTCCTAAACACTTTGGCAACATTTTTGAAAATGTTTCCAATATATATATATATATGTATATATATATATATATATATATATATATATATATATATATATATATATGTGTGCGGGCAATAACTTTCGAAAGAGTTAATTGATTTTAACGAAATTTGGTCCACGTGTTGAAACCCATCACCGCAAGAAGCCTATTTAAAATGGGCGTAATTGGGGTATTTTAAGGGTAGTTTTTAGGGGTTGAAAAATGTTTTTGGGCCCCAAAATACCGAAAAAATTCTCAGAATCGTTTCAAAATTGACATTTAACCCTTTAGTAGTAATTTAAAGGTGTCCCTAAAATTTAAATAAAATCGGCCCGACAGGACCGGACTCACAAATTTTATGAAAACACTAGTTTACAAATAGTGAATTATTTACTGAAAGTTGTATATAATTTGGTATAGAGGTTCGATTTATAATAATATGGCAATTAAGAAAAAAAATGTTATTTTAAGGGGTGTATTAAGGAGTAAAATTTTTTATTTTGCCCAAAAACCAACTTAAGCTCGAAAAATAAAGCCACACTGCCTGTATAAGCAAATACACTATATTGTCGGCAGGGTTTTGGCACTGCGACCCGGGTTTTTTTTGAAAAGTTATGAAGGATCGTTTGTTTTGCAGCTTATAAAGCAGTCCAATGTTTTTCAAACTTCCCGTATAATGAATTTTCTGTAACTGAATGCACGGATATAAAAGTTTTCCAAGATAACCGCATCTTTTTGCATACATAATGCACATCTATCGACGCTAAAAAACTTCTATATAATATTGGATTTTGTTTTGAATATGTAATACCTAAGTTTAAGTAGAAACAAAAAGGTAACGCTGACAATACTTCATTTTTTTCCCAGAATACGCGTTTCTGATATAACTAGACTTGCCAACTATCCCGACTTCAGACCTCTTTATCCTGTGTCCCGATTTTATCTACCAATTTCAAATTTAAAAACACACGCTAGCAAGTTTTAAATTTTGGCGCGCAGTTTACTAACAATGGGATAGATACAGTTTGCTACAATTGTTAAGGAACACCTATTATTACAATGCCATATAAGAAAAAATTTGTTTTTAAATAATGTCACCGTCGGGACTCTAACCCAACTCCTCCACTATTGCGGCGACTGGGTTAACATGTACTCTACAGTGACGCATTCAAGCAATCGACCTTTCAAATGTTTAAAGCACATTTGTAACATTATTAATCACTTCATGGGGCAGAGCGAGAGGGGCAGGCACTCTAAACGCGAGGTGGCAAGGGGCGCCAAAAAGCCAAATGCGAAAAACAATCTTAGCGACTGATTGAACACCAAATACTAATTTAATTATAAAGCGACAGGAACTTTCTTTGTTAAAGACGCAGCAGTATAATGATTAAAGCTACTTAATTTAATTTAAATTCAACAGGTGTTGATATTTGCAACAAAAGTTAATTTTTGAAAATTTGTGGGACGTATTATTTATCTAATATAAAACCGACGTACAATTTAAGTGAAGTGAAAACGTCGACCAAAGGGCGCTGAAAGACAATTCCGCTTTACTCTGTGGCCACTGACGTTCATGTTAAAACTATGCGAGCGAAGCCGCGGGTTCAGGCTACTGTGTTCGAAGGTTTCGCGTGGAATTCAGCGGTGCGATTTCAGAAACAATATGTGCCGTGAATCATGATTGCAGATGCGCTTCCATTTAGAGTCGATCAACGTTGAAACGGTGGAAAGTATTCGTATAGCGTTCAACTGCTTATCGGGTAAGTCCGTATCAAATGACCCTTCGTACTTATTTCATTGTGATAAATCTGCAACCATATCTCTCCCTACTGAGCAACGCAAAATATCGAGACATTGAATTTTCTTTTTGAAGTTATACTTCTTTTGGCGCGCTGAGGGTAAAATTTTCTTTGTTACGGAAATTTCGTAGGCAACATGCAACGAATATGTTGCGGACGTTGTTTCTGATAACGTCAAAATAGTTATTTCACGAAACAACAAAGTAGGTTATACTAGCGACATCGGACGGAACGTCTTAAAATCTATAGTGGCTGTTGACAGTTAAATAACCTCAATACTCGCATTTTTTTTAATTTATAGTAGAAAACACTTTAATATTTAAAAGGTTACTTTATGCAGGCACCAAAAATGTTATTTTTGAAAATGGAACAAAGGTAAAATGTATATAAATTATAAGACGACAAACATAACCCAACCTGTGTTTAAAATGTTTTCCCAACTATATTTACCATCTCCCTAGACATCCTATTTTATTTTGATCAATGTACATCTTTAACGAAAATGTGAATATCAATTATCGCGATCACGCCAAAGAAGTATAACTTCTACCGCGCGCACGTAAGTACACGCACCACTTTTTTTTAGTTCCTTGTTTGTAACGAAAGTTGGTAATGGGGTAGAAAAATTGTTTTCAAGATAAGGTTAGAAACTACCCTAAAAACGAACAGATGGCGGTTTTGCGCGGAGTTATCTGACTAGCCGAGGCCGTTCTTTTTTTTTACACGACTTTTCTGTTACAAACCTCCATTTTCCAGATTCTGATCTGAAAACTGGTGAAAGTGTTAGCTAAAATGTAGATCGATAAATGCGTACATAACAAATTAGATTATAGATTTATTAAAAGAACGAAGCGAACCTTGCTATTATGGTGACATTTGTTTTTTTATAAATGTTATTTTCTGTAATGTAATTATTAAAATTTTAAAACTGTAATTTTTTAATGGAAACATTAATTTTAAGAAATTAACTTAGTTCTCGTCATTAGAGAGAAAAATAATCTCCAAAATGGCGTATCAAACATTTAATTTTGATACAGTCTTAAGGGAGATATTTCATACTGACAAAAACAATAATATATTCCGATATTTATATTTGAGCTTTTGGTGGTCAAAAAAAAACTAATAATCCAATCATAAAATAGACATAATTCGGTGAAAAATGTCTTTATGAGGGATTAGAAATCTTGTATAGATAACGGTGGTTTTTTTTTCGATATACTGGAGGTGCGGCGCACGAGAAAGTCAAGTGGAGGAAAATAAATGCGATCCCGGATTTACCCTAGACATATGTGCACGTCGGGTGCTAATTTCTCCTGGTCGAAGGCAAACGTTCATCTATAGAGAGCAACAGATACGTTTTTCCTCGTTCTTTTGATCAAACAAGCTGTGCTCGCCTATCACATCACCTATACTACATAACCGCATTTCTATATACAGGGTGTAGGTCACAGACCAGATTCCATAGTGGATTTTTGATTTCTTATTTTTTTTTTTTGTAAATTGTTCAAATTAGCTCTATTTCAATATGTTTCTAGTTTTGTCATAAAATATTACATTTTAAAAATTCGCCCCATCGTTTTCATATTTTAGTCTATACTAATCGGTATAATATATTATTTTTCAAAGGTCCTCTCAAGCTCTAACACAGGAGTCTCCAAACTTTTTAGCTTAAGGGCCATACTGGCTCGTCTACTAAGTCTCAAGGGTCAAGACCTAGTCCATCTTCCCTGGGCTCATCGTACTATCAATACAGTCTTGAATTGCGCGCAAAATATTTACATATCCCAATTAACTGATGCGCATTTGAAGTCGCTGCTGATAATTTCCACTAGCAAACTTGATCCGCAACTGCAAACAATCGTCAGTGGAAAGTCACAGCTACATAAGTCTCATTGATCATAATTAAGTTATGTTTCTTTTTTTAATTTCGATATGTGATTTACCTATGTTACTTATTACAGTTAGTAAGATGTTCAATTTAATTATGTAAGTTTCTTAATTTGCTCATTAAACGTTGGGTATTATTTTGTATAATTAACTTAAATAAACTATGGGGGGCCGGATTGGTGGTCCTCGCAGGTCGCATTTGGCCTGCGGGCCGTAGTTTGGTGACCACTGCTCTAACACATAACGGTATTCCTTGTGCCATCAACGACGTTACACCCGGTATGCGGAAATCGTACGTACGGTTGATTTGATCGTAATTAAAATTTTTATTGGATTACTTTCGACCGATGGTTTGCGATTGAAATCTAAACAGAACTAATAAACATGTTATATTTATTTATTGGAAAACTGCGTATTTATAGAAATTACCAATAGCTCGCGAGCGCTACACAACTTGAAATTAATTGACTTTGAAGCTTTTCATTATGATATTATTAAAATGAAAAAAAAAATAAAATAAACTTTTAAGTAGTCCACTGGTGGAAAAAAAGTCAAAAGTTTTAAATTGAGTTCGAATTGAACTTGCAAACGAGTACTTCAATAGTTCAGTCAAAAGGTCACTATATCATTATCCCCATCGGAAGTTTAATGCATTTCACATTAAATTTTCAGTTAGTTAGTGTAACTTGTCTAATTTGATATCTAAACTAGCGCTATGCTACACTAAAGGTCAAACTTTGATTCAGACATTTGCGTTTTGCTCGTCGCTAGAGTCAGCTAAAACGCCATGTAAACGACGAAGTAACCTATAAATCTGTATGTATATAAAAATCTTCTGTACGTGTGTCTCTGCCTGAACTCCTACTAAACGGCTGAACCGATTTTGATGAAACTTTTGTATGTGTTCAAGTGGATTCGAGAGTGATTTAGATTAATAATTGAACCCTGTAGGTAGCGCCAAAGGCTCCACTACTGTTGACGCTACCGAACGGGGCGCAGTCCACCGAAGGCTCCACTACTGTTGGTGCTACCGAGTGGGGCGCAGCGCGGCGAGGTAAGATAATAATACGGTGGGGACGAAGACTCCACTACCGTTGTCGCTGCCGTGTTTTATTTCAGTCGCGTGCGGCCATTAATAATAAATAGAAAACAACATCGGGCAAATTCGTCTATTATTCTATAAAGAAGACCACTGCAGCATAATACGACTTAATCCGGGCGAACCGAACCGGTCCGCTAGTACGCATATAAAATGTGAAGTATATGTATGTTATAGCTGTGGACTCCAAACCGGCAGGGCCGATTCTGATGAAATTTGCAGTAGTCTCTAGATTAGCCCAACGGGTGGTCCTGTGAAGCTTGGGCAGCTATCGGATCAACATATTTTTTTTGTTTTTTCGCAATTTTTAATTTTTTGAATTCGCGCAAATTCAATATACGTTGTTGTTTTATTTGTACTCATTACATACTTGAACAGTAAATTTATAACAACAGTTTCTGTTTAGAATTGTATATTAGTAAATTAAATAATTGTTAGAAGTAGGTAGATATTTAATGTTAGATTTTAATTTGTATTTTAAGTTAATGATTAATAATAATAATATATTCGTTACAATTGACAGTATGTTTGTAACATGTCATTTACAGATTTACATATAAAATTCATTAATGTTATAAAATTCTTCGTTTATCAGTTCATCCCTTATTACTTCCTTGAAGCGAAAAAGGGTCTCAATGTTTTTTATTTTTGCTTGTAAATTATTATATATCTTTAAACAGTTATAAAGTGCACCTCCCTCAAAGGAAGTTAAGGAATGAGATGACAAACGGAAGTCATTTGCTCCCCTAGTGTTGAGATCATGGTTTAATTTATAATTATCAAAAACCAAAGGATTTTTCATAACAAACATAAGGCATTTGTAGATGTACACACAGGGAAGCGTCATGATCGTATTCTAGTAGGTCAATTGATTTGATTGTAACTTCTTCTTAAAACTCGATTTTGGCTTTTTTTGGTTTACGGTCGTAAATGAAGGTTATTAAATTTGTTACAACTTCATTTCATTATACCAGATATTTTGGTCGAAAATTAGCCATTTCCCATTTTTCAACTTTTTGGAAAAAAATAGCATATTTTGAGAACCCTGTATCTAGAAAACTGAATTAGGGCTCAAGCTGTCGATAATTTTGTCTACTTTTAAAAAACACATAGTGACCTTTTTCGTGAGAGCCTTCCTGTGTGTTTTTTTTGCATAGAACCAAAAAACTGAAAACAATAACTCAACGCACTCACATTTTAAAGTGCTGCATATCTGGAAAAATACTATCTAAATTCAAAGGGGACCCAAACAACATATCAAATAATCTGAAAAACGGTTGACCCTGCAGGCCATCCCTGGAACTTCCCGGTGTTTCCGATCTATTGAGATGTGGCTTGCCCCTGTGGTGTTTGTTATTTTAAAAAATTCCAGCCAATTGGGCGACAGGGCCATTTCAACTTCATAAATATTGACATTTGAAATATTATAATAAATAAAACAAAATTTGTTACCGCGCGCAGTGACTTGGGTAACGGCTAGTAACAAATATGATATTTGGTATTTGATTCCATGGTTACATAATATGATTTAACGTAAAAATTAATCAAAGTATGCTTGTCAGCTACCTAATTTCTTTTTGACAGATCTTCGAACAAAAAAACATCTGATTTTTTTTGCTTTCAAAATATTTCCGAAATTATGACTCTTTGGAAAAAAGTTTTTCTACGATACTTTCTTGGAAAAATGTATAGAATATTAAACCGTTATAAAAACGTTTTTATCAAAATTTTTCTCCGACGATAGCTCTCGAACGAATGAACCGATTTTGATGCGGTTAGCGGCGATCGACGTTGTGTCATGAGGAACAAAGCTGATTAGATTTTGGAGTTAATCGGTACAGTAGTTTCGAAGATATTGCAAAATATTTAAAAAAATCTCTTTTCCAAAAAGCTTAATTTTTGACATTTCTCAAAATCCACGTGGCCGAATTAGTTCAAATTTTCAGAAGATGTATGCTCAGCAAGACCCTTTCAGTTGCCGCAATCCGCATTTCGATCGGTCGACCCATTCAAAAGTTATGAGATGTTTACATACACACACACATACATACAGACAGACGGACATCATCGTGGAAATGGTCAAAATAGCTTCCTAGAACCTCAATTCGTCGAGATTTGACGAAAACTCAAATTTCGAAAATCGAGGTGAAACCAATAACTTCCCAATTTTTAAAAATTTTCAATTTTCGTAGCGGGAAGTTAAAAAGCAAGCTTACCGCAATTATTGCAATTTCAGCGATTTTTTGTTTACGTTGCGACTTTTTTAACACAAGCAAAATATGAAAAACTCGCAGTTTAACTTCTTTAAGTCGTAATCGAATATTTTGCGTACGAAATTTGATAATTTGATTACATCAAGTTTAAATGTAGGTACCATATTTAAAAACGTTAATTTCGTTACAAATTCATATAAAACAGCTGTGCCCTTTTATTTTACACATTTTATCTTTTTTATATCCCACTTCATATGCGAGTAGTTTAATTTCGAGTTAAATGTTAACGCTAAAATAATGCGACAAAATAAAGAGCGTGCTTTATTTCTAATTTACTTTTGAAAAATATTTATGGTACATTTAATTTCGAACGGAAATGGCCGCGTGTTTACAACGTTTACAAAACTGTGTAAGAAAATACGTCAAACAGAATTTCATTATTAATCTGGCACAAGATGTATAGTGTCAGGATTAAGTTGTATAAATGTTTAATTAATGTTATACGATACTATCTGGGCGTGGAAAATTCTGCCGACATGTTCTAGAACTATATTTTGTACAATAATCGCCAAGGTCATTCTCCAATTTTCCTATTGCACGAACTTAAATGTTGGCTACTGCGGCTGCATCGCTTTTATAGGACTTTAACATTTAATTATATAAAATCATAATAGTTTTCTGTTTTCCTAAATTATTATTTTAGGTATTAAAAACCTTTTAGGTCCTAAAAATTCTGCATCTAAGTAGATCATTACTTTAAACAGTTTGTCCGTCAGTTGTTTTACCATTCTAACTGCATTTTTAGTGTATTTGCCATATGGCAACATACACTATTGGCGTTGGTCGGATGGCCGGACCTAGGTGTCGGACCAAAATTTCTCGCCGTTTCATAACCTCCTAAACACTTTGGCACCATTTTTAAAAATTTAAAAATGTTTATATATATATATATATATATATATATATATATACATACATACATATATATTTATGTGCGGGCAATAACTTTCGAAGGAGTTAATTCATTTTAACGAAATTTGGCATACATGTTGGAATCCATCACCGCACAAAGCCTATTTAAAATGGGCCCAATCGGGTCATTTTAAGGGTAGTTTTTAGGGGTTGAAAAAAGTTTTTGGGCCCAAAAATACCGAAAAAATTCTCAGAATTGTTTCAAAATTGAAATTTAACCCTTTAGTAGCAATTAAAAAATGCTCTTAAAATTATAAGCAAATCGGTCCGACAGGACCAGACTTACAAATTTTATGAAAACACTAGTTTGCGTATACGAATTTACTTACTGAAGGTCGTATTTAATTTGGTGCAGATGTTGGATTGATAACAATATTTCAACTAATAAAATTATTATTGTAAGGGGTGTATTTAAGGGTTCAATTTTTTTTATTTTGTCCAAAAACATACTTAAGTTCATGTAATAAAGCTACAATACCTGTATTAGCAAATACACTATATTGTCGGTTTTGGCACTGCGATCCGGGTTTTTTTTTATTTTCAAATAATTTGCGACAAAATTTTAGTAAAACTTTCTTGCAAAAAAGAATAAAATAATAAACAACAATGAAAAGAGTCCCGTTATTATGGAAAAAAAACCCGGGTCGCAGTGCCACAACCCTGCCGACAATATAGTGTATTTGCTAATAGAGGCAGTGTGGCTTTATTTTGTGAGCTTAAATTGGTTTTTGGGCAAAATAAAAAATTTTACTCCTTAATACACCCCTTAAAATAACATTTTTTTTCTTAATTGCAATATTATTATAAATCGAACCTCTATACCAAATTATATACAACTTATAGTAAATAATTCACTATTTGTAAACTAGTGTTTTCATAAAATTTGTAACTCCGGTCCTGTCGGGCCGATTTTATTTAAATTTTAGGGACACCTTTTAATTACTACTAAAGGGTTAAATGTCAATTTTGAAACGATTTTGAGAATTTTTTCGGTATTTTGGGGCCCAAAAACATTTTTCAACCCCTAAAAACTACCCTTAAAATGCCCCAATTACGCCCATTTTATATAGGCTTCTTGCGGTGATGGATTTCAACACGTGGACCAAATTTCGTTAAATCAATTAACTCTTTCGAAAGTTATTGCGCGCACACATATATATATATATATATACGTATATAAATATATATATAATATATATATATATATATATATATATATATATATATATATATATATATATATATATATATATATACATACATATATAAACATTTTCAAAAATGGTGCCAAAGTGTTTAAGAGGTTATGAAACGTCGAGAAATTTTGGTCCGACTCCTAGGTCCCGCCATCCGACCAACGCCAATAGTGTATGTTGCCTTATGGCAAATACACTAACAACTTTGTAACACATATTTCCAGAAAACAATACGGCTCTTTTCTTCCTAGGTTACTAGAAGGTTAGGCGTAAGAAGCTATAAACATGGTCACGTCTGTGATTGGTTGAGTTGATTGCTTACGTCACCGATATATATCTCGTGTGTAATGGTATTACATCACTATACTGTTACAAATTTAAAAACAGAATACCAAAAACGGAAAATTAGATGTTTCAAGCACAACTTTTTAATAAAAATGATGTAGTTTTTTTACGACTCCTGAGGTTTGTACAGAATATTTATATGCTCGCGAGTAAATTTAATGGTGCAACCAGGAATAGAAAAACCTCAAACATTAAAGAGATTTAAATCAAGCGAATGTAGAGTAGAGTCAGTACGTGCAGCAGTACCGCAGCAAAAAGTGCACGAAGAATGTTTTTGTTAAGCGTGAGCTATATGCAGACAAAATAGTATTTCTGTACGGAAATCTCTTATAACACAAGTGCAACATATTAAATACTTATTTTCGGAGACAAAAAGTTGGCTATTTCATGACAATAACGTAAAATAAATATTATACTATAAGTTTGCCAAACAACTTCCTAAGTCCACTGGGGCCTCCTGGAGGGTCTGGAAAAACATTAGGAAATTATATATGTAGATATCCTAAAACCTAATCTCAATGTTTCTCTGAAGTTAATTAAGAGAAATCATGGAAAACCTCAACAAGATGGCCGATACAGGAATTGCCGTTTCTCGACGAAAGACTATAGGAAAAAGTTCAAGCCACATCTGCTCAGTGCTCACGCCGGGATTCGAACCCAGGACCTCCCGAATTCGAGTCTATAGTGCTGTCACCACTACGCTACACCGCTCGATGTGTTTTGATACAAATCTGACTTGAGATATTTAGGTACCGAACCAGTCCCATATATTTTGTGCGTCTTGCAAAGAAGTTCAACACACTTGCCTTGCAAAGTTAATCCCTAAAGAAAATCCTCGGTGCGCTTTCTAGGTTGTAGCTACGCTGTGCTACAATCTTCATGCAAACACGCTGCTGGCAGATATTACAGTATAGCGTTAATAAAAAAAAAAATGTTACCTTCTTCGTATCGACTTGGTTCACTCTCTTCATGTGGGAGCAATTTTTTCTAAAAAAGAATTTAAATATTAAATATTATAGTTCCATTTTTATTGAAATCGTCACAACAATACCGTTAAAGAAGGTATGCCAAACAATAAACTGGCAATGGGGCATTACATGTGCAGTCCCGGATGTACGATTTTTTCGAACCGGGGCAGAAACTTGATAGTGGCGCCCCCTCTCATCATCGTTTGAGATTGTTTAAAAAACTCGAAAATATATAATGGGTGGCATCTTTGTGACCGGTAGGGGAGAATAAGAACACTAATATATATATACATATATATATTTTTTTTTAATAATTTGTTATCAATTTTCAAATATACTATATTATTTTTTTTTTATTTTTAACAGGAAATTGGACAAATTCAAATATAATTAAACTAATTTAAAAATTGTGACGTTTCGTTAATTCTTGTTAACTTCTTCAGGCACAACTAAAATGATTACAAATACAAAAAAACCCGGGTCGCAGTGCCAAAACCCTGCCTACAATATAGTGTATTTGCTAATACAGGTATTGTGGCTTTATTAAATGAAATTAAGTTTGTTTTTGGACAAAATAAAAAAAAATTGAACCCCTTAATACACCCCTTACAATAATAATTGTATTAGTTGAAATATTGTTATCAATCCAACATCTGCACCAAATTAAATACGACCTTCAGTAAGTAAATTCGTATACGCAAACTAGTGTTTTCATAAAATTTGTAAGTCCGGTCCTGTCGGGCAGATTTTATTTAAATTTTAGGGACACCTTTTAATTACTACTAAAGGGTTAAATGTCAATTTTGAAACGATTCTGAGAATTTTTTCGGTATTTTGGGGCCCAAAAACATTTTTCAACCCCTAAAAACTACCCTTAAAATGACCCGATTGGGCCCATTTTAAATAGGCTTCGTGCGGTGATGGATTCCAACATGTATGCCAAATTTCGTTAAAATGAATTAACTCCTTCGAAAGTTATTGCCCGCACATATAAATATATATATATATATATATATATATTTATACGTATATAAATATATATATATATATATATATATATATATACGTATATAAATATATATATATATATATATATATATACATATATATATAAACATTTTTAAAAATGGTGCCAAAGTGTTTAGGAGGTTATGAAACGTCGAGAAATTTTGGTCCGACCCCTAGGTCCCGCCATCCGACCAACGCCAATAGTGTATGTTGCCTTATGGCAAATACACTAATAATTAATGAAATAATTACAATTTTTTTTCTAAATAAAATTGAAAAAGTACCTTTAACTAGTTAACCATAACATTAATAAAATTTAGATGTTTAATAATACATAATAACTTATTAATTATAATGGACGTGAACAATATTGACAATACTATATTATGATTTTGGTGCCCCCTGAAATTGCCGCCCGGGGCTGTACATGTGACGTAATCAATATGGCAACATAAATAAGTAATACGAATTGGAAATCGTCAATCGATAAAATTGACCATGGCAGCTAATTTCTATGTCAATGATTTATTATTTGAAATAAACTTATTTATGAACTATTCACATACTGAGGTCGTTATATAGCTGGCGCCCCTAACGGTGAAATTTGGCAGTGCCCGTGTCTCCATTGACGGCCCTAACATATAGTAGTTCAACATGCCAACCTTGGTACAATCTGAGGGACTTTTATAATACAATGCTTTTGGATTTATTCATTTACACGATTTATCTAATGAATGAATAGAGAACTCGCTTTACTATGCATTAATTTCACTTTAAAAAGCTTAACACCATTCACGAACAAATTAATTTATTTATCGCTCTACTTTATAGCCTATACTTTTCATTATACCCTAAGCTGAAAAAGCTCACCGCGCGCTCACTAAAATGGATGTACTGTTTAGCAACCTGTAGCCGCAAGGCTGTACTGTTTATTTTTATTTATTTTTTTGTTAGACTTTTCGTGAGTAACGGTTTAACCCTCCGGTAGCGACGCGTGTAGTCTAATTGTGCATCCCACGCTTTAATCGAAAAAGGGCATGCTTTGAGCTATCTTCGACTAATCAAATGAAATTCAGTTACCGACGTAACAGCTGGGATTATTTGTACCTAACAGCAATTTCAATATCCTTTTGTTTTATCAGTTCTCGGATTAGAACCTGGTAATGGGGGCTTGTAATAGTGTATTCATAGAAACGCGATATAAACAACGGTAATGCACCGAAGTGCTCGAAACACCGCGCATTGAGCACTTTCATAAATGCTCGATCTATTCAAGCAACAATCACTTTTTTTAATTCAGGGTTCCGTTTTTTCATTGGATGTATACATAACCATAAATTTACAAATACAATAAGAGCCCGCTTAATGCGAGAGATACGTTCTAATACGTTCCTGCGCTATACGAAACAGCGTTAAACGAGGTCATCTTAATACGTAGATAATAGGCAAAGTGAAACAGAACCAAGAATAAGAAAATTTGTTAGTATTTTTTTTTGTTTAATTTTGTAACATTTATTAATAAATACTTTATTGTCACATTATTATATACATTTATTTATTGCCAATATCGGTTTTTGTTGATAAAACATTTATGAAAATCAAATAAAAGTTCGAGTAAGAAGTTATATTTGTAATGAGGAAGGTTCCACATTTGACATATATTTTGTTTTTAGTGAAGAAGTCGTCTAATGTTTACCTTTTTCTGTTTCGTTCAGCAAGCTGTTGTCGATGGCCAGATACTGTATCAATGACAATTCGTCCTGCCTTTGAACTTCTATCAACATTTGAATCATTTTGTATAAACTGATCCATAATTTACGTTATGGTGGCAAAAATTTTTTTTAGAAACCTCGTAGTCCTGAAACAATGTTAAACGAGGTCTTACTGCACCTAGATTTTATTTATTTGTATATTCAGGATTTGTGTAGAGTGTAAATTATTATGTGAGTCACTGCATATTATAAATATCAGTGATGGATGAAATTATTCGCACATGTGCAGCAAACATATTTCAACCACATGACATTTTTTAATTAATTTCGTGCTTACGTTATGTAATATTAGTTATAAAAAAACAAATCAGTTGAAATTTATTCCACGACATTCTGCTGCCTGATGGCACATCCGATGCTCATGTATTCTTTTTTAAACAATGTGTGCAAACAATTCGTGCTTTTCATATTAACTACACTCAAAGCTGCGGCTTCACACATAACCGAATGCAAAAAAAAGAGAGGCTATCAGTACGACACGTCTGTTTGCATTTATGTATGTAGTTATGTAGTGGAAAACTCTATAACTCGAATATTTTTATGTGAAACATCTAATGGCGTGCTTAGATGGGAGTGAAACCGTTTAGATTTCACGTTACGATGTCCCATTCGGTCAGTCTTACGTCTCTTCGACCCTTTTCGACTTGGAGCTTCCCTTTCTACTACGATGCGTATGTTTGTATTCGTGTATGTACGTAGTTATGTTAAGGAAAACGCCATAACTCCAAGGCCTAACTACCCCCGTCCCCTCTCTCCCGTCTCGACTAGTCACACTTTCAACAATGCTAACGCTCAACCTATATAGTATTCTTCTTGTATCGATTTTATTTCGTTGCATAATGTATAATTTATTTCTACTTTTCCAATTTAACCGAATCGAGTCGCAGTTTTTGTTAAAGCGTTACAGAAAATAGAAACTGCAAGTCCGCTGTAGGCGTATTTCGTTAAAAATGTGGAGTTTTTTCTTCCTTTTTTCCATTAAAAAAAAGTCTGGTTCATAAAATGTCACAATTCTACGTAAAGCAATGTGCGAAAAAGCTTCTTTTACTTTTTTCCTTTCGCATATTCAGACAAGAGGCTTCGTGTAGTAATATTATGCATAGGAATATCGACTCTCAACTCAATTTAGATACTTCTGCCGTAATGTCTATACGTAACGTCATTCAAAGAGACATTATTTTGCGGCCGATGCGTGAATATTGTCCTTTCTGAATAATCTTGACATGCGAACATTTTTGACACCTAATTAGATGCAGTATAATTCAATTTTGAAATATCCAGTCGCAAAAATTTCAGTAACAGATAAAAGTGGGTGCGTTAGAAGTTACATGACCTGATTAAAAACTAATTTTTAACCAACTTAAAAAAAGAGGTTATACAACAGTGGCATAGCTACGTAACCAAGGGCCCCGATGCAAAAATAAAATTGGAGTCCTATCTAAATTGGTTAAGTTTTATCGGCACAGCGCCGACCACACGGAGACCTATTTTCAACATTAAATGAAAAGTATCGATAATAGAGATGAATCTTATTAAAAATGTGCGAAATCAAATCCACTAAAAAGTGTACTTTGGTTATTAATTTTCTGCACTGTATGGCACTTAAAATGACTATTAGTTATAATCAAAGGTTGCAGTCATCTATAGTATAATATTATATAGGTTCCAGATGACAGAAAGTGCATTGATTTCGTCCATCTGTCATTTCAGTCTGAGTTTCTTATGATCTAACTTCATAAATTTTCGTTAGCGTGGTCAACTTCATGTTTCCGTTGCACACTAAAATTTTACTCTCAAAGCGCATAATTTCAAAAATAATGCATTGAAAATATGAACTGTTGTTAGTTCCAAATAACCCTAGGTGATCTTAAAAAACAATTGGGCAAATCATGAAATGACCAACTATAGATAAACTTCTCATCAAATGACTGAAATTTTTATTAAATGTCTAGATAAAAAGATAACGGTGACTTACTTCAACAAGTTACCGCAGCAGCGTGTTGACAAGCTAAAAATGTTTTTTGTGAACTAAAATTATTGTTTTTTCTTTCTTTTTTAAGAAAGATTAGAGCAACGTCTTTGGATTAACTAAAGAACGAATGTAATTACAAAAGCTCGATCAAAAGCCGCGGAGAAACTATCGTAGAATACTTAATCAGGCTGAAAACAGCGGTTGGCCATATAGAAGCTGATCAATGCTGTTGTTGACTTCACAGGCTTCTCAGAAAGGCCTCTCGGATAGCACAATTAATCCAAATATTCAAACCGTGTCGCTTATCTCTAACCAAAAAACAAAAGCGTTCATGTCAACTTATAAATCCAAACCGTCCGAGAGCTTGGGAACAATCGGGCACGTATTGTAGATTATAGACGCTCGATAACTAAATTAAATGAAACGACATCATTCATAGGCGAAGGTGGGCTTAAATCTACGGTGCTGTTTTTTTTTAATTGTTGCGAAAAACTGAGAATTGGATCGGTAATGATCTGGGCGATGCAGTGGGCGTTTATCTTATTTTTAGACTTAAGTGGTCATGTCTTTTGGTCATAGATACTGTCCTGCGTGTCTATGAAACTAATTAAGACGGTCAGATTGGTCATTTGATGAACTATATTCTTAGTTTCGTAAAAAGTAACGTGATGTGTCTTCTATTCACGAATGCGGAATCGGTATATATTATTTCTTTTGTCGGTATGAAATATCTCTCTTAATACTGAATCAAAATTAATGTTAGATACGCCATTCTGAAGATTATTTTTCTCTCTAATGACAATAACTAAGTTAATATCTTAAAATTAATGTTTTCATTAAAAAATTACAGTTTAAAAATTTTAACAATTTCAGAAACATTCAGCAAAAACAAATGTTCTTATTACTATTTTTATACTAACTCTACTTTTATAAATAGCTGTCAATGAAATATTTATACCACCCCAGGCTTTTTTACAATAAAAAATATTTTTTTACTTTTTAGTTCGTTTTAAAGCGTGTTTTTTTAGTTTTTTTATACTATTATTTTTAACAATTATAGCAAACGATAGCTATTGAACAATTGTTCCGTCCTAAATCCGACCCTGTCCAAAAATAATACGGTCCTTACATGCAATGGGTTGAATTTGTGCGGTTTAAATAGATTGTCGCGGTATACCTACGTACGACGAAACAAGCGAAAGTTATTTGCAAAGTTCTGTTAATTTAAAATTAAAGTCGCAAACACGATAGTAGAACTCTCGCAAGGGTACACCCACACCATTTCAAATTATTTATTTAAAAAAAAGAGTTTGTTGTTCGCCAGTTTTTTTACAGAATTTTCTTTTTTAAGTCACTTTTTTACTAATTATTGGCAGAGTCCTTTTTCGAAGGATTTGAATTTTAATGACTTAATGATTTGCATTTTTGAGGTCATCAACAGCTAGAGTTATTTGGCTTTAGTGCCCATTTATATTTTTATTAATGAAGTAAAACTTCTTTAGCGAGAACATGGCCTCTACTATACTCTATTCTCCTCGCTCAAGGGATCGAAAAACAACTACATATAATTTTGATGCTACATCATAAAAATTATAATTTCAAAAAACTCGACGTATTTGTGAAGTAAAACTTTTTTAGCGAGGATCCAATTGAAATATTTTGTGACGTTTAAGGGGAAATAATGCATTAAGTTACAGGAGAAATACATATAAGAGAAACCTTGGGAACGCAAAATTATATAAACAACATCTACGACCAAAGAAGTTTTACTACCCCCCGTGAATGAGGCTCACATCATTTTTTAAGTATTGGCTTCTACAAAAGTACATTTATAAAAAAACGCTATGACGTTACACATTCAGTGTAATGTGACAGCGTCGAATATATAAAATAATAAGTAGATCAACAGATATCGACAGTGTTAAAAAAAAGTAACATAAACGTTACACATAAGTTTGCTTTTGTTGGGGACGTTATCAGGAAATTGTCAACATCAGATATTAAACAGTAAGAAAACATGACAATCGAGCCGGGCCGAGAATGGATACACCGTCGCGGGTTGCCCCACCCCCTCCTCCATTCCACTCACACAAAACACAGTCACTTTCACAAGCTCTATCAAGATCTCCGCCGCCCCCACAGCTCCATTCTTCGCTACACCGCCATAGCTGTTAGCGACCGCACGCACCTTCGACCATACACGCTCATGGACTGTCCTCAAGCGTGATGCGGAACCGACATTTTAAGTCAGTGCTTCCCAATCTGTAGAAGTTTGCAGACCACTCAGCATGAAATTAAATCAGTACGGACCCCCCGCGCAATATCCCTTACCAGTTTTAATCAAATTCAAAGGTAAAACTTCTTGACTTCCGGGCTTGTACGTCGTGGTCCATTGGTATTTCTGCCTGACGTTTTTTTCCATATGACTTTTAATAAAGTTTTTATAGTTTACTAGCGGCCCGGTCCCGTTTCGCCGGGATGCATATAAAAATAGGTAGTTTATTCTGTGATATTTCCTAAGATATTATAATCTATTGGAGAAAAAAAACTCTAACAAATAGAGATATTATGGTGATCCGTTGATTGTTAAAAATTTGAAGGAAACTCAATGGCTCGGTATCAACAAAAAGCAACACTGATGTTAAAATTGCATTTATGGCTAACGGTGGCTAACGGTGAACTTTACCCCATCCTCAGAGCAACAATGTGATTAAAATTTCAGTATATTGCCCAATTGATAATAAATATCCATCATCAATTATTTTAATTCTGTGGAAAAATGAAAATAGTCAAAATTATAAAATTAATTTTATCTTCTTCTTTCAATTGATGAGAAAGATAGATAGATAAAAATTTTTATTGTCAAATATATAATATAAAAAATTGTGACTTTACCTACTGTTATAAAACCGTTATATTGCTTGTAACCCTATTGCGCATCTGTGGATGAAAGTAAAAATACTAATATCGCTATTAAAAAATAGGGGTTGGTTGTAGAACGGTGAAAATTCAGGGTTATAAGTATTTTTTAATGGCAAATCATAAAAAAATAAAAAAAAAATCTGGTGAGGGCTACTCTTATCACCTAGGGGTATAAAAATAGCCTACGACTTATTCTCAGACCTACCAAGTATACACAAAATATTTCATAAAAATCGGTCAAGCTGTTTCGAAGGAGTTCGATAACAAACACTGTGACACGAGATTTTTATATATATGTTTTCTTAGTATTTGTTTGAAATTTAGCCAGAATAATGTTCATGTAATTCTGCATCGATTGGCGCAGAATGAAATTTTTGAACAACACAGTTTCAGAGATATTAAATTCCAAAGTTCGAGTTTTTGAGGTTCTTATACATTACGGTATACGGGGTATCGAAAAATTTACCGACAAATATTTTTGTATCTCAGAAACTTTTCTTAGAATCTTTTTGTAAAAAACTAAAGTAACGTTAACTAATAACTAAACATTTTTTTAAAAATAGTCTCATTAACAGTTACAACACAGTTTCAGAGATATTTAATAAATAATAATGGAAAATTTACCGCATTTCAGCAGAGGAAAGGTTATACTATAAACGATCTGGCAACAACACATACTTATCTAACCCGCGTAACAAGTATAAGCTGCGCATGCATACATACACCGTAAAAAATGGTGTAAAATTACATTGAAAATTAAAGTAAAATTCCCTCAATTTTCCAGGTAATGGTTAATTATTATTTACTTTTACAAAGAGAACTGTACAAAAACTTGGATTTTCGCTGTGAAATTAAACAAATTTGGTGTTTATACATAAAGAAAAGTAAAATTACATACACTTATGTAGTTTAATGTATTTTTACGTGATTTTCCATTAAATTAGTGTAAAAATTTCATAACAAAATATGTAATATTGTGGAATATTCTAGTTTAGTACAATCACGTGATTGTGTGTGAATTTAGGAATCTGTGAATCCCACGGTATAAGGTGACAAGCGTCTAGCGGTTCTCAAACATGTCCTATCGGCCAACTTTGATGAGTGCACACAACATACACTTGTTGTTTATATTCAAATTATATTCAAAAATCTTCTTGTATGTAATTTTACATTTAAATATGTATTATTTTACACAAATATTACATAAACGTATGTAAAATTGTAGGGTATGGGTTAGGGAATTTTACACATATTTTTTGGAAAATTACATTTTTTTACGTTGGAAATTGTTACGTCCATATTTTTTTCAAACATACACAATTAGGTTAGCAGGAAAGTGGACAATTGATGTAAATCATTAAACCAATTATTAATTTAGCGACGTTTCGGTCATTTATTTGATCTTCATCAGGCATTTATAAAGTACAGCACATGTTAAAATTAAGTACACAACCAAATATACAATTGTCCACTTTCCTGCTAACCTAATTGTGTATATTACATTTTTTTGCTTAAAATATTACATATTTGTATGTAATGTGAACTACACAACTATATGTAAATTTACAGGAAAACGTGTAGCATTCCAATTGGTGTGTACGATTACCAGAATAGTCGCTGGCATTATATGGAGCAGCGGATTATCCATGTAATCGGCCTTCTCAGTTTTTACAGTGTACTATAAAATATTTCAACGCTCCGACAGTGTTGCCATATTTCTCGCTCGGGACTTGCTTAAATTAGTACAGAAACTGCAAAAATTATTGCGCTAGTTAATAACGACTCTCAACTACATGTACTGTACACTCCAGCATAAAATTTTTACTATGACTGTCGCGAGGATACTACCATAACTGTTCCAATTTTTAGGGTAAAAATATATGTTTTTTGAAGTTTTTGTGAAGCTTATTGCTCAATCACAGCTAATAAAAACAGCAATAAAATGAATTTTGCGAGCACAGTTCGAAATTTCCTGACAGCGTATTTTACAATCTGAAGGACCAGTCACCTTGAACGGGCAATCCCTGAGTGTGTTGTCGCAGGAGTACAGTGCTGATATAAGCTACAAGTTGCGTGACTTCAGACTTGTGTCAGGAAACTGTGATACTCTCAGGGCAGCGGCGGCCAATGATATTATTATATATATTTTAGTATAACGTGCGTTCGTTCAACTTGCCTTAGAAAAATTATATCAAGTTCTTGTCTTACATTAGACTTCAAAAAACTCAAAATAAGTTTATGTATCTAGATTGTAATGCATTGTTTCGTGTATGAGATGTGACATTATGTTAAAACGAGTGATCTGTAGATGTTTGCAGGGTTGCCAGATACCTCAGAGAAAAAATATCGAGCACCATAGTCATTGCAAAAACGGGGATAAGTATTATTTTAGAAAGAGAAGAAATTGTTTTCTACTAAATACACATAGAAATATTATTTTGAAGGAATAATAATCTATTTCTAATGAACGTAAAGTACCCATTGACATTTTTCAATTAAAAAAAAATTATTGCTCAACGAAAATAGCATGATTTTTTTATACTCAACATAAACACTTGCTATTTAAAAAAAAATTGGTTACGATTCCAAAAATACCGGGCATTTTATAGTCCGGGTCTGTATTTAGTTTTCATCCGGACAAGATACTCAAATATGGAGCTGTTTGGGTAAAAACCGGACACCTGGCAACCCTAGATGTATATGTATGTTTTAAAAAGTGATGTAAAATTACCAATTATTTTTTTATTGTAACCATTTTGACCGGATAATTAGCCAGTTAACAACATGTCGGCTTCAGGTTTCTGTTTTTTCAGATCAACAAAAAATAAAACAATAGAAAATCTTTTTCAACAGTAGAATCGAAAGAATTAATTAAATAATGCACATTTATGTTGATATTTGTTTTAAAATTAAAACTAAAATCTCGCCTGGAATTTACAGTCATGCGCAAAACTTTCTGCGCACCCTTGTATAATAATTATAATATTTATTTATTTTAAAAGACTGCAGTATACAGTAAGTATTAAAAGCGTCAAAATAAAAATGTATGTCCGGATTACAATAATAAGTAGCCGCGGATATTTAATCGACTAATTAGCTGATCATTTACCCGTTTAGATCACTATTTAAAAATAATATCAATACTTATTTTCACTTCGCTTAAATTGAAAAACAGGATAGTTTTGAATCTGATGTTTGTAAAAGATCATAAAATCATGCGCTGTTTATGTTTTTATAACCTCACAGCGATCAAAAAAAAAGTCAACCAAATATCTCTCAACATGAGTGAACATAAAACTTAAAAGTTCGTAATAATTTATGAATTTGTACGATTTTATCTTGTAAACACTGTAAAACAAACAGCAAAAGTTTTTGCAGTGCACAAACTCGGGAATTCAAACTTTTGTTAAGAGATGACAGCTTATACATATTTTTTTCAATTTCCGTTCACTTTTCTTCTTTATTAACAAATGAACATCCGTTAAAGGAAAATGTCTATTGTTATATTATAAAATAGTATTTATAATAACTTATCGATTGATTTTATAGTTCGATTTATTTCGTTGCATGTATATAGCTACTAGGCGTTATCCGCGGCTCTGCATGCGATTTAGATTGAAAATGGTAGCGACAACAGTAGTGGGGGCTTCGGTTCTACCTGACGCCATCTAGTGGCGAGCTACAAGGGTAAAATTTTCTCTGTTACGGAAGTTGCGCACGCAACATTCAACGAAAATGAGACACCATGAAGTTAGTTGTAATAATTTAATATGAATGTACTACGTGTATCGGCAAGGTTGAAATCGTCGATAAAGCTGACTCTTCGATGCAGTATAGTTTTACTTTGTATTCATAGATGATACGTCTCATTCATCTGCTACAATGTACTGATGTAGTTGTTCATCTATTATCCAAAATAAATAAGTACTACTCGAGCGAACGGGCTAACTTTTAACTATATTTATCATCTCCTTACACATCCTATTTTATTTTATCAACGTACATCTTTAATGAAAATGTGAATATCAATTGTCGCGATCACGCCAAAGAAGTATAACTTCTGCCGCGCGTACATAAGTACAAACACAATTTTTTGGTATAATCAACACATATTTTGAAGACTCCGTTAGCTTTTTGTAGCTGGCTACAAAATGTTCGCTTGTTGCAAAAGAATGTTAAATTCTTTTGCAATGCTGAACAAACTTTATAACTTAGTTTTTTAACACTTATTATATTTGCCAGCGGCGTGCTTTTAATAAAAATCAACCCAATCTCTATCTTCTGAAAGGGTGCTGTTACCATCATTCCTAGTTTATTTTGAAACATTAACGTCAAATGTTAAAATAAGATTTTTCATTGAAATTAGATATTTCCGAAACGTGAGTAAGTGCATTTTACATGCGTCCAACTAATATAGAGCTATGCAATTGAAAAAGGGGACATATTGAGCAGCTGGTAAACTGTCACCTTAAATAAAATTTCTCAAAATTATGATTTGAATATTTATCGACTTAGAATGCCACTGACTAGCCGGCTAACAAGGCGAGAAAGCCTTTTGTGTTAAAGCAATTGAGTTACTCTTTTCTTATGTATAAAAGGTTATTTTCCATTTAAAAAGTTTGTTAAATTTCTCCAACTTATATTATATTATAACTGTGTTTCTTAATTATTTTACGAGATTTAATTAAAAAAAAATCAGTTTCTTAAAACACTTAGTAATATGGAGTTTTTCAAGCAGACTTATTTCTCGTTCCTGCTAAATTAAAAAAATTCCACCCAATTGGACGACGGTAACATTCCAACTTCAAAAATACTGACGTTAATAATTGACATAATATATTATAATTAACGTCCCGGCGGGGGCAGATGTGGCTGGAACTTTTTCTTTACTGCCTATCGCCGAGAAACTGTGATTCCTGTACCGGCCATCTTGTTGAGGTTTTCCATGGTTTAAGATAAATACCGAGATGGTTCCTTATTCGAGGCCATGGCCGATTACCTATCAAACTCCTCAGTTAAAAATTACCTACTTTATCCTAATTTCCTATAATACCATCATTCGCCCATTCCTATTAATTACGTTGAAGTTTTAAAAACGTAGAAAATAACTGGAAGTGGTAGATAAAGAAATTTGATTCCCTTACGAGTGTCAAAATATGCGACATAAACGACCGTATCATTTGATTGCGTTGACTTAGAAGTTTGATTTTTTCACAGCTCTAAAACCTGCGTATTTTATATTAATTTCAACTTGATATCTCTACGTGTTCCTAAGAAAAAGGGTTTTGACAGGCAGCGGACGGACAACGAAGTGATACTATAAGGGTTCCTTTTGAGGTACGGAACCCTAAGAAATGAAAATTATGATTTTTTTACAATAATTTTTTGAATGGGGCGTTTATCAAAATTCTTTTTATTACGATAAAAACCGCCTACTTCGTGATCCACCAAAAAGTTAATTTACAATCAAGAACTTCGCTTAATGCTTGCGAATTGTCTTAATATATCAAGTCATTGAAAGATTTTATACAAGTTTAAAATACATTAATTGGTTCGTCAGATGTAAATATTTAAATAACTTTTTTTTGTTTTAATTCGTTATAAGAAACATTTCTCTTCTACAATAAACAGAAAAAGAAAAAACAGTAACGTTTACTACAGAATTCGTTGCTGTGAAAAGTGAATACCTATTTACCTATTCTTAAACTTATTCACAGAAATATAAAAATTTAACAATCGAACTTTCACACAGTGAAATATATGAAAAATCGGGTCGTCCCGCCAAACTCGGGACGTCTGGCAACGCTGGCGCTGATGTTCGTGAATTACTAAAGTCTCTAATTTTGACAGAATACCGCAGTCGTTCACTATTTTAAGGCAAACGATTCAACCAGTCTGCTATTCCTTGGAACTGTGAAAAAAACCAAACTTCTAAGTCAACGCAATCAAAAAGTACGGCCGTTTATGCCACATATTTTGACACTCGCAAAACCTATAGGGTACTTCCCATATTGACCTAGAAGCATGGAATTTGGCAAGAAGCAATGTCTTATAGCAGGGATTCCCAAAGTGTGCGCCGCGGCGCCCTTGTTTGCCTTAGACAGTACAGAGCCTTGAGGCACTCCTGTTACCATTCTCGGGAAACTAAACTTAGGTATTTGAGGCTACAAAATAAACAATTTTTCTTAAATAATAAACGTATGACGTTTTTGTCAACTTTCAATTGTGACAAATAAATTTGTATTCTATTCTATTCTATTCTATTCTTATGTGTCATTTTACCCTATTCTCACTAGCTAGGGCGCCGAGACAAAATACTAAACCTGTAAGTGCACCGCGAACTGACAAAGTTTGGGAACTCCTGTCTTATAGCACAAGTAAAGGAAAAGATTCGAAAACTGTAAATTTGTGGCTGCAATGCAAAACATATTTTTTTTATAAACGTCAAAATATAGTGGATACTAGCGGCATGGGACGGAATCTCTTAAAAACTATTAGTTTAGGCATTTCTGCGCCTTAGAGTGTATTACTATGACCGCTATAACAACATGTAATAAAAATAAAATAAAGTTAATAAATATTGTACGGTGGTACGGAACCCTTCGTTTGCGAGTCCATCTCGCACTTGTTTTAACATTGCGCTTAAGACTGTTGGAACGGTCTGAATTTAAGCCAAAAATAGGGCTTCGGATAATAGCTGATTGTAGACTTATTCGTCAACATTTTGCAAAAATTCTTTCTCTATAAGATAAAGGACAAATCTAGGTCTCTGATGGACGACTTTTGTAATTTATGTACGATTTACTAGAAAAAAGTTGGCATTAATTGTGCCAAAAAACACATGTTTTCAATGTCACACTACGACCTTATTCGTACTTATTTCACAAAATTGTTCCATCACAAACTTAAAGTAACTCTTCCTTTTTCGGAAAAGTGTTTTAAATCTTCAAAATATGTCCAAAAATTAGAGTAATCAACTGACAGCCGCACCCTTGCAACAGCATTTTTAGCCTCGTAGTGTGGCTTAAATTCAGATCGTTCCGACAGCTTCAATCTATACTTCGTGAGCGTTCAAGAATAGGGGAAGCCTCTGGCATGATAAAATTGGCGCCAAGCCAATAATTAGGCGCTGTTGTTGTATGCCGTCAGTGGCATAAATGAAGATGATTATAATGTAGCCGCGGCAGTCGGGGTAGATGTATACTTAGGAGATATTGTGGCGTGTATTCAGAAGAGTACTCGCCGTGTCAAGTCCCACTTAATCTCGTGGCTCGATTGTAACAAGTCATGTCAACTATTCTAACAATGACAAACCGACTTACAACTTCGCTCGACTGGAAGACTAGTATCGTGTATTTGTCGTCTAAGTACAAGCGTTTTTTATAACATATTTAATTACGAAACTTACTAATTAGTGATGTACAAAAATAAAGTACCGGTTAATTAACCGGTTAAATAACCGCGGTAATTTATTTTTTAAGGGTCAAGTGTTCGCATTCTGACCGAGCCTCATCATTGTTTAATTCTAAGAAAACTATATACTTAGCTAATACATATACACTAATGTATTTAGTAAAGCATTAAATACTCTATAGTCTATCTAATGATCATTATCACATGCTTAATATTAAATTATTTTTGTTTTGGTGTGTTCGAAAAGGCAAAGCGCGGGTTTTTTTGACCCGAATGACTCTATTTCTTATAAAGTTGTAGCGAATCTGCCTGTTTCATAAAACGCTTTACATGAGTAAGTCAAAAAGGCTGTAGGATGTAGGCGTAAAAATCCAGAAGGGATAATTTAGAGAAAGGCAATACGACGTAGATATGCAATTTATTTTTAATGTAGCTATCTTTAAATGTCAAGAATATTGTTTTATTTATAAATTGATGGTCTCAAAGAAAATTATAATTGCATCATTTTATATCCTTCGCCCTGACGTTTGATAAAAGAACTCTTTGTATTTATTTACCGATGAAAAAGTTAAAATGTCAAAAGGCAGATAATAAAATCTAATAATACATTATTTAAGTGAAGCAGAACGTCAAAGCAGTAGAGGAGTCACGGACAACTCTTAAAACTCTATTGTGTGTTCTTAACTCAATTTTTCTCCGCAAGCAAAAATATCATATATCTTCTGTACGATACAATTTTTGCTATCGTTAAAAACTGCATGCTTCGAATAATTGGTTCATTTCACAAATGCACTCGAATTAGCCCCCCCCCCCTCCTCCCCTGAACACGGGTTGATTGTTTTGCAATTTGAGTTTGAAACCGGTTCACGACGCGACTATTGTTCGATATCGGCTTTTATTAGCTTCACCTCTGTGTTTGTTTATAAACGAATTTTTGAACGTGAAATTCACCCACTTCAAAACATCAGAAAAAACTGAAACTTTGAACACTTATCAAGGGCCGGTGACAATACAATAATTTAATAAGTTTGACCTATTATCCTGGCCAGGACCTTCAGGATAAAAAAACTTGAAAAATTATGGCAAGCAAGCTAACATACTGTACAATGACGTACCTACGTTGCGTTATAAGACTAAAAAACGATATTGCATTTGACTATGGGGTAGGCCCCATAGTCAAATGCAATATCGTTTTTTAGTCTTATATTTAAAATAAAACCCGGGTCGCAGTGCCAAAACCCTGCCGACAATATAGTGTATTTGCTTGTATAGGGCCGTGTGATTTTATACTTTTATTATGTGAAATTAAGTTGGTTTTTGGAGCAAAATAAAAAATTTAACCCCTTAATACACCCCTTAAAATAACATTTTTTTTTTAATTGTAATATTATTATCAATCTAACGTCTACACCGAATTAAATACACCCTTCAATAAATAAGTCACTATCTGTAAATTAGTGTTTTCAAAAAAATTGTAAGTCCGGTCCTGTTGAGCCGATTTTATTAAAATTTTAGGGGCACTTTTTAATTGCTACTAGCGGGTTAAATGTCAATTTTGAAACGATTCTGAGAATTTTTTCGGTATTTTGGGGCCCAAAAAAATTTTTCAACCCCTAAAACCTACCCTTAAAATGGCCCGATTAGGCCCATTTTAAATAGGCTTCTTGCGGTGACGGGTTTCAACACGCGAACCAAATTTAGTTGAAATCAATTAACTCTTTCGAAAGTTATTGCCCGCACACATATATATATATATATATATACGTACATATATATATATATATATATATATATATATATAAATATATATATATATATATACATATATATATACATATATATATAAACATTTTTAAAAATGGTGCCAAAGTGTTTAGGAGGTTATGAAACGTCGAGAAATTTTGGTCCGACCCCTAGGTCCCGCCATCCGACCGACGCCAATAGTGTATGTTGCCTTATGGCAAATACACTAATTAGAGTTTAAAAAAACTAAAACAACACGCTTTTATGAAATAAGAGATCAAAATAATTTGGCAACAAAATTAGCTTTACTGTAAAAAGCGTGGAGTGCTTAATGTCGGTAATACATTTTTCATGTACTAGCTAATTGTAAACGTGTCAGATTATTTTGCATTTTTTACTTCATAAAAGCGTGTTGTTTTAGTTTTTTTAAACTCTGATTTTTTCAATGTGATCTTAAATATAGAATTATGCCGCTACGGAAATATGTCATCGGTAGAAGTTTATTTGCTGGTTAGGTCCAGTATACTTTTGTACGGTTAGAGCTTGGACTAACGTGAGCACACTGTATGAAAAATTGGTTTCGACATTTAAGGAGTGGGGTCTTTGACGTTTGTTTTCTGATTTGTGAAAAGCCTCCTGTCACAGTGGCTTTACTTCATAATAAAGAAAACTTTTTCTCTGTTGCTGTTCTCTCAACAAATATACAAATGTCTCTGAACTAGTAAACTGTTCGTTTTCTTTTTATTTCAATATTGTATAAGGCAAACATATTTATTTATATTTTCCCTTTTCTTATGTTAAACTCAAGCAAATATGTTTTTGCACCGATTCTTTACACGGAACTTACTAACTACAACATGGTTGAAAAACAAATAATAGAGACATTTGAAAAATTCTATATAATAATTTCTTCAAATATGCGACGATACAGTTTTTGGGTGACTGTTTACCAGCTGTTTCTAATGCCCCTTTTTTCACCTACCTCTATATTACGAGCAGAGTTGTGAGTGCATGTAAAATTCGGAATCTCTAATTTCTATAAAAAATATTATTGAGTTTGTGATGTTAGTGCTTACAAAACAAACTACAAATATGTACCATTCTTCCAATATGACTTTTAGCCAAGTTTTGACAATTTATTTGATTAAACGATTTAAAGTCAGATAAAAACGAGAAAATTAGCAGAAATTTAATACAAACTTTTGTACAGAAAAAATTAAATTTGAAAAAATTATTGAGCAAGCCAAATTTGCCAGTATTTTTAACATAAGTCTGTAAAGAAAAAACTTCAAAATGTTAATTTGCCTTCCTGCAGTTCGAAATCTCGTGACGTGTTGTAAAGAAATATTGAGGTATATCACGTTTTTTTATTCAAATTTTAGGGCAAAAATATTTTTTTGACATCTTTGAGTAGCAAACCAAATTTTGCGAAGTTTACTTAATGCTTAATGATAGCTAATGAAAACAACAATAAAATGTATTTGTGACCATAGTTCGAAATTTCCTGAGAGTATATTATACAATGTGAGGGATCATTCAACTTTTGGACCGCGACACTAAAAAGGTTGAGAAACGATGATTTACAGATAATACTCGTACGTTATTATTTCATTTAAAATATGACTGGAAAACAAAATGAAATTATGGAAAAACACAATATTTCATATTGAATTTTGTGTTGCACAACTTACATACAATACACAATTTTAAAAGTTAAAAAAGTTTGAAATCAAAAATACCGCAATACATATTTTTCAATAACCGATAAACGATGTCGAAGAGGAAATATGAGTTCCTATGAAACCGGAAACATTTCTGATTGAAAATGGTTTGTGACGTATTAGTTTTACCTGTTGGCTCTAGTTATTGAGACTCTTTTATACGGGATCATTTTTTTATTGTCGATTTTGAAATATAATGAAACAATAAAACAAACCGTTTTTTATTACATTTTGAAATAGCCATTAATGTTTCCGTCAAGACGAGAATTAACTTTTCTCGTCACGTATTTCGAGACGAGTTCGAGATTAAATTGTCGACATCGTTGTTATCGAGACGCGAAGACAATCCCGAAAAAGTTAAGGTTACTAAAAACTAAGTTGGGCGTTAAAATTGTTGAAACAGTGTGGCATTATTATGTTAACTTAAATTTGTTTTATATAAGTACACTTATTTATTAATATATCTTTTACCTTAATATTAATATTCTATCAGATAATAATTTACTCTGTGGTTTTTTTAATTTTCAGTTTTAATTAATATCTTGCAAAAAGGAAAATATTACCGAGATAGCTATGAAAAGAACTGAAAATTTGTAATGAATTGATATTTCAGAGAAGAAAGACGTGTTTTAGTCTCCAATATTTTTATATCAGTTTATAAATTGAATTTAATAATATTTTCATGCTGTCGGAATTCCAGTCTCTGAAGAGCTCGCTACGTCCTTCGTCCTGTATAACCATTATAATTACATTTATTTTAAATTTAACTTTTAATTAAATAATCTCGTGTGTATGTAAAATGAGAAAGTTTTGTGGAGAGTGTATTTTATGTTGATTTATCGCGCTTTTATAGAATATAAAAATTATTATCAAAATATTTTTGCGTACTAAAATAGTATAATTTATTGGCAAACAATTAGTATTAATTTATGCGCCGTATATTACTTCAGGCATTACAATAGTCGAGCGAATTTTGATTTATTATTGAAAATAAATTGAAATAAATTGACTTTAGGCCTAAATAATATAATCCTGAACAATGGCGGCTTTCAAAATATATACAGTCGAACCCGGATAAGCAAGAGTTCAAGGCACCATGATCTCTTTTCGCTTATTGAGTTTCTAGCTTATAGAAGTACAGTAGTGGCCTTTCTCACTTATAGAGGTCTATAAAAATACAGCAAATATGTAATACTTATCAACTGTAGTAAGTTCGGCATATATGGCGGTATACATGCATATTTGACCATTCGAATAGAATACGAAAAATAAAACCAATGATATAAAAACAATGTTAGTTAGTTTAGCTATTTATGACTCATTCTTAAATTTCGTGGAACTATTAACACGTTCGATTATCGCTTATAGAGGTACAGGCAAGTAAGTAGTCTCAGTTATGGAGATCCGTAACTGAAAAACGTCTTTCTTTTATAGAGTTTTCTGTCTCTCACTTATAGAGGTTTTAGTATAGAGGGTTACAAAGGGGGCACCTGATGGCAATTACTTTCACTTAGGGAGTTTTCTCGCTTACCCAGTTCTCATTCACTCAGGTTTGACTGTATATACATGTTGAGTAAACATTAAGCGTACTGTGTTTAAGGTTACTGAGTACCAGCTGTTCAATATGCTCCCTTTTTTAGTCGTATAGCTCTATCTTGGATGAGTATATGTGTGCATGTAAAATGCATTTACTCACGTTTGAGAAATCTCTACTTTCTATGACAAATTTTATTCAATATTTGATGGTAATGCTTACAAAATAAACTAGAAATATGTACCCTTCTTCATATATGATTTTCGGCCAAGTTTTTACAGTTTATTAGATTTAAATAAACGATTAAAATCAGATAGTAACGAAAAAATTAGCGTAACTTTTACATACATTTTTGTACAGAAAAAATACATTTGGAAAAAAATTAACCAAGCCAATACGTCAGTACATATTTTTAAGATAAGTTTGTAAAGAAAAAACTACAAAATGTTATTTCATAATTCGAAATGTTGTGACGTGCTATAAAAAATATTGACGAATATCACGCTTTTTGATTCAATTTTTAGGGCAAAAATATATGTTTTTAGAAATTTTTAAGCACCAAGTCAAATTTTGTGAAGCTTAATGCTTAATCACAGCTAATAAAACAGGAATTAATTGAATTTTGCGACCATGGCTCGAAATTTTAAAATCTGAGGAGCCTTAAAATAATTGAATACCTTCTGGTTGACAGCTCTAAAAATAACGGTCTGAACTGTTAGTTTAAACGGGTCATGGCAAATTATATTTTTATCGGTTAAAAAAAGATAAAGATATTTTTGCGTCTCTGTCTGCACTTTTCATTGACCCTTGCATAAGATTATAAGATATTTTTCCATTCATTGGCTTCTAAAGAAATATCTTATGTTCTTTGCTTGTGAAATGACATGGAAATTTATTTAGGAAATAGGTTATTGGATAAAGTTAAAATAGATTTTATTTCTTTATTTCCATAAATCGTTATTATACTGTACTGTAGCGACGCAAAATTATTGCCGCAATAATTTTCTTTCTTTATTTTTCATATAAATTGACTCGAAAATTGTACGAACAAAAGAAATTTGACCTTTAAAGTGGTTGTGGCTAAATCTTATTTATTCATCAGTGTAGAGCAGAGGTTTCCAACCTTTTCTGGACCACCGCTCCCTTTACAAAAAAAATCCAACGTCCTGTGATCCAAAATAGTTAATTTGAAACGAAATATCTTTTCAAAAACTAATTTTTTGCCAAAAAATAAAGAAAAATGTGTAAGTCTCATCCACATAAGCTCGTGGGGGAAGTAACCCTTTTTTAGTCGTAGATTTATATAACTTTGCGTTGCCAAGGTTTTTCTTATATTTCCCCTTTAACATAACCCGTTATTTCCCCTTAAACATCACAGAAAATTTCAAACAGGTATCCTAGCTGAAGAAGTTATACTTCAAAAATTTTACGGAACTGACCACTAATGGTGCGAATTATTCGCACGAAGCCCCAAGTAATATTTGATTTTATGTTTTGCGAAATACAAAACTGCATCTATTAATGAATTTATAGTTAGTGGAGTAGCCCTTGAAATGGATTGTAGATTACAGACGCTAGACAAGTGAGGTCCTTAACGTCTACGATTATACTGGTTGGTGCGATTTGATGTGGTATTAGTAATTGTGTTATATGTTGAAATAAACTTGATAAATGAGAGTAAAAAACATTTGTTTTTTGTTTTATGAGAAATTCATCTCGAACAATGGAGGTTAAAATTATGAGTGACGTGAGATTCTGTTTTTGCCAAATTGAAGGAAAACAAATAAAAATGGAAATGTCATATTGTATGAACGCTACATATTATGCTGAGTGGAATTCGGAAGTATCTTTTGAACTGCTATAGAATGAATATTTTGTTTCGCAAACAAAATACAACTCAATAAGATGACAACAATAATAAAAACATATTTTCATAGTTTATTCAAAATTAAACCGAAAGTTCTGGGCTTAAATTCGATACGATATATCAACATAATTTACACTCAGTAATAAGTTGAACATATCTAGTGCGTTAAAAGAACGATTGCCCTCGAGCATAATTCTGTCTTAAGAGCAGTTGGATGTTTGTGCGCATGTAAAATGCACTTACTCACATTTCGGAAATCTCTAGTTTCTATGAAAAATCTTATTCAGTTTTTAATGTTAATACTTACAAAATAAACTAGATATATGTACCATTCTTCTCATATGACTTCAAACCAAGATTTTACAGTTTATTTGATCTAAATAAACGATTTAAAATTAGATAAAAACGAGAAAATTTGCATGAGCTTAACACAATTTTTTGTACAGAAAAAATTAAATTTGAAAAAAATTACTGAAGAAGCCAAAGTTAGTATTTTTCATATAAGTTTGTAGCGAAAAAACTTCAAAATGTTAATTTGCCTTCCCGTAATTCGAAATCTCCTGACATGAAGAATTATTGCCGAATATTACGCTTTTTAATTCAATTTTTGGGACAAAAATATATGTTTTTTGAAATTTTTAAGCAGCAAGACAAATTTTGTGGTGTTTAATGCTTAATCATAGCTAATAAAAGCAGTAATAAAATGAATTTTGCGACCACAGTTCGAAATTTCCCGACAGCATATTTTACGTTCTGAGGAATCAATCAATTTTTAGGGCAAAATATTTTTACAGTTTTTAAGCAGCAAGCCAAATTTTGTGAAGCTTAATGCTTTTTACCGAATTGTATTTAAATATCGGGTGTCGAAAGTTCCCGAGAGCATATTTTACAATCTTAGGGATCAGTCAATTTTCAAAGCAAAAATATTTTTTAAATTTTTAAACAGCAAGCCAAATTTTGTGAAGCTTAATGCTTTTTACCGAATTATATTTGAATATCGGGTGATCTATTATGGAATACTTTGTTCCGTATTATAAGACAGCGCAAATATTTCCAGTTGTGCAGGCAAATACAACTCTGGTTCAGTACTTATGAAAAGACATCACCATATTGTGGAGGCGATTAAAAACGCATTTGAGAGACGTCTTCCCTTTTGCCAGCAAAGAATTTTTGCCAGCAGACGGTCGCATCTCCAGAAATATTATGTACCTATAGACGCAGCACATAAACATCCAAACCAAACATATTATAGACTGGCTCTAAATAACTTTTAAAATGGATCCACCACTGGTGATGGACAACGCTGTTATATTTTTTTAACACGCTTTTATTAGCTTCACCTGTATGTTTGTTTGTTTGCTTGCTTGTTTGTTCGTAATTGAATCTTTGAACGCGAAATTCACCCACTTCAAAACGTCAGAATAAACTGAAACTGTGCACACTTATCAAGGACCGATGACAATACAATAATTCAATAAGTTTGTCCCATTATCCTGACCAGAAACTTCAGGATAAAAAAACTTGAAAAATTACAGCAAGCAAACTAACACGCTGTACAGTAACGTACGTTGCGTTGCCTACCCCATAGTCAAATACAATATTGTATTTTAGTCTTATAATTAAAATTAGAGTAACAGCTATTATTTACGTTGAGCTCATATTGTAATAAGGTTTTGTGTTTATTAATATTATCACATAGTTAAGATAAATAATTAAGCGGTAAATTTTCTGGAACAATCTTTATCATGTAGCAAATGGAGGTATAGGGGGATAAGAATTAAGTGCATGTATATTATTATATATTTGCGGTCTAAAGTCGAAACCGCTTATGTTGAATTTGTGGAAACTCCAATTAAAATTCTTTCGTGCCAGGTATAAAGGACTTATATCGAAAAATCTAGTTTTTAAGCCGTTAATACCAAACGAAATAGAATACATATTAGTAATAATATTAGTAGTAATAATAATAATACGATTGGTTTCACTATCCATTTATTAAAAAAGAAACAAACTTTACTATGTTTCGGGCATTTCGACGTAAACCATATCCCTCTTCAGGTGCACAATTAAAACAATCTATACACATAAAAGGCGATGTATGTATGTACATGCATATGTATGTTACTTGTAGATTCCAAAACGGCTGGACCAATTCTAATGAAATTTTCAGGCAGTCTTTAGATTAGCCCAGCGGGTGATCGTGTAAAGATTGTTTTTTGAAAATTTTGAATTCGCACAAATTCAATACACGTTTCTAGGCAACGTATGTAATCGTCCAATATTAATTTTAACAAGTGCGTCGTATATTTTCATTTGATGTGTGTTTAAATCAACACCGGGAAAATATGCGTATTATTGTATAAGAAAGTTCACTACACCATAATAATTAATAATTAATATATGTAATTTACAAATCTGGGCGAAGAAAATATCACAGAAGAAACTACGTATTTATATTTAATTGCATCCCGGCAAAGCGGAACCGGGCCGCTAGTAATTTATAAACAAAATAACAGTGTAATTTAAGATAAAGATAAAAAGATTTATTGATCAATATTTACAAATTTTATACATAAGTAATATAAGAACTGGTACCAACGTATAGTTCCTCCCAGGACATTTAATGTTTTATATATATGTATACATATATTTTTTACAGTTGAAACACTAATTTTATTTTTAGCCATATGGGAAAAAAACACTCACAAAAACCCATCTTTCTTTGCAGAAATTAACAGTGTAATTTAAAACAACAATTATTGCTGACAAACTTCATACTATAAATTATTGTCAAATAGTATCTGATACGTCACTTAAACACATCTCGTTTTGTCCCGTAATCAATATAACATGTGAATTCACGTTGGTTAAATATAGGGTTGCCATCCCTAAAATTTGGCAACCAGGACAAGACGCGTGAAAACCCCAGATTTTAGAGCCCAGAACCCGGACATGTCAACAGGTTTTTTTAAACATAGTCAGTGTAATAAAAAACAGTTGAAAATGTCATAAATCACCTTTTTATTTATTTTCAGACCTTAAAATTAAATTTAGTCATCTTTTATCATCATTTTAAATGTACCTATCAAAACAGAATCTTATTACAGTTTGTTACAAATTGTTTTATTCCCGCAAGGACGCTCCCCGGATGCCCTTTAAACTAGGACAAATCCGGGAAAACCCGGACGGATGGCAACCCTAGTTAAATACAATATACGAGTATGTATTTGTTAATAGCTTGTATTTATAATTAAATGTACAATTAACAGGTACCGAACACATCGAAATTTTATTAAAATTTGTAAGTGCCTACTAATAATTTGGCTGTCAAGTAAATTTTTGTAACAGTTTTTTAGTTTGTGTGTGGCCGTCATTCTATTTAATGTACGACAAGTGCGAAAAAAAGTCTTTTATAAAAATTGGCTTCAGTGTCTAAAATTTTCACGGTGAAGGAAGGTTTGATTGAATATCAAGAAATAAGTTTTACCAATGTTACGCTAGTGACCAATGTTTCGAAAAATTTATTTTTTATTTTAAATTTTCAGTGCACATAACAATAGTCAATATTAAAAAAAAATAGAAATTAGTTTCACGGGTAATTGGAATAAAAAATCAATTTAAACACTTATTGATTGCAACGTTTAAATTGATTTTTTATTCCAATTACCCGTGAAACTAATTTCTATTATTACATATTTTGGAATTGAACTTTAAAGATGAATCAAAAAAAAAATTAAATTTAATTATACCCTATATAAATATTTAATATTATAATTGTAACAGTTTATATAAGAATTGAATTTATATTTTAATGTTTTCATAATATGATCTTTAAAATTGTATTAACTCATACTATAATGATCATGCGTATATTTTTAGAACAATTTACCACCATTTGACCAGCTTAAGGCCCTGAAGATGAAAATCAGTTTTTCTAAACGTTGGTCACTAGTGTAACATTGGTAAAGCTTATTTCTTGATCTACCAAACCTTCCTTCACCGTGACATTTCTATTGGATTAACACTACTGTATATATTAAAATTTTCACATTGTTGAAATCAAATGTGTGTTTTGTAGCCGCTACACGTTCACCAAGCGCTGATCTTTCGTTTTCATTGCGAGTATCTTTTACTTTTCTCTAAAGGTGAAGTTTCATCTTTGCTGTAAGAATAGATTCCGCATACGCGGTTTTGTTTTTTGGACGCAGATCTATATGTTTATGCATCCGCTTCAAAGCCTTTACTCGAGAAACCTATAGATGCGATATCTATTTAGCAAGTATAATGCGGAAAAAAGTTTTTTGTTCTCGCACAAAACCGCAATGTCATGAAGAAATGCGGCTTGAAACAGACATTCCGGAAAACTGGATGACACATCTATTTCATTAAAACAAAAGTACAACGCGCAGCGAATGAGCGCAGCATTTGAAAAAATAATAAAACACAACGCAATCATCTCTATTTGCAAACTACCAGTTTCCTGATTCTAGTTTAAAAAGTATGTGAATTTAAATTTTCAATTAATTTTTTGTTTGCTATTAAAAATATAAATAAAAAAGCCGACATCAACGGGATGCAGTTGTTTATATTAGGGATCGGGTTTTAAGAAAAAACCGGTCAAGTGCGAGACGAACTCGCGCAAAGAGAGTTCCGTACTATTCCGTTTTCCGTGAGTACTTCAAGATTTTTTGTTTAGGCTTTCTTGTAAATTATGGGTGAGACCCAACTTTCCCTATTTTTTTCAAAATTTTAGGCTCAGTAGTTTCGGAGATAAGGGGGATGGTTAATTTTCATCTATTTTTTTAAAATAACTTTAAAATTATTTATTTTAAAATTATAAAAAAAAAATTGAGACCCTTACTACAAGCCTTTTTATTTGATATGTCACACGGTACAGTTTGCAAAACTTTTTTTTTAATTTCCTAATTTGCCTCCCAAAAATGACCCCCATGTTCAAAATTCGTTTATTTAGATTACACGTCCGCCTTTGGGTCACCGACTTTTATATGTGTCCTAAATTTTAACTCAATCGGTCCAGTAGTTTCAAAGCAAATTGGCTGACAGACGGACGGACAGATACGCGATTGATCCTATAAGGCTTCCGTTTTTTCCTTTTGAGGTACGGAACCCCAAAAATAGATTTAAGTATCCAAACGTTACAAATATAGTAATAAATTAAAAATGCCATTTAAAAAAATAGTAGTAGCACTGGAATACGTTAAGTGATTTTTTAAAAGCATTTTATTTTTCGAATGTCTAAAACTGAACGAATCTCACAAAATTTGTTTATTTTAGTAGGGTAAATGGGATAAAAACCGGTAAGTGGAGATAAATCGTAACGGAAATGTTTGATGAGAGTGTTTTATCTGTTTTTAATTGTTAATGAAAATTCGTTCGAACAGAATGTGGAATATTCTATATACATATATACCAAAGGAACTCTTTCAACTGACTCGTAATATATCCGTGTCCGAGAAGCAAAATGGCTGATGTAATTTTTCAAGTTATACTTTTTTGGGCGCATTGAGAGTAAAATTTTCTTTGTTACGGAACCTGCGCACGCAACATGCAACGAAAATGAGACACCATAAAGTTAGTTATGTTTAATATGAATGTACTACGTGTATTAACAAGGTTGAAATCGTCGATAAAGTTGACATAGTTTTACTTTGTATTCATAGATGACACGTCACAATTTCTCTGTTATACATATCTACCTATTATCCAAAGTAAATAAGTACTGGTCGAAGTGAACAGACTAAATTTTAACTATATTTATCATCTCCCTAGACATCCTGTTTTATTTTATCAATGCATCTTTAACGAAAATGTGAATATCAATTATCGCGATCACGCCAAAGAAGTATAACTTCTGCCGCGCATACATAAATACACGCACCACTTTTTTATAATTCAACATACGATGCTTTGTTTCGTGGCCATAGATATGATCTATATTGACTGAATACGCAATAACAGCTGGGAGCTGTTTATAAATCAAAGAATAATGCAGTGTTTAGCTTAGCTTTTTTTTGCGGATCAAGTTCTTGGAAAACTTTGATCTACGTATAACTAACCAATTTATGACATACTAGAAGACGTGTTGAGGTTTCATTTATTTACAATAAGACAAGTTTTACTCAATCAATAATATTTTAAAAAAATAGACATTTTTTCAATTGTAATATTTAGAATACAAAATATACGGGGTGTCTCAGAACTAATTATCAGTTTTAGACATCTTACCCAGACATGATTTTGAAATCAAATAAATAGTAGTCATTATAGCATTACACCGAGCGGTGTAGCGTAGTGGTGAGAGCACTATACTCGCTTTCGGGAGATACTGGATTCGAATCCCGGCGGGACAGATGTTGACTAGGACTTGTTTCTACTTGCTTTAGCCGAGAAACGGTAATTCCTGTACCGGCCATCTTGTTCACAGATAGATTTTTATTATGAAATAAGAAAAGTATACAATAATCGTCAACAAACAAAATATATAATCATATAAAATATTTACTCAAGAAAGTTTTTATAATAGGGATGTTGACTATTTTTGGGAAAATGTTTTAAATCGTGCATATGTACGTAGTATTGCCACAAATATTTATTATTTTTATTTAAATACAACTCAAGCCTTAAAAATCATGTATTTTAAATCCCGTTTCAAATGTCGGTCCTAAACGCCAATACTAGTCGCGTGATGTCACCCGTTCATACCAAAGGAGGCTCAAAAGTTTACACGGGAGCTACCACCATCCTATAGATGCGTATTCTGTGCTCATAAACGTTAGTAAACTGAGATGATGAAAAGTTGTTTCGTAGTCGTTGCTACAGTTACATGTAATTTGACGTTTCCTATAAACAAATAATAATAAATTACACACTAAATATTAACCAAACAATGAAGTTTTTTGACGGCGGCTGAACATATGACGTCATGCGCTCTGATTGGTGTCTGTTGTCACGTGACTTGAGAGTGATTTTATTAGGTTTTATTTATTAAATATTAATTAAATTCCTTAAAAATAAGGAAAAATATAGTGTTTTTTAGTATTTTTATCATAGAAACTACTGCTTTTCATTAAAATTATGTTTTTATTTGAATACAGTCAACATTCCTATTGTAGAGACATTTATCAAGAAGTAGATCATTAATTGTTTTTTGTAGTTATGACAATTCATTTCTTTTATATTATTTGGTAAAACATAATAGAATTTTAATGCTCAGTAATTAGGTCCATTAGTTAATGTACTAGTTTTTTATAGAGGCAATCTAGTATCTTTATTGCCTCGGGCATATTATAGGAGTGTATTCTATCCATTGTCTGGAAGATATTTAACCCTTAACTGACGACCTATACGTCTCACAGACGTCACTATTTTTACTATTACAATATTTTGTAAAGTATGTGACGCGGAGTGTCAACTCTTTCGCTACCTTCCTATCCCGTAATTTTCTTGTCGCCAGTTGATGCCGCGAGCGAATTCTGAGCCCTCGCCGTCTCACAGACAGTACGGTGTTTATGTAACAATTTTGTACGTCTCTTGGTCGTCACCTCAGTTTTTGCATAGGTAAGCTCATGAACAGTATTGTAGCTTTTTTCGGTCAATGAGACCATGAGTCTCATTGAGCGAAAAAAGCTATCATCTATACACTATAGCAAAGAGACTGATGTTGCGACCAATAAACCCGCTATGATTGTTGATTACAACAAAACTAAAGGAGGTGTGGATGAACTCGATATGAAATGCTCGAACTATTCGAGTTCTCGAAGAACACGACGCTGGCCTATGGTTGTGTTTTATAGGTTGATAGATCTGAGCGGTGTCAATACTTATGTGCTATATAATAAATAAACAAATAAAGTCAATATGAAACGTGGCATTTTTCTATTTTCATTTGCACGGGAATAAGTCCTATCCGAACTGAAATTACGTGTACGTATAATGGACAGGATCCCACGTGAACTGCGGATAACTATGGAGCGAATTATTGGACCCACTGGTATATATATGAACCTTCGCCACCAAGAAACAGTACTAATCCAGATCCAGGTATCCGAAAAACCTGTGCGATTTGCCCTAGTCGAATGAAAAGGCGATCAAGGTAGGGATGTCGAAAAAAATATCGACATATCGATATTTTTTTTAAATTGCTATATCGATATTTTTGGCCGATATTTAATATTTCGATATATCGATATAAAATTCTGAGTATCGAAAACCGATATTTTTTTCCAGTAGCAACACTTGTATGTACTATCGCGACGGACTATGGCCGTTTAATTATGCCGAAAATATCGAAAACTCCACTGAAAAAGAAACATGTGTTTTTACATATTAAGTAATCGTTCGATTAATCTCTAAAATTATCTGCTCCTAAATGTATTAGACTTGTGATTAATAAATTAAAAAAATTCTTATCGTAGTTTTTGATTTCAGACAATTATTTTTTGCTTGGTTTATTAGAAATAATGTCCGTTAACTGCTATTTGAGATTATATTAAGCTAGCCAATATGTCTACTAAATTTCTTCGAGTGCCAATGTTTTCTTTCAAATCGTACCGATATATCGATATTTTGTAAAAAATATATCGGTACCGATATCGATACTTGAAAAAAATATCGATACGATATATATCGATACTTTTTAGCACTCCCGACATCCCTAGAACAAGGTACCTTTGTTATCAATGCAAGAAACCGGTGTGTCTTACCTGATGTGTTCAAGTATGCAGTGACTGCAAAATACAACAATAAATGTACCAAAATGTGATGTTAGTTTTTTAAATTTTGTAGTAAGAGTTACTAGTTTTGTTTGATTTTGATACACATTAATAGAAGTAAAGATTTTTTAAGTACATTTGTTGATTCTTATGTTAGCTCAAGAAAAGAGACTAAAGTAAGTTCCTAAAATTATGTAAGTAATTAATTGATATCTTATGAATAAATGCCGATTATTCTTAAAATTGGAGCGGTATTTATTTTTTTTTTAATCTTAAATTTATGAACCCAAGACAGATATCTAACAATTGTAAAAGCCATAAAAAAAATTGGCATTCTTTACATTTTTTATAGTTATTTATTTTTTACGTCTGTCAGACGTTACCTCGGCGTTAGTGCTTTGTTTAGGCCAGGTCGTCAGCTAAAGGTTAAATTGTTTTTGACATACATCAACTTATTGAAAACATATAAAGACGGTAGTGACATGATTCCTAGTTTTTGAAATATAACTTTGCCATGTACAAGTCTATGTTTTTGAAAAGTAATAGAGTGACATTAGCTTAAATTTTTATCTAAATTTGTTAAGATTATTGGTATTTATCAATTATTTGATTTGGTAACTTGTATATACCTATACGGATCAACTTATTTATAAAAATAACACACTGATAGTTGTTCTAAATGCTTCGCTCTATTATTATTCTTTACGGGAAACCAACTTAAGCTGAACTATTTTTAAAAGCTCAAAGCAAATTGAAAACTTACAGATAACAACGTTATTTCGCGTAATGTATTTTTATGACATATTAAAACGTTCCTGGATAAACAGGAAATTAAAATTACGGTTACGTAATTTACTGGAAACGGCATTGCAAACCGGAGTCCGGAACTTGTCTAGTTTAGAATCCAAGCATTTTCATTGGCTGTTCTATAATTGACTCAAGAAGGAAGTTTTTACATTGTGGTCATTTCTTATGATCGCAGAAAATTATGGATAATTATAAATTAAATCTATACAATTTTTTAGTTGTTTGCACGGACATATATTTAAAACGAAAAGTTGAAAGATTCTCAAATGGAGGATCTATGTTTTTCGGAGCCTGGGACTTATTACAGTTCAATGGGGCTTCATTTTGTCAAAATTATTGTCAGAATGTACCCAAAAATTTTCCAAAATTGACACAAAAAAAAACATCAAAATTCACCGACAATATTGTGGCAATTCACCAAGAAAATGTCAAAATTCACTCAAAAACTTGTCAAAAATTGTGGATAATTACAAATAAAATTTATACAATTTTTTGGCTGTTTGCACGGATGTACTTATATTTAAAACGCAAAGATGGAAAGCTTCAGATTCTCAAATAGAGGATCTACGTTTTTCGGGGCCCCATTTTGTTAAAATTCACCCAAAAATTTGACACAAAAAACTGTCAAAATTCATCAAAAAAATTGTGAAAATTCACCCGAAAAATGTCAAAATTAACCCAAAATATTGTCAAAAAAAATCCAAAAAATTGTCAACATTCACCCATGATAATGATAATCATCATTATCATGGGTGAATGTTGACAATTTTTTTTTACAAAAGTAGTTAATATTAATAGTTATTAATATTGACTATTTTTGTTAATGAAAAAGTTTTAAAAAATGTAAACATGATAATAATTCAATTTTTGTGAGTCCTTGACACTTGGGGATCCTATGTCTGGCGCCACACAAAATCTTTGTACGTTGATCGGAAATTTCTCTAAAACGTCAACATAAATTGTCGCGTATTTGTTGTTCACGGAAATAACTTATTTCATATGCCACGTAGACGGCTTACTAACAATTCACGCTGTAAGTAGGTACCCGGGTACCCGGTTATTGAATGAATGGTGAAAGTTTGGTTACTGACCGGACGGTTAATAGGAAAGGACGTCTATGTCTTAAGATTAGGTCAGCTCAAATAACCCGCATCCAATATGCCGTAGTTAAGCAATGTTTATGTATCTCCATAGAGTTATTATACAATATATATTGTTATACGCAGAGAGAGCCAATGCTGATATGAATGATGGCCCTTTCTCTCGTCCTCGACCGCTTAGGGCGTGTAATCAACGCTGCGTACACAATAAAGAAAAGGAAAAAGAAAAAAGCAGGAAAAGCCTTTGACGTAGGTACAGCTGTGTTTCCTGTTGCTGACGACGACGGCGACGAACAAGTGAAAGATGTGAGCTACGCACACTAGATATGTACGCTTTGTCTAGCTTTCCCACTGCGTCGTCGCGATTAATTCAGCTTTTAATCGATCCGCATAGACTGATTTTCCATCGCCAAAAATATGTTGATTTTTTTGACGCGTCGTAAAAAATGATGAGAGTGAATTTTTGCGATGTAACATCAAAATTAACAGGATGAAGTTGGTTGCAGAAAAAGGCTTCAGAACTAATAGAGTTAGAGGTCATGTTTGCATGCGCGTAGCGGTGCCAAAAATATGTTGATTTATTTTTTACGCGTTATGAAAATATGATGAGAGTGAATTTTTGTGATGTAGCATTAAAATTAACAGAATGAAGTTGGTTACAGAACTAATAGAGGCAGATATTATGTTTGCATGCGCGTAGCGTCGCCAAATACATTTTTTTTAAATGCGTGAATTTTTACGATAAAACATTAAAATTAACAGGATGAAGTTGGTCGCAGAAAAAGGTTACCAACAGAATAGAGATGTTTGTCTGCGCCTAGCGCTGTATTTATGCTAATCTCACTATAATCCTTTTATTATTATTTGCATGCAGATTAAAAATTAGTTTTTAATCGCGTCGTAAGGAAGTATAACTTCGAACGGGCGTACATAAAAGTACACGCACCTATTTTTTATATTTTAAGATGGGTGTTTTTAGCGACATAATATTATGTCAGATCCATTGATGTCACATTTGGGTTAAATGATGGATTATGTTTCATAACATATATGTATTTTCAATTTTAAAACTCGATAAGGAACATAATAAATAAAGATATGGCGCTTTGCAAAGGTAATTGCGTTTTCTTTATACCCGGTCGAAAGTACGTACGATTTTAAGGCAGAAGTCTAACATTTATGCTCTGCTGGAATTACCCGCACGCCATCTGTAACAGCGGGACGAAATAGTTTTGTCTTTATACTCGGTCGGAAGTACGTAGTACTTTAGGCTCTGATTTTAAGGCAGAAAGCCTAACATTTATGCTCTGCTGAAATTACTTGCACGCCATCTATAACAGCGGGACGAAAGAAAGTAACAGTGGGACGAAAGAGTGTTTTCTTTATACTCGGTAAGAAAACTAGAGAAAGACAGAAATCCAATGCATTGTGAACATAAGAAAAAAACGTTGAAATAAGTAACAAAAGTTAAGCATGAACAAGCTGCCTGCTGGAACGTGGTTGTATTTTTTATGATAATTAAACTAAAAATTTTGATAGTAAACGCACTTTCGACCGGGTATAAGGAAAAATAGTATACACCACATGGGCAGAAGACTGAAATTTCTGAACAACTACGCGACATGATGATGAATTTAGTTTTTTGGCAATTTTGATTTTTCTTCGATTTTTGAACATTCATAATTAAAAGTGATTGAAGTCGCGCAAATTCTATACGCGTAGAGAATTTTATGACAATGGTTCTCATCTTTTATGGCTATATAGATAATTAATGCTACCCGTGCGAAGCCGGACCGGGCCCCTAGTATCTAATAATTATTAAGTGTTTAGCAAAATTACATTTTTCAGGGTAGTTTTACTACAGAGGAAATTTTTGACTTACGAAGGTTTTAATATTTTTTATGTTTTGTGCACATTATTATATTCAAATTTGAACAGTTTTGACTGCCTTTTTTTGTCCAGCGTCACTTCATTATAACGATAAAAAATGTTTTAGAATCTCTAGTGATATTTATTAGTATACAAAAAGTGTTTTTTATGACAAAATCCACTGGAAGCCGTAAACGGAAGAACTTAATGTCTAGCGGAGACACGTAAAATGATTTATGAATAAGGTATCCTAGACATAAAATATGACGTCTATAGAAGATAGAATAATGGATTCGGATTATATTGATCACCGCCGATAGACAAATATTTAGTAGCCTTTTTATACAGTGAATTGATTTTATTAGATACTTGCCATGTTTAAACATATTACGTTATAATCTCATGACAGCAATGCACTAAACTTTTAAAATTTGAATACTAATTGTGCATAGCTAAGTTTAAACACTACTGCTTGTACTATATTTTTCATTTAAATATCAGATAATAAATAGACTGCTTTTTAACATGCTTTTATTAGCTTCACTTGTACGTTTGTTTGTAAAGGAATCATTGACGTGAAATTCTCCCACTTCAAAACGTCAGATTGAACTGAAACTTGGCAGACTTATCAAGGATCGATGACAATATAATAATTTAATAGTTTGCCCCTTATTCTGACCAGGACCTTCAGGATAAAAAACTTAAAAAATTACAGCAAGCAAACTAACACACTGAACAGTGACGTAAGTTGCGTTGCCTACCCCATAGTCAAATGCAATATTATTTTAATCTTATAATTAAAACTAGAGTTTAAAAAAACTAAAATAACACGTTTTTATGAACTAAAAAATTCAAAATAATTTGACAACAAAATTAGCTTTACTGTAAAAAGCGTGGGATGCTATCTACTTAAATTTTCATTACAGCTCTACGTTTCCAATTAGCTAGTAAATGAAAATTTTATTACCGATATTAAGCACTCCACGCTTTTTACTGTAAAGCTAATTTTGTTGTCAAATTATTTTGCAATATTCTGCTGTTTTAATTTTTTAAACTCTAATTTTATTTAGTGGACTCTACATTTCCGCGAGCCTAGTGGACTATAAACTAGCGTATCCTTTGAGTTGATGAGTTCTATCCGTGAGCGTAGCAAATTTCATTGAAATCGGATAGTAGAGTTTTCGACGGAACTGACATAGTATAACCAAACATCATTTTGCAGGTAAATAATTATATTGTCCGTAAATTGGAACAAATGCTTTGTGGTTATTATTGTTATTATTTCGGTGTGTTCTATACTAAATATACAAACAATTCGCGTATAATAAATAACTCGAAGTTCAATCTGTTTCATTAACCTCTTAATTGAATTTGGTGTGTTTAATGTTGATGTCCCAGCTCTGATTTCAAACTGAACTTCAGCGATACCAACCTATCACTCCATGGATCAGGGATGTCCAATGTGTCTTCGTTTCTTAACAATGTGCGGAATAAGGAGTTTGCGACTTAAACTGTATGATAGTTTTAGTGATGAGCAAAATTGGTCTTGGTCTTGCAAAAAAGCAAGAACAAGACCAAGACCGAGTATGCAAGACCAAAACCAAATATGCAAGACTATTTCTAAATAAAATTGCAAAAAATTTGCTTGTTTTATGTCTTCTTACTGACTTTTGGGCGAAAATTAAATTGTATTTCGGTTAGTGTAAGTGTAGTTTCTTTTCTATCTGAATAAGAAAAATTGGCAGTTAATTATTTACATCGTCTCTAAAAAAATTTCTAGTCATCTAGGACGATTATAGAGTGTAAAAATAGGTTATTTAAGATGGGGAAAGGATTTTTTATTCATTTTTTAAAAGAAAATCCATTTTTGAAATGAACAAAATTTGTATAAGTACCTATATAATATAGACAATAGATTTTTAATATTTTCATGATTGCATTAAAATAAATTGATTTATTAGTTAATTATTATTTGTGAGTTATTTATAATTTATACCTTTAATAGTCTTTATAATGATAGTGTTAAAAATTATTAAAAAAACCTAAGTACCAGATCAGATGAGCAAGACCAAGACTTAACACGCAAGACCAAGACCAAGACCGAGATTATATGAGCAAGACCAAGACCAAGACTGACCCAGTCTTGGTCTTGGTCTGGAGAGGGACGAAACCATTACGATGCTGTCGTAATTACTTCGAGTCCTACGCGCATGTCCTAGAACTAGACTTTAAGCTTCGAGGGAAGGAGGCATGCCACCCCACACTTGTCAATTGCCCCACCTTTTTGTAATTTATGGGATGATAATCCAACATCTTACATTATATGAGTGGATGTTAGAGCTGTACAATTAAAATTCACCGTGTTTTGTTTAACATTAATTATATTTTGTGACGTCCAAAAAGCGTGTTCCTTTATCGCATTCGCTGCAGCTTTCAACTTGTCTGGAGAAATAAGTGAAGGTACTAAATTTTACACCAGCGTTGAAGTGTGGCGAGGTGTCACCCGAGCGACTTTCTCTTTATACAAAGCTTGGCTAATAACCAACCCCTTGGCTTGGGGGTGCAATAGAAAACAAAGGAGGCGACAGGAACATCCTGACCGTTCCAACATTTGTTTGACTTGGCGCTTGCGACGGGAAACAACGCGCTTTATTCTACACACACACACACACACATATTATAGCATTGAGGAAACTCATCTAAGTTCGCAACATCCACTATTGTTTTGTTTTTTTAACCGACTTCAAAAAAAGAAGGAGGTTCTACATTCGTCTGTATGTTTTTTTTTTGTATGTTTGTTCGCCGATATTTTAATCAATTGTGAACCGATTTGAAAATTTTCAACGCCATTTTGTTCAGAATGCTACCGGATTAGTATCATATGGTTTTTATTAAAATCGGTTTATCCCTTTGACATCAAAAAAACATATTTTTTAATAAATGCTACCTCGTATCTCCAACAATTGTAAACCTTTTTTGATAATTCTTTTCTTATTTAATAGAGCACACCTTAAGGCTGATCCCACATAAATTTTATTTAAATCGGTCTTTAAAAATGCGCGAAATCAATGCCACTAAAAAGTATAAAATAAAAAAACCCGGGTCGCAGTGCCAAAACCCTGCCGACAATATAGTGTATTTGCTTGTATAGGGCCGTGTGGTTTTATACTTTTATTATGTGAAATTAAGTTTGTTTTTGGGCAAAATAAAAAATTTAACCCCTTAATACACCCCTTAAAATAACGCTTTCCTTAATTGTAATATTATTATCAATTTAACGTCTACGCCAAATTAAATACACCCTTCAATAAATAAGTCACTATCTGCAAACTAGTGTTTTCATAAAATTTGTAAGTCCGGTCCTGTCGGGCCGATTTTATTAAAATTGTGGGGAAACTTTTTAATCACTACCAAAGGGTTAAATTTTAATTTTGAAACGATTCGGAGAATTTTTTCGGTATTTTGGGGCCCAAAAACAGTTTTCAACCCCTAAAAACTACCCTTAAAATAGCCCGATTAGGCCCATTTTAAATAGGCTTCTTGCGGTGATGGATTTCAACATGTGGCCCAAATTTCGTTGAAATCAATTAACTCTTTCGAAAGTTATCGCGCGTACACACACATATATATATATATATATATATATATACATATATATATAAACATTTTTAAAAATGCTGCCAAAGTGTTTAGGAGGTTATGAAACGTCGAGAAATTTTGGTCCGGCCCCTAGGTCCCGCCATCCGACCGACGCCAATAGTGTATGTTGCCATATGGCAAATACACTAAAAAACTTTTTTAAAATGAAAATAATAACCCCCTTCAAAAAAGTCACAAAAAAGATGAAAATTATTAAATTTTTAGGTTGGTGGCAATTACGTTACTAACTTTTCATTACATAGGCATCTACTTTGATTCAATTGGAACCGACCTCAAAATTTCAATTTCTTCATCTGTTTAGTGACTTTTTTGAGCGAGGTTAATATTTTTATTTTAAAAAAGTATTTTTTTTCGCAACCCTTTCGAAACCCTGTGTCATACAAATTTTTACTAAATAATTTTGATTTTTAGGGTTATGTACCCGAATAAACAAAAGTGGTTATTGAGAGTGTTTCTGTTGCTAAGCATTTGGTAACCACCGTGGTTGTCGTTAGTAGAATTAGAAAAAACAATATTAATTCAAAATTCAAAATTGAAATTACGCATAGGTATTAAATAGTTTTAATACAAAATAATTTTTTTAATAACTTCTAAAACAAAATATATTCATTTTCAATTGGCGATAAAGAAGTCTTGCCAGTTGCATTCCAGAGATGTACCTACATTTGGGTTACGCAACCGTAGTAGTTGCGTAAACCACAAGTCTTTTAATTTATACAGTAGAACCTTACATTACTAAAAAATAATAAATTGACTATGAGTGAACTAGAAAACACGCTTTAAAACGAACTAAAAAGTAAAAAATATTTTTTTATTGTGAAAAAGCGTGGAGTGCTTGATATCAACTGGTCTAAATATTTCATTGGTAGCTATTTGTAAAAGTAGAGTTAGTATAAAAACAGTAATAAGCACCCCACGGCTTTTTACAATGAAAAATTATTTTTAATTTTTTAGTTCGGTTTGCTATTAAAACGTGTTTAATAGTTTTTTAAACTGTTATTTATTTTTAGCCTTATTTTTTAATCCTGATGATCCTGATCAGGAAAAATTAAATTAAATTATTGTATTGTCATCGGTCCTTGATAAGTGTGTAAAGTTTCAGTTTAATCTGACGTTTTGAAGTAGGTGAATTTCACGTCCAAAGATTCCCTTATAAACAAACATACAGGTGAAGCTAATAAAAACGTGTTAAAAAACGAACTAATCAGGCGAATCACAGAATTAACTGACTTCCCCGTAAAACAGACGCACCGTCATGATAAAGGGACTGTTCTCCAGCGCTCATGACCCAAAAAAGGAAATCCATATTCGATCGTGTTTTGTTAATGGATTAATTAACTCCTATATTATTTTTACGCAGGCCTTCATTAATCTAAGTACACCCTCCCTATAGTCCCTTACTATACTGACAAACACGAACTGGTCGAGTTTTTTTTTTTTAATACACTAGCGTTTACCCGCGCTTTTGCTCGCGGTATTTAATAAAACGTGCAATTTGGACGCAATAAGATTTTTATTCACAATTCGTCAGGTCGTGTGTTCTGAGCTTTAGCCTTTAAAAGAGACTCAAACAATTCGGTGAGTTTTTTTTCATATTTTTACTGAAAAAATCAGAATTATACTTATTATTTTGACTTATGCATCTTCAGGGTTCCGTACAGAAAATGAACCCTTATAGGATCACTCTCGTGTCTGTCAAAGCTTATTTTCTCCGAATCTACGTGACGAAAAAAGTTTAAATTTGGTACATATATAGACTTAGATGACGTATAATGTAATTAAACGAATTCCGATTTTGAGGATTGATTTTCGGGGCCAAATAAGAAAATAAAAAAAAATAATTTCAAGTGCATCATGTAATGTATCAAATAAAAGGGTTCGTTATAAAAATGCAACTACATTTTTTTATAATTTTAAAATACGTAGTTTAAAAGATATTAACACTAAACATACCGAGATTAAATATATATATATTATATCTGTTTGCACCACAACTGGTCAAATGACCGATTTTTAAATGGAGTTTATTTGTCCTAGGTTTGAATGGAGAAATATCGATTTTATCAGATTTAATAAAATGGTCATGAAACCGAATGTGAAAAAGCGATAAAATTTTATACGAATTTTCTTATCAAAAGTTTACAACCGGTCATTTACGTTTAGTTTTAAAGAAAATATATGAAAATCAAGCATTTCAACTTTAGTGCCGTAAGGTTTATATCTCGGATCCCGGGTCCACTGAACGGATTTTTGCAAAACCTTTTGGAATGTGTTTTTAACACTAAATACTAAAATGTTTACCCATTTATTATTGCCACTTTCAATTATTATTAGAGTATTTGCCATAATATAGCACATACGCTATTTACGTCAATACCTTTCGAAAGAGTTAATTGATTTGAACGAAATTTGGCCCACATATTGAAATCCATCACCGCACGAAGTCTATCGGGCCATTTTAGGGTGGTTTTTAGGAGTTGAAAATAGTTTTGGGACCCAAAAACACCGAAATAATTCTCGGAATCGTTTCAAAATTGAAATTTAACCCTTTAGTAGCAATTAAAAAGTGCTCCTAAGATTATAAGCAAATTGGCCCAACAGGACCGGACTTACAAATTTTATGAAAACACTAGTTTGCGTATACGAATTTTATTTACTGAAGGTCGTATTTAATTTGGTGCAAATGTTGGATTGATAACAATATTTCAACTAATAAAATTATTATTATAAGGGGTGTATTAAGGGGCTCAATTTTTTTTTATTTTGTCCAAAAACAAACTTAAGTTCATGTAATAAAGCCATAATACCTGTATTAGCAAATACACTATATTGTCGGCAGGGTTTTGGCACTGCGACCCGGATTTTATTTTTTTGGAATTATGAATTCAACAGTGTTTTATTTTATCAATGTACATCTTCAACGAAAATGTGAATATCAATTATCGTGATCACGCCAAAGAAGTCTAACTTCTGCTGCACGTACATAAGTACACGTACCATTCTTTTAACACTTGTGCCTGGCACAGTCATCTGTTCGAAACGAACATCTATTACAATATCGTTCAGGTGTAATTATTGCATGTTGTTTAAAATGGTTTCGCTACTCGTGTTGCAAAACGTCACGCGAACTTTTTCTGTACAAATAGTTGTAATAAATGTGTAAGTTAAAGCTCGAAACCCTTTTCCAAGTGTTAGCTTTACGCCGAACAACACACATAATACTCTGCCTACTTCTGGATGTATATATACTATACATTATTAGTCCGAGAGCTGTTAGACATTCTTGGGAAGGTATTTGAGGCACTGTGAAAATTTGTATAATACCTCTTTAACATTATCCGAATACAAAAACACAGACCTGGCTGAGGGGTAGCGGGGCTTAACCGAACCTCAAATTTTTGATTGCCTTGAATATATCCATTTTTAGTTACCAATATTATTCTGTTTAAATTTCAACGTGTCTTCAATATATTTTTAGAATTTTTCAAAAATATAATTTTGCAAACACCTGGCTAAGTTTTAGACGCGATTAAGAAATCTGGCTTTGTTATTCTTCAACTTCATAAATACTAACTTTCAAGGTATTAAAATTTCAAAATACCTCAAGGGCCTTTTATTGCGGAAATATTTTTGTTAATTTAAAAAATTGAGGGTCGGTTAAGCCAGGTCTGTGTTTTTGTATTCGGATATTAGGAAAAAGGTATTGTACAAACTTTCACAGTGCCTCAAAGAGCTACCCAAAAATGTCGAACAGCTTTTGGACTAATACTATACATATATTATATATACAACGCGTTGTGAAGGCTTTCCATGCACATAAATCACGAGAAACGTAAATGTTAAATAAGCATGTTTCAGGGACGGCGTTACGACTGAAACGGAACGTTGAAAAGGTCTGAAATTAATTATTATTGAGGTAAAAGCGCGGCATTTAAAATAAAAATGTTATTAAAAAAATAAATAAACAAAATACCCAACAGCGATCCACATAAAAGTGTGGTCGTCTAGAATTCCAGGTTTTGCGTAAAGTGTAGTAAAAAAACTTTTTTTTGCGTCAAAATAGGTAATTAGCTTTTTTCTGTCGGTGGAACAAAACAGTTTCTAAAATAAAAAAACAAACAGATAAGTGCGAATAGAACTCGCGCCCTTAAGATTCCGCACCATTATAACACGTAATAATTCCACATAAAATTAAAAATTTATCATTTTCGGGTTTTTTCCTTTACTCGTGCCACATTAGAAGATTAACGGGAATTAACCTATGTGTTTTGATGAGCTTCTGAATAAAAGAACTATGAAAGCACCGAACATTGCTCTAAACTGAATTGAGGGACAAACTTAACTTTGCCGTTAGAAAAATGTTATCCCCAAACATCGATACAGGTCGCGGTCAGTTTACCAACTGCAAATAAATTTATAATCACAAAAAAAAAAAATAGATTTTTGTGATGTAACTTAAACTACAAATTTACGATTTTTGGATTTTTCCTTTTACTTGTGATATAAGACATTGCTTCTTGCCAAATTGCATGATTCTAGAAGGAGAAATTATAGATAGAAAGACTAAAATTATATTTTATTTAAATGACGGTTATAATATTAAAACATCATAGATTTACTTTGATATATTCCTTGTTTAAATCACGCCACTTAGAAAAGTTTTTACTACACTCCATAGTGAAAACCAATCATAACTTAGATCGTTATGTACCTGCTGCCATCTACGATACGCTTGTCATGTGATCATGTCCAATTATGTGAGTTAGATATTATTTTTATAATTTTTTTTATTAATTATGGAAACACCTGTACTGCTCTGTAGTGTCAACAGGTTGTAATTGAACAAATATTTTGATAAGATTTGAATATTTTATATAATTAGCATAAACAATTAGCCAAATTACATACGCATAATAAAATAAATTTAAAATTCATTAAACTTAAATAATTCGAAAATTAAATTAACTAACGTATTTGCGTATTAATTATATAAAGTGGCCTGTAAGAATAATTAATTAACGTAAGTGGAGATTTATAGAAATAAACAGACGGATTAAAATCCTAACGAACTGTTGAACATTTCTGAGAGCAAAAAAGTTTACCAGTTTCGCTAACTTTGTCAATTTCCAACTTTACTATTAGGGTTATGGAAAAGTCATATGGGTCAAATTCCGAGAAATACCGCAACTTTGAACAACACACCGTCCATCATGACATAGATAATTCGGTAGTCTATTTTTCCCTCTAATGAAAGAGACAGCACTATCGATCATGTGAGATTTGAGAATAGCCGAGCATGTAGCGATGCCGTTTTCAACTGGCATAAATATTTCATTGGTAGCTATTTGTAAAAGTAGAATATAAAAATAGTAATAAGCACCCCACGATTTTTTACAAACAAAAATATTTTTACTTTTTAGTCCGGTTTGCTATTAAAACGTGCTTTTTAGTTTTTTTAAACTATTATTATTTTTTTATTTTTAGCCCTATCTTTTTATCCTGATGATCATGGTCAGGATATTAAGAAACAGTTATCAAATTATTGTTTCATCGGTCCCTGATAAATGTGCAAAGTTTCAGTTTAATCTGACGTTCGGAAGTAGGTGAATTTCACGTTTACAAACAAACAAACAAACAAACAAAAATACAGGTGAAACTAATAAAACGTGTTAAAAAATACTTTATCCGATTCTGGTAGATTCTCTATATATAAGGACAGCCGATTAAATTTTTTGGCAACAGCGAAACTTAGAGAAGACACGTGATGTATTATTTTTTTCACGACGAGAACTTATTTCCTGAAAATCAATTAAAGTTTTCATATTAAGAAATTTGTAGTTAAGTAATCCATCAGTTAGACGACACGCAATATTTTGTGTGCGTTGATGAATAGGAATTTATATAAAAAGAAGCCTTCAACCGCGCCTTCGGGAGCGTTAATGTCAGTTTTTAGGATTCCGTACTTCAGAATGAAATTAAGAGTTTAAAAAAACTAAAACAACACGCTTTTATGAACTAAAAAATGCAAAAAAATTAGCTTTACTGTAAAAAGCGTGGGGTGCCATCTACTTAAATTTTCTTAAAAGCTCTACGTTTACAATTAGTTAGTAAATATATTAATTAATTATAATATATATGTAAATATTTATATAAATTATTACATTGTCATCGGTTCTTGATAAGTGTGCAAAGTCTCAGTTGAATGTGACGTTTTGAAGTGGGTGAGTTTCACCTTCAAAGATTCCATTACAAACAAGTTTTTAACGAAGTTTTAGCTTAGACAATTTATAGGAAAGTTTAAAGTTTAAATGTTTGTTTTTATAAAATTCACCAAACTACGTGTGGCACTGAACAATGGGGTCTTGAAATTGACAAATTGCATGCATAAAAAGGGCTACTAAAACTCATTTTAAAATTTATTTGCTACCTAATGCCATAAACGTTGAATTTATTAAAAAAAGAATACATCACTCCGTTCTTGGACAGGTTTTCGCTTCATGTTTTAGTGTCGATTGAGATATAAAAAAACAAGACGGTGAAAATCACCGAACATCTATAACTTATTTTTTTATCTACAATTTTAATATCTGTGGTCACAAAATAACATAGCTTATGTTTAAAAATTTTAAGTAATTCTTCTTTTGGCGTGGTAGGGTAAAATTGTTTCTTGAGATTGAAACTGTAACGAACTTTTGTAAATTAAATCGCAGTTTGTAGTTATTACTGGTATAGCGTGAACCCCTGACTGGCCTTAATAATGTTATTTTGTAAAATGCGCCACAAACGTATACACAAAAAACATTAAATCTAGAGGAGAAATGTTGGATTCTGGATAGTTGGAAATAGTGCAATTATGTTTCACAACAGCAAAAGCGTTTCTTTTAATTTAAAATTAATAATAAAAAACAAAAAACAAAAATATTTAAAACGCATTTATTCACAAATTCGGACAACCCTCAAACATGGACGATGCGCGGTCTCATATGTGTCTGGATTCGTAAAGCTGTGTGAAAAATAAATATCTTCGAAAAGGCTTGACAGTAGCCGAGATCGTAAGGGTAGTTCTTGTTTGTGTGAGGCCCAGGTCGTCATCATATATCACACCATATACTATAATTAGGTAAAAATGAAAAATAATTAAGTACAAAGATATGTGTCGTTTGATATATTATTTAAATTGACTTTTTACGTTAAAAGTCTAATCTGGTTTAAAAAATCGGAAAAAAAGTAACCGAATGCATAACTATTCTTTTATTTTACCATTCCCTACTTGTGGGGGTTGGAATGGTAAAATATAAACTCGGTACATAAGCGATATTGTTTTGCGACCGCCGGTAATATAAGCGCCCGAATGAATTTGTCGATAAGAAATATAAAAAAGAATCCTTGTTAAGTCGGTGCTCGCGGAAAGGAATAATCCGATATTTTACAGGGTATGAATTTAATCTCACTTGGTGTTCCAACAGACAGGAGGACAGGAGAGAATATGAATAATAAAACTCGAATACCTTTGAGACATTTCGCCATGCAAGAGAAAATAATGTGCCTTAAAATTTCTTTCTACGTCCCGTGCACTCGATTACAAATTACGTGTCATTTGCCTCATGAATTGCGATATTCAAAATGGATGACGATGACGGAAAGATGGAAAGTCGACTTTTTTTTTATTATTTCTTTCTCGTTTAAACGCGTAAAAACATAAAAGATCTACGTGCAAAATTAAATAACGTTTGCACAACCACTTAATAGTTGCTTTTCGTGCCTGTATAGCGGCAGTAAAATGACACATTTTACACTAGTGTGTAAAGTAAAGTAATGCGATTTTACCGATTTCTCTGTCAGTTGAGTAACAGAGACAACAAAGTGGACGTTGTCTTCGTAAACAATCAAAATATATTGCAATATCGCTGAACATTAATTGTTAAATATATACTTTATGAAGTGAAAATTAGCTATGTGCAAAAAAGGTAATATACTTATGTATCTCGATTGTAATGCTTTTATGGCAGTTAAAACACGCTAATTATTCGTTTGCTTGTACATAAAATAATGCATTACAATCTAAATACATAAACTACTATTTTAACTAACTCTAAACTAAAAAAAATGTTTTTCTTTAATTTTTTTGACCGAAAAAAGTGAAAATTTGTTTTTTCCCGAATTTTTTCTCATTTCGAGGGTGAAATGTCATGATATTTTTGTATATACAATTTTTTAGTTTTAGAAAACCCATAAACCGCATTTCAGAACAGGTTTTTAAATCTTCGGCGCGTGGATCACTCAGTAATATGACGACCCCTAGGCCCCGCCATCTGACTGACGCCAATAGTGTATATTGCCATATATATACACAAAAAATTAAAGGAGACGACGGTGCATTGAATAAGCTTTTATACACTAAAGTTAGTTTTATTATGTCATAGATCCACTTTGCCAGCAGAAACCGATGTCATTATCATTAAAATTTGAAATATTCCATTCATCGTTCATTTTTGTGTAATAAAACTTGTAAAAATTATAAACCAATATAAAATTCAGATGATTCGTTTTTATGAGATTATCTTTGCTATAAAGAAATTCCGTGAAACTTTTGAAACGATATTTACAGCGATTTGATTCTTAAATATGTTTCGAGTATAATTATTTATAGACCGTAAAATAAGAAACTGTTAAGCCTGACGTTGCCCGTGGCCTCCATGACAGCGTGACTTTTATTTTGTCAAAATAAAACTACGGTTTAGAAGACTCAACAAACTCTTTATAGTATTTTCTACGGATTGTTGCATTTGAAACTTCGGTATTTTAACACGCTTTTATTTGCTTCACCTGTATATTTGTTTGTTTGTAAAGGAATCTTTAAACGTGAAATTCACCCACTTCAAAACGTCAGATTAAACTGAAACTTTGCACACTTATCAAGGACCAATGACAATACAATAATTTAATAAGTTTGTCTCATTATGTGGACCAGGATCAACAGGATAAAAAAATAAGACTAAAAAATAAATAATAGTTAAAAAAAACACGCTTTAATAGCAAACCGAACTATAAAGTAATTAATATTTTTTCATTCTAAAAAACCGTGGGGTACTTTTATAAATAGCTACCAATGAAATATTTAGACCAGTTGATATCAAGCACCCCACGCATTTTTATAATAAAAAGTTTTTTTTTACTTTTTGGTTCGGTTTGCTATTAAAGCGTGTTTAGTTTTTTAAATTAATATTTTTTTAACAATAGCTTGTGCAACTCACCGTGTTTATAGGAGATGACTCGAGATAGTATAGTACATGATATTTTTTACACAGGTAGCTTCTGCTCGAAATAAGTTAGTTAATTCAAATATAATAAACTTTGACCTTCACACTTAAAACTCGTCAGTAATTGACCTTCCTGTAAGCAATGAAATGCAATAGTATTTATTTTTCGATTACAGATATTTCGAGCTTTTCATTCACATTGAAGTGTCTAGTTACTGACGTCATCACTCGTCAGAAATCAGTTTAAATCTAATTATAGAAAATGTTAAAATCGACAAGCGGTATACTGAAATTAATATATTTTTTGTTGATGTTGGTTTTTATTGATTGATTTATTAATAATATAAAATTGCTTCACCTTGACTTCATCGAAGAGCAGTTATAGAAACATCTTGTATACAACGTCATTGACAAAATGTTAATCACAGTGCTTTTAAATAATTAAATGTGTTTGCTTGTACATAGCATAGAATAGTATTTATTTTTAAAAAAAAGGTAAAGGCAATGAAATAAATCATGAAACGACATTAAAAATAGAAATCTCACACTATATAAATATAAAATATGATTCATGCGTTGTTGGCTGTGTACTCATTTTCAAGATGTAAACAAATTACAAATGCAATGCAAACAATGCCGTTCGAGTGTCATGACCGACCAATCACAACTCAGTAGATGTAAACAAATGAATACTGTTCGATTGTCCCGACTGACCAATCACAACTCGCGAAACAAAGGGACACTTGCTTAACTCGTATATCTGTTACTTAATTTTGAATATTAATAGACTTGACGTATTTCAAATCAATCTGAAAAACTTGGCAACAACTTGTATTCTAAATCGATATAAACGAAATTTAGCACACTTAATGGAATGTATAATCGCATGAGGTCAATTTTTTAAAATTAGCGTAAAATTTATTCACAGTTGCGAGGGATTGAAGTGAACTGCGAAATTCTATTCTGGTAACCCTGCTAGTACTTACGTTTTAAAAAGCAATCTACATAAATGGTAATTAAAAAAATAAATGAGAGCTACAGTAAAATATTAACAATTAACATAAAAAGCTATACTTGTACATTATGTTGCCTTTGATTAATTCATTTCTGTTTACGTTTGAATTAACATTTATAGTTTTTTTAGTTGCTTTTTACTATTTTTATTACAGTACATGAGCATTTATTATGAATTGATGAATTAACATGCCAGTGGCGTGCCTTGAAATTAATCAAACGTTTATACATTTTAAATAAAAGTACCACCGACTTAACCGATTTTTAAATTTTTGAGCAATAAAAAATCCTTGAGGCATTTTGAAATTTTAATACCTTGAAATTTAGTATTTAAGTTGCTGAAAAATAAAAAAGCCAGATTTTTTAATCGGATCTAAAACTTAGCCAGGTGTTTGCAAAATTATATTTTTGAAAAATATAAAGAATGTACTTGAGGCGCGTTGAAATTTATATAGAATAATATTAGTAACTAAAAATAGATTTATTCAAAAAGACACGCCGTCTCGATGGGACATTTTACCTGCCAGGCGATCAATATAAAATCGGTTAAGTTGATTAAGCCCCGCTACCCTTCAGCCAGGTCTGCGTTTTTGCATTCGGATATTACTAAAGAGTTATTGTGCAAATTTTCACAGTGCCTCAAATACCTACCCAAAAATGCTTAATACCTCTTGGCCTATCAAATTTAGCATAACACCAATCAACGATGTTTTTCTTCCGGTACTATATAATGATTGGTCTATTTTTGTTTCCTGTTTTGTGTGCCACTAAAGCAAAGTTAGAGATAAAGGGAGATACGTAAAGTGAGAAAGAAGTATTGAAGTTTTTGTATAGGCGTGCCAATAAAAGGAAATTGAATAGAGCTGATGAAACAACTCTGAAAGAAAAAAAAAACAGAAAAGACGAACTTTTCTGGTTTTATAGTAAAAAAGCTGTTTATTCCTTCTATAATACTAAAATGAGACATCTAGACTTTCGATTCAATTCATCTCGCTAATTAATCCCAGCCTGCCAGTTAATTGACGCGGATGAGTAATTTTCTTTCGCTATAAAAGACGCTAATAGCCTCAGTTGACGAGCATCTATAATATACGATCTAATCTTCTGAACTTCTGAACAGAAATAGTAATTTGTGTATCTCGCTTATAATGAATGGTATTATTACGAAGAGTGACGAAGAGCGGTATAATACTCATACTTGAGTGATAAATACTAAGGTAACCAATTTTTTTACAATGATAAGGAGGACGAAAAAATTTAAGAAAAATGCACAACGTAAATAAATAAAACATTCTATTAATTCAAACAAAAATTAACTAATTATGCGTACATGCCTTTTAATTATTTAATTAAACGAGTATTTTTCAATTGAATGAATATTATTTTATCAATCTATCATTTTTCCGAACTGTACCGTCACATGACACGTAACAGTTCAGCGTGGCATTTCTGAAATCTGAATACGGAGATTAACAGATTAGTTTTAAAATATCGAAAAGGAGGGCAGGTAGAAGAACACTTTTCGAGGAAGGACAGAACCCGAAAAAGAAGGACTGTTCTCCCTAAGGAGGGACGATTGGCCACCTTATAAACAAGATTTTTTGCACGTACCTCCTATAAAATAGCTGATTTTCACTTTATAATTTATAGGTATATCTAACAGTTCGCCCATCTTGAAAATTTGGATTGTTTATGAAGACAACGCCTACTTTGCTTCTCTGTCGTTTATATGGAATTAATGGTAATTTACAGAGATATTATTATCTTATTATTACTTTTGTTTTACTTTGCGCACTAGTTAAAAATGGGTCAATTTAAAACCGCTATACAGGCACGAAAAGCAGCTACTTCAAAGGTGGTCATGTTAAAAAAATTAGTATAAATAAGGAACATAAAAAATATTAAAGAACAGCTCTCGCGTATTTTTGACTTAAAACTTCTTCAGGCGGTTCAAAACAAACTTTTATAGCCCTTTGTAATATTTTTGAGAAAAAGTCATCCACCAACCGCGAGACCTATCTGGGCCTAATGCCCATGTATGTTTTCAGTTTGTTATTTTTAAAAATAAAACCGTTTATACGTCAGTTGTCGAGCGTCAATAATTTACGATCTCTAAAAATAAATTGAAAATTCAATTGACACTTTCACCAAATCACACATAAGAACCGGGAAATGGCGGTTTGTAATAAACGAGCCATCGCAGAAGCGTCTTAAAAAATTAATAAAAACATTCTTAAAATTCTTAAACAAAATTCTAAAAAAAAGTTTCGAAGATTGACAGCCCTGTTTTGTGTACTCCGGCAGATCATTCGCAAGTAAATTGAGGGGGTGGATGCCGACTTGAAATCACCGACTTGGGAGGACTCGGAAGGGCTTACATATACATTTGTGGCTATGCAGAAAAAAGAAAAAAAATACCTCCATTGTTCTGGTTTTACTTTTACACTAGCATTGTTCTTTGTATCTACGAATTCAAACTGTTCTTTGGTTTTAACAACTAAAGTAGTATTTAAAGGGTTCAGAATTAGTTTTTTGTTAAACATTTGATCGCACGGATTACATGATTAGAATTGTAAGAACCGTACATAAGATGTATTTGGTATCGTACTCCAGTTTAAAAAGTTTTAACACGCTTTTATTAGCTTCACCTGTATGTTTGTTTATTTGTTTGTTTGGAAAGGAATCTTTGAACGTGAAATTCACCTACTTCAAAACGTCAGATTAAACTGAAACTTTGCACACTTATCAAGGACCGATGACAATACAATAATTTAATAAGTTTGTCCCATTATCCTGACCAGAACCTTCAGGATAAAAAAACTTGAAAAATTACAGCAAGCAAGCTAACACGGTGTATAGTGACGTACGTTGAGTTGCCTACCTCATAGACGAATGCAATATTGGTTTTTAATCTTATAATTAAAACTAGAGTTTAAAAAAACTGAAACAACACACTTTTATGAACTAAAAAATGCAAAATAATTTGACAACAAAATTAACTTTACTGTAAAGAGCGTGGAGTGCTTCATATTGGTAATACATTTTTCATTTACTTACTGTAAACGTAGAGCTATTATGAAAATTTAAGTAGATAGCACCCCGCGCTTTCTACAATAGGTATATTTAGATATTTAGTTTTTAAAGGTGCTAAATCATCGACTAGTTGGCGACGTCACTGGCTTAGAGCATAGAAAACACGAAAAAAGAAGCGATTTCCAATATAAAATTACACAGTTAAAATATATTATATTCCTTTACGGTCTTTAAATAAGTTTTATCAAAGACAATTCTTCGTTTCAGATTTCAAACATAAAAATAATATAAGCTTCCAACTCATTGTTTTCGCGTTAAAAAGGTATTTTCTGAAATAAACACAATACCCATGCAAACAAACAATAGTTAACGTTTCATTACAAAGGGGAAATGAAATATATTTTTTCACGCAGAACTGAAAACATCTATAACTTTTCTATTTTTCAACGTACAACTGCCAATGAGTGTTCGGCTAAAGGGTTATAGAGAAATTATATACAAGGTGTCGAAAACCTCAGGAGATGGCCGGTACAAGAATTACCGATTCTGGACCAGAGACAGTAGGAAAAAGTCTTATGCTCAAGCGCAGAAAGCGTTGTCAAAAATCTGATTTGACAATGAACTTAGACTGTGAGCGTACATATTTCTCTACATCAAAAGCCTTGTAGAATTTTAAATAAATCCTTCTCGAAAAATAATAGTTCGATTGAAACAATATTTCTTTTAAACATGTACTTAACATCGTTTTTGTACAATTTATACTTCGAAACAATTTTTTTTCTACGCATTTTGATCAAAATTTAGCTAGAAAAGCGATCTTTTTCAACGTAGACCAAGCATTTGTTTTTATGTGATTACAATCCAATGTTCTAAATAACCGAAAGTTTGACGACGGCATTAGATTGCTCCCGCATGTCTAAACACTGTAAATTTATGATTACTATCTAAGTCTTAGATTGTAATCATAAATTTACAGTGTATTTGACAATGATCTTAGATTCTAAGATCATTGTCAAATACAAATTTTTGACAATGCTTTCTGCAACCCAGCATTACCTACGCATATACCCCCGCCGAGATTCGATCCCAGATTATTTCAGGAATATAGAATTCGTAAATTCTGCGAACTGAACAGACATAATTTGTTAAATTCGCGCGGACGAAGTCGCGGGTAACAGCTAGTAGGTGAATAAAATTCATATGTGAACAAATTTGTGACATCGGCGCCGCTGTGCGACGCACTTCAAAGTCTATTATCTTCAAGTGTAATTATCAGTTATTTAATTAAATTACGCCATTTTCCATTTCTCCCCGACAAGTGGCGGCTTTGTTTATCAAGCATAAGTAGAGTATAAAGTTTCCATTAAACGCCCGGCTCCCGTTTATAATTTCCGCTGCGAAATAATCAATCATTTTTATGAAAAATGTTGAATATTTTAATAAAACTAAGTGTATTTTTTCTTCTAAAACAGATGTGCACACATAATAAGTTGTTATTAACTTGCGAATTATTTTTTCCTTCCATATTCCCCGATCTGGTGATATGAAGGCGAAAAATCGTGTCCGAGATAATGTCACATTTCTGATTGTCTTAGAGATGGGAAAAACGGGTCTTTTTAGTGATCTGCATCTTTGCATCTGGATCCCGTATGTGAGCCGGCTCACTGAACCGGTTCAAAAAGAGCCGAGTTCTGAATATGTTACTGCAGTCTGCCACTGAGTTACCTAGTTCAGTCAATCATATCACGACCTGTATAGAATCAAGAATGCATAGCCAAACATGTGATGCATGAGTCATTTGAGCTGACATATGCATCAAAGCAAGAATTGATACGTAAGTGTAAAATGTGCTTCTATGTTTTAAGTGTTTCACTGAGTTATGCGGATCCGTTGATCCGTCGGCTCAAAAAAAAGTGAGTCGGCTCTCACGGATCTTCTGTCGGAGTCGGCTCTTTGAACCGGTTCAGATCTGAGTTACCCAATTTTAGATTGTCTCACGTCTTCAAAAATCTAATTTCGTATGGCGACTGATGCCTGCGTCTATTTGTGAAATTTTTTTTGGGTCACATAAAAATCGATTATTTTTAGTGAAACGTTTGTTTCATTAAGGACAGAGCTAGGTAATGCTGAGAACTTAGCGCTTGAAAAACTTTTTAATTTTTTTTTATCATAACTCAATGTTGGAAGTTAAGATTTTAGAAGATACATTAAAATGCTTCATGCTTTAGAGCATTTTAATAAGTGCTCGATGCTATTAAGTATTTTTCAAAATGGAAATGCTTGATTCTTTTAGAACTTTACTAAAGTGCTCAATGCCCGGTACTTGAAGGACTTAGGTTCGGTGCTTTGCCTAGCTTTGAGTAAAGAGTCTTGGCTTGCCGATTTTGGTGATTATTATCAATTCTGTGCCATGTTTTGTATATTTTGCGCCTGTAAAAATATCGTCTAAATGTCGTGTAAGAACTTTCTGGCAAGGGATTTAGTAATCAACATAAGCGTTGATCCAAGTTTAATAATTTTATAATCATTGTTTAAATTTTCTAGTAAGGTACTTTTCGACATGTAGTGTATTCACGAAAATGAATGTTTTATTTGTTGTAGATTATAGACGCTCAACAGCTTAGGTCATCAGCGTCTTAATTACATGAAATAACATAATCACTTGAAACTAGAGCTGTAAAAGTAACGAGAAATTGTGTACCCGCATGTATTCGTTACTAAAACAATCAGCACCCGTTACTTTCGTATCGTTACGTTACTCGTTACTTTAGAGTTTTGATACAATCAAGCACTAGCGTCCAGCTGCTAATACAATGACACGAGTGCGACTCGATGCGATACTTCATGCGAGACTCGAACATGAAGTATCGGTCGCATTCGCGTCATTGTTAAAATGATTTTAAGAAGAGGTTTATCCCAAACAAGTAACAACATACGACAACAATATAATATGAAAAATTCTTTATTGAGACAACATTAACAATTAAAAACTCTGAAACAAAATAAAACATTCTTTAGTAAAATAAATAATAATGAAAAGAAACATTTGAGAAAAACAATAACTATCTCAAATTATTTATCCAAATTTTCAATTTACAAATTATGCACTGTAAGTGTTAATGTTAAAAATATGCAAAAATACAAAATAGGCCTTTATGTTGTGAAAATTATTACTTACCTCATAAAAAATAGCAGCACAACACTTTACACTACTCACCGAGCTACTCACTAAATATTATCTCTTCTAAAATAATGTTACAATGTACGGCTGTATGCGCAGCAATAACGTAATATTATATTTGTATTGTAATGTACCGAACGAATTCAAAATACATCAAAAATGAACGTACACATTGCACATACACACGCATACGTACGACGCACGATGTATTCCAGTTCACGTTCACGTATGATTCGTATTCGTTCGTATAACTATAACGAATCAAACCTGGCTCTGTGTCTGTGACCAGCTCTGTGAATCAAACACTGACATACGACAAATGCGAGTAACGAAATTAATTTGTGAGTAACGATTCGGTACTTCGAGTCAGGCGATGTACCCGTTACTCGGTAACGAATACATACGGTTTGCTACAGCTCTACTTGAAACTAAAGGACATCTCAAAACATCCATGAACAGAGACAGGATTCGAACCCACGACAGTCCGGCACGCTGATCACTGAACTACACTCTCCTCTACGAAAATGAAATATACTTATAAAATTACTCGGGCTCCGTGTTTAAAGATTAATTATTTTCGAACGATATGGTAGTACTAATGACAGTAGAATTATATGATTTTAAAGTTTTCGGAATGAAATGGCTATTTTATGTTTTTTACAAACTTACATTAAAACTTGCATTAAAAACTTGCGTGAAAAATGATTCAGCAACCAAATATATTTTACAATCAAGCTTTGGAATTGTTTAAAAACTACAATATATCACTTTGTTTGCTCATACATTTGTGGTCACAAGGCTAAGTGGCTTCGGGTTTTTAAATGCTTGTCAAAAATCACAGTTCTTTCGAAATATCCTAACTTTTTGCAAATCTTCAAATTTTTTTAACACATCTATCTGCAACGTTTGATATTAACCTTCCATATAGAAAAAACTTGTGAGGGTCCCACGCACATAAGCTCACGGGAGAAGTGACATTTCTTTTGAAATTATTTACTACAGCTGAAATAATGATGTAATTGACTCTCAACGAAATACACACATTTATATGTATTTGTAAATACATGTTTATATGAATGCATATGTGTAAATATGTGTATTTATACAATATACAAAGAGGATAGTGTGGTCTAGTGGTTAGCGTACTGGCTTCTTGACCGAACCGTCGCGGGCTCTAATTCTGTCTTTGCTCATGGATGTTTTGTGATCGCGTTTAGTTTTAAGTGATTATGTAATTTGATGTAATTGAAATGCTAATGACCTAAGTTGTCGAGCGTCTATAATCTACAATAAAAAACCCGGGTCGCAGTGCCAAAACCCTGTCGACAATATAGTGTATTTGCTAATACAGGTATTAAATGAAATTAAGTTTGTTTTTGGACAAAATAAAAAAAAATTGAACCCCTTAATACACCCCTTACAATAATAATTTTATTAGTTGAAATATTGTTATCAATCCAACATCTGCACCAAATTAAATACGACCTTCAGTAAGTAAATTCGTATACGCAAACTAGTGTTTTCATAAAATTTGTAAGTTCGGTCCTGTCAGGCCGATTTGCTTATAATTTTAGGAGCAGTTTCTAATTGCTACTAAAGGGTTAAATTTCAATTTTGAAACGATTCTGAGAATTTTTTCGGTATTTTTGGGCCCAAAAACTTTTTTCAACCCCTAAAAACTACCCTTAAAATGACCCGATTGGGCCCATTTTAAATAGGCTTCGTGCGGTGATGGATTCCAACATGTGTGCCAAATTTCGTTAAAAGGAATTAACTCCTTCGAAAGTTATTGCCCGCACATATAAATATATATACAGGGTGTCCCATAAGTCGACGTCCAAACGAAGTGAGGTGGTGGGGGAGGTCATTTCCTATCAAAATAACCATAAATGTGATTATCCAATTGTTTACGGTTCGAAAGTTATTTCAATTTTTGTATTTTTCTCTGAAATCGTGTAGTGCTTATACTAAAAAATTAATTTAAAAAAATCTATGAGTTGTTTGGTTGATTTTTTTTTTTAATAGGATCCTGAAGGGTCTGCCTTTCCAAAAAAAAATAATTTTCATGAGCTCTGTTATCATCTGTCAAATAAAAAAAATGGTTTTGTAAACACTTTTCGGTGGCAAGAAAAATATATTTGATTTTAAATTCACGTTGACAGAAAAAAAGTGTTATAAAAAAAATTGACCAATTATCAGAAAAACTTGTCCATTTAATAGAGATTCTAACGCAGTATAGTACAACTCGTTATTCATGACAGTTTTTTTTATAACAATTTTTTTACATGCAAGTCGTGTTTGTTAAAAAATATATTTTCGAAAATTTCAAAATCTAAGTTGGCTAGTCTAACACAAATGAACCAAATTTTATTTAAAGTTACAACAAATGTTCGAAATTAGTCGAAACGCCCGTTCGTTATTTTGTATTGTATTGGTCGCAATTCTTATTTTTTGCCGCAGCTGATGTTCGTTTTGGTTTTCTGTCGCGTAGACCAGTTCTTTGAAGTAACCCCATAAAAAGAAGTCTAGGGGGTTTAGGTCAGGTGACCGCGGTGGCCACTGGATGGTTCCTTCCCTTCCAATCCAGCGATTTGTGTATTCGGTGTTGAGGTATCGTCTCACTACTAGAGCATAGTGACAAGGAGCCCCATCGTGCTGCAACCACATGTTTCGGCGTGTTTCTAGCGACACGTGTTCCAGTAAGCCGCCCAAATCATTTTGCAAAAAATAAAGATATGCATCGCCCCCGATCCTTCTGGGTAGCTCAAGGGGTCCAATCATTATGCAAAAAATAAAGATATTCATCGCCCCCGATCCTTCTGGGTAGCTCAAGGGGCCCAATCATTTTACCTTCAACAATTCCCGCCCACATGTTGACCCCAAACTGATGTTGAAAATGGTCGTTTCTTATAGCTCTAGAGTTTACATAATCATAAGAGTGAAAATTATGGATGTTGAATACTCCCGTCCTTCGAAAGCTCGATTCGTCACCCCACAAAATGTTATTAAAAAACTGAGGATCTTCCCTGTTCCGACGTAGAATTTCTCGGCAAAATTGCACCCTTTTGTTATAATCAGCGGGTAAAAGTGCTTGCACACATTGCACATGGTATGGATGTAACTGATCCCTTTTTAAAATACGGTGCACTGTGGACCTCGAAACTCCCGAACGTCTTGACAAACGACGAACACTTGTAGATGGGTCCTCTGTCACCATTCCAATTATTTCATCTTCGTCGATGCCAAGTCTAGGTCTTCCAGCTCTTTGCTCATTCCCAGGGATTTCACCTTCTATGTACCGCCGATGTATACTTTGGAACACCCTGTGGTCAGGATAGTGTTCTTGGTTGGGATATCGTGCCCGATATTCTCTTGCAGCAACCCGAGCATTCTCGTCACAAAACCCATAGACATAGTGCATTTCTGCATACTCCCGATGGGAATAAATAACCATTTTGATGCGTCCAACTTGAAAAGAGTCCAAATCACAAACAGGATCGAAGTTCAAATTACCAAGCGCAGGTCCAAATAACAAAGTACAAAATGAAAAGTCAAGTCGGAGGTTTACTAGTAATAAGACGAATAGCGAGCATACATTAGAAGTAGTGAACGAAAGAGGAACGGATTAATTTGTTTAAGTCGTTCCAGCCAACTTAGATTTTGAAATTTTCGAAAATGTATTTTTTAACAAACACGACTTGCATGTAAAAAAATTGTTATAAAAAAAACTGTCATGAATAACGAGTTGTACTATACCGCGTTAGAATCTCTATTAAATGGACAAGTTTTTCTGATAATTGGTCAATTTTTTTTATAACACTTTTTTTCTGTCAACGTGAATTTAAAATCAAATATATTTTTCTTGCCACCGAAAAGAGTTTACAAAACCATTTTTTTTATTTGACAGATGATAACAGAGCTCATGAAAATTATTTTTTTTGGAAAGGCAGACCCTTCAGGATCCTATTAAAAAAAAAATCAACCAAACAACTCATAGATTTTTTTAAATTAATTTTTTAGTATAAGCACTACACGATTTCAGAGAAAAATACAAAAATTGAAATAACTTTCGAACCGTAAACAATTGGATAATCACATTTATAGTTATTTTGATAGGAAATGACCTCCCCCATCACCTCACTTAGTTTGGACGTCGACGTATGGGACACCCTGTATATATATATATATATATATATATATATATATATATATATACGTATATATATATATTTATATGTGCGGGCAATAACTTTCGAAGGAGTTATATATATATATATATATACATATATATATAAACATTTTTAAAAATGGTGCCATAGTGTTTAAGAGGTTATGAAACGTCGAGAAATTTTGGTCCGACCCCTAGGTCCCGCCATCCGACCAACGCCAATAGTGTATGTTGCCATACGGCAAATACACTAATAAGAAAATAAATCAGCAATAAAAGAGATGCGGATCTTCGTGTGTGCTTAACAAATTCCGCGTGCTTGGTTCCTATAAGAAGGCACAGTGTGTGGGAGTGCGGCGAGAAAAAAAATCTATCCTGTTCCCCAATTGTTTCTTGAGTGTTGCGCCACTGAGCCAGTGCCAAATGTGTATTTGCTATTTTTATAAGAAACAAATTGAGTGCCGGTATAAAAGCGTCACAAGTCGGGCGTAAATACTGGCTGTCAAAATCAAAGATAGCATGAAAATGCTTTCGTGTATTAAGACGGAACATTTAGAAAATTGGATTTTCAAATCAGACCTGTCTTGTACAGAACTCGTTTTACTTAATACTTGTATTATATACAGTGTGATTTTTAAGTTGTTTTTAACAGCGTGTAGAAATCAAATAGATGTACAAATATTTCAAGTAACTTTTTAATCAGAACTCAAAAATAAGAAAGAAGCAGCCTTTCAAATTTTAATTAAATTTTGAGATCGGTCCTGGCGTTATGTTATGTCACTATGGAAATATGTTGTCATTATCAAGCTTCTTGGTGCCTATTTGAAACAAAACGGGGACAACTTCCAACAATTTCTATAAATACTTGATAATCACATATTTCCATAGTGACGTAACATAACGCCAAGACCGATCTCAAAATTTAAGAAAATTTAATTAAATTTTGAAAGCCTGTTTCTCTTTTATTTTTGAGTTCTGATTGAAAAGTTTCTTGAAATATGTGTTCATCTATTTGATTTCTACATGCTGTTACAATAAAAGAATGAACTTAAAAATGGTGTTGGCTCCTTTAATCCTTGTTTGTTTAATCCTCATCACATTTTGTCTGGTACGTGGAATTAAATCTCTGAAGCCAATCGGGGGTTTAAATGCAAACTTAAAAATCATTCTGTATATATACAGAAAGGCCGCTAATGTAGAACTCTGTATCCAGAGAAACCAATGACATGAAAGCATTATCATTAAGGCTCTCGTAGTCGATGTCGAATCTTAACCGACTGTGAATTTATACAGATATTTATAGTTTTGCGCTCACAAGGCAAAGGCGCTTATTCACTTTAGGACTCTTTTGAAGTTATACTTCTTTTGGCGCATTGAGGGTAAAATTTTCTCTATTTATTGCTAATATCGATTTTTGTCTATAAAATATTTATAAAAAACAAATAGAAGTTCGAGTTATGTTTGTGATGGGGAAGGTTCATCATTTGACGTATTTTGTTTTTTGTGAAGAAGTCATCTAATGTCGTTTACCTTTTTCTGTTTCATTCACCAAGCTGTTGTCGATAGCAGATATTGCATTAATTCGTCTTGCCTTTGAACTTCTATCAACATTTGAATCATATTTTATAAACTGACCCATAATTTACGTTGTAGTGGCTAAACTTCTTTTTTAGAAACCGCGTAATACTGATACAGCGTTAAGCGAGGCCTTACTGTATATATTTTAAAACTCTGTCTGTCAACAAATTGAAAATAAATAAATTGTATGTCGTTCGATATAATATTTAGTTCGATGTTCGATTTATTATTTTGACAATAATTATATTATGAAAACGCTCAAAATAAAATCTTAAAGGGCGTGAAATAGGGGATGAATGTCACTGACATGTCATCACGATATTTCCGGAACTATTAGACCTACAAACTTAAGGTTTGACAGACATGTTTTTTTTATTGAGTTGAGATCATAAAATCGTCTTCTAAGAACTGGAAAGGGGGGAAGTACGTCAATAATTAACACATTCTAATTTTTAAAATACAGAACTGGAAATTTTTAGGTCCTGCTGAAGGTTCCACTACTGTTGTTGCTGCTGGGTTTCATTATAATCGCGGACGGAGCCACGGGGTGCAGTTAGTATTCAAATATAAATATTAATTAGTAATCATTTCATATGCAAGCACTGGACTGTAATTTTTGTTATCATAATATGAAACAAATGACAATGCTTTAGAGGACTTGTTTTGTTTGTTTTGAAACAAAAGCTTTTCAATATTATTACATACATGCAACAGACACTCGCACCTACCTGAAATCTGCTGAAATGTCAACTCGGTTTCATTTAATATAATATATAAGCAACAAATGAATGTTCCACATTAAAAATGAAACAAAAAAACTCAAGTCGCTGTACCAAACCCTGCCGACATTATATAGTGTATTTGCTAATATAGGCAGTATGGTTTTTTATTATGTCAACTTAAATTGGTTTTTGAGCAAGATACAAATTTAACTCCTTAACCATTTTAAGTGCCATAGAAACCAAAAATTCCAGGAGCTCGAAATTAAAATTATAACATTATTATGTTAGTGTATTTGCCATATGGCAATATACACTATTGACGTAAGTCGGATGGCGGGACCTAGGGGTCGGACCAACATTTCTCGACGTTTCATAACCACCGCAAGAAACCTATTTAAAATGGCCCTAATCGGGCCATTTTAAGGGTAGTTTTTAGGGGTTGAAAAATGTTTTTGGGCCCCAAATCGTTTCAAAATTGAAATTTAACCCTCTGGTAGTAATTGAAAAGTGTCCGCAAAATTTTAATAAAATCGGCCTGACAGAACCAGCTATACAAATTTTATGAAAACACTGGTTTGCAGATAGTGAATTATTTACTAAAAGGTGTATATAATTTGGTATAGAGGTTCGATTGATAATAATAGTATAAGAAAAAAAAATGTTATTTTAAGGGGTGTATTAAGGAGTCAAATTTTTTACTTTGCCCAAAAACCAATTTAAGCTCGCATAATAAAGCCACACTGCCTGTATTAGCAAATACACTATATTGTCGGCAGGGTTTTGGCACGCCGACCCGGTTTTTTTTTTGTTTTTGGAATACTTTTCGTAAATAAAATGTTTTGAAAAATGAAATATATTTTTTAATTTCTATGTTCCTCTAGCAACGTGGCAGTTTTAGCTAACTCTTTAAAAATCATGTTGGCACTCAAAGAGTACACCACTTAAAATAATATATGTTTTTTTTTTAATTGCAATAGTATTGTCAATCGAGCATTTACACTAAATTAAATACACCCTTCAGTAAATCTACAAACTAGTGTTTTCATAAAATTTGTAAGTCCAGTCCTGTCCAGCCGATTTTATTAATATTTTATAGGTATTTTTTAATAACTATTGAAAGGGTTACATTTTAATTTTTGAAACGATTCTGAGAATGTTTTCGGTATTTTGACCCTCTTAAAACTACACTTAAAATAGTCCGATTGGGCTAAGATTACTAGAATACTAGAAGGTTGGGCGTAAGAGGCTATAAACATGGTCACGTCTGTGATTGGTTGAGTCGGTTGCTTACGTCACCAATGCCCATGACTTGGTTTTTCAATTACTGTTTATCCCAACTGTTTGGAAAAAGACTCCATGTGACGTCACAAGCCTATTTCCCCCGCCCCATCTCCCGTCTCGCTTAGTCACACTTTCAACAACGCTAACGCCCAACCTTAGTTTCGAATAACCTTGCGATTGGGCTTGCGATAGGCTTCGTGCGATAATGAATTCCAATGTGTTTCGTTAAGATCAATGATGCCAAGTAGGATGATATGAAACGTCGAGATATTTTTCTACGATCCCTAGGGCCCCGCTATCCGTCCGACGACAATAGTGTATGTGGCATATATAGCAGATACACTAACAAAACAATGACATACAACAATAGATTTAAATTTAGTATGAACGTACAAATAATATACTGTAATATTACAGTACCTTTGAAGGATATATAATTTTAATTGAAAGCTGTCATAAACAAGTGCTTTTATATTTTAATTCTACTTTTTTTTGCTAATTTTACACAATAAATATTTTAATTAATTCATCTTTAAAGTTCAATTCCAGATATATATTATAATAGAAAACAGTATCACGGGTAATTGGAGTAATGAAAATAAATCAATTTAAACACTCATTGATTGCAACGTTTCGTCTTTTCTTTAATTAAAACTTTTTCAAGCTCTCAATATGCTTAAATGATAGTAAAACTATGATATAATATGCAATTTGGCATTACAAAAAACAATCATAAAAATTGAAAATTGTAGAAAATAATTTTCAACAATTTTCAATTTTTAATTGTTTTTTGTAATGCCAAATTGCATATTATATCATAGTTTTACTATCATTTAAGCATATTAGCTTGAAAAAGTCTTAATTAAAGAAAAGACGAAACGTTGCAATCAATGAGTGTTTAAATTGATTTATTTTCATTATTCCAATTACCCGTGATACTGTTTTCTATTTTAATTAATATTTAATGCAACGGTGGGCAACCCTCGACCCGCGGGTCAACTGTGGCCCGCGAAAAGTTTCTAACCGACCCGCGTGATCTTTAGAACAAATTATCGGTGTATATTTGAATGACGAAAACTAAGTTAATATCTTAAAATTAATATTTTACTTAATTTAAAAAAATTACAGTTTAAAAATTTTCACAATTTCATTACAGAAAATAACATTCAGAAAAAACAAATGTTCAGAATTTCATTCTTAAGGTCTTTCTGGACTTAAATCATCAATCGAAATGAATGCATTGGATTTTTCATACGGGATGCGTCTGCACTATTGAGATAATTTTTACAAATGAAATTGCAGAAAGGATTGTCAAATAATTTGATTTGACAATAACCTTAGATTGTGATAATATAATTACAGTTTTCATATATGAAAGAGGAGTCTGTCATATTCAAACTCCTTGTCATGTACAATATGAGATTGTATTCACACAAAAACAAATGTTTGATCTACACAGAAAAATATTGTTTTTCATGTCAAATTTTGATTAAAATGCGTAGAAAAATGTTTCGAAGTAAAAATTATGCAAAAAACTATGTACAAAACTCTAATACACAGTTTAAAAAAATATCATTACAATCGATCAATTATTTTTCGAACAGAATCGAACTAAAATTAGTTCACAATCTAAGGTCATTGTATTAAAATAAAATAACTGAATATTATATTATTACTTATACATATATTATATATATTATGACGTGTCCAATGCTGCTGAAAATTCGACATACGCTTTTTTGCAATTTGGTCATAGATATCAAGTTCATTACAGGTACATATTTGTTTTATCATTACTGATAAGGATAGTGCAGGTACATAATTAGAAAAGTATATAAAGATTGTTTAGATTCTGTATGAGAATATTAGCACTGTGTGATAACAACCCTTTTTAAAAAAAAGCTCTTTATTTAAATACCGACTATAAACCTCTTTGTTCGATGTATGCGTCGTAATAAAAAACAGATATGAATGTATGATTCTGTTTTTAAATATATCAAGAATTCATATTATACTTTCGACGGATAAAACGTAATGTATTAAAAAGACATCTCATTAAAATAAAGCTACAAAAAACATCTTCAACAAAAAAATGTGTCGGCCTCATCCACATACGTTCGCGGGAAACATTTATATATTTAGTTTTTTATGTCGAATTTTACTCCCTCTAATTTTTGAGCAGAACGGTTTAGGAGTCTCCCCTTGTCTATACGTAATATAACAAATGTTGGAAAGTATTTTTTTGGATAAAACGGTTTAGGAGTCCCCCACTCTCTTTTTTGAACAGAACGGTTTAGGTGTCCCTCTTCTAATTTTTGGACGAAACGGTTTAGGAATTCCCCCCTCGTCTATGTAATATGAAAAACAAATTGGAAAATAATTTTTGGACAGAATCTTCGTCTATGTAATATAAAACAAGGCATTCTTTTATACCCTTCGTTTTTGTAACTGTTCTTGTTCTAGAACTTATTCAAGATGTTTATTATAAGGTTAGTATGTTTCTTCAATAATATTACACACACCGCCATACCGTTAGTGGGGGCGTACTCTATTATCGTTTTGCGCATCAGGACTGAGTTTCGTTCATACAAGGAACTATGAGTATATTTTTACTAGATTTTGCCGGCGACTTCGCTCCTATGAATGTCGGACAGGAGCTCAAAAATATACTGCTCTATATTTATATTTTAATATCGGTATAAATTATTTCGCAAAAGTGTTTTTTGTCGGTATGAAATATCTCCCTTAATACTGTATCAAAATTAATGTTTGATACGCCATTTTGGAGATCATTTTTCTCTCTAATGACGAAAAGTAAGTTAATATCTTAAAATTAATGATTTCATAAAAAAACTACAGTTCAAAAATTTTAGCAAATTCAAAACAGAAAATAATATAAAATAAAACAAATGTCGCCATCGGGTAGCAATTTATTTATTTTAACAGTTTTCGGTAATATTAAGTAACCTAGTGGCGCTGAAGTCTCTATATAGAATATAGAATAAAATTTATTTCCACCCTTTTATATTACGTAATTGAACACTAACGGTGCGAAGTATTCGCACGGGTCCGCTAGTTGACAATTATTTATAATTTGTAATCTAACGAAAAATTAAATGGATTGGATCTAAGATTAATTTATTAGGATAAATAACGCACTTTCATAGAAAATTGCTTTCCCGATTGCATATCGCGAAAATACATCGTATTTTCCGAGAGGTTGTAGGTACAATTGGGGATTGAAATAGTAGCTATTGTACAAATTCAATTTAAAACGAAACAACTATTGGATGCCGATCTCTCAATTCCCTATAGACCTCAGCTGTTGAGCGTCTATAATTTACAATGCCTTCCGTCTCTTCAATTCACTAAGAAACTATTATTTACTAAAGATAGCGTACGGTTCGTTCTACGATATTTTTGTTTGCCGTCGCAAAATATAAAATTTCTCGTATATGGTACTCAAAAACGCTTCGACGTCGCAACAGATCTAAACGAAATTTTGCATGCAGATAATTTATGACAAAAATCGGTGCCGAATTTGATAATTCAAGGCCCATGAGTACAAATTCTGTGGGGGGGGGGGCATGTAAGGACATCAAGTTTGGGTGAATATTAAAACACACGATGTAATTTGCTAAAAAACGAAAAACTTTTGTTTTTTTTAAAACTACATTTTAAAAATAGATATACTGACAAAATATTTAAATTAAATAGTCTTTTTTTATAATTTTAGATTGACAAATTGATTGCAAATTTTTACTGAAAATTCATTAAGACTATCTATGACCGATCGGTGTGCGTGTGTCTTTACTTTTTGTCATATTTTTTCAAAAAATGTATTTAGAGATACCTAGGCGTAGGTACCAAGTGCCCTTAAATAAATCCGGCAGTAACAAAGATAAGTACACGAGCTATTTTTTATTCCGGTATTTCCAGAAGAATAAGACGGAACTTTCTTTTCTGTTTGTTACTTTATTACGCCTAAAGGGAACAACCGATTTGAATGAAATGTTCACGCAGAGAAGGCAGTAATACATAAGCGCAATTTTGTTTTTTGAGGTGCCTACTGCTCACGTGAGTGAAGGCTGTTTAATATTATTGTTTATTGTTTAACAAAACAATAATATCTTTGTTTTTATGGTTTCAATTAACTGGTAGTCTAGTTTTTGTAATGTAATACAACAGATCAAGGCTAGAATAAATTTAAATTTTCATCTTAACAGATTTAAAATTATAATCAGACCACAATATAAAGAAGTATGTGCCTCTGTATTTGTTTCATTCGAGAATTTTAATAAAATTGGTTTCAATATGCTGTCTTATTTTCGGTAATTTCCTAATTTGCTTCGTACGAATTCTGTTCAGAACGACAGAAAACATTTCTCGTCCCATAAATAAAAACTTCGCAATAAATTCTTACAAAAGACACTTGATTGACAATTTTAAACAAACATCAAAACATAAAACAAACGAAAGAAAAACACACAGACATACGTAAACAAACTAACCTATTGATGAGTAGTTGTTTGCAGAAAAAATCACAGTAGGCTGGTGGCCAGTTCATTCATAAAAGCTCGACGAGAAATAATTATTGAAAGAAAAGTGTCTTGACAATATTTGTCCACGCGTTTTTTCTAACGCCAAAATCACAAACGGAAAAATTAGAACACGATCAGCTGGCGCTGAATAAATGTTCGGGCGACATCAGTCAATAAAAAACAGTTAATAGACATGCAGTTTCGAGATGAAATCGCACTACCGCCATGCCTTTTGCAATACCGAGATTATACTGACTATGTAGAAACCAAGTGAGCTATCGAGAAGGGTGCTTTTCCTCGGCGGCGCTGTGTTTGCCGGTTCGTCGTTCGCCGCGCGTTTGTGTCGTAGCGCCGCGTCCGTTTCGAACATGTTTTCGCGTCGCGGACGACATTTACGGTTCTCTTTTGCTCCTGCTACACTCCTGCTGCACTCCTCCTCGATTCAGCAGGAATCGGGGTTCCTGACGTCAAAAGATGTTTCGTAACTGACTCGCATTAAAAAAACGCGTGAACCTCACCCACATGAACTCACGAGAGAAGTGAAACTTCTTAAGAGCTATGAATTCGTTTCACTGATGCGTCATCCATTTTGCGTTGCCAAGGTTTCTCTTATATTTCCTCGCCGTTGAGTCATTAGTGTATTTGCCAAATATGGCACATACACTATTAACGTCGGTCGGATAGCGAGACCTAGGGGTCGGACCAAAATTTTTCGATGTTCCATATAGCCTCCTTAACGCTCTTGCACCAATCTTGAAAATGTTTATATACATAAGTCAACATAATCTTTCGAATGATAGAAACAGCATTCAAATCGGTTCAGTGGTTCTCGTGCTTTTAGCGGGCAGACGCAAACGGGAACTTTACTCAACTTAATTAAGAGATAAGATAAAAAAATTCAAAATGTTGATAATTTTCAAATCTCTGCATTTTCGCGAATAATAATCGAATTATAAAAAACGAAAGCTTATATACATTCTAGTTTTTAAATAAGAAATTTTTGAAGTAATACTTCTTTTGGCGCATGGAGGATAAACTTTTCTTTGTTACGGAAGTTGCGCACGCAGCATGCAACGAAAATGAGACACCTTGAAGTTAATTGTTAAAATGAACAAGCTAACTTCATTTTCCTAGACACCCTGCTTTATTTTATCTTTAAAGAAAATGTGGATATCAATTATCGCGATCACGACAAAGAAGTATAACTTCTGGCGCGCGTACATAAGTACATACACCATTTTTTATCATTCCTTAGCGAACCGTGAAAATTGAAAAAAGAAAAATGATCCCTTAGTAATTTATATTAGTATTGATACTAGCGTTTCAAATTTGAACCTACCAATAAATGCATCTATAGATATAATTATACATTTTATTTTTTTGAACGCATAAAACTGTCAGTGAAAGATATTATGAACTGAAGTGTTATGTCATTATTTGAACAAGCGTTAATTCGCTAAATATATTTTTTGTTGTTTGCTATAAAATTATTCAAATTAAAATAATGCATCGATTATATCCGTATGGTAGTATTATTTCTAATCCCTGACAGGACCGGCTCTAAACACCAGCAATACAAGAGGACAATGTGGTCCAGTGGTTAGCGTGCTGGCTTCTTGACCAGACTGTCGTGGGTTAAAATCCTGCCTCTACTCATGTCTGTTTTGTGATGTCGTTTAGTTTTAAGTGATTGCGTTGTTTGATGTAAATAATTAAGACGCTAATGACCTAAGTTGTCGAGCGTATATAATCTACAATAAATAAAAAAATAAGCGTATGTCTGTTTGAAATTTTTTTTAACGTTAAAGGGGAAATGATTCAACGGCGGGGAAATATAATAGTAACCTTGGTAACGCAAAATGAATAACGCTTCAATGAGACGCGTTCATAACTTCAAAGAAGTTTCACTTCCCCTGTAAGCTTATGTGAATGAACTTATATATGTCAAAGTGTATCGGCGAGCTAGTAAATAAATACATTATTACTTCCTTTCAAAATGATTATACGGTTAAAAGAATATTTCTAGTTCTTTTCTCACTTTTTTCTTATTCATTTTAGACTTTTAAGGCAGTAATGAATAAGAAACAGACCAGTGAAAAAAACAACAGATTATTGAAGCGGTAAGACGCCAGAGTCGGCCCTGACTCTTCAATTGTTCGTTTGTTATTAAACAAAAGAACCGTCAAATCGTTATCAAATATAAAAAATCATTTAACTTGACACGTGTCATATCCAAATTCATCAGGGAAATATGTTGGATTCAGGGGAGTTACTGTTGTCATAATTAATTTATTTATTAAATTTGTGAAAACACAAAACTTCTATATTCATAAAATTAGCTACGTTAATCTTATCGCAATTTTGTTTACATTTTGAAATTAATAAACGCAGCGTTTTATTTTATTTACACTTGAAACTTTTTGTACTTTGTTACTGAGTTTACAAACTTGAAAAGCGGTTACAGAATATAGTAATGGTGTCAGTTGAAAAATGGACATTAGAGTTTAGTAGTTCAGGCAAATAAATGATCTTCTGGTGGAAAAAAATATGTTGTAGGTACATGCGGTCTCCAGTTTCACTTCGGTTTTTATTGCGATTACATAAATAAATATGAAATATAGGATTTCACTCATAGTTTACAGAAAAACCTAAAGAAAATCGTAAGCCTTAAAGCTCTCACTAAAAACGGATTGGTACGGAACCCTCTTCACGCGAGTTCGACTCAATCTGGACCAGTTTTTAACACGCTTTTGTAAAGGAATCTTTGAACGTAAAATTCACCCACTTCAAAGCGTCAGATTAAACTGAAACTTTGCACACTTATCAAGGACCGATGACGGTACAATAATTTAATGAGTTTGTCCCATTATCCTGATCAGCACCTTCAGGGTAAAAACACTTGAAAAACTACAGCAATCAAGCTACCACGCTGAACAGTGATGTACGTTGCGTTACCTACCCCATAGTCAAATGCAATATCGTTTTGTAGTTTTATAATTAAAATTAGAGTTTAAAAAAACTAAAACAACACGCTTATATAAACTAAAATATGCAAAATAATTTGACAACAAAATTAGCATTACTGTAAAAAGCGTGGAGTGCTTAATATCGGTTATAAACTACTTGTAAACGTAGAGCTATTATGAAAATTTAAGTAGATAGCATCCCACGCTTTTTACAGTAAAGCTAATTTTGTTGTCAAATTATCTTGCAGTTTTTAGTTCATAAAAGCTTGTCGTTTTAGTTTTTTTAATCCCCAATTTTTTTCAACGCTAGGTCAGCAAGTAAACATCTTTGAAGGGACTCCTGGCCGGTTGTTGCGCTACCTCTTGGGGACGACATTGTGTCAACACGAATCGTTCAACGAACCGTTCTTCGAAAATAGCGACTCCGCGGAGAGCTAGCAGCGAGAAAGTGCGCGGTTGTGTCCGTGCGTGCGCGCGTGTTGTGTGTGTGTGTCTGTAACAGACACAGTAGTGACACTCGTATAACGATGAATGTACTCTGTGTGCGTTATATAATACGTGTGTGTGTTTGTGTGTGAAGCGTCGCCCTGCCCTATGCAACCTGCGCTGGCGCGTCGGTCTGCATGCTGCCTACTGTGTTACCACCGTCGCCCAGTGGGGCTCGTGATCCGAAAAGTGATTAATATTTAAAGATCTAGTATTTTTAGGGTTCCGTACCTCAAAAGGAAAAAACGGAACCCTTATAGGACCACTCGTGTGTCTGTCCGTCCCATTGTCAAAGCCAATTTGCGCCGAACTACTGGACCGATTGAGCTGAAATTTGGTACACATATGTAAGTCATTGACCGTAAGACGGACGTGTAACGTAAATAAATGAATTTTGAACATGGGGGTCATTTTTTGGGGGTAAATTAGAAAATTAAAAAAAAAGTTTGGCAAACTGTATCGTGTGACACATCAAATGAAAGGGCTTGTAGTAAGGGTCTCAAATATATATAATTTTATAACTTTAAAATAAATTGTTTTCAAGTTATTTAGGAAAATAGATGAAAATTTACCACTGACCTCCCTTATCTCCTACTGGACCGTTTGAGTTGAAATTTGGTACACATATGTAAGTCGATGACCAAAGATGAACGTGTAACGTACATAAATAAATTTTGCACATGGGGGTAATTTGTGGGGAAAAATTAGGAAATTAAAAAATTTTTGCAAAGTGTACCGTGTGATATATCAAATAAAAGGGCTTATGGTAAGGATCTCAAATATATTTTTTTTATAATTTTAAAATAAATAGTTTTAAAGTTATTTAAGAAAATAGGTGAACAATTGACCATTCCCCCCTCCCTTATCACCGAAACTATTGCACCTAAAATTTTGAAAAAAATAGGGAATGTCGGGTCTCACCCATAGCTTACAGGAAAATTGAAACGAAAATCTTAGGTCTTACCGGTTTTTTTTAGCAACGGAACCCTTTGGACACTTAATATATTACGGAGCCCTAAAATACCCTGGTTTTAATTGTTCAAAATACGTGTGGCCCTCACCCACATAGTTCATGGAGGTAGTGAAACTTCTTTGCAGTTATGAGCTCGGTTTATTGATTAGGTAACCATTTTGCGTTACCAACGTTTCTTTCATATTTTCCCGCCGCTTATTCATTGCTCCTTTAGTTTTGGGGTACCAAGTTTTCTCTTATATGTATTTCTCTGCCGTTAAATCATCTCACCTTTATTGCGTTACCAAGGTTGAAGTTAGGGATGGCGATCTGAGATCGATTAATCGAGGAATCGATTTCTTGGGCCAAAAAAATCGATTTTTTTAATCGATATATAGTACTGACTTGATCCAATGAATCGATATTTCACCCTTGAAAATCGAGATTCAATTTTTTCTAGTTTGAGAAGAATCATAGAATGATTTACAATTAGCTGAATGACAGTTTTTCACTTAATTACTCAAAAACTCGCGAGATGGCTGGGTTTTCAGTTTCTTTCGTCTCTACTTAAGCACTGGGAACTACAAATTATATCATTTCCAAGCTTTTTAATGTACGCAATAAATTTGTGGAATAAATGTTTTTTTTTATACTCGATACTTTGATATGGTTCTAAGAACAGCTTTAATTAGTTAAAATGATAAAAAAATCGATAATTAAGGTGTCCCTTATGTCTTCCATAACATGGAAATATTTCTATACGGTAAATGCAAATTCTAAAAGTAAATTGAAAAAAAGATCGATTTTTTAAGAAATCGATCTTGTACCCCTCGATTTTTTTGTGAATCGATTCATCAGATTTAAAAATCGATCTATTTCTGAAATAATCGCCATCTCTAGTTGAAGTTAAATGAGTTCCCACGCACTAGTCGGCTCGGATTAACTCGGCAACATCCAGTGTGTGTATACATAGGCGATCCGATCCGATCCAGTGGGTGTGGATCTTAAACATTAACGCTTAACGCTGTCGGAACTTGGTGAATTACAATACTACAATACGAGGCTAAAAAATGCTGTTGCAAGGGTGCCGCTGTCAGTTGATTACTCTAAATTTTGGAAATATTTAGAAAAACTTCCAAAAAAGGAAGAATCACTTTAGGTTTGTAATGGAACAATTTTGTGCAATAAATACGAATAAGGTCGTGGTGTGGCATTGTAAACGTGTGTTTTTTGCCACAATTAATGGCAACTTTTTTTTAGTAAATCGTACATAAATTACAAAAGTAATGCATTAGAGACCTTGATTTGTCCTTTATCTTCCTTATAGAGAAAGAATTTTTGCAAAATATGGACGAATAAGTCTATAATCAGTTATCAGCCGAAACCTTATTTTTGGCTTAAATTCAGAGCGTTCCGACAGCCTTAACTTATAAAATATAATATCAACGTTTGCGTCTTGTCTGGCATCTTTTTTGGTAGGTGTGTTTTGGCAGTTTTGGTAGCTCAGACAGTTGCGCTGCCGCGGTAGCTCGGTGACACATGACGCCCCATACGGGTATAATATTTGTCTTTAAATATTTCTTGTATTTTGGCCCACTGTGTGTCGGACCTCCGCGATTGTACTGAGATATCTGGAGGCTTCTACAGTATGAAGGATGTGCTGTTAATAAGGTTCACGATAATTATGTCGACTGTAGGTCCAATTCGCAGAGTATACAGGCTGTCCTATTTTCAACGACGGGTGGGGGGTAAAATCGCTACTGGCATCGAAGGTCAAGAAAGAGAAACCATACAACGTATAGCTTCGATTCCGGTATATCGTTCGGCGGTCGCTATACGGACTTGAGTCACTATTTTTCGGACGACATTGAGTCGGTTCTTTATTTTTCGCTGCAATTAAATGACAGAGCTGCCTGTTGCATGCCTTTGAGAGAGAGAGAGAGAGAGAGACAGACAGCCAGCGCCAGCCCTAGCCCTTGATCAGGACAGAGCGAGATTGTCTTTCAGCGCCCTTTGGTCGACGCTTTCAAATTGTACTTGGGTTTTATGTTAAGTAAATAATACGTCCCAAATTTTCAAAAATCAACTTTTATTGCAAACATAAAAACTTGTTGAATTTAAATTAAATTAAGTAGCTTTAATTAATGAATGTCTGTGGCCTTCCTGGTAGAGAAAAAATTATAATGAACCTCACCCTTATAAACTCACATAAGAAGTTTAACTTCATCAGTTTTTTATATTATTCCCAAATTTAATTTTTTGTTATGTCAAACTAATCTATACATATTATAAATGCGAATCTGAGTTTGTTTGTTTGTTTGTCTGTTTGTTTCCTTATTACTCAAAAACGGCTGAACGGATTTGGATGAAATTTGACACACAGATAGTTTAATACCTGGATTAAATAATAGGATACTTTTTATCCCGGAAAAACGTTAGGTCCCTGCAGGATTAACAGAAAACTCGTCCATGACCTCCTATATTCTATGATATACCACACCATGGACGAGTTGTTGGTTGCCTTGGTTATCCATAACAAACTCTGAAACATTCTGATATCAGATGTCAAATAATTTGCATTTTGCAAATAATTATAAATTTTTTAATTAATGTTTAAATTAATTCTGATCAAAATTATTTTTTACCTTTTAGTGCAAAAGAAAACCATTGTTTTTTAAATATTTTTTGAAAATTATTTTATTTTTAACTTAACTATTTTTTTATTCAAATAATTACGTTTAGCTGTTGCTCCTGCTGAAGTTTCCACTACTGTTGTTGCTGCCGTGTTTCATTACAATCGCGGGCGGAGTCGCGGGGAGCGGCTACTAATTATAAATTCGGGAGAACGAACGGAGTGAGTGAGTAATGAAACAATTAATTATAAATTCGAGCGAACGAACGGAGTGAGTGGGTGAGTAATGAAACAAATAATTATAAATCCGAGCGAACGAACGGTGTGAGTAATGAATCAAACCTAACTATTAAAATCGCGGGCGGAGCCGCGGGGAGCGGCTAGTTAATAATATTTACACATGCACATGTAGGTACTTAGCAACACGTCAGTTTCATGTAATTTAGGAGACAAACTAAGTTCCCCTTTCAGGGACAATTCTACTTCCTCTCGATTTTTACGTTTTTCAAATAGATACGTCGCTAAAGAAGTTAAACTTTAAGAATTATAAAAAAAATCGACATGAACACTTTTCCCTTTCGATCACAGATACATAACAAGGAAAATAATTTATATCTGACGAAACTTTATTTTTTCGGCGAAGTAATAAACTTTGAAACTGTCTCGTCATGTTTCGATAGTTTTGAAAGGAGAAGGGTAAATAGTAAACACGATAACAACTCAATATATATATAATATATATAGATTGTAGTTCTTCAATGTTTGCCGTTTTCTGTGTGAAACGGAATATTGACAGTTGTCGGTGGTGGCCTATGGGTGCGAGAGTGACACAAAATAACCAAACAAACGTGTTTTATGGCCAGTAAAACGTTATATAACTGTCAATCTATATGACATTCTGAGCACGATAGCTATTCTCAAATGAAATACGTCGAACATTCCGGAAAATATAGTTACACGCTTCTATTATATTATGTGTATATTTATAGAGAGAGAGAGAAATTGTAGATTGTAGACGCTCAACATCTGAGGTTATCAGCGTCTATTTATATGTATACGTGCATCCTATGTGATGTGACATTTCAGTAATATTTCCTTTTTGTCACGTCACACAAATATATCATTAAAAAATAGACAGAATACTGTTAGCGTCATAGATTCATCATGAGAGGAATATATAAAAAATAGTGCGTGTATGTATGTACGCGCGGCAGAAGTTATACTTCTTTGGCGTGATCGCGATAATTGATATTCACATTTTCGTTAAAGATCTACATTGATAAAATAAAATAGGAAATGATAAATATAGTTGGAAAAACATTTTTTAAACACAAGTTGGGTTCCATTTTCAAAAGTAACATATTTAGTGCCTGCATAAAGTAAATTTTTAACCATTAAACTTAAAGGGTTTTCAACTGTTAAATCCATAATTGAAAAAACATACAAGTATCTATTGAGATTATTTAACTATCAAAAGTTATTAACAACTCTATAGCTTTTAAGAAGTTCCATCGGATGTCCCGAGTGTAACATATTTTGTTGTTTTATGAAATAACTATTTTGACGTTATCAGGAAAAAAATGAGACGTGTCATCTATGAATACAAAGTGTGCATCGAAAAATTAACTTTCAACATTGCCGATGGTGTCTCATTTTCGTTGCAAGCTGCAGCCTACATGCGCAACTTCTGTAACAGAGAAAATTTCACCCTCAATGCCCCAAAAGAAGTATAACTCCAAAAAAATTATTGAGCAAGTCAAATTTGTCAGTATTTTTAACATAAGTCTGTAGAGACAAAAAATTCAAAATGTTAATTTGCCTTCCCGTAATTCGTATATTATGCTGTTTATGCTTCCACGAAATCGGCCTTTTGAACAAATTTCCACCGTTGCGATTGGAAACTATATGCCGTGTAATTTACTACAGCTATACAGGTCAGTAAATTATAATTTCAAATTACATTTGTACCAGAATAGGATAACTATTGTAATCAGCAATCGTGTTTGTAAACAAGCAATCATTTGTAAAATTGCATGTCATTTGATATTCAAATCACTGTAGGTACTTACGAAATACTCTGTGACACAGTGTTGTCAACTACTATCACAATTCTATACCTAAATAGGGCCGTTTCGCGTATCAAGACTTAATAATTTTGAACAATGTATTTTATATTTATTTTTAGTGTATTTGCCATATGGCAACATACACTATTGGCATCGGTCGGATGGCGGGACCTAGGGATCGGACCAAAATTTCTCGACGTTTCATAACCTTCTAAACACTTTGGCACCATTTTTAAAAATGTTTATATATATATGTATATATATATATATATATATATATATATATATGTATATATATATATATATTTATATATATATATATTTATATATATATATATATATATATATATATATATATATATATATATATATATATATATATATATATATATATATGTGTGCGGGCTATAACTTTCGAAAGAGTTAATTGATTTTAACCAAATTTGGCCCACGTGTTGAAATCCATCACCGCAAGAAGCCTATTTAAAATGGGCGTAATCGGGCCATTTTAAGGGTAGTTTTTAGGGGTTGAAAAATGTTTTTGGGCCCCAAAATACCGAAAAAATTCTCAGAATCGTTTCGAAATTGAAATTTAACCCTCTGGTGGTAATTAAAAAGTGTCCCTAAAATTTTAATAAAATCGGCCCGACAGAACCGGATTTACGAATTTTTTTAAAGTACTAGTTTGCAGATAGTGACTTATTTACTGAAGGGTGTATTAAATGTGGTGTAGACGTTCGATCGACAATAATTTTGCAATTAAGAAAAAAAAATGTTATTTTAAGGGGTTTGCCCAAAATCCAACCGAAGTTCGCATAATAAAGCCACACGACCTGTATTAGCAAATACACTATATTGTCGGCAGGGTTTTGGCACTGCGACCCGGGTTTTTATTTTTCCTTATCCCTGATGGCTTCTGGGGTTAGAACCCCTAGTGCCAATATCGTATATTCTCCTAAATTTAACATGTAATAACTGGGACACAAAAGATGGATTTATACACGGATTTTAAGGATATGAGACATGGAAAGCTACAAGCCAAGCATGCAGATATATACAACAAGATGGCTGTGACTATGGATCTGAAGGTGGGAAAACACACAAGAGGCTTAATAAAACTATGGTTATTGTACCTATTTAGACCTAAATTATTCATTTTAAAATGTAATTCCATGTTTGGAACAAAATTTCATAATAATATTATGGACAGCATTATCATTTTTACTTAGTAAATTACTAATATTTAGAGGGGGCAGACAATTAATATCTATTAGTTGCGTGATTAGATCATTATCTTGAATGTACTTTATGTAGAATGTAGAATCCAACAAAAAAAAAAGTGCGGGACGACCTCGTTGTAGAGTTAAAACGCCCGCCCCACAGATTAAAACAGACATACAAACATTCGACATAAATGTACAGCACCTTTTTTTTGGATTCGGGGTTAAAAATTATATTCAGCAGATACAAACTGTACGCTTTTGTTAGCTTCACTTGTATGTAACGAAATCTTTGAACGTGAAATTCGTCCACTTCAAAACGTCAGATTAAACTGAAACTTTGCACATTTATCAAGGACCGATGACAATACAATAATTTAATAAGTTTGTCCAATTATCCTGACTAAGCTCATCAGGATAAAAAAATAATAGATAAATAGTAGTTTTTTTACAAAAAAAAATATTTTTAGTTCGATTTGCTATCAAAGCGTGTTTTTTTAGTTTTGTTAAACTATTATTTATTATTAACCGAATCTGTTACCTAGAACGTTATCGAAAATTGGCAACACTGGCCCTAGATAAACGTGATATAGTTTTTCGTACTATGTGAAGGAGAGAACTTGTGGAATTCATGTTGAATGGCAATTGATTTTATTTTAACATTTCAAGGTACAATATCAACCTTTTAAAGGGAGCGCGTAAGCAGTCTATTTTTTATGTAATGTAATTTAAATACTTTTTATCTGGTCCGGCTTCGCGCGGGTAGCACTAATTATCTATAGCCATAAAAGATGATAATCATAATTATAAAATTCTTAACATGTATTGAATTTGCGTGAATTCAATCGCTTTTAATTGTGAAGGTTCAAAAATCGAAGAAAAATCAAAATTGCTAAAAAACAAAAATTTTGTTGATCCGATCGCTTCCAAACTTTACATGATCACGTACTGGGCTAATTTGAAGACTGCCTGAAAATTTCATCAGAATCGGTCCAGCCGTTTTGGAGTCCATTGGGATTATACATGCACATCGATTTTTATATATGTATATAGATTTATTACGTCGGTGATAAAGAATGCTTATAAGCCAGTTGTATCAAATTGTGAGAAATATTTGAAGTATTGCTTTGTAAAAAACAGGCGGACGTAATATTGTATTCTCAGTGAAATTCCCAGTGCGACGGCTTTGATGTGTAAAAAAGAAACGAGAATCGCACGACACCGCAATGTACTGTAATACCAACTGTTATAACCAAAAGCTTTCCTGATAAAATTCCAGAAACGATTTTCATTAAAATTTGAAATATTGTTTTATCACATGACGGAAACGACGCAATTCATGTTTTTCGAGCGGAAAAAATGATTTTATATTTTACATCGAATATTAAACAACTGCAGTACAGTTGAACTCATGTATTTTCAACACAATCTATTTACTCATAATAATAGTAACATTAATATATATTTGTTTAGGTGGTACTATTTGTTTTGTTCCAATAATATAATCGTTGAAAGGAAGTTTGGATGAGGAACAATTAAAAGAAAAAAGCTTTACTGATGTTTCGCTTATGGTCAAAAAAATATTTCGAAACGTTTGCCACAAGCGAGGCATCGGTAAAGCTTTTTTCTTGTTCTCACGCAAAGTATCTCTACGTTTTAAATCTTGTAGGTATGTATAAATAATTAACGAATTTCAATAATGAAAAAATATATAATTTATTTTAATAAATAAATACAAAAATAATATAGTTTATGTACAAAAATTGCATTGATTGGTATAAAAAATAATAAATACAGTTTTAGATAGGTACAAATGGAGTAATTTGCTACTGATTTTATAAAACTGCGGCACTTGAATTGGTTTTCTTGCAATATTTTTTTAGTGAAAATATTTTTGAAACATATTTATTTGAATATTTTGCATAAATAAATAAGTCAAATTTGAATAGTAAACAGAAGAAGACGTTTAAAATCAAATTTGAAAATACTTTAAAAAATCTTCATCAAAATATCATTAGTAAGTATTAAAAAATACTTTTTTTTCTGCTATACCAAAATTATTCCTAAAATCGTATTAAATTCAAAAATGTTTAATGTATTTAAAAAAACAGAAAAATTTTTTTTGATCAACATTTTTTACAATAGTTACTTTTGGTCACTTTTTATTGTTGTACGTAATTTTTTTGTGAGTTAGCGAAACAAGTGTATTATTTAAAATAATTGTTATGTAATAATTGATATAAGCAATAATAAATTATACGAAAGCATATTATATAAATAATCATAAATAGAAAAACGAAACAACGTGGTAAAACAATAAATAAATAAAAATAAATAAATTAACAAACGAAGTCTCCAAAGCTGCAACTTAAATAAATTGAGGCACCGAATGCAACAGCATATTTGAAATATCTGGAAAAAAAACTATGATTAGTGAATTTCAACCCAAAAATTTAATTTAAAAAAATGGTGCGTGTGCTTATGTACGCGGGGCAGAAGTTATACTTCTTTAGCGTGATCGCGATAATTGATATTCACATTTTCGTCAAAGATGGACATTGATAAAATAAAATAGGGTGTCTAGAGAGATGATAAATATAGTTAAAAGTTTTGTTCACTTCAAGTAGTAGGTACTTATTTACTTTGGATAATTAATAGGTGAACATTGTAATAGAAAAATGAGACGTGTTATCTATGAATACAAAGTCAAACTATGTCAGCTTTATCAACGATTTCAACCTTGCCGATACACGTAGTACATTCATATTAAATTAACAACTAACTTCATGATAACAGAATTTGACCGGGTACAATATATTTACTATACCAATCGGACGATGTTGTGAGCAAACCGCTAGTTTAAAATCATATAATATAGTTTCAATTATCTACTACCGACAGTCAGTTTCAAGTTTTTAATATGAAAATTGATAAAAATGTCACTTTTAATTTGTTATTGATGTGATATTTTTATCAATTTTCATATTTAAAAGCTTGTAACTGGATGTTGATAATAAACTTTTGAAGCGCCCCTTCTATAAAAATCACGCTTAATTAGATTTTAACCATCACGAGAAAGTATATTTGAAATAATTGTTTATAAATATTTTTACACTTCATTTGAATAGTTGCGACGTACTAAAAGTTCAAATCGGGGCGTTTAAAAAAAGCATATTTTATTATTGTTTATTTTAGTTTTTCAAAACAATAATATTATATTGCGCATGCCCTACTTTACATTAGAGATTTGGAACAAAAGGTTTTTATTCAACAATATTTATAATTTGTAGCTCATATTCATTTGAATATCAATTCTAAAAATACACTGTTAAATTTTTTTTTGGAAAATTCAGAAAAACAGTTATGAAGCAAATTTCACCACAACTTTGTTCTAAAAAATCTGTATTTGTAGTACATTCATATTAAATTAACAACTAACTTCATGGTGTCTCACTTGCGTTGCATGCTGTGTGAGCAGAGAAAATTTTACCCTTAGTGCGCCAAAAGAAGTATAACTTCAAAAGTTTGGTTTCGATTTTCGGTCTCATTAGAATAAAAATCAGGTTTATGAATTACCTCAGTGTTAAATTCCCACGGCTAAAACGGTCCTCAAGTAAAAATATGTATTTCGATAAACGGTTTCGGATTAGGGGTAGCCAAATTGCGTGTATTCTTTGCACCAACTGGTCACGTCTTCTTCGTTCGAACAGCACATTGGATAGACAATGATAGACTTTGTTTTCTTGGCGCAAACTTGACATAATTCTTCTATGTCCTGCACAAGTCAAAAAAAAAATGTTTTTAATACGAATTTTGCGCTACTTATACAGAATGATTTTTAAGCTGATACTTTTTTTTAAGAGCGTGTAAAAATCAAAAAACCCGGGTCGCAGTGCCAAAACCCTGCCGACAATATAGTGGATTTGCTTGTATAGGGCCGTGTGGTTTTATACTTTTATTATGTGAAATTAACTTTGTTTTTGGGCAAAATAAAAAATTTAACCCCTTAATACACCCCTTAAAATAACATTTTTTTTTCTTAATTGTAATATTATTATCAATCTAACGTCTACACCGAAATAAATACAGCCTTTAATAAATAAGTCACTATCTGAAAATTAGTATTTTCAAAAAATTTGTAAGTCCGGTCCTGTTGAGCCGATTTTATTAAAATTTTAGGGGCACTTTTTAATTGCTACTAACTGGTTAAATGTCAATTTTGAAACGATTCTGAGGACTTTTTCGGTATTTTGGGGCACAAAAACATTTTTCAACCCCTAAAAACTACCCTTAAAATGGCCCGATTAGGCCCATTTTAAATAGGCTTCTTGCGGTGATGGATTTCAACACGTGGGCCAAATTTCGTTAAAATCAATTAACTCTTTCGAAAGTTATTGCCCGCACACATATATATATATATATATATATATATAAATATATATATATATACATATATATATAAACATTTTTAAAAATGGTGCCAAAGTGTTTAGGAGGTTATGAAACGTCGAGAAATTTTGGTCCGACCCCTAGGTCCCGCCATCCGACCAACGCCAATAGTGTATGTTGCCTTATGGCAAATACACTAATAAACGAACTTTTTTATCAAGACTCAAAAGTTTAATTTAGTTTTGAGGACGATCCTGGCGCCATGTTATGTCACTATGGAAATATATGCTATGTCATTATTAAGTATTTACTGAAATTGTTCAAAGTTGTCTCCGTTTTGTTTCAAATAGGCTGTTTCTCTTATTTTTGAGTTTTGATAAAGAAGTTACTTAAAATATTTGTTCGTCTATTTGATTTCTACACGCTGTTAAAAAAGAAGTGTCATCTTAAAAATCATTCTGTAGAGCTGGTTTGATGAATCTACTTACATTTTGTTTGCACATACTGTCTATTGGATCACCTTGTCTCCAAGTTGGTTTCGCGGATATGCAATTTATCAAAAAAAGAATCACCCAGAACGCGAAAAGCACCTGAAACAAAGGAAACATAAAATTTAATTTCAAATCAAACAATATTTCTACAAGTTTTAACCTTCAAGCGGGCGCGCGGTCATTTGGAACGGGAGCGGGCGCGCGTAACCGAAAAGACCTATGGGATGAATAACAGAAATAAAGCACTCATTATTCAATATTTATTTATTTGTACTCAGATATATTATCATTGTCTTTAAAGTCGAATTTGTCAAAAAAAGTAATTAAAATTATGAAAAAGAAACAACTATTAAATTAATTAACATAACTCAAATATTCTTTGAATCAAAACAAAAATTAGGAACACAAAACCCTTTTACATATCTCAGACTAGTTTATATACCTAGTCTAATAATAAAAATTACAAAATAAGAATAAAAATTAATTAACTTTGGTTTAGTTTTTATCAGAATCAGTTTTTTCGTCCATATAACATTGATTGCAAATAAACCGGAACTAAAACAATTGCGATCTGTGGAGTGGGGGGAGCGCCCCGAGTGACGGTTTATTCTTTATTTTACTCCCAATGACATAGCGACAGGCTACTAGAAATGAGAAATAAATGTGATGGGTAAGAATAATAATATGAACGAAAATGTACTAAGCGCGGTCGATTCGACTACGCGCGCCCGCTTGAAGGTTAATCGACTTCTGGCAATACTCTATTACGTGCCTGAAGTTGGATTTTTAAATTTCTATTTGTTCGAAGAATTAATCTCGATTTATAATTGAATAATTATTGTAGACGTATCGCAAGAAAACATAAAAGAAATGTCGCATTCTCTTCTTTATCGACAATTATTCTCTGAACCGTTGATCAAAAGTTCAATAAATAGAATATTATTGATTAAAGCCCGGTCAAAGATGCTATTTACAAAATATATGTTAAATAATATATCTTTATTATAGGTATTTTATTATTGAAACAAAAATATCTACGGCGTGTGTGATAAATGGGGTTGATAATGAAATAATAAGACAATTCGCGCATTGCCACGCTTGTCGATGCGTCATTATTATTTATTTAGATTTTAGAGTATTGAATACCTATAAACATTCCTTGCACTATTCGTCTCAAATCCTGTCCACACGGCTAAAAACGTTTACAGCTTTTCCGACGCTATTTTCAAAGCTAAATGGTTTCAATGACCTATGAAGGAACAACTCAATTATCATTAATTTCGAGCAAGCAGAAGCTAATAATATAATATAATATGTTTGAAAATTGATAAATTATTAAAAAAAAAAATTATTAAGGGGTTCTTATTCTCCCCTCCCGGTCACAAAAAATGCCACCCATTATATATATTTGAGTTTTTTTAAACAATTTATCTCAAACGCTAGTGAGAGGGGGCGCCACTATCAAGTTTATACCCCGGTTCGAGAAAATCGTTGATCCGGGGCTGAGTATTCGACATAGCTAGCGTAGAGATGAGATGCATTGTGTTCGGAATTAAAATTAGAGTTTAAGAAAACTTAAACAACACGCTTTTATGAACTAAAAAATGCAACATAATTTAACAACAAAATTACCTTTACTGTAAAAAGCGTGGAGTGCTTAAAAGCGGTAATAAATTTTTCATTTACTAGCTAATTGTAAACGTAGAACTATTATGAAAATTTAAGTAAATAGCACCCCACGCTTATTACACAAAAGCTAATTTTGTTGTCAAATTATTTTGCATTTTTTAGTTCTTAAAAGCGTGTTTTAGTTTTTTTAATCTCTAATTTTATTTTACAGGTAACAATTAGTTCTTACAATAGCCAGGCAATGCAATAGGTAAATAACCTTCCACAATAAATACTAGAATTTGCAGTATAAGCATTATGAACAATAACGAAAGTAGATCAGAAGTATATATTATAATAATTTGCAATTATTAAAAACAAGGAATACGGAATTTTTTTAATAATTGGGTCAAGTTTTGTCTATAAATTTCATATTATCAAATTTCATAATTATTTTCTGTAAGTGATTAATAAATTAGCATATGATCAAGGCCACAACATTACTGATAATATTTTATCATAGCAAATTAATCCGTATGAAAATAACTTATAATAAATATTTCCCTGTAAAAAAATGTGATTTCTTATATTGCAATGATATAACATTACTAGCCAGCAAAAACACGTTTAATCTTCTATCTGTCTATATTTGAAAATCGATGGGTGTATATATATTCCCTATGGACTCTAACACGACTGGACCGATTTTGATGAAATTTTCAGGCAACCTTCACTTTATTCCAGCGGGTGATTCTGTGAAGTTCGGTAGCGATGGGAATTTTTGTTTTTTGTCAATTTTGATTTTTCTTCGATTTCCCAACACGCACAATTACAAGCGATTGAGTTCCCGCAAATTCAATACACGTTGAGAATTTTATGATCATGATTCTCATCTTGGCTACAGATAATTAGTGCTACCCGTGCGAAGCCGGTCCGGGTTGCTAGTAATTTATATAAAACGCTTCGTACTGAGAATTTACTCACATATCTGTATCACTTTTAGTTTCAAAGATATAGACTTTTCAATTTATTTTAATTTTTATAATATATATATTTATATGTGCGGGCAATAACTTTCGAAGGAGTTAATTAATACTTGTTGGAATCCATCACCGCACGAAGCCTATTTAAAATGGGCCCAATCGGGTCATTTTAAGGGTGGTTTTTAGGGGTTGAAAAAAGTTTTTGGGCCCAAAAATACCGAAAAAATTCTCAGAATCGTTTCAAAATTGAAATTTGACCCTTTAGTAGCAATTAAAAAGTGCTCCTAAAATTATAAGCGAATCGGCCCGACAGGACCGGACTTACAAATTTTATGAAAACACTAGTTTGCGTATACGAATTTACTTGCTGAAGGTCGTATTTAATTTGGTGCAGATGTTGGATTGATAACAATATTTCAACTAATAAAATTATTATTGTAAGGGGTGTATTAAGGGGTTCAATTGTTTTTTATTTTGCCCAAAAACCAACTTAAGTTCGCATAATAAAGCCCCACTGCCTGTATTAGCAAATACACTATATTGTCGGCAGGGTTTTGGCACTGCGACCCGGGTTTTTTTTTTCTATAACAATACCTATATGTCTAAACATCAGTAGGTATCTGAAATAAGACCTCCACTTCCTTACGAAAAAAATATGTAAAATTTCCTAATCGAATTTGAACGCTTACTTAAGGAAGTATTGAAGCCTGCTTGTTTTCTTTGTTACGTTTTGATAAAATGCGCCCTTCAACTTTTAAAAAATACAACAGGAAGTATTATTTTTAAAATGTGTCACGAATAGATAACGACAATATTTATGCACCCATCGTTTTATTAATGATATCTAATATCACGAAATAAAATCCACTGTCAAACTTTGTAAATTACGATAATTATATTTCTACAATTCGTGTTCTGATTATTGTACTATACGTAATACAACGTGCTCTGATTTGGGTCACAAGACAAAGTGGACTATGCCGACTTTCTGGTAATTTTTAAAATCATAGACGCTGATAACCTCAGATGTTGAGCGTCTATAATTACCAATCTCTGTGTTTAAATTTAAAACGCCATCGGCTGTAGTGTCAATTTTAATTAAATTTTCAGACAATCTTCAGATTAGCTCAGCGGGTAATCCTGTAAAGTTTAGGATCAACAGATTTTTTTTTGTTTTTTGGAAATTTTAATTTTTCTGCGATTTTTGAACATTCACAATTAAAAGCGATTGAATTCGCGCAAATTTATACACTTTGAGAATTTTATAATAATGATTCTCATCTTTTATATGCCTGTAGATTATTAATGCGAAGCCGGATCGGGTTGCTAGTAATAAAAAATGGATGTCGGTATATCTGTTTGTGATTAATAGACTTCGATGCCATTTGACTGATCACCATGAAAGTTGACACATATTTGTATTTTTTCATAGAGGAGGTTTTTATGCTATCCACTTATGTAACTCGCTATCTAGATGGCGCCAGGTGAAGCTGAAGGCTCCACTAGTGTGTTTCATTTCAATCGCCGTGGTTAGCGACTAGTTGACTACACAAAAATTGAAAATAGTGTACCCAGAGAACACTGTAGCCAGAACTCTCAAAATTAACAAAAAAAAAATCGGACAGCAATTTTCAGACTAGAATCCCGGAAACATCTTAAAAACAATACCGTCCCTACGATCCCTACGATCTTACTATTCGTAATTTGCATTTAGTTACAGAAATGATGTTAATTGTATATTGCTGGAAGACACGCGTATATTTATGAAATGTAAAATTTTTGCTGAGTAATTTATATAAAAAAATAATATGAAATGAAAAATTTAATTAAGAAAATATATAACACTATGCCAAAAAGAAGTTTCCTTATTAAGAACAACTATGTCATTTCCAAAACGGACGTCGCGCACAGTAATGAAGCTTATTCCCTTTTCGTCATAATACGTCTTCTGAAATATACAAGGTGCTCAAAAATTTTGTCGACAAACTTTTTAATAATCGACTTCAAAAAAGAGGTTATCAATTTTTATTTTTGTGTATGATCCGCGATAACTGCGCCAGTTGTAAACCGATTTAAAAAATTTCAACGCCATTTTGTTCCGAATATTATCATATTAGCACCATATTGTTTTTCTTAGAATCAGTTCATTCGTTTTTAAATAACTTCATAAAACATATTTTTAATATATGTATGTATACGCAACCATCTCCAGCATTTGTGAACCGATTTTGATTATTTTCCTATTAATATGGAATACCTTCAAGGTGATTCCACGTAAATTTTTGTTAAATCGGTTCAGTAGTTTGTGTGAACCGAAATGTGTTTAGTGTTGAAACATATTTTTTTGTCTTCGAAAATTAAAAAAAAAAAACTTACAACACAGTTATACTTAGTTCTTAGTTTTGAAAACACCTGTCGGAATATGTTTTACCACAGCTGAACAATTCCAACTCATGATTTCTTATCCAAAAGGCTCCTAGAATTTTATCAAAAGATTTTTTTGACACCCCGTATAATTTCGTGCTTTTTCGCGACTTGTCATAAAAAACACACTGAAATGTTTTTATTAAATTTCGTCACACGTTTTAAGATATGGCTGCAGTGCACATAAATGAGTACATTGCAGGGTCGGCTCGTCAAGGTAGGGGCAATGGTATGTCTACCCCACGAAAGTTAGATAGACAACCTTAACGTTATAGGTAAATCCTAATCGGTGACGGGGCAAAGTCTATAATGAGTTATACGATTATTTTAGTTTTTTACCTAGTTTAGTATTAAAATATTAAGAAATAAGACGGTTAATATCGTGCAAACTACGTATTGCAAAGTCACTAAAAAGTAAAAAATAAAAACTTAAAAAAAATTGAACTGCCACTAAACGTAAAATAATAAAGTTTTGAGGTCGGCGCCAATTCCATTACTATAACTTTCTATGCCGACCTCAAGACTTAATTTTTTTACGGTCTGTAGTAGTTTTTCTTAAAAGGTACAATTTTTTTTAATGTTATGTTTTGATGAAAATGCATACGTTTTGTTGGAAAGCAAAATTTTAACCGCAACTAATAATTATTTTGATATGCGACAATTTTTAACTTTCTGGTAGTAATTCAAACTAAGATAATCTATTGTTTTTATAGTTCTGAACATCCGTAGGAATTGTACAACGTCTCTTATCAGTTAAATGACTTGTTTATAAAGGACAACAAAGCCGACGAAGCTTGAAATAATTGTTAAATATAAATAATTAATTAAAATGATTTGTATAATATTGTCTAATTAATTTAAAATTATTTCTGGTTATTATTCTCCGGTTCTTTACAAAGTCCACCGTTCATTAAGAAATAATTAATAAAGGTTCGTTTTCATGCGACAGTAAAAGCCACGACTTTTGCGGTCATGACACTGTGACATCTTTTTAACACGTTTTTATTAGCTTCACCTGTATGTTTGTTTGTTTGTAATGGATGCAAATTTTACGCTTTTGTATGTAACGAAATCTTTGAACGTGAAATTCACTTACATCAGAACGTCAGATTAAACTGAAACTTTGCACACTTATCAAGGACCGATGGCAATACTATAATTTAATAAGTTTGTCCCATTATCCTGACTAGGACCTTCAGGATAAAAAAAAAAATTGAAAAATTACAGGAAGCAAGCTAACACGCTGTACAGTGACGTACGTTGCGTTGCCTACCCCATTGTCAAATGCAAAATCGTTTTTAGCCTTAAAAAAATGTAAAATAATTTGGCAATAAAATTAGCTTAACTGTAAAAAGCGTTATAAACTATTATTTTGCGACACTAAAAGTCGTGACATGAATTCCAATGTCATGACAACATGAGTTTTAGTTTTTAAGTCATCATTTACTGTCACGTGAAAACGTACCTTAAGAACAATTAAAATGGCGTTACATTATATAATTTGCTTTAATAAAAAAAGTAATGCAGATAGTATATTTTTCTTTAATTATATTTTTCTTTCTTTTCACAAATTTATAATTTGACACGACTACAAGCTTAATTAGTATATTCAGCCGTTGCAAAACGACAAAAAAATATCCGCGTCTTTATTTCACTAGCGTCTCGTGACTTGTTAAAGACAACGAAAATAAAAATAGTAAATGAAATACTTTCTTATTTATCTAGTGCGTGATCATAACTATAATATTTTGACGAAAGTGATAATATTATGTTATAAACAAGATATAGCGAGTTTTAACAGTCAAACGAGCCATAATTGCATCACGTGCTAAATATTTACAGTATGTTTTGCACGTGTCTCCTATAAAAATATCTGATTTTATTTTCAAAAATTTCGACACCTCAATTTTGAGCAAAACCAAAACAACTGCGGTTAGAAAATGATTTTCAATTGCGTTTCTTTTATTTGACGCAACTTTACAACACTAGTGTTAAAAATGTCAATTTCGCGACCACTATGCAGGCATGTTAAACAGCTATTTTAGAACGAAGCGTGCAAAAAACTATTTTAGTATGTGCTTCGGCTAGAACGTATAAAGCTGTGTTGAAGAAGTTAAATCATTTACAAGAATTATTAAGAATTAGTCAGTTTTTCACAAAGTCAAATACAAGTATATAAACCGCAATAATTATGAATAATAAAATTTTAAGAAATTGTTGCTTTCTTAGCGTTCTATTATTAGTGCGATCCTCTATTAGTCTATAAATAAAAAGACCATATTTTCAAAGATATAAAATTTGAGTTAAGGTGATTGTTTGTCAACTGTTCAATATGCCCTCTTTTTCATCCACATAGCTCTATCTTACAAACAATTGAAGTTGTGTGTAAAATGCCCTTACGTTTCAAAAATCTCTAATTTCTATGAAAAAACTTATTCAATCTTTGATGGTAATGCTTACAAAATAAACTGGAAATATGTACCATTCTTTCCATATGACTTTAACCAAGTTTGTTTGATCTAAATAAACGATTTAAAATCAGATAAAAATGAGAAAATTTCCATAAGTTTTACACAAATTTTTATACAAATTTGAAAGATATTATTGAGCAAGCCAAATTGTCAGTACTTTTAATATAAGTTTGTAACGAATAAACTTCAAAATGTTAATTTGCCTTCCCGTAATTCGAAATCTCGTGACATGCTGTAAAGAAATATTGACGAATATCACGTTTTTTTATTCAATTCTTAGGACTAAAATATATATTTTTTGAAATTTTTAAGCAGCAAACCAAATTAATTAATGCTTAATCACAGCTAATAAAGACAATAATAAAATGATTTTTGCCACTACAGTTCGAAAATTCCCGAAAGCATATTTTACAATCTTCGATTTTTTTTTCTGATACTACAACTTATAAAAAATATTGTTAGAAATTTTGAAATCATTAGGAGCAAAACTTTTCGAGTTACAGACAATTAAGTCTCCGGGCGCTCGGTCTTTTCTTCTGTATTTTATTCAGGGTATCAAACTTCAATCGCGTTTTTCTCAAAACTTTTTTTTTAAACCAGTAGTCAAAATTTCTCGAAAACCATTGGGCCGATTTCGTCTAAACTTTGCAGACTTCTTTTACATATTAAATACTCGGTTTTGTCAGAAGGGTTTTTTTTCAATTACAACTTATTTTTTAAATAAACAATAAGAGCAATTTTTGGCAAAAATCAGAGTTTTTTTAATGCACCTTTACCAAAAATTCAAAAATGAATATTTTGTTAATTCCTTCTGACAAATCCAAGATAAACTTATGTTCTAAAGAAATCTTTTTGGTTTTTTCAATTTCGGATCAATCAATCATGGGTTATCCTGACTACCGCAAGGAAACTTTTTTTTGAGGTGACTCAGATCTGACCACTACCACTGGCTTATTTTTCAATATTTTTTGATGACAATTTAACGGAATATTCTTAGAATGATCCTTAATAATGTAGCAAATTTTTAAAATATTAATAAATAAGGTAGTCTGGAAAAAAATCACAAAAATATGCTTATTTTTTTGTATCTAAGACCCTTTTCCCTTCTTAAAACTTCAGTGATATGGCGGTTTTTATACTTCAAGCATTTCTCCTCTAATCGTACTTTCTGCAGACCATGTAGATAGTTGACCCCGCAACTTTCATTTGTTTTATTAACATTTAAATTTGAATGTAAAAATTAATATATTTTTGGCAAATCGCCATAGTACAGACAAGTGATGGAATTTTTTGTTTATCATTAGCAATATTTTAGAGATATGTCCGCATGTGGGCAAAGTTTTGACTACATATATATTTTGTTTTTCAAATATGCTCTACAAATACTGTATGACATAAATAAATAAATTTCCATTCAGATACGCTCTGATCAATAGTACATTGTGTATAGTGCCTATATTATGACTAGCTGTGGGATTGTATTCAAAACGAGGCTATAGCGAACGTTAATAGTTACACGAGTCGTAATACTATTACGCACGAGGTATATATGGTATTTTTTATACGTACCTCCTAAAATGTTGTGTTAAATGAACGCGTTACTCTTCTGTTTTCAAAAAGTTGGAAATAAAAACACGTATTTGTTTTTTGTTATTTGTTTTTAGAAATTTTTAAGCAGCAAGTCAAATTTTGTCAATTTTAATGTTTAATAAAAATAGTAATAAAATGAATTTTGCGACCACAGTTCGAAATTTTCCAAAAGCACATTTTACGATCTGAGGGATCAGTAAGAGACTGTTTGACATTTTTGGGTAGGTATTTGAGCCACTGTGTAGTCGGGTTAAGCCCCGCTGCTCTTCAGCCAGGTCTGTTTTTTTTGTATTCGGATATTACTAAAGAGTTATTGTGCCCATTTTAGTGCCTCAAATACCTACTCAAAAATGTCTAACAGCTCTCTGTTAAGTATAATTTGTAGAAATTTTGTCTTCAGTTCGTTAACTATTTAGAAAGATTGAAAATATAAACTACTTACTTTTGTGATGGTTATTGAACCCATTGTTTCGGAAATTGTCCTTCGAGTCAAGGTCAAACGTTTGCAATAAAAACACAGTTATTTTAAACGAACACGTTGGTAAGTTAGTGGTAACAATAAGCACGTAGTACTTAAAACCGGACGAGATACTGTTTGTCGGAGTAATTGTGTTAAAATACAACATTTCACTTCAAGACGTGTTTAATAAATACAAATGGGAAATCAAGGAACTGTCATTTTATCGCAAGTGGGAATTCAATAAACTATAAAAAACAATAAGTTCAGTTTGAAGTCCGTTTTATCACATCGATGTTCACATGTTCTCTGGTTGACAAAATACAAACATGCATTTTTATTGGTTGATGTCATTTTAATTATATGTATTTGAGAGATAAATCGTACGAAATTTTTGAAGTACTTCATTTTTACTGTGGTTATATACACATGTTGACTAATTGTGAGTTTAGAGGTTATCTCAGTTATTTTAGCGCCTTGAAAATACTTTTTTGATTTGAACATTCATTTTTGCGGTATCGACTTTCATAATGCATCTACTAAATGGAACAAAATTAATTGGGTCCCAACACTCCCAACGCTTTAAGATGAAAACAGCTACGTCATCAACCTGATAGCAGTCATCCTCATTTAGCAACGGACTAAAGATAAATACAGTAGATAGATAGATAGATAGATAGATAGATACATTATTTATTCGTTACATGCTAATAATTGGCGTAGAATAAGTCATACAAAATACAAAAAGTACATTAAATAATGCTATCAAAGTAGTCTTTAGTTGAATAAGAACATTCAATTAACTGTACAGCGTGTTAGCCTGCTTGCTGTAATTGTTCAAGTTTTCTTGGTCAGGATAATGGGACAAACTTATGGAACTATCGTATTGTCATCGGTCCTTGATAAGTGTGTAAAGTTTCAGCTTAATCTGACTTTTTGAAGCGGATTAATTTCACGTTCAAAGATTCCATTACAAACATAGATGAGCGGGAGTTTGATAAACCAATGGGCGTGACACAGAACATCTAGTCAGTCATAGGCTAAATATTATCTACGTCAGTTCGGAACCGCCATAATGATAATGATTAATTTATTTTGTTCCACTTCGTATATTTAATATTTACAATTTTATACAAAGGATTCGCAATAATTAATGGTTTATGTATATTCCGAACGGTAAATTCTGTAAAAAAGCTAACATATTTTGGAAGAACGAGCAACGTTTCTTCTTATTGAAGTTTTTTTTTTTATTCTTAGAACTGAGTTCTATTAAATGTATGGACGATTCATTTTTCCTCTTTGAATTTCTTTTCTAGTATTATTCAAGACTTGTTTTGATTTAATCTACAAAAATACAACAAAAAAAACTTTAAGAACAACATAAAATATTATTGTATTTATTTCCACAAAAATATAATTATGAAAATCTCAGTTACAACAATAAATTCGAGAAAGTGATTTGAATAAATTTGGATAGATAGATTGTAGATTATAAACGTTCAACAGCTAAGGTCATCAGCGTCTATGGACAAAATTTGGTATACCTATACAGTCAGTGTCGGATCCAATATTTTAGGAAGGAGCGAGACCCGCAGTTATGACGCCCCTTTGCTTGCCCCTAATATATACCAAAATCAAAATATCGAAAAGGAAAAACATACATTTTTCCTTTATTTTTCTTTACTATTGAGGCGCCCCCTGGGACTTGGCGCCTGGAACAGTCGCTCCGATCGCTCTATAGTAGGTCCCACCCTATATACAATACACGTTAGGGATTCATTACCGTACATATCATATACAAAATAGGTATCAACTGACCATTTTAAGGGTTGAAATAAAATTGAGCTCAAAAATATCGACAAAATGAACGGATTTTTTTTTTCGAAATTGGAATGTATTCCTCTATATTGCGATTCTGAAATAGTAGAGAGTGACTAATCATTATAGTACGGTTCGCTTAATGGAGCGGCAAAAAAAACAATAAAACAATTATGTAATTCATACACGCTAATATTGTGAAATGTAAGTGTATTAGTCACTATACCTACTTTGTTTAGAAAGAATTTTAGTGATGGTGGAATACAGAATTTTTTAATATGATATAATTTTTGGTAGTGACTTTTCTTTATATTACAATAATTATTCTTTGTTTTAGGTTTTTTGTGTCACTCACTGTTTTAATATATGGCATTTCATTACCATAGATTATATAATTTTTATAAAAAAATTTAGTAACAGTTTTTAATATTTTGTTTTGTTTTTATATAAACAATTGTAATTTATTTTATATTTAAAAAATTGAAAAGGACCAAAATGGTTGGTCGAAACGTCTTATAAATAAAAAATTAATTTGAACAGTAATTGCAAGTAATTTCATTTTGTTTAATAATTCTTTACGAAATTTAAGGATTACAACTTTACTCTCAATTAATCGGCTGAGAGTTCGGCACTGAGACACGGTGTGTTTTTTTTTATAAGAAATAAGTATCCAAAAAGAGTTGGCCAGTCATTTGTATATTTTTTTAATATTGTAACTTTAAGATTTATAATCATTTGACCTGTTCAACTGTTTATTTCAATAATTATTTTTTTAATTTACTAGCAAATATTTTTAATTGGAACTTCTTACTTTATCATGTGCACTTTTAGCGTATGTAAAATCTACTGAATTTTGGCATATCTTCAAAAATAACGAGACAAACAAAACAACAATTAAGATACAATTTGTCCTTTGGTACGCGAGACGAAATTCTAAATTTATTTGAAAGGTACAAATCTTAATTAATATTTAACTCATAGGCGTTACTAGACATGGATTCAATTCTCACATCTTCCAGAGTACCGTCTAGCGCCCCTAAAAATAAGAATTAATAAACAAAAAAATGCGAGCCTCATTCACATAAGCTCGCGGAGGAAGTAAGATGTCTTTAGTGGTAGATGTTATTTATATAATTTTGCGTTGCCAAGGTTTCTCTTATATATTTCTCCTTTAACGTAACGCGCTATTTCCCCTTAAACCTCACAGAAAATTTCAAACAGATACCCTCGCTACAGAAGTTTTACTTAAAAAAATAATACGCTGAGTTTTTTTTTAAATATATGCATTATGTAATCTTCCACGTGTAGCAAAAACTTTTTGAAGTGAAATTTCTTTGGCGAGGAGGTATCTATGAAATTTTTTGTTACGTTAAAGGAGAAAAAAAACCCGGGTCGCAGTGCCCAAACCCTGCCAATTGGGCCCATTTTAAATAGGCTTCGTGCGGTGATGGATTCCAATATGCGTGCTAAATTTCGTTAAAATGAATTAACTCTTTCGAAAGTTATTGCCCGTACACATATATACCTATATATATATATATATATATATATATATATATATACATATATATATAAACATTTTCAAAAATGGTGCCAAAGTGTTTAGGAGGTTATGAAACGTCGAGAAATTTTGGTCCGACCCCTAGGTCCCGCCATCCGACCGACGCCAATAGTGTATGTTGCCATATGGCAAATACACTAATGATTTAACGGCGGGAAAATATCAAAGAAACCTTGGTAACGCAAAATGAATAATGCATCAATGAAACGAGTTCATAACTCTAAAGAAGTTTCGCTACCACCGTGAGCTTATATGAATGGGGCTCACATTTCGCCTATAGGGTTTACCTGTTTAAAAAATAATATTGTTGAAAGAACTGCAACCGTTTTTAGGCGAGGGAAAAGGATTTGAGACGAAAGCATTTATACCACCCATAATTTGGTTATAAATATACAATTTTTTTTGTTATTGAAAGATTAAAGTTATTACATAAAATAATAAAAACAATCGAAGCTGAGTCACAATTTGTAAAAATAATATGTTGATAAAATTATGTTCCATATATTAATACTTTGTATTCGTTGAGCTGCGCGCGTTTTTATACGATATTGATCTATTAATATTATTCCAATAGATGGATGTATTTTGTTGATATTGCAAGGGGTCAACAACTAAAGATACAGAATTCAAAGGCCGTGGTCCAATTTCCGCAATAGACAACATCAATGTAAACAGAAATATCTTTTTGTAAGAAAATGATAAATTATTATTTAATATTTTCTGATGTTATTTATTTATAGAAATAAATAAAAAAAAATCGTTGTTTAAATAAAATTATAATGAATCGATTTTTATGCTGCACAAATCACAAACTGTTAGATTTTCTTAAGAATACTGCTTTTATATCATTACAAAAAATCAATTATAACCGAAGTGGAAGAAAATAAAGACGTTTTCATTTGATTCGAAGTCTAGACGCTGTTTTTCTGATCAAAGAAAAACACAAAATAATAGTCATATACCAGGTGTAATGTAAAATAGAAATTACAATACTTTTATTATTGGAATTTAACATAAAACGTTACGAAATCTGGTGACAGAAATTTGAACCATAAATAAATATTTTACATGCTGTTAGTATTATTATATTAGTACAGTAGAACCTCGATAAGTTAAAATCCAAGGGAAACGTTGAAAAATTTAAGTTATCGAGTTTTTTACTTATCGAGAGTTGAAGTTAGAGAGGTTGTCAGAGTAAAATTTTTAACTTACCGAGGTTTGTGGATTTTATAGAGGATTTATTTAGTTCAATGAGGTGACATACATTTTTAATCTATTCATTTATTCATTTAGAATCAATTTTTTAAACAAAGAAATCAGTATTTTTTTTGTTTCATGCAATTTTGATTTTCTACATCAATTATGTTTTCTATATTATGTAAAGAAGAAAAATTTCGTCGTTAACATCATCTGATAATACTTTAACTTATGGAGGTCACCAAAATATTATTTTAAGTTATCGAGGGCGATGTTCAGAATATTTGGTTAAGTTACCGAGGTTTTGTGCTTTCAGCGGAAGGGAATTCAAAAATTTTTTAACTTACAGAGGTTTTTAACTTATCGAGGTTTTACTGTATATGAAAAATGGCGGACTCGACACTGCATTTGACCTAAACTCCGTTCATATATCAAATCCCAATAGATAAAAATCCATTTTTCACGACTAGCATTTTTTGAAGCGAAATTTCTTTAGCGATGTACCTATCTATTTGAAATTTTCTGTAACGTTAAAGGGGAACTGATTCAACGGCGGGGAAATATGAGAGAAACTTTGGTAACGCAAAATGGAGGCTATGGAGACTATGCAAGGAATACGAATTTCATGTATATTAAAATAAGAGGTCACTAGTATTCTGTATGTACCGAAACGATAGAGGGATATGCATGGAAACCATGGAGAATTTTTCGGAAATAGTTAACGAATATAGAAAATGTCCAAAGTAAAATTAAAATGATAGATGGCTATTAATTATGTTCGATTCATAATAATATTCAGATTAAGAAAAAAAATATTTTAAGGGCTGTATTTATTTTGCTCAAAAACAAACTTAAGTTTACATAATAAGGTCACAATGCCTGTATTAGCAAATATTGTCGGTATGGATTTGGCACTGCGACCTGAGTTTTTATATTTAGCGCGGATTAATATTGTGAAAAAGTGCTGTCTGTGGAAATCATTTTATCTGTGATCTATGATCTAATGATTTACCTTCAACGACAGAGTAGAAACTCCTGCAGTACATAGGTTTCGATCTTTGTAACAAAAAACAAATCAGATTTGCGTGGTAATCCAAAACGATTAGTAATTGCTTCGTCACAACAATCAGTTGTTAAAAAATTACTACGAAATTTATTATCTTATTTGGTTGTGATTTTAATAAGAATTGAATATTTTAAGCAGAATTTGTACTTAGATTTTTTACTTACGTAAATTATTTTTTATTTATGACCATGAAATTATTAGTTGTATTTTGCACAATGATTAATTATAGGTACTTAAATGTTTATCTGTTTTTTTTTTAAATGAGTTCTCAATTGATAAAAAGAAAATTTAACATTTCACGTTACCAAGCTCTTATGTTTTCCCGCTGTTGAATCAGTTCCCTCTTAATGTCACAGACATTATCAAACAGATATATCGCTAAAAATTTACAATTAAAAAAAATGTAGTAATGTTTATTTAAGAGACTATTTGAATGACAAATTTTTGAAGTAAAACTACTTTAGCGAGAGTATCTGTTTGAAATTTTCTGTGACATTTTAGGGGAAAACAAGGTGTTTCGTTAGAGGGGGAATATAAGTGAAACCCTTGGCAACGCAAAATTAAAGGAGAAATGGTTCTACGTTGGGGAAATATAACTTATAAGAAAATCCTCGGTAGCGTAAAATGGATAAGTCCATTAATGAAACGAGTTTATAACTCTAATTGTAAGTGAAACATCTTTAGCGAGGATATCTGTTTGAAATTTTCTATGATGTTTAAGGGGAAATATATGCGAAACTTTGGCAACGCAAAATTTTAAAAAAACCCGGGTCGCAGTGCCAAAACCCTGCCGACAATATAGTGTATTTGCTAATATAGGTATTGTGGCTTTATTATGCGAACTTAAGTTTGTTTTTGGACAAAATAAAAAAAATTGAACCCCTTAATACACCCCTTAAAATAATAATTTTATTAGTTGAAATATTGTTATCAATCCAACATCTACACCAAATTAAATACGACCTTCAGTAGGTAAATTCGTATACGCAAACTAGTGTTTTCATAAAATTTGTAAGTCCGGTCCTGTCGGGCCGATTTGCTTATAATTTTAGGAGCACTTTTTAATTGCTACTAAAGGGTTAAATTGTAATTTTGAAACGATTCTGAGAATTTTTTCGGTATTTTTGGGCCCAAAAACTTTTTTCAACCCCTAAAAACTACCCTTAAAATGACCCGATTAGGCCCGTTTTAAATAGGCTTCGTGCGGTGATGGATTCCAACATGTATACCAAATTTCGTTAAAATTAATTAACTCCTTCGAAAGTTATTGCCCGCACATATATATATATATATATATACATACGTATATAAATATATATATATATATATATATATATATATATATATATATATATATATATATATATATATATATATATATATATATAAAACACTTTGGCACCATTTTTAAAAATGTTTATATATATATATGTATATGTATATATATATATATATATATATATATATATACATATATATATATAAACATTTTTAAAAATGGTGCCAAAGTGTTTAGGAGGTTATGAAACGGCGAGAAATTTTGGTCCGACACCTAGGTCCCGCCATCCGACCAACGCCAATAGTGTGTGTTGCCATATGGCAAATACACTAATAACATTATAGGCGGCGGAAGACGTGGGCCACCGCCTACGGCCTCGCGGTCCGAGGGGCCTCGCGCCTCGAAGATTTATGCATTACTTTAAAGCTTAAACTAAATAATGGTGAAATTCAACATCGACGCTGGTTGGTTTATTCAAATTTTCAAAATAAAGTTGTCTGTTTTCTGTTATTTATAGGGTAAATGCTTTGGATTTATTTAAAAAAAAACACAATTGGCTTCATTATTTTTATTTAAGACCACGATAAATATTATTGTGTCGGATTTTGCCATATTTTAGTCAAGAAACATGTTTAACTTTAATTTAACCCAATTTTCTCGCAATTTCACACTGTTTTTGACAAGTAAAAAATTACGTGATATTTGCTGAGGCCTCTCCCTCTCCCCTTCGTGAGATTGGGCGAGATTCGGCTCGGCCCCTCCCTGCCCCCTAAGAATATAGTTTACATTTTTATGAATAAAAATTTGATAGTTTCTACTGTTTTTTTTTATTTCATGAAATCCGTCTTCTTGCGCCACCAGAGGGCCTCGCAAGATGTACCTTGCCCACACCAAATTTAGGTCTTGCGCCGCCACTGAATAACATGCACGACTAAAGAAGTTTTACTTCCCCCACGAGCATATGTGGATGAGGTTCACAATTTTTTTTATCAACTTTTTAGTAGTATTCTGTATTAGTAAATTTCTATATCAAAATAAAATAAAACATCAGACGTAGAAATAACTGTGGGCTGTCACTGAACAAAGCACGCAAAAAAGTCAAGTTATCAAATCGTGGGTGGACTAAAACAGATATGAGTAGCATGCTCTTTAGACCTTATAAAATTTGTTATTTATTGCGCTTGTTGTCACGTGGGATTCCAATGGCAGAAATTTCATAAACAGACACAGGCAAGCATTAATCGAGTTTTTTTAAAATCAATTTACATTTTTCTCGATTTTTCATCTTAATTAATTTCATAATTTGTTATGCTGTTGTTATCGGCATGGTAACAGAAAAGGTTATTCGTTTTGTATTTTTCCCAGCCACAAGAAACTGACTGACCGAACGAGCGAAGTAACGCATTTGACGCGAAACTTCATGGCTAAGTAAACACTAAACAGAAAGGGGTGTGTTGCCAGCGCCGGCCCTAGCCCTTGATCAGGGTAAAGCGAGGTTGTCTTTCAGCACCCTTTGGTCGACGATTTCAATGCACGTAAATTGTACTTCGGTTTTATGTTAAGTAAATAATAAGTCCCAAATATTCAAAAATCAACTTTTATTGCAAACATATCAACACAGTCTTATTGAATTTAAATTAGATTAAGTAGCTTTTACTTCTTTAACATTAAGACAATTCCTACCGCTATATAATTAAATTAGTATTTGGTGTTAATTTATAATAATAATAATAATAATAATGCGTTTAACGTCCGTTTCTCGACTTTATGTCATAACAGACGCCATTCGCACCATTACTATTTTCCATCTACCACACTTCCCGTTATTTTTCTACATTTTTTAAACTTCAACTTATGTAATAGCAATGGGCGAATGAAGGAACTATAGGAAATTAGGATAAGGTAGGTAATTTTTGAACTAGGAGTTTGAAAGGTAATCGGCCATAGCCTCAAATAAGGAACCATCTTGATATTTATCTGGAATTAATTGAAGGAAACCATCGAAAACCTCAATCAAGATGGCCGGTACAGGAATTACCGTTTCTCGGCGAGAGGCAATAGGAAAAAGTCCCAGCCACATCTGCTCCCGCCGGGATTCGAATCCGGACCTCCCGAATGCGAGTCTAGTGCTGTCACCACTACTCTACTCAACTCGGTTATTTGGTGTTAATTTCAATCAGTTACCAAAATTGTTTTTCGCATTTGGCTTTTTGGCGCCCCTTGCCACCTGGCTCTTCTTGCTCTACCCCAGGGCCGGCGCTGGGTGAAAAAGGGTTCATATTGAACAGCTGGTACATAGTAGCCTTAAAACAGATCATTCATTTGTCTCAGAAAAATCCAAAAAGACGAACGCGATCGAGAAAATTAGTGCCGTGGCGTTGAAAGCAAACAGGATCTTATTTTGCACGCAGTAAATAATTTGCATTATACAGTAAGACCTCGCTTAACACTGCTCCGATTAACAGTGATTCAGTGTTACGCTGTTTCTAAAAAAAAGTTTAGCCACTATAACGTAAATTTTGGATCAGTTTATAAAAAATGATTCAAATGTTGATAGAAGTTCAAAGGCAAGACAAAGTGTCATTGATGCAATATCTTGCTATCAACAACATCTTTCTGAACTAAACAGAAAGATGCAAATGACATTAGATGACTTCTTCACAAAAAACAAAATATATCAAATGAGGAACCTTTCTCATCACAAACATAACTTCTTACTCGAACATTTATTTGGTTTTCATAAATGTTTTATGAACAAACATCGATATTAGTAATATAAATAAATCTATAATTAATGTGATAAAAAAGTATTTAATAATAAATGTTACAAAATTAGACAAAAAAAACTAACAATTTTTTTTATTTTCGCTTGTTTTATTCATGCCTATTATCTAGGTATTAAGATGACCTCGTTTAGTGCTGTTTCGTATAGCGCAGGAACTTATTACAACGTATCTTCCGCGTTAAGCGGGGTCTTACTGTAGGTATATATAAAACAAAATATAACTAGATATTGGCTGCCACAATAATATAATCTGCACAGTTCAAGTACAGAATAATTATCTTACAGACTAAAAAATTCATCCACGTGGAAACTAACTGCAAAATAATCTCAATAATGAAATTCCTTTATTGATTTTTCGTTTGTCAGTACATTCTTGCACTTTAAACTATAAATCATGTATTATTTTGACTCTCAATTTTTATTTTATATAAATTTCTGTCGTAATTCTGTATGAATTTGCGACACTATTAAGTTTCAAGGTCGTGCTTGCACCGATGTAAAATTTTGATTGAATTACGGGTTATTTTAAAGCTTGTTCCGATCCTGACTATGAATTAAATAGATGGAAAGTTATCCGAGGACTTAGGATCCAAAACAAATCAATATAGTGGAGTGCCGTTTAGACGTAAAAATTGTAAAACCTCGGAATCCAGGGCCAGTCAATGAATCTTCATAAAACTTTTGGACTGCATTGTTAAAAGCTCAAATAAAAAAGTTAAAAAAAAAAATTTGCGATCCCGATTGTGGGGTGGATGCCACCCCTTCTCGGGGGTGAAAAATGTTTCGTTGAAAATAAGCACGGAAATGGATAGGTTGACTAATTCTAAGCAACTTTTGTTCTATAAAGTTTTTTCTGCAAGTCCATACTTTTCGACTTATTCGCGAGTGTAAGTGTCAATTTTTCAACCAATAAACCCACGTTTTCAGATGGTTTTTCCCGGATATCTGAAAAAGTAAGTATTTTATCGAAAAAACCATTCTTAGTAAAAATGTAGCTTATAAAAAACAAAAATAATGGTGAGTTTACAGTGTCTATAGACCCAATACAAACGGAGAACTACCTTGTTGAAGGTTGGTTCTTATTCGTCAAAAGCCAAAATTGAAAGTTTCAACGTGAAGTTACCAAAATACAATGCATTTTTCGGGGGAAACTCATGGAACATTTTTTGAAGTACTTGAAAGAACCTTTATTTTTATTTTTTATAAAAGTCCCTAGCATCAAAACTAACTGAGCTCTGACGAAAATAATGTTGGTCCCTATTTTTTTCGGCGTCAAAAAATGTGAAAGTCACCCCCTTATTACCACCCAAATTAAAAATAATCGTTGCCACTTCACAATTCACTTTATTTGTGTACTTTTAATATGCTCTAGAAGTTTGACAGGTTTAAAGTGCTTAGTTTTGAAAGGGCTAGAGCTGAAAGAACTCGAAAAGTTACTATTTACGAATATATGCAAACTTTAAACGACCATATCCTATTCAAGTTTCATCCTACAGACAAAAAAACGAAATTTTTCAGAAAAGCAAAACCCACAATTTGGTACACTATAAAATTTTGCGTATCATTAATAGTTTTTGAGTTATTTTGAAGAAAAGGCAATTTTTTGCAAAAATACAAAAATGCTGTTTTCACTTCAAACTCAATTTTTTTCAAAACTAAGCACTTTAAACCTGTCAAACTTCTAGAGCATGTTACAAGTACATAAATAAAGTGAATTGTGAAGTGGCAACGATTACTTTTAATTTGGGTGGTAATAAGGGGATGACTTTCACATTTTTTGACGCCGAAAAAAATAGGGACCAACATTATTTTCGTCAGAGCTCAGTTAGTTTTGATGCTAGGGACTTTTATAAAAAATAAAAATAAAGATTCTTTCAAGCACTTCAAAAAATGTTCCATGAGTTTCCCCCGAAAAATGCATTGTATTTTGGTAACTTCACATTGAAACTTTCAATTTTGGCTTTTGACGAATAAGAACCAACCTTCAACAAGGTAGTTCTCCGTTTGTATTGGGTCTACAGACACTGTAAACTCACCATTATTTTTGTTTTTTTATAAGCTACATTTTTACTAAGAATGATTTTTTCGATAAAATACTTACTTTTTCAGATATTCGGGAAAAACCATCTGAAAACGTGGGTTTATTGGTTGAAAAATGGACACTTAAACTCGCGAATAAGTCGAAAAGTATGGACTTTCAGAAAAAACTTTATAGAACAAAAGTTGCTTAGAATTAGTCAACCTATCCATTTCCGCGCTTATTTTCAACGAAACATTTTTCACCCCCGAGAAGTGGTGGCATCCACCCCACAATCGAGATCGCAAATTTTTTTTTTAACTTTTTTATTTAAGCTTTTAACAATGCAGTCCAAAAGTTTTATGAAGATTCATGACTGGCCCTGGATTCCGAGGTATAAACCTAACGGCACTCCACTAATACTAAATTATTATTAGCGCAACGTTTCGGAATTTATTATTTCTTCTTCAGGCGTCATAAAAGATTTATGTACCTATTAACTATGTCATAAATTAGTTGCTTCGTCGTTTCCATTTTAGTCCGTGTATTTTAATTAGTTTAAAGATATTTTTAAGAATTATTTGACTTTAAATCGTAAACTAAAATGGAAACGACGAAGCAACTAATTTATGACATAATAGGTACATAAATCTTTTATGACGCCTGAGGAAGAAATAATAAATTCCGAAACGTTGCGCTAATAATAATTTAGTATTGATTTATTTTGGATCCTAAGTCCTCGGATAACTTACGGTTATGTTTTTAGCACGTTTGCTTACTGCTTAACCTATTGGGATTTAACATAAAACGATACGACATCTGGTAACAGAAATTTCAGCCATATACACATTGCATTTTACATGTTGTTTATCTGTAAAGTAATCAAACTGGGTAAAAATTGTTGATCCGATTGGTACAAATTGTTCAAAGTCTTCAAAACAGTCTCAGCTTTCGTAACCTCTTGCAGAGGCTTCTCTTGACCTTTGAGTACAGAAAAAAGTCAGCCGAGCTCACATCGAGGATGGCGTGACAAAAACAGACCCAAATAACTGAGACTCTTGGTGACTTTAAAAAAGGATTAAATCGTAGTTAATCGTTCGTATATATCAGTCTGACATAAGCCACTTCGTTTTGCAACCGAAGAAATGTGCACGAACAACAGTTTCTGGTTTCCTGTTTAATCGTACTTCAACTGTTTATAAAAATGGAATACGACAGTGTTATGTTATTTTTAAGTCGCATTTCAAGTAAATCCGTTTCAAAACCGTTTAAGCGATAGTTTTACAGTCAAAGACCTTTCCAATTATCACGTATTAAGTATACAATTTGTTATAGCAATGGCATTAAAAAAAACAACACAATTCCTAGATAATAATGTTTTTCGGTACGATATTTTGTAAAACTTGATAAAATACAGAGACAAAACAAAAAATAAAACAGATAAAATAGTTTCACATACCTGAAAAGTCACAGCACTTTATTAAGGTTACTGAGTACCGGCTGTTCAGTACGCTCCCTTTTTCATCCGCTTTATCTCTAATGATGTGCGTGTGTGCGTTAAAATTGCACTTAAAAATTTTCGAAACGCGTGTAAGTGCATTTTTCTGTACTCTAAGGCACCTGAACTATTCACTCAAACAGAGAGCCCACATTTACCATTGCTCAAATACAGTGCTACGCAAAGAAGTTTTAATTATTAAGTTTCAAATTCTTTAACAAATTGCCTGACGCTATAAAAAAGCAGGCCCTGAAGCAGTTCAAAAAATCTGTTAAAATACCCCTAATTTGTCATTGCTTTTATGATACATCTGAATTTTTAACTGTAATTTTTAAATTGTACTATTAAATTCTACCATTGTCGTAAACATTCATTGTTACATTGCTAAATTAGAAAAATTTATCCACTGTCACCGTCGGGCTTCAAACCCAAATCGTTCCACTTTCGCGGCGGAATGAGTTAATCAGTTATTCTACGGTGCGATATCTTAACAGTTAATTCTTCATAATAAAGCAAATGTAACATTAAATTCACTACATGCGAGAGTTGATATTTTGTTAGGTATTTCTAGACACGAATCATCACAGTAGCGAGAGTATGAATGAATCAAGTAAATTTCCATTTTTATTATTATTAAATCATCAATCTACCTTAGTATACGTAATTCGAAGGCAGATATAGGGGCTAATAGCCAACCTATGTTATCATATGGAAATTTTATTAATACAAAATACTCCCATAAAGATTATTATCAATGTAAGAATATGTTAATTCTGTAAAGCTTCAGAACGAGCTCTATAATTGTTGTAAACATTCATTGTTACATTGCTAAATTAGAAAAATTTATTTTTTATCCACTGTCACCGCCGGGCTTCGTGTCTAGAGATACCTAACGAAATATCAACTCTCGCATGTAGTGAATATAATGTTACATTTGCTTTATTATGAAGAATTAACTGTTAAGATATCGCACCGTAGAGTAACTGATTAACTCATTCCGCCGCGAAAGTGGAAAGATTCGGGTTTGAAGCCCGACGGTGACAGGGGATAAAAAAAAATAAATTTTTCTAATTTAGCAATGTAACAATGAATGTTTACAACAATTATATAGCTCGTTCTAAAGCTTTACAGAATTAACATATTCTTACATAAATTCTACCAATTGTGACGTCACATATGTACTATGTATTATTTTGTTCAATAAATTTATTATTATAATTATTATTATTTAGTGACACCTCCAGTTTGATATCTTTGACCGCGTCCACCCACGCGTTGTCCCCGGTCTCTCTGTTGCCAGACCGCCCTTCATGATGTCACAAAAACTCAGGTTTAGGGAAATACCATGAGAAAAATCGTCACTAACTCCCTGACTATAATCCTATATTGACATTTTATAATTTACTAGCGGTCCAGTCCGACTTCGCACGGGTAGCACTAATTATCTATAGCCATAAAAGATGAGAATCATTATCATAAAATTCTGGTTGACAAGTTTAGGACATATATTTTCTGCAACCCTGCCGTGTTCATATACATATATATATATTATGTGACTCACCCACTTGTCCTCTATGTCAGTATAGGGGAAACTAGACGTAAGTCGGCCGGTTTCATTAACATAGAAATTTTGATATAGCGCCGGAAAAGAAACCGTATAATAACGAGAAAAATATATAAATCTAAATAGATGCTGATAACCTCAGCTATCGAGCATCTATAATCTGCAGTTCTGCTTCTTAAAGCCTCTAAAACTGACATTATCTTAAGAAATATTACGTTTTTTTCTGATAATTATATAGTGATCCGGTCCGGCTTCGCTTGAATTTCTAGATTGTCTGTTAAAGATAGACATACCTATGCTCCAGCGGACTTTATATTATACTTACATTTTATGTGAAAGTGTGAATAATATTATGATTAGATGACAATCGTTATCGTAAAATTCTCAACGTGTATTGAATCTGCGCGAATTCAATCGCTTTTAATTGTGAACGTTCAAAAATCGAAGAAAAATTAACAATGCCAAAAATCTGTTGATACGATCGCAATCAAACTTCACAAGGTCACCCGCTAGGCTAATCTGAAGACTGCTTGAAAATTTCATCAAAATCGATCAAGCCTCCATAAGGAACATACACACACACATCGAATTTTATATAGTAGATAGATAAACGAAACGATTTCGAAATCTTATTAAAATGTGCGAAATCAAATCCATTAAAAAGTTTTTACTAACATTTTCAAACATTAACCCCCACCCTTTCTACTTCGTCACAAAATCCAGCACCAAAGCATGCTTGGAACCTAGCAGCGAAATCAAACAGCAAACCTATTAACAAAATCAGCGTCGTGTGCGGCATCGTTTAGACGTTACTAGTAAATTTGATTTTTTTTTGTGTTTTGGGAAAATGAGGAATAATAAAATACATATATATTTATACGAATTAAACGAAAATGAATGTATATTCTGTCATAACATACATAAATTACAAAAAAAATACGATTTGTCGATAATAATATAATAAAAGCACGTCTCACTATTTACAGTTTTTGAAACTTAATTGTATTATTTTTAAATTAATATAAATTATTAATAATATAAATTAACAAAATCAAACGCAATTCGTGTTTAGAATACGATTCCAACGAAATAAATTTTGTTTTTTTTCTTTTTACCTGAAAAGAAAAATGAATAAATAAATTTAGCTCGTTTAGGTATTAATTACACAGGTCAACAAAATTAAACTTTTTTTTTGATGCCTAAGATTTTAGAGTTGATTTTAACTATATTTGGGGCGCTGAATCTAAATATGAAATCAGTTTTGGTCTATCAGCTCTACTTTTTTAGATCCATGTTTTTTTTTAATGCGCAGTTATAACTTAATTACTTAATTAATTAACACCTACAAGTATAAGCATTGCTTTAAAACAAAAACTATGTCCATGATTCGTTAACATAATATGTCTATAGACTATTCGAACTTAAAAGTTAATTCTCATCTGAAACTTTAGGGCTATATAAGTTGAAATTTTTACATTTTCAAATTAACAGTGGATAAAACTAGTTCCAGTAGAAGACGTGTAAATCATCCTGATATGTTTTGTTTCATATGCGGAGAATACACGTTAAAAGACAATAGAAAAACTTTGGTGTTAGGCTTGATGATCAGAATAAAAGCTCGGCACCGCATCAGGTCTGTAAAACTTGTACAGTGTATTTACGACAGTGGACTACCGGGAAAAGAAAAAAATCCGAAATTCGTCGTACCGGTGGTTTGGAGAAAACCCAAAAACCACTTCGATGACTGTTATTTCTGCCTAGTAAATATTACTGGGATTCCAGATGATTGGCGCCTATTTATTGACAGCTCAAAGGGAAGTTTGAAATGTGTTCTTCAGCGTTATTAGTTAGAGTTAGAGGTTCTCGGATTGCTAATCCACTCTCAATTTAAAAATGTAGAAATTTCAACTTATATAGCCCCAAGGTTAATGAATTAACTTTTAGGGTCGAATTGTCTATAGGCATATTATGTTAACTAATCATAAAGCTAGTCTTTGTTTTATAGCTATGCTTTTTACCTGTAGGTGTTAATTCATTAAGTTACCATATAACTGCACGTTAAAAAAACACTTATTTAAAAAAGTAAAGCTGATGGGGAAAAACTGATTGCATATTTAGATTCAGCGCCCCAAATATAGTTAAAATCAGTTCTAAAATCTTAAGTGCCAATTTTTTTTTTAAACTTGTTGGCCTGTGTAATTTAACTTAAAATAGTTTAACGTATATTTCACTAAAATGCCATATCTCAAAAATTCGAGTTCTTAGGCAAATATGAATTCAGGGCATCAAAATCATATGAAATCAACTCCAAATACCCCGACACCAAAATGGCTGCTGGCCAGTGTTATCGATAATCATTTTGTATAAGCTTGATCCATAATTTGCGTTATTGTGGCTAAACTTTTCTTTTTAGAAACCGCGTAATACTGAACAGCGTTAAGCGAGGTCCTACTATATTTAGGTATATATAAATTATAGTGTTTAATAGTCATACATATCGATAGATGTCCTATTAAGCGCAATTCAAATCAATTTTAGACTTTTTACTTACCTCTAATTGGAAATCTATTTTAATAATCTTCTTCTTCGTAATCATAATTTCCGAGTAAATCTTCGTAGGACTCCTCCTGGTGGTAGCCGTCCATCGTGGGATTTATTTCGTCAACTGAAGGGTCCACCACGTCATCTTGATAATAATCGTCCTCGCATTCCGATTCTTCCACAGTCGCTGAAAAGACAAACATTACATCAATTTTTCTAACATTTTGAAATTGAGAAAAGAAAACAGGTTTTCAGCCTGTTTTAAAATGAAATTCTCTTTTAAAAAAAGTAAAAGTCATAACAATTAATTTTAATTGAGTTACTTTTTAGGGTTCCGTATATCCAAAAAAAACGGAACCCTTACAGGATCACTCGTGCGTCTGTCTGTTTGTCTGTCACAGCCAATTTGCTCCAAAACTACTGGAAATTTGGTACACATATTATGAATTTCTGTGACCCAAACACCAGTTGCGGATTTACAAATTTGCCGCCCGTAGGCTATTAAATTTTTGCCGCCCCTACTGACCTCTGAAATTCAATACCCTCGTTCGCAATCTCATGTCTTGTCATCTTTGCTGTCAATATAACACATTTCTCTTTAAAAATGGTATTTTGATAACATTTTAACACAGTTGGCAAAGAAAAAAAGAGAGTTTTGCCGTAGATGAATTGTCCATGTAGTCGTTTGTCCCATTTTTCCAAGCCAAACTGATCTGAATTGACTTTTAAGTAATTATAAAGACGAACATCTTATGTCATTAAATGTTTTTGATATAATATCAAGTTGCTTTGCCGACTGTGTTAAAATGTTACCAAAATGCCATTTTTAAAGAGAAATGTGTTATATTGACAGCAAGAATGACAAGACATGACTTAACGTATATATTTTCGGAAAGCCTATTTTTTTCTAAAATACCTATTGAAAATTTCGTTAAATTTTCGAAACTCGTTTTCTCTATGTATATAATGTTTTTTTTTTTTTATTTCTGTAAGACAAACATTTTTGAGCCGCCCCCTAAAATCTGCCGCCCTAGGCTTCAGCCTACTCAGCCTGCTGGTAAATCCGCCACTGCCAAACACGGACGCATAACGTAAATAAATGAATTTTAAACATGGGGATCATTTTTGGGGTGCATATTAGGAAATTAAAAAAAAAAAGTTTTGCAAACTGTACCTTGTGACATATCAAATGAAACGGCTTGTAGCAAGGATCTCAATATATATATATATATATATATATATATATATATATATATATATATATATATTTTATAATTTTAAAATAGTTTTAAAGTTATTTAAGAAGATAGATGAACATTGACCATTCCTCTCTTATCACCGAAACTACTGAGCTTAAAATTTTGAAAAAAACAGGGAATGCGTTGTCTCACCCGTAGTTAACAGGAAAACCTAAACGAAAATCTTAAATCTTAAAGTACTCACGGAAAATGGATTAGAACGGAATCCTCTTCTCGCGAGTTCGACTCGCACTGGACCGTTTTTTTTTGTAATAAAAACGCAACAAATGTAAATAAAAACAATTTTTGAAAAATAAATATTCTTACCGTTATTTTCTGTAGATTGTTCTGCCTTTGGCTCCAATTTCATGTTAGTTTCGTTACATACTTTTTTAATTGTTGGCTCATTGTCATTGTCGATCGGTTTTCTGAAAAAGATTTGCAATTGTAAAATGCATGGCATATTTCACGTAGCTGAAGACGAAATTTTCGCATTCAATAATCGTATAGAATTTCTCGAAAAGAAAGAATTCTCCCCGTCTAAATGGGGCCTTTTTTTGACAACTATTATGAAAATTACCTCTTTCTGCTACTCGAAGCGAAATTGTTGTCGTTATTTTCAGTTTTATTTTCGAGTTCGGCTTTGAGATCATTTAAAACATCGTAATTAATTTTTTTTGATATTTTCTTTCCCTGAAGCATTTTTTCAATCGCCTCTCCGGCAGAACTAGATTCTCCTATTGGTTTTTTCTTGGTTCTCCTTTTTTTCTCAGGTTTTCCTTCTTCAATTTCTTTAGCTAGTCTTTCTTTTCTTACTAAAATTCGAAACGAAATAAAAGTCAAATAAAAAACTTAAAAAAAAACTCTATGTCGAGGTACCACTGTAAAGGTAAAACCTACTTTTCTGTTCTTCCAAATAGCTGGCATTCAATTCGTTCCAGATATTATCTTTATATTTGGCTTCACTGTCGGTCATTATGTAAGAATCGATTTCGTCTTCGTCTAGCCCGTCCAAATTGATCAATTCGTTCTCGTCAACGACGGGCTGTTCTTGCGTGGAAGCGACGCAATCGTTCATGTCGTTGACTAGGCCCATACTTTTTATGTCTGGTCCTGAAAAATAACATCAAATAAACTTTATAATATGTAAGGATAAGGGATATAGGTTACAGTGAAATAAAATTACCTAATCCTTCGGGACGATCCTGTATCCTTTTTGGATCTTCGAGCTCATTTTTATCAATTATGCATTCTTGAATGACACTCAAATTTGATTCCTCAATGAAATCTCGCGTGTCTTGGGTTTCAGTGTGCAACATATCTTTAAAAATTCAATCGAATTATAATAGCCATCATGAAATTAGTTGTGCTCATTTTATAACATAACGAAAAGAAACGAATATCGATTTTGGGGAATAATTTTGGGGGGCAAATTAGAAAATAAACATCATGTGACCATATCAAATGGAAGAGTTTGTTATGAGAAATACAATTACCTTTATATTTGATTGGCAGTCTTTTATTTTTGTTCGATTCCTGCAACATATGCTCAATTTCTCGTCGCATTTCAGTTATTTCTTCAATACCTTCTTCATTCAACTGAAACGAAAAAAAGTACCCTAATCAGAGCGGGGTAATGTTGAGAACTTAGTTCTAGTAACAATGCTTTTAAGCACTTCTAGTACCTAAAGCATTTTGTAAGACAGATGTTCGATGCTTAATGCTTAGAGACTTGCTACTTATTAAGCTCGTAAACATTATAAATTGCTTATTAGGCATTTAACAGTGTTGGACCACTTTCACACAGTTTGTGCTGAGACCCAGCGGTAAGAGGCGAGGTAGGCAAAAGACATATTGTGGGTGTGACCTTCTTTAGCTGTCTCGGTCAAATCATACGCACGTTTCAATTTTTGGCTGGTGCCAACTACAAGGCCAAAAGATGTTATTGCAAGGGTGCCGCTGTCAATTGATTACTCTAATTTTGGGAAATATTTTGAAGATTTAAAAAACTTTTCCGAAAAAGGAAGTCACTTTAGGTTTGTGATGAAACAGTTTTGTGAAATAAGTACGAATAAAGTCGTAGTGTGACATTGAAAACGTGTGTTTTTCTGGCATAATTAATGCCAACTTTTTTCTAGTAAATCGTACATAAATTACAAAAGAGTCCATTAGAGACCTAGATTTGTCCTTTATCTTCCTTACAGAGAAAGAATTTTTGCAGAATGTTGACGAATAAGTCTACAATCAGTTGACAGCCGAAGCTCTATTTAAAATTAATTAAAAAAAAACTATTTTTTTTTATTTTTTTAAATAATATATCGTAAATAATATTGAAGAACGAAAAGAAAAAAAAAATTAAGCCATAGGTAATTAATAACAAATTAATTAAAATGTATAAACTTCATAAGATATAACGTGATTACAAAACATACCAGGAATGTTTGTGACGTCAAAATGATAAAAGTCGTGTATTTGTGTATGGCTTTATAATACATACTATCAAAGTAACCATGGCAACCAGGACCATAAAAACATTTTGACGTCACAGAGGTTTTTAGCGCGTTATCGGATCTTAGCTAAAACATTATTTTTAAAACAAATATAACTCTTTCATTATGAAATTAAACAAAATAATAAAAGTAGTTCGCTATAAAACTTGTATGTGATCTTTCCATTTATCTAAAAAAAAAAAATAATTCAAAAACCCAATTCAGAGCGTTCCGACAGCCTTTTAAGCATTAGGAATGCAGAAACAACTTCCGAAACATATTCGTTGCATGCGGCGTGCGCAACTTTCGTAACAGAGAAAATTTTACCCTCAACGCGCCAAAAGAAGTATAACATCAAATAACACGTTTATGAACCAAAAATATACCTTGATTAAACGCTCCTTGTCCTTCTTTCTGGCAGCTTTGAAAGCAGGCGGGTCTTGAACCTGCTCCAAATCTACAGTCATAAATTCTTCTAGCGTCAGGGCGCTGGACGGTGTATCTCCGAATTCAAATAATCTACCAAAAAAACAATTGCAATAACTACACTGTACCCACCAACAATTTGGTTTACTTAGACCTAGTACTAGTTCATATTTTCAATTCTTTATTTTGTTACATTTAAAATCCAATTGATACTTAGCCCCGGATCTATTTGAAACCGGGGTACCTGCCCCGGGCGGCAGTTTTAAGGGGCGCCAAAATCATAATATAATGTTTGAAAATTGAGAACAATGTCATCGCTTAACAATGAAGTGAAAAATTAAGTAATGAAAATAGCAAATAGTGAAATTTAATCGAAGTTTAAAAATCTTACCGTTTTTTAATTGTCGATTCGTGAATTTTAACAATTTTTACAATATCGTTCGTGGTTCTGGAAAATCCATGAAGTCGCGCAGCCATCAAAAGAGCTAAAAAATAATAAAATAAATAGTTTTTTCTTCATACCCTGTCGAAAGTACGTACTTTCGGCTTCGATTTTAAAGCAGAAAGCCTAACATTTATGCACTGCTGGAATTACTCGCATGCCGTCTGTAACGGCGGGCCGAAACAGTTTTCTCTGATACGAAAGTAGGTACCTACTTTCGACCGGGTATGAAGTAAAATAGTATACACCCTACGGCCAGAAAGTTGAAATTCCTGCATTGCACGACACATGATTACGCGCAGTGCAGGTATTTCAACTTTTTGCCCTTACTATTTATAATTTACTAAAAACTGCGCAAAAATTCGGAACTGCAAAAAGTTGATCTCAGTTTTAAAACAAATGAAATATTTGTTGCTTACCGGCCCCACACAAGCCGGACGGCCTTCGTCCCGAATGGATGTTATCTTTCTTCATTCGTTTGATCAAACGCTGCGCCGTGTGGGCGACAACTTCAGTTTTGTCGCCGAGCTCCAAGCGACTTGCAAAGCGCATTATGTAGAGGCCGGGTTCTGCAGGACAGAAAACAAGATGTACAGACACGAACATAATATGAGATAAAGTTTACTTCATTTCCTTTATGAATGTTTCCATCGCCCTGTTCATCCCCATAAGGGTTATTTTTGGGACCAAATGTAGCCTAGATCACTCCTGACATAATTCTTTACCTATCTGTGAAGTTCCATCACAATCGGCTCAACCGTTTCAAAGATTACCCCGAACAGACAACAAACTGGCTGAAAACTCAAAATTCGCTCTAGGAATCTTTAAAACTGTACAATTACAGACTACGTTACGATTTTATTTATTTCTATTAATTGAATTAATTTCTGTAAAATTCATTAGCTCTCGCAGTATGGGGACTTTGTAATCCATTAGCTATATATAAAAACACATCAATCATTACTTCTGTAAAGAGTGCTGTATTGTACAAAGTTTGGAATTGGCGTTCTTATTTATATGTATAGATACAGATAATAAACATTTAAAATAAAATGGGCAAAGTAAGAGAAATTAATGCATTATTGCGTAGTGTTTTTCGTGATAAATAAATATATATATATATATATATATATTTCTTCTAATAATTGTGTACACAGATTTTTTAAAAAGTCATGATTAAAATGTAAATAATTATTTACACTACAAAAGTGATTCATTAGCTCTGTTCGACGGATTATTAATCAACGAATCAATTAACCGGAAGACGTCTTTAGTTTATGCAAATAAAAACAAATTTGGGCCGCAGTGCCAAAACCCTGCCGACAATATAGTATATTGTGGCTTTATTACATGAATTTAAGTTTGTTTTTAGATAAAATAAACAAAAGTAACCCCTTAATACACCCCTTAAAATAAGATTTTTTTTAGTTAAAATATTGTTATCAATCCAACATCTGCACCAAATTAAATACACCCTTCAGTAAGTAAATTCGTATACGCAAACTAGTGTTTTTATAAAATTTGTATCTTCGGTTCTGTTGGGCCCATTTTATTAAGATTTTTGGGACACTCTTTAATTGCTATTGAAAAGATTGTTATTATATTTGCCATATATGGCACATACACTATTGGCATTGGTCGGATGGCGGGAAAATTTTTATTTTATTCAAAAATACTCTTGTTACGTCTTAATTGACATTTCTGAAATTTTTGAAAATGTTAATTGTGAATCAGGCTTTAGTTCACGTCTAACGGCACGAAGGACGCTAGGCGAGAGCAGAGAGTAGAAAACAAGGTCAAAACGGTCACGGTAAGAGAGTAGAAACGACCCACTGATTGACGGATAACTGAATTCTTTTTATCGATTTTTTGGAATTTTGTGTGTGCCCAGAGCAAATTTTGGTCCATCGGCGGTTGTTTAAAATTAGTAGTGATAGAAAAAGTGTAATTTTAAGTATTTTAAAAAGTTTTGCGTTAAATATGGTTGGACTATATGTTTCTTTTAAGTTTTACCAATAAACACGTGAAGCTGTATTCTTTTTTTTATCTACATTACATCAGTTTTCTTCGGCCTGTGGCGAATTAAATTGTACTATAACGCTATTTCCTGATTCTTATAAAGTAAGCATTTTTTTACCTTTGACTGTCTTCCTGACGTTTAACAGTGTTAATAGAGTAACAAGTATTGTTTGACAAACTTTAATTTGTCTGTATCTCACGGCATTATTTTGAATTTATATATCATTGTTAGCATTTTTCTTGTGTTGTGGAAAAATACGGGTTTTATGACCGGCGGACCTGTGAGTTTGATTTTCTTATTTTTGAAGTTTAACTTCTTTAGCGACGTATCTATTTGAAAAAAGTAAAAATCGAGGCGAAGTAGAATTGTCCTCGAAAGGGGAAGTTAGTTTGTCTCCTAAATTACATGAAACTGACAAGGACAGAAGTTTATAGTGTGTTGCTAAGGTAAATATTATTAATTAGTTTGACATAACAAAAAATTAAACTTGGGAATAATATTAAAAACTAAAGAAGTTATACTTCTTATGTGAGCTTATAAGAGTGAGGCTCATTATAATTTTTTTTGAGCTCGGGTATTGCGATATACATATTTGAATTTTCTTTTTTTTTTAAGTTCGTTGGGCAATAATTTTGGGTCTGTCTGGTCTGACCCGTATTTTATCATCGATTTATATGTATTGTTATAAAAAGAATTTTTATAGATTTTTGTAACAGGAATCGCTAGAGCCTTGAATAACAAATTCATGGCTTGGTATGTTATTGTAAGAAACATATTCTAATTTGCTTGTTACTGGGAAAACTTTAAATAGTTGAATTATTGATTACTTTTTTCTCTTCTTAAGAAAATTAGGCAGATATTTTTTTCTCTCTGATAATATTAAATTACTTTTTACTGTTCGACTTAGTCCATTCATTTTTTCGTTCTTCTTTCATTTTCTTTTCTTTCTACTTTCATTTTATTAAATAAACAAAATAAAAAAAGGACACTATTTTCTACAAGTTTTCAATTTTTACTAATTGTTTTTGTATTTTACGTTAATGCCAGATTGTATATATCTAATTATACTTTGACTATCGTTTAAACATATTGAGGCTAGTCACACATTGTTTCTTTATAGTAATTTATTAAATCTATAATGTTTAATATTTTTATTATATGAATGTTATTTGTTGATAAATATTTTCAGAGCTTGATAAAGTCTTAAGAATAAAGACGAAACGTTGTCAATCAATTAAATTGATTTAACTATATTATTCCAATTACCAGTGATCCTGTTTTCTAATATTTTTTACATTTTCAATTTATTCTATTTATTCTAATCGTTATTTTTAACCTTTTTCTTATTCTCTTTTTCTTTTTAATTCTTTTTACCTTGTGCTTCATAGGTCCTGACGCCCAGAAATAAATTTCATTTAACTTTTTATACACCACGAAGTGCGCAACCTGGAACGATCCAATGAAAATAGCTTTTCGACAAACCCCCCCTCAAGCCGACGAGCTAAGACGGGCACTTAGCTTGTTAAGTTCGGCTACAAAAATCCGAGTGTAACAAAATTCATAAAAAAGCAACTCTCGCAGTATGTGGACTTTGTAATCCATTGGCTATATATACAAACACATCAATAATTCTGTAAACAGTGCTGTATTGTAGAGTTTGGAATTGTCGTTCTTATTTATATGTATAGATGTAGTACAGATACAGATAATAAACATTTAAATCAAATAGGCAAAGTAAGAGAAATCAATGCATTATTGCGTAGTGTTTTTCGCGATAAATTTATATATTTTTCTTCTAATAGTTGTGTACACAGATTTTTTTAAAAGTCATGATTAAAATGCAAATAATGTTTAACACTACAAAAGTGATTCATTAGCTTTGTTCGATGCATTATTAATTAACGAATCAATTAACCGGAAGACGTCTTTAGTTTATGCAAATAAAAAAAAACTCGGGTCGCAGTGCCAAAAAACCCTGCCGACAATATAGTGTATTTGCTAATACAAGTATATTGTGGGATTTATTACATGAACTTAAGTTTGTTTTCAGATAAAAAAAAAATTAATCCCTTAATACACCCCTTAAAATAAGAATGTTCTTCTTAGTTGAAATATTTTTATCAATCCAACATCTGCACCAAATTAAATACACCCTTCAGTAAGTAAATTCGTTTACGCAAACAAGCGTTTGTAATTTGTAAGTCCGGTTCTGTTGGTCTGATTTTATTAAAATTCAGGGCCACTTTTTAATCGCTATTGAAGAGATTGTTACCTATATGGCACATACAATATTGGCATCGATCGGATGGCGGGACCTAGGGGTTAATTTTTTTATTTTAATCAACAAAACATTTAAATTCACATAATAAAACCACACATTATTAGCAAATACACTCTATTGTTGGCAGGGCTTAGCACTGCGACTCGAGTATTTTTCACTTTAATCTGTGTATGATGTAGTTTGCTATAAATTGTTATTGAAAATATTAATTTGGTGAATGGAAGACTAGTGTTGAAGAACTAAATTATGTACCTTTTGTATGCTTTCTGTAATAAATTTGTTTAAGCAATATGTATTTTACTATTTATTCAAATCAGGTGTCATAAGAGTCCTGATTGGTGACATATGATTTATGATAGTGTCATTGGAATAATTGTATCTATCATCTTATGTGCCGTATCATTCATTTGACTGTCATATGCTTCATCTTAACTGTCAAGATATTAATTTTTAGGTTCATATGATTTATTTCACTGTCATAGGAATCTTGTGTCATACATGATAGATTTCAGAGAATTGATTTTAACTATCATATCAGCCACTGCAAAAGTATACTTTTGCAGTGTCTGATGTCATTTTTGAAGGTTTCTATGTTACTTTTGAAGTATACTACGATGGTTAAAATCAATCCTCTGATAGTATCATGAATACTATGACACAAGATTCCTATGACAGTGAAATGAATCATATGAATTTAAAAATGAATATCTTGACAGTTAAGATGAGCATATGGCAGTCAAATGAATCATACGGCACCTAAGATGAGAGATAAAATGATTTCAATGACACTATCATAAATCATATGTTACCAGTCAGGAACCCCATGACACCTGATAAGAATCCATTGACACCCGATTTCCATGACACCCTATTCCCATGACATCCGATTCCCATGACACTCGATTCCCATGACACTCGATTCCCATGACACCCGATTTCCATTACACCTGATAAGAATCCTTTGACACCTGATAAGTATCATGACACCCGATATTGATCCTATGACACTTGATGTTAGTTTTTCTGGACGTCAATAGAAGGTGTACCACTTACCCATCCGCTTGAATAAATGAAAGAGGGGCAGAGTTTGATTTAGTGAAAAAGGAGCAGAGTATGATTTAGTGGAAGAGAGGCAGTTTGAATTATTGAAAGAGGGGTAGAGTTTGAATTAGTGGAAGAGGGGCAGATTTTAAATTAGTGAAAGAGGGTTTGAATTAGTGAAAAAGTGGCAGAGATTAATGGAAGACGCGCAGAGTTTGAATTTGTGAAAAAAGGACAGAGTTTGAGTTAGTGAAAGTGGGGCAGAATGAAATTTGTGAAATAGGGGTAGAGTTAAAATTTGTGAAAGAGGTACAATGTATGGTGCTATACAAAAATCAATTAAAAAATTCTGCTCTCTTGTTTAAGACAGATTTCGAACCCATCAAAATTCAAATTGAGCGAATTACAATAAAAAAAATCTGACACCAAAATTCCAAAATCAGGCGACGTTAGGATCAAATAGACCCCGAGACGAACAAATAAAGTTTTTTTTTTAATCCGCTAAGCCGTTTGAACTGTACAATTGATACAAAAAAAGGGTGACATACAGACTCATACGTACAGACAAAAACAAGAAATAATAATATTATCTACTAGCTGAACATTTTTCATTCAACATAATATCACTTATAGTTAGAGCTCGCGGCAAAAATTGGTCGTGTGAGCGCGACGTTCCAATAAGCGTCTACAGGTAGTTCGAGTCCCCATCTCCAAACTTTTTCTTCCTACATTATTCTCTGTCGTTAGGCCGGAGCGCGCTAGAGCGCTTTGTAATGGATATCCGTACTGATATTCACCACTAGTGGTCGCATTGTCGAGAAATTTAGATCCGACCGTTAGGTCCCGCCAGCCAACCGACGCCAATAGTGTATGTGCTATATATGGCAAGTACACTAAATATCGCAAATAATAGTATAGTAAACACTTGAAATTCAATAATTAAGTATTTATTCATATTGGCTTTTAGTTTTTTTGAAAACAAGTCTAAAATTATACCGACCAGCCACCTCAGTGTCCGATTAAACTCGGCGGAGGCCTCTATGCCCTGCGGTAGTCAAAATCTCCCGTCGAAAATTTTCTCCTGATAAATCGAATAATTACTCTTCCAGTCTTGTCATATATCTGTCATTGTAGGAGGTTGACTCCAATTAAAAGAAATTAATTAGAGTGGTTGTGAACCTTAATGAATGTTGGATAAGTTAGGATAAAAAGAATTTTTTTTAAGACTCTTAACTCAAAAAAGTCTTAAAAAAATTCTTTTTGAGTGGTTACCATCAATTCTATTTAGTGACAATTTTAATCATTGGCAAAAACTAATTTTAACTAAAATTTTATTTTACTACAATTAATCATCTCATAAATATTTCTGTATATTGTGAAGCCATCCACCATGTTTACAATCTCATTTCCACTAAATACTCATATGATTAGACAGCATTTGAACTCTGAAGATGGTGTAAAGCGTACCGAAACGTTAATGAAAATGCAATTTTAATCTCAGTATTGCTGTTTTACTGATCCTGCGCCACAGATTTTATCCTAATTTATCCAACATCTGTCATTGTCTCAGTCACGCAATATAGATAGAGAAGAGAATGAAACGAGATACATGGTTTTTCTGTTCACAAAAACGAGGGAACACGATAGTGCATTTTTTGACACTGATAGCGCTGATGTGCGGGAATTACTCATGTCCCTAGATTTGGCAGAGTAGCGTAATCGTTCACCATTTTGAGGCAAACTAAGAACAAATAGTGAGTTCAAAAATAAATATCGACGACAAATAATCATTTTCAAAATTTCAAAAATACGTAGATTACTCAAATTATACAATGTCGCACAGGTAAAATGGATTCCATTACTTAGTAAATCTACTAATTTAGGAGCTTTAAGGCGTTATTAACGAGCAATATTCAATAATCTTACGCAAGATTTATAATAACTTTTGAAAATTAATTAAAATCTTATTTTTTCTTTTTTGTTTTACGTGTAAATGTTAATTGCTCAGTTTTATAATTGTTAAACTCGAACCATCAAATTAGCATTTTAATATTTCATAGTACAATAAAATATAAAATAGTTTGTTTCGTAACAAAACATACACATGGGCAGATCCCGTAACATAAAAGTAATTGACTATTAAATTATTACATCAGTCATTTAAAAAAAGTAATTAAATTACATAGTTTTTTTCATTAAAGACACTGTTTCCTGAATTCATGTCAAAATGATTACAGCTCCGATAACACGCTAATAATCTCAGTTTTCGAACGTGTATAATCTACCATTCTCTCTGTCTCTCTCTCTCTCTCTCTCTGCCCCCAGACAATATCAAACAGATGCTTATTCGTTCGTTCTTCCTTAAAAGACACCGACTATACCAGCGTTACAAATTAGTGATGAGAACCGATTACAAATTTGAGAACCGGGTTTTACCGAGTACTTTGAGGGAAAAAACCGGTATTTTTAGGTTTTTTTTGTTACTTTTTAAAGAAAGAACAAAACATTGAACATTTTTTCTTGACCTGATAACAAAACTAAAACTTTTTGAAGAAACGCAAGAAATAACCATACTGCACACGCAAGAGAACAACAGAATTGAGTGAAGCTTGTCAACAGCGCTGCCTGACGGCGGTGATTCCCCGATCAACGACAATCTAACTTGATCTGACTTTGGTATTCCAATACACGAATAATGAAACGTGAGTCCAAAAGTAATCGGTTTTACTGCACAATAACCGGTGTTTATCGGTTTTTACCAAAACCGTTTTTTTTAGGTTTTTCTATAACCGATCCACATCACTATTAAAAATATAGAAATTGGTCCTATAAGTCCATCAGGGCCAAATAAGCAGTAGTATATTCGATTTCAAGGCTATTAGATACAGAAGTGACCTCGTTCCGTTGGATAGTAGTAGAGGGAATGACGCCATTCAGTGGACTGTCAATTGATATTGCATGGTTGACAAAAATGTTGAACGGTCTTCCAGCCGACGCAGTTCATTAACGAGGAAACATGTGTATCTGATGACCTTGGTTAAGTTTATGGTACGTTAGATCTATACTTAAAAGTGATTTAACGTTTAAGTTCCCACCAGCAATCCAGCATTAGCATAATATTATTTCAAATACTAGCATGAGGCGGTAGAATTTCACTAATTGGGTGCCTCCCGTTCCGGATTACTGGACATACATAGAGAAAAATAACTGGATTACAGCAGGTACCGCGCGGTTTATCTTTATTTATTTATTTATCTATTTAAGATTATAGACGATCAACAACTAAAGTCGTTAGCATCTAAGTAAAGAAATAATAATTTATTGCAACAACACAATCAACAAGTTTTTTTTTTATTTTTTAAATAGTAAATATTTAAACAAACTGAAATTTCAGTTTGTTTAAATATTTACTATTTAATATTTATTGAAGTAAATATATGTATTATTAAATATCTAAATTTTATTAATGTTATGATTAACTAGTTAAAGTTCTGCCCGAAGAAGTTAAAAAGATTTAACAAAACGTCGCAATTTTTTAATTTAGTTTAACTATATTAAAATTGAATTGTCCAATGTCCCGTTAAAAAATAAAAAAAACTTATTAATTATAATGGACGTGAACAATATTGAGAAATACAATGAACAATTTTAATACAATTATAGTAACGTATCCAACGGGGTAAGTCCAGTGCTAGGGTAGGTTAGTTGCGAATCATATAATATAAAAAATACATCAAATTAAAACGAGATCCATGAGCGGATTAGGATGCCAACCTACAACAGTCTTATCAAAAAAAAAAAAAAAATAGTACCCCATAAATTAAACCAGCGCCAGCACTGGAGTAGAGCGAGAGAAGCGGTCGCTCTAGGCGTCAGGTGGCACGGGCCGCCTAAAAATCAAATGCGAAAAAATTCTTAATGTTAAAAAAGCAGAGGTATAATAATTAATTAAAGTTACTTAATTTAATTTAAATTTAACAAATGTTGATGTATGCAATAAGAGTTGATTTTTGAAAATTTGTGACTTATTATTTATTTAACATCAAACCGAAGTACAATTAACGTGAAATGAAAGCGTCGACCAAAGACCGCTGAAAGACAATCTCGCTCTATACCATGAACAAGAGCTAGGACCGGTGCTGAATTAAACAAGCAGGTTCGGACGGATTATTGTTCTGAAATTACACATCCGGTGAGAAACTACAGAGTCGATATTGAAATTTGATTTAAATACGAAATCAACCGATAAGGGATCGATTTAGTTTTTCGGGGCCTAGGGCTTATTAAGGTCCAATGGGGTTTCATTTTGTCAAAATTTTCCAAAATTCATCCAAAAAAAATGTCAACATTCATACAAAAATTGGTCAAAATTTACCTAAAATTTTTCAACATTCACCCAAAATTTTGATAACATTCACATGATAATGATAATTCATTAATATTGACTATTTTTTTACTACGTTCATTATTAATAAAAAAGTATAAAAAACTTAGTGATTACAATTAAATTTTTGTGGGCCGTTGACACGTGGGGGTCCAGGGATTAAGCCCCAATAGAACCCATATAGATACGCCCCTGCAACCGATGACAATGCAAATAATATGAATGAGGAATGAGTCCGGCTGTCAACATTAAAATCACATATTTTAAGCACTGATTGATGACGTACTTTATTATGAATAAAGAAACTTTCTCTGCTTTCATCTTTTATTGTGACAATAAAGGCCCGGCGCCGCCGCGAGTGTCTTCTTCTTCTCTTCTTCACCGCGACATTAATAAATAATTAGAGGTCAAGTTCATACACTTGGTGAACGAAAGTGTGTTAATGTGTCTGAACTAGTTACTACTGACATACTGCAGTGTTATTTATATCTATGCGCATACGAACTGCGCATGTTACTTTCATTTGTTTTTAACATACTCGCAAAACAACATGCACTCGAGGTATTTTTGATCAATATTTATTATTGGAGCGACGCTGTGCTATATCAAATCGATTTTTCCAGCTGATAACAAAAAACAATCGTCTAGCGCAGCGGCTCCAAACCAGTGGTCCGCGAACCACAGGTCACAGGTGGACCATGAGAGAGTCTCTAAAGTGGTACGCGGAAAGGCCCGGCAGCACATATAAAAAAGCATGCCATTAAATGGGGATTTTAAAAACGATATGCGTTGAACGAGATACGGGGTGAATATATCCGTTCTGATGACTATCCCAAATAAAAAATGTGTTTTAAAAAACTGTTTTACTCCTTATACACCTTTGAATTTGATTACGACGGGTAAGGGATGTAGCGTGGGGTGCCCGTATAGGTTTAATTTCGGACTGAGTGGTCCGCAAACTTCTACAGGTTGGGAATCACTGGTCTAGCGCGTGAACTGGCTGTTGCGCAGCTGTTTACATTTCCATACCGTAATTAATGAAGTTGTACTTCTTTTGTTGTATAGTTTTACTTTGTATTCATAGATTCCACATCTCATTTCTCTGTTACAATGTGCTGATGGAGTTGTCCACCTATTATCCAAAGTAAATAAATACTACTCGAAGTGAACAGGCTAACTTTAAACTATTTTTATCATCTCCCTAGATATTTTATTTTATCAATGTATCTTTAAACTGTGAATATCAATGATCGCGATTATGCCAAAGAAGTATAACTTCTGCCGCGTGCACATAAGTAAACGCACCATTTTCTTTTAAATGAAAAATTAAAATCGAATTACTTTTGTTTTATTTAACGCACTAGTGCGTAAAGGGGATCATTTTACAACCGCAGACATGAAAAACAGCTATTTTATAAGGGGTCGTGCAATAATAAATTTTAGTGTATGTGTTCTGTTTGAAAGCTGCTTTGAATTTATTGCAAAAAGTTCTGATTCTAAAACCACAACAGCTGTTGGGCATTTTGTAATTTTAAATGTTTAATTATTATTAATAAACGTATTATTATCTCGTATTTTACGATAAAATGCACACACGTTCAATAAATAGTTTATTATATTATTATTATTACATATTAGATATTGCATATTTAAAATTTTAATAGCATTAATATTAATTAATACATATTATAAATATACGTTTTAATACAATAACACAGTGCTTCTCAACCGCCGTGTCGCAAGGCTCTGTCACGTGTTCCGCAAAAAAAAAATACAAATTTTGTGCGCTCTGGTCGGAAATAGATTTTTTAAGTTATACTTCTTTAGCGTGATCGCGATACCTGATATTCACATTTTCGTTAAAATTGTACACTGATAAAATAAAATGTCTAGGGAGATGATAAATATAGTTGGAAAAACATTTTTAAACACATGTTGGGTTATGTTTGTCGTCTTATAATTTATATACATTTTACCTTTGTTCCATTTTCAAAAGAAAAATTTTTAGCGCCTGCATAAATTTTTTAATTATTAAAGGGTTTTTTACTGTTGAATTCATAATTTTAAAAGAAATACAAGTATTGAGATTATTTAACTGTCAAAAGTTGTTAACACCACTATACATTTTAAGAAGTTCCGTCCAATGTCGCTAATACAACTTACTTTGTTGTTTTATGAAATAACTATTTTGACGTTATGAGAAAAAACTTCCGTAACAGAGATACATTTACCCTCAGTGCGCTAAAAGAAGTATAACTTCAAAAATAAAACCTTGAAATGTGTAGAACTGATGCTTGGCACAAATATTGTTGACTGTCGAGCGTCTATAATCATTCTTCCTCGTTAGATGAAAAGTAAATCACAACACAAATTTCACTTTAAATAAAAATTAAAAAATCACTTTATATTTCACGAATTTATAGCGATATTTTAAACAAACATTCACTGGAATAATTTCCATTTTAGCACGTATTTCATTTATGTTTAATTTATTACTAAACGAAAAAAATGACTCGGCACAATAAAATTAAACAAATAATTATGTTTAAAATTAGAATTTTCTCGAAATTGAAGTAACACTTTAAATGAATTTCATAATAATGTTTATATACGACGTCAAAAATCAAAGTTGAAAAATCTATTTTTTTATGTTTAACAAGTGTTATTTTCCTCTTAAGGTCATTATATAAGTAAACTTCAATTAGTATATTTGTTAGACAAACATTTTTTATTTTGTTTTTGTAAATTCTGTTTAATTTTAACTTCGTATTTATAAAAAACAATATTTATGTCTGGAAGTCAAATTAGACATCTGTGCATACATTAAGAATTTACAATTAATATTTCTTTCCTTTTTTTAAGGTCACTAACGGCTAAGGTTATATATTTAAATCTAATTGTAATTCATATTTTCAATTTATTTTTTTAATAATAACTTAAAAATTCAATTGATATACTTCTACTAGTTCTCCAATTAGAGCCTAAGAACTGGGGGCTTGTAACCGAAGAACCAAAGAAACAGCACAAATGTACAATTTAGAAGCTATTAGCCCGAGAGCTGTTAGACATTTTGAGTACGTATTTGAGGTACTGTGAAAATTTGTACAATATCTCTAGTAATATCCGAATACAAAAACACAGACCTGACTAAAGGGTAGCGGGACTTAATCGACCCTCAAATTTTTAATTACTTAGCACGTAGAATGTCCCACCGAAACGACCTGTTTTTTTTGAATATATCTATTTTTAGTTACCAATATTATTCTGTTTAAATTTCAACGTGCCTCAAATATATTTTTAAAATTTTTCAAAAACGCGAAATAACAGACCTATTCCGTTACTGATTTCTTATATTTTCAAAATTTTATATTTTTAATGCTTTAAATAATGTACCAAGACAGCAGAACAGTCTGTAGAATAGAATATTTATTTATTTGTTGTATAAAAATTTGTAAATATTATGCAAAATTTTATTGAAAATAAGTAAATAATTTTACGAATCAGTGGCGATTTTGAAAAAATAACTACAACACTCTGGAAAAATTTGAAGCATACTACACGTGACATGTGGAAAAATTCCAAAATTGCGTTGTTTATAAACAAGCAGGTACTTAGATCTGTGGTCGCAAGGCGAAATGATTTATGTCAGCTTTTTTGCAACAATTGCTTCAGAAGGTGAACACCACGTGCATATAGTTCACGTTACCGAGACTATCTTAAGTTTTGGTACGCGTAAAGAAGTTTCACTTCAAAACTCGCCGTAGTATGATTCTTGCAAGAGGGCTCACTAGTGCAAACAATGTAACGATATCCAATGCTCTTAATTTTTTGTCACTTTGTAATGGCTTAACACTGTTTCAGTATTACGCGGTTTCTAAAAAAAAGTTTAGCCACTATGACGTAAATCATGGATTAGTTTATAAAAAAGTTCGAGCAAGAAGTTATGTTTGTGATGAGAAAGATTCCTAATTTGGCATATTTTGTTTTTTGTGAGGAAGCCATCTAATGTTTCGTTCATCATGCTGTTGTCGATAGCAAGATATTGCATCAATGACACTTCGTCTTGCCTTTGAACTCCTATCAACATTTGAATCATTTTGTATAAACCGATCCATAATTTAAGTTATAGCGGCTAAACTTTCCTTTTTAGAAACCGCGTAATACTGAAGCAGCGTTAAGCGAGGTTTTACTATATATATATTAAAAGCATTAAGCTGCGTGGCACGTAAAAAAATCGACATTAGCCACTTTGCGTCGCAGTTACCAGAATTTAAGCGCGGACGCTTGAGGACCAGACTATAAATTAAGTCACACCGCCTCTTACAAGTTTGGCGAGTTTTTCTAAAATACACGTTGTACTCGTAATAAGACGGATTTGCATGTAAAGTTCTAATCTATTTGCTAGACAAACTTAACAAAAACTGGACCTGCAAATATCAAAACATGTTTTGCATTCCGAAGTCGTTTGAACTAAAGTTATACTAGATTTGACGAAATAACACAATCGTCTACCATTTTGAGGCTTATTATTCAAATAAAATATATTAGTTTTCGTAACTAGGGAAATAAAAATAACAAGTTTCATTTTCATACTTAAACATGGCGTACTTGAAAAATCTTTTCTTTTAAATTTTCTAATTTAGTCCCCAAAATCGGAATTAGTTTATTTACGCTATATGCCCGTGATTAGGTCATCTAATTCTATACAAGTACCAAATTTCAACTTTTTCGTTCAGTAGATTCGGAGAAAATAACAGACAAACACGAGAGTGATCCTATAAGGGGGGTTTTGTTTATCCATCGGATGTACGGAACCATAAAAGTACATACATTATACAAATTTCGAATTGCGTGAAGGTTGTTGTAATTTATAGTTGTGATTTTTTTAATTGCAACCTGAAGTAAATGTTACTGCGACTAGTACGACTTAAAATCATCATTTTATATTAGTCAACCATCTTGGGTAAATAATCTAGTAGTTTTAATTAAAACTGTGACGAAATAAAGTGACCCATTACACCACTAATGCTGTAATGAAAAAACTGACCGCACTATACCAGTTCCATAGTAAATCATTATTTCTGTTGTTTTTTTGTACGTGAAGTTTTCTTAAAAGTTTCTCTGTGTAAAATAGTCGCTTACTATACAATAAATTCTTGTTTTTTTTTCAATGGCGCGATCCAAAATCACACCACCGACCGCACCTCCTACATTTCAGCCAATTTCGCTGTAGAGGTATTAATTTACCGCGCGCGGTCCATTGACTGCTGGACCCAACCGATTTCGGCCTTTACAAGTTGTAAATGTGATTGTATGAATCAAGGTTGTGATATTTGACCTTAACAGATTTTCAAGAATCAAGGTAAAATCAATTTCGTTCAGAAATATTAAGAACTATAGCACATAAAAACATAGTAGGTGTCATTGTGGTTCCTACCTGCTACCCTCTTTTATATTTTTCGTTATTGTTTTTGTCGTCGTAACGTTGGATTACCTTAAATAACCTCAATACTTGTATTTTTTTAAATTATGCATTCAACACCAGAAAACCCCTTAATAGTTAAAAAGTTCCTTTAAGCAGGCACTAAAAATGTCACTTTTGAAAATGGAACAAACGTAAAATGTAAATTATAAGACCACAAACATAACCCAACCTGTGTTTAAAAATGTTTTTCCTACTATATTTATAATCTCACTAGACATTCTATCTTATTGTCTCAATGTACATCTTTAACGAAAATGTGAATATCAATTAGCGCGATCACGCCAAAGAAGTCTAACTTCTGCCACGCGTACATAAATACAAGCACCATTTTTTTTTCTGTTTACGAATTGCCAACTTAAGTATATGCACAGTTCAATACCACATATTCACTTCCTGAATTAAATTGCTGACTGCAACACAGCAGAAGTTCAACAACCTGTTAACAAAACTACCTTTAAATGTGCGAAATTTATTTACAATTCACTTAGAAATGACCTCCGCCAAAACGATAAAACAATGAGTATGCAAAAATACCATATTCTTTTCCGTCGCGTATACAAGCAAATTATTACGCACACGTTTGCATTTTTAAATAGGTTTTAAAAATAAAGAAAATAAAAAACGACTCCACAGCACTGATTTTCTCGGTTAAGGTTACTGTTCCTCAGCAGTTCAACCTGAGCCCCCGCATTTGAATACATGAAAAACAGCTCCGGATATCTTTAGCTTCTATGTATGAAAAACCTTATATTCAATCTTTGTTGCTAATGTTTTCAAAATAAACTAGAATTATGTGTACTTTTTCCTATAATATGAACCCGATTGTTATATATTACTAGCCGCTACCCGCGGCTCTGCACGCAATTGAGAAGAAACGCGGCAGCGACAATAGCAGTGGAGTGTTCGGCTCCATCTTATTTGGCGAATTACAATAAAGTGGATAAAAACCTTCTCCATGAAAAAATACATATATGTGCCAAGTATCATGGTGATCGAAGTATATTAATCTCAAATATATCAACATCCATTTTAGTATATAGATAGATTTAATTTACATAAATGATTTAAAATCAAGATAAAAATGGCAAAATTAGCATAAGGTTAACACAAAATTGTAAACAGAAAAAAATAAACTTCAGAACTGCTCGACTCATGTATTTTCAACTTAATCTTCACTTCATGGCAGTCACTGACCAATCAGAAAAAGCCTTAATTATTTAAACGTTGTATTTTTCCGTTGGCTGGGTAGCCTAGGAAGAGACGCTTTGCGTGAGAAGTAGGGACTAAAAACCTGAAAAATCAGTTGAAAATACATGGGATAAAATAATTGATGCGTATTTCGTGTGTATATTGCTTGGAACATGGACTAAATCTAGACTAACTAGAACATAATATTTCTATAATGAATTGCAAATTTTAAATTTTAATTGAAATCTTTATACATATTTCGTAAAATCTATCTTCGACTCCTTTATAGAGAAATCCGGTGATTCAGTCGGATGCGCAGGTTCGTTTGTTTTTAATTAAAAAAACTTCATGAATTTCAAGTTTATAATTGAATTTTATTTTAATGGTACGCATCGCCTAAATTGTGAAAAGGAAGTCTTAATTTAGGCGTTATATCACTAATGAATAGATGAACAAGTTATGTAAAGAAGGCGCAATCATATATCACTAATTAAAGTCATTATTTGCGTTATATATATTTTTAATTTACAGTAGAGACCCAATTAACCGAACTAATTGTTGTCGTAAGTCATTCAAATAATCGAAAATCAGTTGAATGTATGGAGAAAACACTGGCACATGAATGGCTTCGTACCACCGTACAATAATAACTAATAAAATAAAAGAATGGTTCCTTCTTACCACAACAGTTTTATTAGTGGATGTACATTTCACGAGCAAAGCTCCCATCTTCAGCAATACACTATACAACTAAAGTTTAGTGTATTGCTGAAGATGGGAGCTTTGCTCTTGAAATGTACCATCTACTAATAAAACTGTTGTGGTAAGAATTAACTATTCTTTTATTTTATTTTTATTTCAACCACAGTGCTTTTAATGTGTGTTTTTTTTTAATATTTACTAACTTAATTTAATAATACACATTAATCCAGTGCCTGTTCACTTTACAGAAAATTTGAAACAGATTCGTCGTTAAAGAAGTTTCACTTCAATTGCGGCAAAACAAATACGGAAAGAACGTAACTAATTACAAAACACTCTTCAATTTTCATTTTTTATGAATAGTAATTATCACAAAATTATGTGTCCTTCAAATGACCTAATCGAGTATGCAGAAAATTGTTTAAACAAATGATAATACAAAAAAGACGTGTCTTAGAGCAAAACTAATAGAGAATAAATTATTTGCATACGTAAGAAATCGTTAATTGTCCACAAATAATGTTGAGTTATGCAAATACTACTGTAGTGTTTTTTTAATATTCCTCGGTGTTGTTTAATTAGTTTCTGAAAACAGCTGCCAAGTACTGACATTCGATGTAGGAATATACGCCGGAAGTTTTGAATGAATATTCCTTACGAAAATCCAAATCTCAAAACCCTTTGTAAAATACATAACCATCAAGCTATCAGTTCTGACTGGTCTCTCAGATTGTAAAATATGATCTCGGAAAATGTCGAACTGTGGTCGCAAAATTCATTTTATTACTGTTTTTATTAGCTGTGATGACTAGCTCCTTAAATTTCGGGGATTATAAAATTATAATAATAATAAAATAATATATATATTTTTTACAAAAATGTAAATGCAGCGAAAAAATACTTCTTGGGTGACCCAGGTGTGTAGGTACTGAAGATTAAAGTCACTTCACGAGTCATAGCGAAACTAATTCCGTTATAAATTAAAAATAAAACAAAAGAAGCTTAATGACAGATTCCATGTTTTGTTTTTTTTTTTACTGAAACAGCAGTCTTGCAAAATTCACGGGGAAAACCGCCAAATACAAATTTTCGGCACATGCCATAAAAAAGAACTGTAATAAAAAAGTAGCATGCAAAATCTACATAATTTGATATAAGGCAACAGCGTGGAAAAGTGGCTTACGTCGAACTACTAACAGGGTTTCATTCATCCAAAAAATGTTTCTATAGTACTAGTTCTTTGACAGTCTTTTACTATGTATTATTACTTATACGAATAACAATAAAAATCATAAACTACATTAAGATCCCGCTTAACGCGGGAGATACGTTCCAAAAGTTCTTGCACTATACGAAACAGCGCTAAACGAGGTCATCTTAATACGTAGATAATAGACATAAGTGAAACAGAGCCGAGAATAAGAAAAGTTGTATTGTAAAATACTTTTCTATCAAATTAATTACAGATTTATTATAATTGCTAATATCGCTTTTTGTTTATAAAACATTTAAGAAAATTAAATAAAAGTCCGAGTAAGAAGTTATGTTTGTGATGAGGAAGGTTCCTCATTTGACATATTATGTTTTTTGTGAAGAATAGTCATCTAATGTTTGCCTTTTTCTGTTTCATTCAGCAAGCTGTTGTCGATAGCAAGATATTGCATCAATGACACCTCGTCTTGCCTTTGAACTTCTATCAGCATTTGAATAATTTTGTATAAACCGATCCATAATTTACGTTATAGCGGCTAAACTTTTATTTTTAGAAAATAAATCAATGTTGACTGTGACCACACTGTCATCTACAAAATTATCAAAAGTTCGACATAAGCCGCATAGGTTTGCGGTCGGCGATTTAAATATATTTAAGTATTATACGTAGCATGTGTACACATAAATAAATAAATCTATCGATAGTGGTTAACCTCGTATTGTGTGGATCGACCTTCACACAAGAAACAGAGCTATTAAACAAACACAATTAGAATTGAGCACTAATGACTAATATGAGTGCAAAAAGTGTACTGAACAGTCTCGATTAGATCCAACACCTGAGCTGCGTTCAAATCCGATATCCATAAATATCGAGATCCGACATCCAACGCTACGAGGCGAAGTTCGATCAAGGACCAGTTTTTTGACCGACCACTAACTTCGTTTTTTTTCGCCGAAACTTCGGTCTGACTCTACAGATGAATATAATGATGAACCTTTCCAAATGTCTACCATTTTACACAGTATAGTAAAATGGTAGACATTTGGAAAGGTTACCTTAAAATGCTTCATGCTTTAAAGCACTTTAGTAAGTGCTCGGTGCTATTAAGTATTGTAAGAACTAAAATAAGCACTTACACTAAATAAATAAGAATTCCAAAAGTGAATTTCGGAGTGAATTGTTTTCTCAAAAATGTAATCATGAGATTACATTTTTTATAATGTTATTAATAGCAACTTTCAATTTTCCTCGTAATTAAGGAAAACAATCTAGACAATATTATTACATTATAGAAAGAGGGGGTTATTGTAACAAAGTTTTGTTACGTGTTAGATTTCTATATGCGTATGCGATCGTGATATTGAGGTTACAGTTTACCCCAGCTGTTCAATATGCCCCCTTTTTCGGGAATCTCTAATTTCTGTGAAAAATCTTATCCAATCTTCGATGTTAATGCTTCAAAATAAACCAGAAGTATGTACCCTTCTTCCCATATGACTTTTAGTCAAGTTTTTACAGTTTATTTGATCTAAATAAACGATTTAAAATCGGATAAAACAAGAAAATTAGTATAAGTTTGACATAAATTTTTGTACAGAAAAAATTAAATTTGAAAAAAATTATTGAGCAAGCCAAATTTGTCAGTATTTTTAAGTGTGTAAAGAAAAAACTACAAAATGTTAATTTGCTTTCTCGTAATTCGAAATATTGTGACGTGCTATAAAAAAATATTGACGAATATCACGTTTTTTAATACAATTTTTAGAGCAAACATATATGTTTTTTGAATTTTTAAGCAGCAAGACATATTTTGCGAAGCTTAATGCTTAATTACAGCTAATAAAAAACGCAGTAAGGAAATGAATTTTGCGACCGCAGTACGCAATTTTCCGAGAACAAATTTTACGATCTGAAGGATCAAGTCACCTTAAGGCTTAAACTATAATACAGACTTTACATACAGATTTTAACGTCATTTGCGCGGAAAAATGCATTACAATTACGCCTTGAACTTCAACTTGTAAATTTTCAAACTTTTTACGAATGTAAAACTATTCTGAGGAATGCTGTTATAATTTAAGTTCCCGGCAAATTCAACAGGTTTTTATGCTGTTTTGTTATATTATATAGAAGCGCCACCAAAAGAAAAAAAAACAACCGACGTTAATGATAATTAAAGATTCTAACCGGTTATATTTAAGATTACAGAATTTGCTAGGGATGTCCCAGAACCTACTACACCAACGAAAAACAAATATGTAGTTCTTTTTTAATGTAACCTTTTGTCACAGTATATTTACCGCGAATCTACTGGACGAAAAAGTTGAAATTTGGTACATATATCGATTTAAATGACCCAATTACGGACGTAAACATATATAAACAAATTTCGACTTTGGGGGTAAATTTGAAAATTGGAAAAAAAATTAAAGTGCATCATTTGACGTATCAAATGAAAAGGCTCGTTATGAGAAAAACAAATCTATTTTCTTATTATTCTCCCTGAACCCTTCCCCCCAACGAAACTACTAAGTCTAAAATTAAAAAAATACAGAATATAGCGCCTCACTCGTAGTTTACAGGAAAACCTAAACGAAAATCGTATACAGTAAAACCCCGTTTAACGCGGGAGATTCGTTCCAATAAGTTCCTGCGCAATTCGAAACAGAACCGAGAAAAAGAAAATTTATTGATTTTTTTTTTGTAACATTTATTGTCAAATACTTTTTTATCACATTAATTGTAGATGTATTTATTGCTAATGTTGATGTTTATTCATAAAACATTTATGAAAATCAAAAAAAAAAAAATTCGAGTAAGAAGTTATGTTTGTGATGAGGAAGGTTTCTCATTTGACATGTTTTGTTTTTTGTGAAGAAGTCATCTAATTTCTGTTTCGTTCAGCAACCTGTTGTAGCAAGACATCGTATCAATGACGCTACGTCCTGCCTTTGAACTTCTATCAAAATTTGAATCATTTTGTATAAATTGATCCATAATTTACGTTATAGTGGCTAAACTTTTTTTTTAGATACCGTGAAATACTGAAACAGCGTTAAGCGAGATCTTACTGTATCTTAAAGTTCTGATGGAAAACGGAATCCACGCGGGTTCGGCTCACAATTGACAGTTTTTTTTTTTTTTTTTTTTGGTTAGCCCTCGACGCTATAGCTGTATCGCGATACCCAGTCGTATATTTTTTTGATGTCAATAACAATGTTATTTCTTATTGCTTAGACATTAGTATTTAGTGTGCAACAGCAGAGGTGACTATAATATGCACACACATGGTCTTGTGTGTGTGTGTGTGTGCACCATTCGATATATCGCCTTTTCGCAAACGGATACACGCGACCGCTGCAAGTTGCGTGGCCAGTACTCGATATGAGTTCATCACATGCGCGCATATACCTATTTACGATGTCAATTAAGAGAAGGTGGCTGTGATTTTACCAAAAAAAAAATAGCAGTCAACTGTTCAATAAACAATCACGTACGGTTTTTGTTTCAGTGATAGCATGCGCGCCTTTCAATCATTTGATACCTTCCGTTGACAAAAGAAGGTAGCTGTGACTTAACAAAACACAGTCGTTTAAATAATTTCGTTCGGATTCTGTTTTTGTGATTGCTCACGCGTTTTTGCTGACAAGAGGTGGCTGTGATAAAAAAAAGACAGTCAATTGTTTATTAAACAATTTCGTTCGGATTCTGTTCGTGCTTAAATAATAATTACGCTAAGGTGGCTGTGATATTAACAAAAAAAACAACAGAACAGTCAGTTGTTTCACGATCGCGCGCTTTTTAAATATTAATCAGTTAAATAAGGGTGGCTGTGATTACACAAATTGTTTCGTACGAATTTTGTTTTTGTGTTCGCTTACGCTTTTTTTAAACCGAATAATATTAGCGTAATTTGGTCTCAATAAGCAATCATTATAATTTGTAGATTTTAAAAACAATTGTTTTAAAACAGCTGATATAGCACTAGTTACAAAAACAAAACACAAATGCTTGTTAAACGTTTTTTTTCCAATTCTTCGCTACGCAATAAACAAAACTACTTGCGACAGTAAATTCATACAATACTGAGAACTTGCATACTAATGTGTGAATTATTACAAAACTATTCATCAAGTATTCTGTTTTCATTTGGTAACTTTCAAAACCAACCTTATAATACGAAATACAAACGTATAGCTGATTAAACTCATTGAACAGGTGCTAACAAATAAATCAAATGCAAATGCCATTTACACATAAAAAAATCGAGGGAAAAAATTGCGTGAACAAATCGGTTGGAAAATTAACATGTATTTCGGAATTGACAACCGTTTACAAAAAAACTGAAAATACGAAAACCGGTTTTTATTTGTTGAGTAATTAGTATTGTAAACAAAAAAATAATTACTGTTCAAAAATACGCGATTGGTTAAAAATAAACTGTGATAATTAAACTATTTTCCGAAGTTTCTATTGCAATATTTAAAATTTGACACAAGTTCATCGAAAGTTAATGATCAAAATCGAAACTCGAGTGTTCAGTGACGTCGTACTGTAGACTTCGTAATGCCATTTTTAATGGCAATTAACAAGAAATAATTACTGTTCAAAAAGACGTAATTGGTAAAAAGTAAACTGCGATATTTAAACTATTTTCTGCTACTGAAATATTTAAAACACAAATTGACGCAAAGTAATGACCAAAATCTAAATTCGAGTGTTTCAAATATTTAGTGACGTCGTACTATGGACTTAGTAAAGTCATTTTTAATGACAATTAACAAGAAATAATTACTGTTCAAAAATACGTAATTGGTAAAAAGTAAACTGCGATATTTAAACTATATTCTGCTATTGAAATATTTAAAACACAATTTGACGTAAAGTATTGATCAAAATCTAAATTCGAGTGTCTGAAATATTTAGTGACGTCGCACTGTGGACTTGGTAATGACATTTTTAATGACAATTAACAAGAATTAACAGTTTTTCCTTCAACAAAAAGCAATGCATATCTGAGAGAAGTATCGCAGTACACAATAATGCACGGTGGCGAAAAAGTGCAGACTTTACGAGTCGGACGCAACATTTTCCAGTGGTTGGTAACGCAGGCCGACGTCTGGTATTTGGTCTACAAGTGCGCCGAGTACGTCGGAAAGCGTCGCGGGCCGATGCCAACCACGACGGCCGGTATTCTAGAGAGTCTCTTTACGATTAACGACGGCGACACCGATATCTGCAGCTGTTTCACGACTGATCAACCACCGGTTCTCGAAAACAATCAACAACCGGAGGATTATAATTGGTGGACAGGTAAATCGTTGGTATTTTTTGAAGTAAAACTGCTTTAGGCGCCGTTTTGTGAATTTCGCGAAAGGGCAACTCAGAGAATTGACATTACGAACAAAATACCTATAATGCAATTATCTTACTTTACATGAAGACGCCTAAATAACTTTTTCACTTTAAAAGTAATCATAAAATTTTCAGCAGTTATGCAGACCATTAAGATGCATCTTTTTTGTAGGAACAAAATTTTTCAAAACTCAAAATCTATAGCCAACTACGATTAAAATAAAAAGTAGGGTTTCAAGTAAACTCATATGTGCGATCAAGATAAAGCAAAATTTTATTAAAAAAAGTTGTTCAGAATCACAAAAAACTCCAAAATATGAAGTTCCGTCAAAAAAAAATTCATTTCTTAAATTTCTCAAAATATGAATGCAATCTGTAATTTATTTGCTATTTTATTAACAAGAGTGCCATGAAACATTAAAACAATTGAAAATTGTTTGAACCAGAAATATCAGTACTTTTATATTTAACACTAGTCGCTCCCCGCGGCTCTGCCCGCGATATTAATAGTTAGGATTGATTCATTACTCACTCACTCCGTTGGTTCGCTTGAATTTATAATTAGTTGTTTCATTACTCACTCACTCCGTTCGTTCGCTCGAATTTATAATTAATTATTTCATAACTGACTCACTCCGTTTGTTCGCTTGAATTTATAACTAATTATTTCACTACTCGCTCACTCCGTTTGTTCGCTCGAATTTATAATTAATAATGTTTGACTACTCACTCACTCTGTTCGTTCGCTCGAATTTATAATTTATGCTTTATAAAAATTAGAAAATTTTGATCCGAATAATTTTAAACATTAATTAAAAAATTTACAATTATTTGAAAATTATTTGACATTTGATATCAGAATGTTTCAGAGTTTATTAATGGTAACCAAGGCAACCAACAACTCGTCCATGGCGTGTTATATCATAGAATATAGGAGGCCATGGACGAGTTTTCTGATAATCCCGCAAGAACCTAACGTTTTTCCGAGATAAAAATTATCCTATTATTTCATCCAGGTAATAAACTATCTGTGTGCCAAATTTCATCCAAATTCGTTCAGCCATTTTTACGTGATAAGGTAACAAATATCCAAACTCACATTCACATTTATAATATGTATATAGATAGATTAAATTATTTTACTGTTTTATGGCACTCTTTGAGATCGGCCTTTTTGTCATTTTAGACGCTATTGATCTCAGTTGTCACGCATCAATAATCTACAACAATAAATCGGCCATTTTGCCTTCTATTCACACTTGTTTAAAAATAATTCACGAGGTCCATGACGGAGGTTTATTAACATTTAAATACATATGTAAAAATATATTTAAAAAATTTATACAGCAAAAAACATGACATTGATTATATAAATATTCCGTGGCCTTTAATTAAGTATTATTAATTGCAGTTTAAGATCTCATTTAAATAGTTGTTGAGGTTTGGGTATAATTCAACAGTACAAGTTTTAAACGAACCGATTATTTTCGAAATTCCCAGCTTTTTTAGTGTGAAATTTAATCCCAATAGACATTTACAAACAATTAATTTTAACAACAATAGTTAATTAATTGAAAAATAAGAATTACTGAATCGTGCTAAGCGTAAAATTTGAAGATAAAGTAGGTTCAAGTAACAACAAAAAACATTACACATACATTTGTTAAAACAATAATGTATTTTATTTTTTGCTGGCGCAGTAATGCAGCAATTTAGAATTTGCTTAGGTTTAGAAACGCATTAGGCAAAGTACTGATTTTGTTGTCGATATAGACAAGTGGCGACAATGTGTTCAATTTTTAAAGAAGTTTATTTTACCCTTTTTGGCAGTGTGCCCGTTTCCAGTGCAGTGTAACTAAAAATTTAAAAAAGGACCGACAGATTTTGAATAACAATGTTTACTTTTTTCACTACGTAGGAAACGCAGAAAAATCACGCTTAAACTAAAAATAGACTTTTAGGTGTCACTGGAATTACTAGAGTCGTTTTACAATGCAGTTAGTAAAAATATGTTTACCCAAAATACGAGTACCACAAAATCGATCTAAGGATATAAAAAATTACCAAAAGTTCATAAGTTGTTTTGTTTTGCAGCCACAAATTTATAACAAAAATGTTGTGAAATGTATATATATGAAAATTTGAAATGAATTTAGTAATTTACATTGAATGGTATTATTCTCCACGTGTTTATAAAATGTCTATTGTAACAGTTTTAATTTATTAATAACTATTTCGATTCATAATATTAGTATTACAAATGTATTTTAGCATTCTGCATTATCACTCAAGTTCCAAAATGGACGACTTGCTTGATATATCATTCGGTTACTGTAAGTAAAAAAGCATACTTTATCAAAATCAATTTTAAAAGCTAATTAAAACGACTATGAATTATTTAAAATACTAAATTACATTGAAATAATATTAAATAATATCGTTATTGATAAAGAAGTTTTATCAAAAAGCTAAGTTTTCCAACCAAACCATCATGAAATACTAAAAAATACATGTTTTTTTAAAATATGGGAAATATTCTGACTTGTAAAAATTATCAAAATCATTCAAAGCCAAATGTATTGGTGTTAAAAAAACGTAGTGCAAAATAAAACAAAATTGTTACTGAACAATTTTTTTTTTTTTGAAAAAAAAAAATGCAGGATCCCTTAGCGAAAATGGCGGTCGATATAATAAATGTGAAGTCACAACATAAACAATGCGTGTTTTCTTAGAAATGATTGGTCGCGTGCAATCAAGTCCGTAAATGCGATGACGAAAATAACTTAATTTGTTTAATTTAAAGCGACCATTAAAAAAATTATATAAATAGTGCAATTTTATTATTATCTTATAAATTACATACTTGAAGACCACCCACCGACAAAATAATTAATATTTGCACGACTATACCTAACGTTTGGAGAATTCAATTATCTTTTTAATTTTTTGGGCTCCATTTTGTCTGTCCGTCACTATAACTATATTAGTGTCACAACAATAAATTTGCCGTTTTAAAATTAAAAAAGAAATACGTTTTTCAATGGATAGACATGTTATTGACATCAATATATCAAAAATGGCAAGTCATTGGTCCATTTCTGTATTTTTCTACAACGCGAACAAAGCCACATTGTGTAATAAAAAAGAAAAAGAAAAACAAGATATTAGAAGTAGCATTCAAAGACATATTTCAATACTATAAAATTAATTTAATATTTTAAATCATCAAATATGACATTTACTAAACACATTGGATCATTAACTATATAAATGAAATATTAGTAGTAATTTTATTAATTATGTTAATTACGTTTTAAAATAATTCTGATTGAAGCATTTACGAAAGATAAAAATAAAATTAATACACGTGGCTTTAACCTCTCGAGTTAATGTTGATTTTTTTTTGTTGCGCGGCCCCCTTTAGTAGACGCGCGTATCACTGTTCCTGATGTATAAGAAATAAGACTGTGAAATTCCGATTAAAATCGATTCAGTAAATTTTAAGTTAACCCGGAACAAACAAACAAACATTCTGAAATTTACTATTTGGTCTAGGTATCCTCCAACGTCTAAACGGTACATCTAAGTCTAACCGGTACATCTAAGTCGAAATTTCAACTTACAATTACAGACTACGTTACAATTTCTTTTATTTATTTATTTTTATTTACTTACTCACAAAGTTTTGTATTTATGAGAGGGTATTTCAAATTATAACAATACAAAAACATACTTTGTTTATATCTGATCAGTGTTTAAAATAATTCGAATGAAGAAAACCAAAAAACAATATTACGTACAAAATGTGCATTTGTAAATAACTGAATGCAGAAATGCTGGGTGAAAATTATGCTGCGGTACGCCACTGGCAATTCTATTTATCGACCGAGGTCTGACTGAGCGCTGTTGGCGCATTCGCAGACTGCTTCAAAGCGCAGAAAAGAACAGTTACAATGGCGGTGACATGTTTGTGTTTTGATGTGTTATAAAATTTTGCAATTTGCACTTAATTTTAAGAATGGCAATGTCTTTATACTCAAAGATTGCACAAAAACCAGTCAAAAAACTGCAGGACAATATGGCAGTGTCTCAAACAAACGCATGGATGAACGGTAAATGCATTTTTGTTTTGATAGGGCGTTCTCGACTCTCGTGAATCGATTTCTTAGAAATACTAACACAGATGCACATCTGCTGACGGGACAAATGCAATTATTAAATGTATGTTAAAATTATTCGAAACAGAAGCGTAACTGTCCACTTAACCTACAAATTTAACAATTTTAACAACAAACACTAATATTCTTTTGTTTAATTACAGCCGAAACCCTCAATAATGGTGGTTTGTCAATGTCACCTCCCAACAGTATATCTCAACGCGAAAATCTTCAAATAACTCAACCGGCCAGTGCCCCAGGCTCACCGCCGCCCTCGAGCCCCTGCAATGTTAGCCCAGGTCCCGTTGGCACTTTGGATCCTAATTGGCAGGCGAGTAAGCCTTCGGTGAGGGAACGTAATGCAGCCATGTTCAATAACGAACTGATGGCGGACATACATTTCATAGTCGGTACTCCGGGCATGACCCAAACGATACCGGCCCACAAGTATCCCCTTGCCACCGGAAGCACCGTATTCTACGCGATGTTCTACGGCGGTTTAGCCGAACACAAAGAAGAAATCGAAGTGCCTGACTGCGAACCGTCTGCATTTCTTACCCTACTTAGGTACGTATTTTCCGAAAGAATGCCTTTTCCGACGCAACTTGCTTTTAAAACGTGACCAAAATCAAAAACTCGAAATGCTCATTTCAGATATTTATACTGTGATGAAATCAAATTGGAACCCGATACGGTTCTGGCGACATTATACGCAGCGAAGAAATATATCGTTCCGCATTTAGCCAGAGCTTGCGTTTCGTATTTAGAAACTAGTCTAACGGCAAAGAATGCTTGTTTGTTGCTAAGTCAGTCACGATTGTTCGAAGAACCAGATTTGATGCAGAGGTGTTGGGAGGTGATCGACGCTCAGGTAAGCCAGTCGGAATCCCTATCGTCATTAGATCTGGCTGCGCTACCCATTTGTAAATTAATTAAACATGCCGAATCGCTCGTTCCGTAACGCTAATCATTGTACGCTAATACAGTAAGACTCTGCTTAACGCGGGAGATACATTTCGATAAGTTTCAGCGCTAAACGAGGTCATTTTGATACCTAGGTAGTAGGCATGAGTGGAACAAAACCGAGAATACGAAAATTTGTTAGATTTTTTTTTTGTTTAATTTCGTAACGTTTATTGCTAAATATTTTTTTAATATATTTATTAATTGAAGATACCGATTTTTGTTCATAAAACATTTATGAAAATCAAAAGTTAGAGTAAGAAGTTATGTTTGTGATGTGGAAGGTTCCTCATTTGACATATTTGGTTTTTATGAAGAAGTCATCTAATGTCGGTTGCCTTTTTCTATTTTGTTCAGCAAGCTGTTATCGATAGCAAGATATTGCATCAATGACACTTCGTCTTGCCTTTGAACTTCTATCAACATTTGAATCATTTTGAATAAACTGATCCATAATTTACGTGATAGTGGCTAAACTTTCTTTTTTAGAAACCGTGTTAAACGTGGTCTTACTGTACTGACTTTAATATCAAATAACTGTCGACGACGCTCAAATAATAGATCTTTTTTGTTGATATTTTTAATAATTACGATGAGCAATTAATTTCGAACAAAGACTGATTATCAGGTCTTTTTTAAACGCATTTTGATTTCCAGAAGTATCAAATAATTGCAGCTTGCCATTTTGCAAGAGAAAACATTTTTTAACTCTAAAGAAATCTACATTTAGTATTTTTCTATTTACCATTTTTTAATTGTGCCATCAAATAATGGAAACCAAGTAATACTGCCATTTTGTTAACATTTCTAATCAAAAACTAAAAAAAAGTGCATGTTTGTGATCGATAATTATGTAGCTAATTAATAATTGTACATATCTGTGTAAATAAAAGAGTAATTTCATTACAAAATTTCAATGTTTTAATTCTTTTTTTTTTTTTTTTCAAACCTTTTAAATACGCTCGATAAAGTTTTAAAATTAAACGATCCAATAATTTGAAACACGGATTCATTTTTAATATCTTTGATCCCACAACAGACGAATTTGTGATCGATCAAAAGAGGCACTACTTCAAATTGAGACGCGTTTAACGAACTATGTAGTTCAAAATTTGGAATTACTGTCTTTTTCTATTGGAGCGCCCATCGGAGGGTTACAATTTAAGCTAAATAGTTTTTTTTTAATAATTTGCACTGATTTTTCACTCGACATTTGGTAGGACATGATTAATAATAACCAATAAAAACGCTTGAAAATTCTACAGAAATTATTATTAAATTATTTCTCGACGATCGTTTCGGACAATATGTCCATCCTCAGGAATATAAAATATGTGTTATATTCCTGAGGATGGACTTGTCCGAAACAATCGTCGAGAAATAATTTAATAATAATTTTTGTACAATTTTCAAGTGTTTTTATTTATTTATTAGTTAAATTTTTATATATAATTTCTGTGCAGGCTGAAATGGCATTAAAATCTGAAGGTTTCGTGGACATTGACATGTCGACTTTGAAATCGGTGCTCAGCCGCGAAACGTTAAACTGTAAAGAAACGCATCTACTGGACGCAGCACTGAAATGGGCGGAAGCCGAATGCATCCGGAGGGAATTGCCGACGACACCACAAAACAAAAGAGCCGTTCTCGGCGATACGCTATACTTAATCCGAATTCCTACCATGTCGGTCGACGAATTCGCAAACGGGGCCGCTCAACTAGGGATTTTGACGCTGCAAGAAACCATAGACATTTTTCTTCACTTCACCGCCCACAACAAACCCTCGTTAGCTTATCCTATTAAGCCTCGGGCTGGTTTAAAGTCACAGGTAGGAACCGAACGAATTACAAACTAGACATGACATTTTCGTTGTTACACAGGATGATTTTTAAGTTGATACTTCACACGGCGTGTAGAAATCAAGTAGACAAACAAATATTTCAAATTACTTTTTTGTCAAAACTCAAAAAAGAGAGACAGTCATTCAAAGTTTAATTAAATTTTGAGGTCAGTCCTGGCGTTATGTTATGTCACTATGGAAATATGTACTGATTGATTTGTTCTTGCAGGTGTGTCACAGATTTCAATCGTGCGCCTATCGAAGCAATCAATGGCGGTACAGGGGTCGCTGCGACAGTATACAGTTTTCGGTCGACCGAAGAATTTTTGTCGTCGGCTTTGGACTTTACGGGTCTTCGAACGGAGCCGCCGAATACAACGTTAAAATAGAATTAAAGCGGTTAGGTCACGTTCTAGCGGAAAACAATACGAAGTTTTTCTCCGACGGTTCGAGTAATACTTTTCAAGTGTATTTCGACAACCCGATACAAATCGAGCCGGAATCTTTTTATACGGCATCGGCCGTACTAGACGGGGGGGAACTGAGTTATTTCGGGCAAGAAGGAATGAGTGAAGTGCCAGTCGGAACAGTGACTTTTCAGTTCCAATGTTCGTCGGAAAGTACGAACGGAACCGGTGTTCAAGGGGGACAGATTCCGGAACTGATTTTTTATGGTCCCACGATGTTAGAACATTAATAAGAAATAATGTTAATCGAAGTAACTTTGGCCTTTCTGGGTACCTGGTGTAAGTTTAAAGCGAACTTTCCATGAGCTTAGCTGGGGGCGCTCCCGGATAAAAACACTTCAGAAACTGGATATCGCCACGAAATATTTGTGTTCTACGATTTGTATTTAAAAAACCTCTTTTTTAATAATAAAAATCAGGGTTCAAAAGCTCATGATTGTGTATATAAATTTATTAACTATTTTATTAAAAATATCTATAATTATTAACTCAATATTTGAAGCTCTTTCGTCATTTTTATTAATGACAATTTTATAAATAGTTAAAAATAATATATTCAACAGACTCGAGAACAAAATTATTTATATTTAGTTATTGTTTTTTGTATAATAAATATTTAAATCATTATTAGACTAGCGTATTATTAAAAGTTATGTAAAAGAAATATTTATATCGATATTGTAAAATAAAAAATATTGCAAATTCCTTCGAAATGAAACAACTAATAAATACTGTTTTTGAATGAATAAATAAATTTTTTTTTCCAAAATAGCAACTACAAACTATTTTGAAAGACACAAAACTTCAAAAGTAACGCATTGGGATTTTTACGGATAGCAGAAGTCGAACGAATACTAATTCAATTTCTCCGAACATTGAAAAAGCGGACAAGTCAAACGAAAAACAATTTTCACTAAATAGCAATCAGTTGCAATTTTTTCAACTCGTTAACAAAAAAAAAAGCCAAATGAATGAAAACGCTAATTCAATTTCTCCAAAGATCGAACAAGTCAAACAAAAAATAATTTTTACTGAACAGCGACCATAGTAACGATTGTTTCGACTAATTAACTAAAAAAGAGAAGAACACTCACCGATCGAAGGAGGATGGATGTCTAAGTCGGTCGTGAGCCGAAGATAGGTTCTCATTAATTCGTAACAACACACTTGCATCTTATCGCTGATATCGATGAGAAGGATAGCTGTTGAAAAAAGGAACAAGCAATTATTATCGACGCCAAAATGTTACTTTGGGAGCACTCATAAACCACGTGGCCCTATTTCAACCTCTCTGGACCCCCCCCTCCCTTCGTGTAGCCTAACGTAACCTTTCCTATGAGACCCGCACCACAGATGGAACATAGTTAAGTCCAGAAGACATTTTGTGTTTTCTGTTAACAAAGAATACCAAAAAAGGGAGTCTGTTTTTTTTGGCAAATATTTCGAAAACTATTAATGCTAATGAAATTTAAAAAAAAGATTCCTAAGGAACAGAAAATTTTAAAAATGTCGACTCCCGGCTCATCTCTATTATTAATACTTTTCAATAAAGTGTGGAAATAGGGCTTCACATGGTCAGCGCTGTGTCGATAAACCTTAACCAATTTAAAAGTGGACCCAATTTCAATTGTGCATCGGGGTCTTTGGTTTAACGTAGCTGCGCCACTGAACAAGCGGTCAACTGTATCGAACAATAATTTATCGATAAAAAAATAGCAGCAAAATCGATCAACGTTTAGATCAATTTTTGCCCCCGGAATAAAAGAAATAGAAAAACTTACATGACGCGGGATCCGTCGGACTTTTTTCTATTCGACACATTATGTAAACGCAGGCTGCTATTATATGGGTGTTTCGACGTCCTCGAGTAAGCTGCCTCGACAAAGCCAACTTGAAGAGATTATAAGCTGTATTAATATGTCTTTCGGTCAAAAGCAACTGTTGACATAAAAGTGCTACATTCTGTCTTGCTTTTCGTAGCGTAATCTCTCGCGATTCACTGCTGCCGCGAAATGCTAGAAATAAATAACTTTTATTAAAAAAAATTCACAGTACAGTGGTACCTCGACATATGAATGCCCTAACAAACAAGTTTTTTGAGACACGAGCTCGTCGAAGAGCACTCTCAGGAACTGACGACCGAGGAGTTACAAGAATTACAGTCGCAGCAGCATATGGAAGTTCTGCAAGAAATTGGTTTCTAGGATGAGCCAGAGATGGAGGAGGTTAGCTCTACAAGTGAAATAAAGTAGATCTTGGGAATGTGGGAGACAGTTTCATTGTTCGTGGAATATTATTTCTTTACATTCTCTTTTATTATTTTTTTTTACAATATTTGTCATTTATAAATACATGTTTCTTATTCAAAAACACGTAACAAAAACAACTGGGGTGGCATTTTGGGCGCTGGAACGGATTAATGGCATTTCAATTAATTTAAATGGGGAAATTGGCTTTGAGATACGAGCAAGGTTACGGAACGAATAAAACTCGTATGTCAAGGTACCGCTGTATACCAAAAGGGTTTTGTCAAAGTGACAGATTGTTCTGATAAAAAAATAATTATTTACCTCCTCCGTAGCTACTGGCGCCTGTAGCATCTGATGACACGAAGGTTCCAATTGCGGAGCTCGTCCCGTTTGCATTTTCTTGGAACTGAACTTCGGAAACAATAATATTACTTTCCAGCACTGAACCACAGCTGGTACAGACGGCATCCCCACGAGCTGGGTCAAATTCAATTTCTGAACTGCCACAATTCTTGCAACTACTTGCTGACATTATGACTATCTAAAAATGATAAATCAAACATTGGAGACCTTGAATAAATTTCATTATTAAACGTGAACCAAAAAACTTCGAAATCAAAATTTTAACCTCAAAATGTTAGTCTACTGTTAGTTACTTCAATCGGATTACTTACATATTTGTGTTCACTAAATACAAGAAAACTTCTTATATTATATTCACAATGAAGTCGTTTTCAAAATTCAACACTGTTTCTCTCAAAATATGGCATTTTTACTGGTAATATTTTCTTAACATCTAATACCTAGTATCTACAGCACAAAGTACCGTGTTCTGTGATCTACAGTGACTGTACTAGTATCCATAGAGTAAAAACGTCGTACATCTGACGTAATGACGTATCTTATGACCAGTGGTTCTACAACAATTAATGTGAACTACTAAAGCGCACTTATAGCTTAACGTAGCTTTTTTCTAACGAATTCTTATTATTATATTATTAATTTATATTAAAATAAGATGATTTCTCAATCCAATATTTTAACATTTACCGCGCCATTACGTAGAAATGTACGCCCAAGATAATTGATAATTGATGTTTGTTTTTTTTTGCTACGAGTTGAGTTGGTGGCCTACCTCCAGCAGCTATTCTTTTTTCATGTTATTTATTATCGCTATAAGTATGTAATCTACTATTACAATGTTATATCTATCATCGCAGTCACAAAGTTCGCATTCTTTTTTTCGTTTTAAAGTCAGTGGTTCGAGCACGAGCAGTTTGGACAGATATAAAATTAAATCCGTAAATATAAAGGAACTTTGTGTCTGGCGTTGTTTTAAACTAATAATTTTCGTTCTAATTTTTTCTATATTAAAATACTATTAAATTGTACTTAAAATTTTATATAAAAAGCTTCTAAAGGTTAATATAATTTTTAGTAATTTTTGGTAACAAATAAAAAGTGCCCCTAAAATTTTAATAAAATCGGCCCAACAGGATTGGACTTACAAATTTTTTGGAAACACTTATAATTTACAGATTATTGAAGAATGTACTCAATTCGGTGTAGGTAATATTGCAATTAAGAAAAAAAAACATTTTTTATGGGGTGTGATCAATAGAGTGCGCATACATGATCGCAAAAAAAAATTCTTTCAGAAAACTTAACATCTAACATTTAGGCAACAATGGATGGAACCCACTTTTGTTTAGACAACATAGTACCGTTGGATAGACAATAAAATAACTTTCATTTAAAACAAAAAATAATTAAATAACAGATGGGAGTATATATTTGTAATGCCGGATCTATACCGGATTATACAGTTCGTAAGACTAAATAAATATTAATAAACAGTAAAGCCGCGATAGTGACAATTGTTTGAAAATAAATTTTTCTAATACAGCATATTAAACAATAGGTCCTTTTTACAATTACAGTAAGACCCCGTTTAACGCAGGAGATACGTTCCAATAAGTTCCTGCGGTATATGACACAGCGCTAGTGAAACAGAACCGTGAAGAAGAAAATTTGTTAGTTTTTTTTTGTTTAATTTCGTAACATTTATTTTTAAATACTTTATCACATTAATTATAGATTTATTTATTGCTAATATCAATGTTTGTTCATAAAACATTTATGAAAATCAAATAAAAGTTTGAGTAAGAAGTTATATTTGTAATGAGGAAGGTTCCTCATTTGACATACTGTTTTTTGTGAAGAAGTCATCTATTGTTCGCCTTTTTCTGTTATAAACACAATTTTTGAATCAGGAGTCTAATAACCGAAATAGTTCTAAGTAGGAAAAAAGGTAATCTCTTATTGTGGTGTCCCCTAGGCCGATACTAGAGGTGCAATCGTGAGTAGTATTTTGTTCACGATCACTCATGCTTACGGAAATCATTTTCAACTCACGCCCGTTCACGAACTACTACTATTTTTTATAATCACACTCACGCACGCTCACGGCTAGGTTTCAACACTCACTCACGCGGTCCCGCAAGATAAAAATTATATTTCGAGACTCACGCCCACTCACGCACCGTCAATCAAACTCACGCAACTCACGTAACTTTATAATTCATATTATAACATTTCTTAAACTACCAAAACCTGATACAATAATATGTTATATGGCCTATGGAAATAGGATCATGTTATGTGTTTGTCAACTATAAAGTACTAAACATTGAATTTTTGTAATTTTTGTGCAATATACGTTACGGTTTACACATCACAAATACAATAAACAAAAAAAAACCCGAGTCACAGTGCCAAAACCCTGCCGACAATATAATGTATTTGCTAATACAGGCAGTGTGGCTTTATTATGCGAACTTAAATTGGTTTTTGGGCAAAATAAAAAAATTGACTGCTTAATACACCCCTTAAAATAACATTTTTTTTCTTAATTGCAATATTATTATTAATCGAACCTCTATACTAAATTATATACACCTTTCATTAAATAATTCACTATCTGCAAAATAGTGTTTTCATAAAATTTGTAAATCCGGTCCTGTCAGGCCGATTTTATTAAAATTTTAGGGACACATTTTAATTATTACCAGAGGGTTAAATTTCAATTTTGAACCGGTTCGGAGAATTTTTTCGGTATTTTGAGGCCCAAAAACATTTTTCAACCCCTAAAAACTACCCTTAAAATGGCCCGATTAGGCCCATTTTAAATAGGCTTCTTGCGGTGATGGATTTCAACGCGTGGGCAAATTTAGTTGAAATCAATTAACTCTTTCAAAAGTTATTGCCCGCACACACACACACATATATACACTGGACAGCAAATAAACCGGGCCACCCGCCAACTTAAAGCTCTAAGCCAATTTTTTCGAACGGTGTAAAACTTACACCTATCAAACTTATACCTACAGAAAGAGCGTTTAATAACAATTAAAATGACTATAAATTTAATCTAAAATATTGTCAACTCACGCTGTAATCAAGCAACAAACACAATGCTAACGATTTGTTTTGTTTTGACTATAGTATTCGCGCTTAGCATTCTTTTCTTCTACACTGAAGGTAATCGGATATTTCTTATCATTTCTTTAGTTTTTGTCCATCGTTTGCTCCGACGCGTGTATTTTGGCTACTTTTATCGGTCAATAATGGATACGACACCTCAAGAAGCAGTTCAAGCTGTAGCACTACTTCAAACAGGCCTTCCGCAACGTGAGGTCGCTCGAAGACAAGAATAATTTTTTCCGTGGTTGACTTTTCACTCACGCCAACTCACGCTCACGGAAAGTTTTTTCCACTCACGCACGCTCACGTATCCGTATATTTTATTTAATCACACTCACGATTTTTTTGAAACAGTCACACTTACGGCGTGTCACGACGTGACACTCAGTGTCACGGGAAATTTCACGCACGATTTGCACCTCTCCGGTACTGTGCCTTATCATAAATCCAGCACTGGTTAGAAATTTTCGACATACTTAACTAATATTTTATAAAAAATTCAGTTTAGGTGGTTTTGTCTTGATTTTAGGGGTTTTTGAGATCATTCTTAGAGGAGAAAAAATTAAAGTGTTGGCGACACTTCCATCATGCTCGTGTTTTTTTTTATTTTGACAATTTTGTAAGTTATTCATATAGTACACCCCGTATTTTTAACGTGCATACGTTATGTCATTACTCATACCTACGAATTTGTTACAAACTACTTAGTTGATAATTAATAAAAGTAGAGACACACACGCCCCGTATATAATTTTTGATTCTAAAATTATTGCATACGTGTTAAAAAAAACTAAGTTGTATTAAATCATGTTTCAAAACAAATTTTGAAATTAGATTTTGGTGCGTTATGAAAAAAAGTGGCCAAGTGCGAGTCGGACTCGCACACGAAGTTTTTTAAGTTTTATTATTTGCTGTAATAGTGCTACACACTGCGACGCAGAAATGCCTGAACTAATAGCTTTTAAGAGATGCTAACCGATGTTGCTAATATGCACTATTTTGACGTTTATAGAAAAATATTTTTTTGTGACGTAACTACAAATTTACGGTTTTCGGATTTTTCCCTTTGCTCGTGCTATAAGACATTGCTTCTTGCCACATTTCATGATTCTAGGTCAACGGGAAGGGCCCTGTAAGTTTTGATATCCTTGCGAGTGTCAAAATATGTGTCATAAAGGCCGAATCTTATAAATGCGTTGACTTAGAAGTTTGATTTTTTCACAACTCTAAGGAATTGCAGACCTAAGTATTTGACATTAATTTCAACTTGATACCTTCACGCGTTACTGAGAAAAAGGGTCTTGACAGACAGACAGACGGACAACGAAGTGATCCTCTTTTCCTTTTGAGGTACGGAACCCTAAAAATGATGAGAGTGAGTCTTTACGAAGTAACATCAAAATTAACAGAATGAAGCTAGTCGTTCGTCATTAAACTATTGTGACGTTAGCTCTATAAAATAATCTAAGTTGAAGTTTTAATATTTTTCACTTTTCCTTTATGCAATACACGACTGATACTCGCTTTTGACTTTACAGTTCCTGTTTGATGTAGGTACACATAATTATACACATTATACCGGGTGTGAAGAAAAATAAATTTCGTTCGAAGCTGTACACAGTATAAAGTCCTTACGAGAGACAGTAGAATCGGACACTGCCGAAATCTTGTATGTCTTGTCACCAAGTTTCGTTTTAAACGCAACCACATATTTGAGTTCGTTCAGCCAATTATATGCGAATGGCTGACCTAACACACTGTCAAACTATTCGTTCAGCCAAACATATGCGAGTGGTCGACCGGACGTATTTTTCTATTATATAGTACTTTGACAGTTCTGCGATATTATCCACGCCAATTATCGAATAAATCAAGCTTGGCTTGTAAATGTGTATAAGTATACAAATGTCCCTTATTTTCTTGCGCTCAAGGTTACTCTTACATTTCCCCGCCGTTGAATCATTTCTCCTTTAGCGTGACAGAAAATTTCAAACAGATACATCGTTAAAGAAGTTTCACTCAATTAATAAAAAATGTTTGAAAATCAAACTTTCTTTACATCCTGTACAATAAACAACATACAAAGTCCGCTGTATAGAGGTACCTACATCAATGCATTTGCTTGGAAGTCTATTAAAAGCGTGAGTGTATGTATGCATTAACCATCTACGACCACAAGACAAAATGACTCAAGTAGATTAGATAGATATTGTAGATTACAGGCACTGAATTATAAATAATTGTTTTCTTTATCATTTTCGCTCACTGCTAGTACATGCTTTTCCAATAGACGCAATAGAGCTTTGAAAACAAAACACGGACATTGTCATTTGTTGGGCTGTAAATTTAAAAGTGCTTCAGTAACACATATGAGTTTTTGAAACACTCTTTTGGAAATAAACTAAAAATATGTACCATTCGTCCCATATAACTTTTAGTAGTTTTTACAGTTTATTTGATCTAAATAAACGATTTAAAATCAGATAAAAACGAGAAAATTAGCACAAGTTTTACATAAATCTTTGTACAGAAAAAAATTAATTTGGCAAAAATTATTGAGCAAGTCAATTTTATCAGTATTTTTACCATAAGTTTGTAAAGAAAAAACTTCGAAATGTTACCTTGCCTTCCCGTATTTCGAAATCTCGTAACGTGCTATAAAAAAATATTGGCGAATATCATACGTTTTTTGGAATTTTTAAGCAACAAGTCAAATTTTGTAAAGCTTAGTGCTTAATCACAGCTTATAAAAACAGTAATAAAATGAATTTTGCGACCACAGTTCGAAATTTTCCGAAGACAAATTTTAGTCTGAGAGGTCACCTTAATAATCAGAATAAGCCGTTTTGCCTTGCCTACAATGTTTGTTTATAAATGCATGTATGTTTGTATGTGTGTATGCATGCATAATAAAACGTATGCTCAGTTGTCAAAGCAAGCGTATTACTGCTATCATGTGATTAAAAGTGTTCAAACGAGCTTTAAAAGCCAAAGTAAACTTCATATCGTTCTGTGTAATATATATGCATACGGCGAATTACACAGATGTTAAAAAAAATAATGCCTGTATATTTAAATTTTGCATTCTGCGATACCTAACACAAGAGGAAAAAGAAAATCAGGATCACGGGTAATTGGAATAATGTGGTCAAATCAATTTAAACACTCATTGATTGGCAACGTTTCGTCTTTATTCTTAAGACTTTATCAAGCTCTGAAAAATATTTATAAACAATTAACAACATTCATAAAAAAAATATTAAACATTATGGATTTAATAAAGTGATCCTAATTTCTATTATTATTTATATATCTGGCAATTGGCATTGAACTTTGAAGAAGAAAAAATAATTTTAAAAAACCACATAAGTTCACGGAAGAAGTGAAACTTCTTTACAGCTACGAACTTGTTTCACTGATGCGTTATCCACTTTGCATTACCAAGGTTTGTTTTTATATTTGCCCGTCGTTGAATAATTTTCCCTTTAGCATTACAGAAAATTTCTAACAGATACGTCGCTAAAGAAGTTTCACTTCAAAAACGCGTCTCTTACCACATAAGCTCACATGGAAAAAGAATAGAATAGAATAGACCCTATTATATTACGTAACTGACCACTAACGGCGCCAAGTATTCTCACGGGTTCGTTAGTCGTTGATGCTAAATTATTTTTGAAGTTTAACTTCTTTGGCGACGTATCTATTTGAAAAAAGTAAGAAATCGAGGGGAAGTAGAACTGCCACATAAAGGGGAAGTTAGTTTGTCTCCTAAATTACATGAAACTGACGAGGACAGAAGTTTATAGTCTGTTGAAAGTATGTGTAATTATTATTAAGTAGTTTCACATAAAAAAAAGCTTGGAAATAATATTAAAAACTAAAGAAGTTAAACTTCTTATGTGAGCTTATGAGGACGAGGCTCATTATAACCTTTTTGATAAACTCATGTTTACCTAAGAAACCTCCTGAAGAAGTCTTAAATAAAGACGAAACGTTGCTGAATAGAATAAACCAAGTTTTTATTTAATTTCAACTATAGTTCAATTTCCCGTGATATTAAAGTTTCAAATGCAATCGATAATTATTTTTAAGAACAAGAATAATCGGTACTGTGCCCAGATAATCCTGATAGTTGGCGACCTTAAAACAAAAACAATCGACTGGCATATCTCTGATATCGTATCAAGCGTCGCACGCACACACATACACAAAGACGCCGGGCACCGCGACGGTAGCGAGCAACGTGCGGTGTAGAAGGTGGGGTCACAGAGGTCACATGACGTCACCGTTCAACCAATGACGACGTACGTACGACAACCCCAATCGTCTGTTTGGGGTTGACCTTTCGACCCTCCTATACGCGCGTAAACACGCAATCCGTTCCTTGTCGCTCATCAGGAAACGCGGCTTTCGCCTACACAACATTCTGTGTATATTGTTCAGGTGAATGCAGGTGTGCTCCAAGGGGGCGCAGCCCTACATGTGTACACGGACGGTGCGCCATTTCTTATTAAACAATAATCATTTTAATGCAACGAACGCAATCGATCGGAACTTGTACAGTATCGAAATAAAATATTAGCTCGACTTTTTCGAAGGAATTGAATTTTAATGTTCAATAAAAATACTGATTTGCATTTACATATTTTCAATGCCGGAATTAGAGGTCTGGAGGCCTCGGCGCAACAAAGGAGTGGAGGCCCACTGGCCCCAAATTATTTTCCAAATAAAATAAACAAAAAATTGTTTACTAGTCTGAATTTGAATTTTTTTTCCGAAGTCTCTATTGTGGGGGTCCCTCTTTTGTGGAGGCCCCGGGGCTGTAGCCCCGGTTGCCCTCCCCTAAATCCGGCTCTGCATATTTTATACGTATTTTGCAGTTATTAACTCCTAATATTTCATTAGTAAACTAAAAAGAAACTACTGAACTAATTTCAGTAAAATTTATGTTGGACCACCATAAAGATATTGCCTATTTAAACGGAAAAATAATCATCAAAATCGGTTCACAAATACTATGAGGTAACCGTAACGTATATAAAAAAGTCTCCTTTTTTGAAGTCAGTTAAAAACGACTGAAGCAATTTTAAGAACAACTATATGGGACCAGTCCGTAGACATTCTAAACAAAATGGCGTCGACATCTTTCAAATCGGTTAACCTCTCGAGAAGTTATGACTGCGAACAAACGTAAAATTAAAATTTGAGTTTAAAAAAACTAAAACAACACGTTTTTATGAACTAAAAAATGGAAAATAATTTGACACCACAAAATTAGCTTTACTGTGAAAAGCGTGGGATGCTATCTACTTAAAATTTCATAATAATTACTCTACGTTTACAATTAGCTAGTAAATAAAAAATGTATTGCAGATATTAAGCACTCCACGCTTTTTACAATAAAGCTAATTTTGTTGTCAAATTATTTTGCACTTATTAGTTCATAAAAATGTACTGTTTCAGTTTTTTTAAACTCTAATTTTAATTATACCACTAAAAACAATATTGTATTTGACTATGGGCTAGGCAACGTAACGTACGTCACTGTACAGCGTGTGGAGCTTGCTTCTGTAATTTTTCAAGTTTTTTTAACTTGAAGGTTCTGGTCAGGATAATGAAACAAACTTATTAAATTATTGTATTGTCTTCGGTCCTTGATAAGTGTGCAAAGTTTCAGTTTAATCTGACGTTGTGAAGTGGGTGAACTTTACGTTCAAAGATTCTTTTACAAACGAACTTACAGGTGAAGCTAATAAAAGCGTGTTAAAACATATACATGTCGAATTGATAACTTCTTTTTTACAAGTCGATATACAAAAAATCCGGAAAATTCGTTTAACTGTAAAGTTTGATAAGTAAACACTAGGGTTGTTTTTATGACTGAAAAATATGCAGAAGTACGTAATAAATCATAGCAATAATAAATGAATCATATTTTATGAGTTTGAACAATCCATAAATCTCCTAATATCAGCAGGAAACCAACAAAATATGAATAACTCTAAGAGTACACGCTTGAATAAGTAAATATAATAATTAGATATGGTGTTTAAACAAAAAAAATAAAAAAATAATATGTGGTACTAAAAATTGACAAACACAAAATCACCCCCATGTCGTAACTGTCAACTGTTAACAAAAGAAAAGCAACACCACACATGCGGCCAGCTCGATCTGTCGGAACAGAAGCGCACCTGCTTGACCTTGTGAACTGAGATTTTTATACGATTGACGGAAACGCATATGTGCGCATCCGGTCTACGTTATTTTTTTATAATTATAACATTTATTTATGCGGTGACTTCCGCTTGCATGATTAGTTACATTCTTTTTCTTTTTGTTTGATTTTAACTGATATATTTTTTATGTTTGTATTTTTTTAACTGATGGATGCATAAAAAACATTAATATTCAAATAATTCTCACACTGGTCGTATTATCAAGATCGTGGGCAAAACTAAGTTTGCCATTGTATAATTAAAATTACTCTTTTACAACAGACTTTTGTTTATAACAACTGAATGCGGCAAATTTCCAGAGGCGGCAAAACTTGGAAAATGAGAAAAACAATATCGCGTTATAGAAAATTTTTCGAAATATGTGATCTTTATTAAAACTGTGTGTAAAATTATTAAACACTGCAATTTGAGTTACAAAATTGTGAAAAAAAACGTTAGTGTTTAGAATTTTACACACAGTTTTAGTAAAGAGAATAACACAATTTTTGAAAGTTTTTGGCTCGATCACAACTTGATTATTATGATCATTATTTCAGTTTAAATTGCGCATTGCAAAATGCACAAATTGTTCAGTGTGCAAATCAAAAAGTCAGACGCGTTTGCTTCTGAAAAGATGTATAATATCTCGCATTTTATAAGCAATCAATTTGTTTGTCAATGTGTTTTATACGAAAAATATAATGTTTTTTGTGTAATTATCCTGTTTATCGACTATAAATGCATCGTTTTATTTATTTGAAAATTGCATACCGAATCTTTATCCATTTTAAGTATGCTTTAGGTAATGGGGTGGCATTTTTCAGGGTGCCCCAGCGCGGCACTTAGGGTAAATCTGACCCTGTGAACACGTTTCAATTATGTTTAGTAGAGTTCTATTCTAACAGAAATAAAGCGAATAAAAAATAAACCAAGTCGATTCGTCAAGAAGAAATATTCAAATTATTGCACGAGCTAAAAATATGCATAGTATGTATCTCGACCATACGAGCCGTTTGACTGTTAAAATTCGCTGACGCTCCGTTTTACTTAATATCACAACTCGTACCATAATAACTGTTCTAAAAACATAAACTAGTATTATTAAGTTGATAAAACACGTAAGGTATATCAGCTACGTGTAAAATATAAGTAGATAATAACATCGGCAGGTACCCCTGCTGTCGCTTCAATGACGGTGATAAGGCGAAGACCCCGATGGGTCGGTAAACCGCACCAGTCATGGGGGACGTTCGCTTTATGACTGATGAGCGTTTTTAATTCCCGACGGACGTCTCGCGTCGCGACGCCGTCACGTGTATGTGTGTGTAAGTTCATTGTTTAGCGTCGTTCTCTGATGTTCACACACAATCAACTCGTATCAAAAACTATAACGTCGAACTATATGCCGACTCCCCTGCCCCCCTCATTTACGCCGCCCATACATGACGCGGTGTAAAAGCTCGAGACTTTTTAAGGTTTGTCATGTTTTTTTCGGTACTTTCGAAGCTTAAAACTATGAACTAAACTCTCATTTTTTGATAACATTTTTTTATTTATTTTTTTTTTTTTTGGGAATTTAAAAGTCACCAGTTGATGTAGTTACTTTGGCCTAGTAACAATTCATATTTGTGATTTATTATTTTTTACTAATGGATATCATGCATCATGCAAATTAGAAATTAGTTTTTAGTCACACCAAAGAAGTATAACTTACACACGCTCATTTTTGTATTTTATATGATAGCCATTAGCCACATCATATAAAATAAAAAAAATGAGCGTATGTATGTACGTGCGTTGGAAGTTATACTTCTTTGGTGTGACTAAAAACTAATTTCTAATTTGCATGCAATCATTTATTGAAATAAAACAAAAAAAGGACTGAAGTGAGATTAACATAAATACAGGGCATTTGGTCTCCAGCATACTCTATTCTCCTCACTCAATGAACTAAAAAACAACTACAAAGAAGGTATGTATCAGTCTACGTCAATGGATCTCTACCTCTATTCTGTTAGAAGAAGCATAACAGCTGAGGTTATCGGCATCTAATCACTAATTTGGTGTTCAAAAGGCATTTTTTCTTCAGAATGACATTCAGCACGTGAGCGCTTCAGTGGAACCTTAAAAAACAGAGACCACATACGTATTATTATCTATGGTCACAAAACAAAACGGTTTATGCTCGATTTTCAGTAAAGTAGCTTTTAATAGCATATAGTCACGTAATTCATTTCACTGCAATGCACTTTTGTAGATTGTAGATTGTAAATTATAGACGCTTGACTACTGAGATCTTTAACGAGACACATCACTATTTACTACATCTCTTTCTACCACTCGAACGGGATAATCAATTCTAATCACCTTACATTAAAATTCAAATGAAAGAGTTCGTTATGAGAAATACAATTATTTTTTTTTATAATTTTAAAATGCATAGTTTAAAAGATATTAAAGAAAATATACGAAAATCGAGCATTCCCCCTCTTATCTCCGCAACTACTGAGTCTAAAATTTTGAAAAAAATAAGGAATATAGGGTCAGACTCATAAATTATAGGAAAACCAAAACGAAAATCCTAAGTCTTAAAGTTTTCACGGAAAACAGAATGCTACGGAACTATCTCCGTGAGAATTCAGTTCGAACTTGAGCGTTTTTTAGGCTTCCGTACCTCAAAAGGAAAAAAGAAACCCTTATAAGATCACTTCATTGATCGTCTGTCTGTCAAGATTCTTTTTCTCAGAAACGCGTGGAGGTATCAAGTTGAAATTATTATCAAATTTGCAATCCCTTGGAGCTGTGAAAAAATCAAAATTCTAAGTCAGCGCAATCAAAAGATACGGCCGTTTATGTCGCATATTTTGATAGTCGCACGGAAATCAAAGCCTATAGGGTCCTTTCCATTGACTTAGAATCATGAAATTTGACTAGAAGCAATATCTCATAGTACAAGTAAAGGGAAAAATCCGAAAACCGTAAATTTGTAGTTACATCCCAAAAAAAACACGTTTTTTTCTACAAACGTCAAAATAGTGCATACTAGCGACATCGGACGGAATCTCTTAAAAGCTGCTAGTTCATACATTTATGCGCCTCAGTGTGTATATAGCAACAAATAATAAAAATAAAATAAAGTCAATAAATGTTGCACGGCGGTACGAAACCCTTCGTATGCGAATCCGACTCGCAATTGGCCAGTTTTTTTTCATATATACAAATGTTTTGTGTTTTTAATTTGACATGAGCGCTGTTGGTTTGGAAGCACAGATTCAGAAGTACAAGTGCGCACCCCCTGTGCTTCCGCTTTAATATAGAGTGCACCCCAATAAAATCGTGCGGTTCAATTCACATTTATTCAAGTACAACTGTCATAAATATAAACTGCATGCGGCGAATTGATGGAAGAATGTTATTAAAACAGAGCGCGTATGTCTGTTTGTGTGTGCGTTTGTTAGATGTTTTTTAATCATCTATAAAGCCACTGATTAATAAACTTGTACACAAATAAAAAAATATATGAAAGGGGAATCGATGAAAGAAATCATTATACGCGAGTATAATGTATACAAAAACCGCAATGTTTGAATGAATAGACGCTCGACAACTGAGATCGCAAGCATCTTAGAACGTGTGGTTTAGATTTACATAAATATTAATTAATAAATTAAGGTCGCCAACTGTTAGGGTTCTCTAGGCCTAATACCAATTCACATTTTTAATTTGTTCTGTTATTATTTTTTTTAAATGGGTGTGACTGTTGGTGGTCTTAAAACAAATGAATGGATGTCCAATAACCCTAAACTACGCTATTTTTTAGACAATTTACTGCATTCACGGGTCCCATTTGACTCTCTGTGGTGGAACACAAAGCTTTTCGCGTGAACGGCGAAGCACAAAAGTGATGCGATAAAACCAACTGCCTACCATTTTAATAGCTTTCCTAAGTTATTTATACAGTAAGACCCCGCTTACCGCGGGAGATACATTCCTACGCTATACGAAACAGCGCTAAACGATTTCATCTTAATACGTAGATAATAGGTATAAACGAAACAGAATCAATAATAAGAAAATTTGTTTGTGTTTTTTTTTTGTTTAATTTTGTAACATTTATTGTTAAGTAATTTTTTATTACATTGATTATAGATTTATTAATTGCTAATATCGATTTTTGTTCATAAAACATTTATGAAAGTCAAATAAAAGTTCGAGTAAGAAGTTATGTTTGTGATAAGGAAGGTTCCTCGTTTGACATATTTTCCGAAGAAGTAATCTAATGTCGTTTGCCTTTTTCTGTTTCGTTCAGCAGACTGTTGTCGATGGCAAGCTATTGCAACAATAACACTTCATCTTGCCTTTGAACTTCTATCAACATTTTTTAATCATTCTGTACAAATTGATCCATAATTTACGTTATAGTAGCTAAACTTTTTTTTAGAAACCGCATAATACTGAAACAGCGTTAAGCGAGGTCTTACTATATAGTGATTCAATACGTTTTTTACTGAAAATCAGCTCGCGAGTTATAGAGTTCGTCTATCCGCTATCGTTAGATGACAAAGCCTATATATAGAAATAGATACCGTATGATTTCCCAGTTCAAGCAATTTTGCAATAACACAAATTTAATGTTGCTTGATATTGGAATTTGATAGGACTTGGAGTTTATTATATAGCAATATCAAACAGCAATCTGATTTATTTACACGATTGGTTTAAGGTGACTGTTTACCAGCTGTTCAATATACTCTCCTTTTTTAGCCTCATAGCGCTATTTTACGGGCAGTTGAATGTCCGTGTAAAATGCACTCACGTTTCGGAAATCTCTAATTTCGATGAAAAATCTTATTCAATCTACACAATTAAGTTAGCAGGAAAGTGGACGAATTGATGTTAATCAATAAACCAATTATTAATTTAGCGACGTTTCGGTCATATATTTGATCTTCATCAGGCATCTATAAAGTACAACACATGTTAAAATTAAGTACACAACCAAATATACAAATGTTTACAAATACAGTTAATACACTGTATATAATAAACATCATATAAATAGCAACATGGATCTTATTTTTACTTATAAACATTACAAAATCTGGTTGAAATTATTAATTAATAAGAATAAAGTTTTATATGAAAATGTGACTTGTAATATTGCACAATAAATACTGACCAATGTCAAAACATTCAACCCAATTATAAACTCTGTCACTAGATGTCGATACATATACAAAATTAAATATATAAAAAATAATAAATAAATAAATTATTTATGTCAAAATTTCATTATTTAATTGTATTTGTAAACATTTCTATATTTGGTTGTGTACTTAATTTTAACATGTGCTGTACTTTATAGATGCCTGATGAAGATCAAATATATGACCGAAACGTCGCTAAATTAATAACTGGTTTATTGATTCACATCAATTCGTCCACTTTCCTGCTAACTTAATTGTGTATGTTTAAAAAAATATGGACGCAACAATTTCCAAATCTTATTCAATCTTTGATGGTAATGCTTACAAAATATGCGATAAAGAAAATCTCTCGCGTAGCCGCCAGAATGTTTCATAATGTTTAGTAATCTTTTTGATAAACGTTACTAATTAAATAAAAATACGTAAGAAACTTTCGCGAAAAGTGATACCGCTGGAAGGCAGTGACATTTTCGCTCGGTGAAGATGGTCCCAAAGCGGAACATGAGCGATGACTAAAACGACAGAAAATTATAACGCAATAAAAATATAAAACACTGGTAAGGGAGTCGATGCAGTCTACTTTGAGGGGTTGAGGGAGGGGGTCGTTTTGATGGTAGACCATGGCGAACGTGGATTCGCTGTCTACACGTGTGATGAATGAAATGTGTAAAAAACACGCAACCAACCCCTCACTGTTACTGTGCTTTTATTTTGACAAAATGTATTTATTTGAGATGCATTATATCACTGAATACATCAACATTTCTTTAACAATGATTTTAGAATATCTTTATTTCTAAATAGTACTAGCCGCTACACGGGGTTCTGCACGCAACTGAGATGAAACAGCAGCGACAACAGTAAAAACACGGATCGCTGTGTCAAAGCCCTGCCGACAATATAGCGTGACTTTATTATATGAATTTGTTTGTTTTTGGAGAAAATACAAAAATTTAATACACCCCTTAAAATAATATTTTTTCTTAATTTCAATATTTCGTCTCTGTTTTATCAATTGATCATTTGCACAAAATTATATACCTACAGCCTTCAGTAAGTATAATTCTCTATCCGCAAACGTTTTTATAAAATTTATAAGTTCGGTCCTGTCGAGGCGATTTTATTAAAATTTTAGGAACACCTTTTAATTGATACTAAAAGGTTAAATTTCAATTCTAAATCAATATGAGATTATTTTCGGTGTTTTTGAGACCCAAAGTAATTTTCAACCCCTAAATACACTCCTTAAAACGGTTCGATTAGGCATAATTTTAAATAGGCTTCATGCGGTGATGGATTCCAATGTGTGGAACAAATTTCTTTTAAATCAATTAAGCCTGTCGAAGATTATCGATTTCCAAAATTGATGAATTAGATATCTATGCAGCTGAATAAATTAATTTTATAATTATTGGGACTTGCTAGGGAATACCCTAATGGAACTAAACGGGGATTGCCTTAATGGGATCAAGTTGAGATTTCCTCATTGGGTCCTAAATGGGATTGTCCAATTAGGACTCAAGTATGTTCTGAAGAAAAGTTGGTAGGCAAGTAACAAGATGGAGAGATGACCTTGCCAAATTTGCTGAACCTCTTTGGACAAGGAAGACCAAAGACCGATCCGAATGGAAGAAGCTGGAGGAGGCCTTTTCCCTGTAGTGGGAGTATTGAGGCTATTATTATTATTATTATGTTCTGTCCAATTGCAGCCCAATTAGAACCCAATAAGGGTTATTTAAAAATTTCTAGTCAGGTGTCTTATCAAATATTGTTCCGAAGCGAAAGTTATAGACGCTGCAGTCTGATTCTTTAGTTCTTCTATTTATATTAGCTTGAGAAATAAGTTCAGGTGCAGACTTTTGAAAGATGATTTTGCATTAGAGAATCTACACCCTGCAACATTTGATCAATTTGTTGCAACCACATTAATTCAGCTCAACAAAGTGAGTGGATTAATGGAGTGCTCGACTGATGAAGAGTGCGCTTAAAAGAGCATAGAATATATGAAGTTGCACTCGTTGAAAGCAACAGCTTATAAATCCATTAAGTGATATAAATAATTAAGACCAGAGACAATGCAAACGCCATGTCACGGCTGTACTCTCTCTCTCTCTCTGTCGCTCTTTACGGTCGATTGTTTGTTCCACAGCGGCCACGCTCCTGCAGTTGGTGTTGTGGGCACCCGACTGCCTGTAAACGCCGTTTGGAGTGCTATTTGTGGTCGCGAAAGTCAAGTTTAAAACCCTCTTTGCTACTCGGTATGCTCTCTGCCACAGAACTGCACGCTCCCGAGGACCGGACTCAAAAAAATTAAAGAGAAATTTAACAGCAGTTAAAAGTGTGTATGAAAAAAATGCCATGATAATTATTAAAATACAAAAAAATCTAGTGGGTTCAGTTCTGATGCGGTACCGCAGTAGATTACGTTGCTTGAAAAAAAAATTGTACTTATGTACGCGCGGCAGAAGTTATACTTCTTTGGCATGATCGCGATAATTGATATTCACATTTTCGTTAAAGATGTACATTGATAAAATAAAATAGGATGTCTAGGGAGATGATAAATATAGTTGGAATAACATTTTTAAACACAGGGTGGGGTATGTTTGTGATCTTATAATTTATATATAAGTATACATTTTACCTTTGGTCCATTTTCAAAAGTAAAATTTTAGTGCCTGTATAAGGGAACTTTTAAACTATTAACCCATTTTTTCCAGCGTTCCAAAATTCGATTTGTACGTTTGTCCCAGTATTCCAAAATTGGAACAAGCGTTTAAAAAAAAACTGTAATTATGGTAATTAGAAATGTGCATAAAGTTTGCCAACCTGCATTATTCAGAAAAAACACACTTAATTAAAAAAATTGCTGGTATGAAACACTCGGGTATACAGGGGGTGACTAGTTTTACAAAACTCGGGAAAAGACGAATGAAAGGGTTTTCTATTGTTGAATCCATAATTAAAAAAAAATACAAGTACTAAGGTTATTTACCTGCCAAAATTTGTTATTACTTCAGGGCATGTCTATGAAAAACGATTAAAGCGCAAAAAGTATAAATTAACAGTTTTTAAGAAGTTCCGTCTGATGTCGCTAGTATAACCTACATTATTGTTCTATGAAATAACCAGTTTGACGTTATCAGAAAAAACTTTCGTAACAGATATAATTTTACCTTCAGTGCAACAAAAGAAACTAAATTCGAAAAATTCGTTGGAATATAAAATTACAAACCGAGCTCCGGACACTATTTTGTTTTAGTTAGTATTGATTCTAAATCCGACCCTGGATTATAGTACACATTACAACAGTGCAGGCGGCTCTCGATTTAATAATTTAGAGTGGACTTTCAGAGATATTAAATTATTAATAACCCATCTGAGAGAGTCCCTCTGTATCTAATAGGCGGCCCTCAACCCTTCAGCACTTCGTTGGTTGTTTCATCTCTAGTGTTCTACCTAACAATTATTATACAACATACATAACTCCATAATACGACATTACTGTACTTAAAAACTGAATAAGCCTGCACTTATTCAAATATCATCCATCAATGAATTGAATTATTTTTTATGGACGCTTCACTCTTTAAGGTTAGACGTCAAGATTCTTAGTCCGTGAGGTTCCTCAACAGATGGAGTTATAAAAATGCAAAAAACCGGTCAAGTGCGAGTCGAACTCGCGAGAAGAGAGTTCCGTACTATTCTGTTTTCCGTGAATACTTTAAGACTTAAGGTTTTCGTTTAGGTTTTCCTGTAAATTATGGTGAGACCCGACATTGCCTATTTTTTCAAAATTCTAGGCTCAGTAGTTTCGGAGATAAAGAGAGGGGGGCGGTCCATTGTTCATCTATTATCTTAAATAACTTTAAAACAATTTATTTTAAAATTATAAAAAAATATATTTGAGACCCTTACTTTGTAGTAAGGGTCTCAAATATATTTTTTTTATAATTTTAAAATAAATTGTTTTAAAGTTATTTAAGATAATAGATGGACAATGGACCGCCCCCCCTCTTTCATTTGATATACCACACGGTACAGTTTGTTAAACTTTTTTTTTAATTTTCTATTTTTTCCCCAAAAATGACCCCTATGTTCAAAATTCATCTATTTACGTTACACGTCTGTCTTATGGTTACCGACTTACATATGTGTACCCAGTTTGAACTTAATCGGTCCAGTAATTCGGAGAAAATTGGCTGTGACAGGGTGCCAGACAGACACACGAGTGATCCTATAAGAGTTCCGTTTTTTCTTTTTGAGGTACGGAACTCTAAAAATGGCCAAGTTCGAGTCAGATTCGCACACGAAGAGTTCCGCGCCACCGTACAATATCTAACACTACAATTTTTTTTTAAAACAGTTTAGTAAAATCAAACAAGTTCGTTAAGTTTGCAGCGCTAAATGCTCAAACTATATAAGCTTCTGAAAAATTCTATTCACTGTGACGTGATTTCTTATCAACTATTTTTTGTTTGCACTCTGTTTATAGTCTTCAATATTATTGTAGTGTATGTAGATTCGACGTACGATGGAAAAAAATGTAGGGTGAAGTGCGGCAGAGTCATTTTTTTAATATTCGCTCCATAGGTTGTCAAATTCCGTAGGCCTTGTAAACGCTCACAAGGGACACATAAATCTAACTGATAGTTTTTGATAACGCTATGAATGTATATAACTACCACATCGTAACCACCTAACAGCTGGAACAGGGATTGCCAATAAGCGGTTCCTAAGAAAAATGCATGAAACAAGAAATCGCCAACGTTAGGTACTGCCATTAGAAAAACTTATTTTTTATTAGATGTTATTTTATTTTAATTTGTTTCATTGAAAATAATTGAAACTATGTTTATAAAATCCAGTCCGTTGGCGGCTTTAGATAAAATTTCACTGGTTTTTCGTGGTGAAAAAATAATACTCAAAGTATATATTCCATATTTTCATATATTAATAATGAACGCTGAAGAAAAATCGACTTTTAATCCTATAACAAAAATGATTGTTTAAACATTTTAAAGCTTATAAAAAAAATAAAAATATCATCAAATGTCCTGGGTAGAAAATAGTACCAACACTTACGAAAATTATTTATTATTATTAATATGCTTTGCTCACCTTCGGCAGAATATTGTCAAAAAAAAAATTAGGTCAGATATATTTTTTTATAAGACATTATGAAAGATTAACTGTTGAGATATGGCACCGTAGAGTTAACTGATAATTCATTCCGCCGCGAAAGTGGAAAGATTCGAGTTTGAGTTCCGACGGTGACAGTTGTTTGAAAATAATTTTTTCTAATATAGCACTGTAACACTGGATGTTTTGTAACATTTATAGTCAACGATAGCTATTATATTGTTTATATATTTTTATTTTTACAAACAGTCGACATAGCCCACTTCGCTTTGAGAATGCGCAGACACAAGCTATCTCTCTTAAACCGTTGAGCGCTCTTAAGATACTATCGGGACATAATAAATCTAACTGCGATTTTTATTATATCTCCACAATTTTCAGAGATATACTTTCAACTATAAAACATTTTTTTCTTGTTTTGATTTGTGGAAAAGTTCATGAAAATAAAATAAACATAAATAAAAAGTTTGGAAAACTGGTACACAAATGATTAATAACATTTTTGTTTATAAAAGGTCGTCAACTGTCAGGGCCTAGTGCCAACTCATATTTTCAACTTGCTTTCAAATGTAACAATAGAGAAATTAAAATAAATATTATGAAACACAATTTATAATGCAATATTAGAAAAAAAAAATTGTGCATGTCCTTACGTACGCGCGGCAGAATCTTTAGCGTGATCGTGATAATTGATATTCACATTTTCGTTAAAGATGTACATTAATAAAATAAATAAAATAGGATGTCTAGGAAGATGATAACTATAGCTGGAAAAACATTTTTAAACACAGGTTGGGCTGTGTTTGTGGTCTTATAATTTATATACATTTTACCTTTGTGCCATTTTTAAAAGTAACATTTTTAGTACCTGCATAAAGTAACTTTTTAACTATTAAAGGGTTTCTACTGTTGAATCCATAATTTAAAAAAATACAAGTATTGTTAACAACACTAGATTTTAAGAAGTCCCGTCCGATGTGGCTAATATAACCTACTTTGTTGTTTTATGATATAACTATTATGACATTATCAGAAAACACTTAATGTGATAAACATTTATTTTGCTAATACGCAAAAAAAAAAGAATTCAAAACAAAAACTGCCCGTGTTTGGCATAAATATACCGGATATGACGTATTTATGGCGGGTTAAATAACGAAATGAATTTGGTTACGATCTGGTTGTTATCCTTTATGTTATATCTGTAGGTGAAGGATTAAACTAGTTCAATTACAAGAGATGACAGGAGTTTAAAATGTCACCCGGCCAGGACAAATAGCTGATAGAGATACGTTCTGGTTATTACTATACCTGTATGTAACATACAATATGTTGTATCTATATTACACACGAACGAAATGTTTGCCTTGATAATATTAATATACAATATCTATATGAATTATAGTACGTCTGTATTCAGAATTGTAACGGAACGAAATAAAAAAACCCGGGTCGCAGTGCCAAAACCCTGCCGACAATATAGTGTATTTGCTTGTATAGGGCCGTGTGGTTTTATACTTTTATTATGTGAAATTAAGTTTGTTTTTGGGCAAAATAAAAAATTTAACCCCTTAATACACCCCTTAAAATAACATTTTTTTCTTAATTGTAATATTATTATCAATCTAACGTCTTAACCGAATTAAATACACCCTTCAATAAATAAGTCACTATCTGCAAACTAGTGTTTTCATAAAATTTGTAAATCCGGTCCTGTCGGGCCGATTTTATTAAAATTGTGGAGAAACTTTTTAGTCACTACCAAAGGGTTAAATTTCAATTTTAAAACGTTTCGGAGAATTTTTTCGGTATTTTGGGGCCCAAAAACAGTTTTCAACCCCTAAAAACTACCCTTAAAATAGCCCGATTAGGCCCATTTTAAATAGGCTTCTTGCGGTGATGGATTTCAACATGTGGCCCAAATTTCGTTGAAATCAATTAACTCTTTCGAAAGTTATCGCGCGTACACATATATATATATATATATATATATATATATACGTATATAAATATATATATATATATATATATATATACATATATATATAAACATTTTTAAAAATGGTGCCAAAGTGTTTAGGAGGTTATGAAACGTCGAGAAATTTTGGTCCGACCCCTAGGTCCCGCCATCCGACCGACGCCAATAGTGTATGTTGCCATATGGCAAATACACTAATAACAGTTATTAGTGTATTTGCTATATGACAAAATACACTATTGGCATCGGTCGGATGGTGGGACCTAGGGGTCGGACCAAAATTTCTCGACGTTTCATAACCTCCTAAACACTTTGGCATTATTTTTAAAAATGTTTATATATATATATATATATATGTATATATATATTAAAAAAAAAACTTCGGAGAAGTAAAAATTGGTTCTGTGCTAAATTCAAAGACTTGCGGTGACTCGCTCTCAAGATTACGACTTAAACAAAAAAAACTACAGAATTTCGAGGCAGGCAAGAAATTCAAATCAAGCCTGGAAATTCTGTGCCTAAGATGTAGAAAAAAAATTAGTTCCGAGGCAGACAAGGAATTGAAATCCAACCTCGAAATTCTGTGCTCATAAACCTTCAAGAGCAAGAGCAAAAAAAAATGCACAGATGGCGTTTTTTTAGTGGTAGCTTGACAAATAAATATGGAGCTGGGCACACGCCACCTGTGCATTTTTTTTTGCTCTTGCTCTTGAAGGTTTATGAGCACAGAATTTCGAGGTTGGATTTCAATTCCTTGTCTGCCTCGGAACTAATTTTTTTTCTACATCTTAGGCACAGAATTTCCAGGCTTGATTTGAATTTCTTGCCTGCCTCGAAATTCTGTAGTTTTTTTTGTTTAAGTCGTAATCTTGAGAGCGAGTCACCGCAAGTCTTTGAATTTAGCACAGAACCAATTTTTACTTCTCCGAAGTTTTTTTTTTAAGATTTCACGTCTTTTTCCAAAGTCTAAGGCTTTTTTTTATTTTGCCTCCAAAATAAAAATATGTGCGTTCTTAGAATTAAGAGGCCATTTTCTTTTCTTACCGGTTTGATCTTTTATATAAATTATACGATATAAAAAAATAATTAAACACAACAATTCTGAAAATATATATTCTGTATATATGAAAAACCCCCAAACGCAATACAAAACCACCAAAACTCAATATAAAACCCCCAAAATGCAATATAAAACCCCCAAAATGCAATATAAAACCCCCAAAATGCATTATAAAATCCCCAAAATGCAATATGAAACCCTCAAAATGCAATATAAAACCCCCAAAATGCAATATAAAACCTCCAAAATGCAATATAAAACTCTCAAAATGCAATATAAAACCCCCAAAACGCAATATAAAATCTTCAAAACGCAATACAAAACCTCCAAAACGCAATATAACCTCCCAAAATGAGTACCACTTGTATTGATATTATGGGCTTTTCGTATGCCGTACCAAACTACATTTATGACGAAACTTTTCTTGACAAATGTCACATCCAAAAGTTGATATTTGCGAGACTTTTGTCACCACTAATTACTAAAAAAACCCGGGTCGCAGTGCCAAAACCCTGCCGACAATATAGTGTATTTGCTAATACAGGCAGTATGGCTTTATTATGCGAATTTAACTTGGTTTTTGGGCAAAATAAAAAATTTGACTCCTTAATACACCCCTTAAAATAACATGGTTTTTCTTAATTGTAATATTATTATCAATCGAACCTCTATACCAAGTTATATACACCTTTCAGTAAATAATTCACTATCTGCAAACTAGTCTTTCGTAAAATTTTTAAATCCGGTCCTGTAGGGCCGATTTTATTAAAATTTTGGGGGCACTTTTTAATTGCTACTAAAGGGTTAAATTTCAATTTGGAAACGATTCTGAGATTTTTTTCGGTTTTTTGGGGCCTAAAAACTTTTTTCAACCCCTAAAAGCTACCCTTTAACTGATCCGATTCGGCCCATTTTAAATAGGCTTCGTCCGGTGATGGATTCCAATATGTGTGCCAAATTTCGTTAAAACGAATTAACTCCTTCGAAAGTTATAGCCCGCACACATATATATATACCTATATATATATATATAAATATATACATATATATATATATATATATATATATATAAACATTTTTAAAAATGGTGCCAAAGTGTTTAGGAGGTTATGAAACGTCGAGAAATTTTGGTCCGACCCATAGGTCCCGCCATCCGACCGACGCCAATAGTGTATGTTGCCATATGGCAAATACACTAACAAGAAAATAATTTATTAGTGTATTTGCCATATGGCAACATACACTATTGGCGTCGGTCGGATGGCGGGACCTAGGGGTCGGACCAAAATTTCTCGCCGTTTCATAACCTCCTAAACACTTTGGCACCATTTTTAAAAATGTTTATATATATATGTATATATATATATATATATATATATATATATATTTATATATATACGTATATATATATATGTGTGCGGGCAATAACTTTCGAAAGAGTTAATTGATTTCAACTAAATTTGGCACACGCGTTGAAATCCATCACCGCAAGAAACCTATTTAAAATGGGCCTAATCGGGCCACTTTAAGGGTAGTTTTTAGGGGTTGAAAAATGTTTTTGGGCCCTAAAATACCGAAAAAATTCTTCAAATCGTTTCAAAATTGAAATTTAACCCTCTAATAGTAATTAAAATGTGTCCCTAAAATTTTAATAAAATCGGCCTGACAGGACCGGACTTACAAATTTTATGAAAACGCTATTTTGCAGATAGTGAATTATTTACTGAAAGGTGTATAGAGGTTCGATTGATAATAATATTGCAATTAAGAAAAAAAATGTTATTTTAAGGGGTGTATTAAGGAGTAAAATTTTTTATTTTGCCCAAAAACCAACTTAAGTTCGCATAATAAAGCCACACTGCCTGTATAAGCAAATACACTATATTGTCGGCAGGGTTTTGGCACTGCGACCCGGGTTTTTTTTATTATATAAAAGAAAATTGGAAACTAATGTAAATAAATATCATGTAAAAAACGAAACAGTTGAAAAAAAACAAAATTTACACACGTCGGTCCTGGGATCCGAACTCTGGCAGTAATTAAAATGTGTCCCTAAAATTTTAATAAAATCGACCTTACAGGACCGGATTTAAAAATTTTAAGAAAGACTAGTTTGCAGATAGTGAATTATTTACTGAAAGGTGTATATAACTTGGTATAGAGGTTCGATAGATAATAATATTGCAATTAAGAAAAAAAAATGTTATTTTAAGGGGTGTATTAAGGAGTAAAATTTTTTATTTTGCCCAAAAACCAACTTAAGTTCGCATAATAAAGCCACACTGCCTGTATAAGCAAATACACTATATTGTTGGCAGGGTTTTGGCACTGCGACCCGGGTTTTTTTGTAATTGTTACCAAAAAATTCAGTAGCCAAATTAAGAGGATATGTTACTAAATAACCGACTATTTAATCGAAGGTAAGCTCGGGTGAAATGAGAGCGTAACGAAAAGTGAAACACCTGTATACTCGCCACTCAGTGCGTCAGTGAGAGATAGAAGAATATCTCCGCACTTCTTGCGGAATAAACTATCCATACAGTTAGAAAGACGTGTTTCAATCTATAACAGCGGGCCGAAAGAAAGTAACAGCGGGACGAAAGAGTTACCTCGTGTACACTGACACGTGAGACTGTCGCCAGCCAGTAGTGGCAAACAACGGTTATTGCGGATAACCTCAAAATTGCTCACTTGAATGTTATTAGTTTTTTTATATAAGTGTGAAAGAAAAATAGTACCTATACACCACACGGGCAGAAAGTTGAAAGCCCTGAACTGCGCGACATGATGCCCTCGGCTTCTCGTCGGACACCATGTCGCGCCTTGCAGAAATTTCAACTTTCTGTCCGTGTGGTGTAATATACTATTGTATTAGGTTATGCTATTGGCAATAATGGCAAAAAACCTTTGTTGTCGAGCGTCAATAATCTACAATATCTATCGTACAACATGACAAATGTATAATCTCTCGAAAAACGATTCGTCGGACGAGCTTACGTTGGGTATTATTTATTAGCGACTTCGACTGATTTATTGCTGGCCGTGAATCAGGTGCGCGCCGTCATGTATGTGTGTCTGTTTGTGTGAAAGCGCGCGAACCGGGGACCCGGGTGCCTGTGTATCACAGCCTCCGACCGTCCTCTGTTAATTTATAAGCTGCTAAAACTGACACAAGCTGCACACACTAAACACACAAATACAGACTGTGTAATCGTTTGACACATGAAATTGATTTTAATTCATAGGCATGTAATGTCTTACTCGCACGTTTCTCGAAAATCGACCGTTATGTTTCAAATGAACTTTCGCTATACCACTATTTCACGAACCGCTCAATCAATCCCAGTGGTCGAGTTGCTTGGCCCCCTTCTATCAATAGTACCTACTGAGAATTTTGACAACTGACCTTAGTCGACTTGAGGCTTTATTTGCGTGAAGGTGTTTTTGCGCCGAAAATTTCTAAATTGCTCCACTAAAACATAAACATCTCGGGAGCTACAAGTACGATCGCGAACTAAATCTCTTCAATAACACGAATTCCGACTACCAGAAGCATTTGAATCTAAAAATCGCAATAAAACTCGAACAAGAAATTTCAAACCGAAAACCGACAAATACAGAGTGTCAACAAGCCTATCGTTTGAGACTAAAATTAAAGAAATCGGGCGGGAACTTCGAAAATGGCAACCATTTGAAGATTGATGAAACCCCGTCAATCCATGGTTCCATGTCTACCAGTAGTCCCACGACTAGGAGGGCATTTAAAAAAAAAATATTTATGAATTACTAGTTTTTCGATCCGGCTTCACCCGAATAAATTTTGGTTAGCCAATGAAATAATAATAATACGCATATTTATTGCAGAAATTATTTTACATAAACATCTACAAAAGGCGCAAAATGCAGTCTAAAAGGCTTGTTTTCAATTCTGACCATGGAATCTAAACTAGCAAATGCATTTTATAGTTGTACACTTGTAACAAAGCAAGGTTAAATTTTAACAACTAAACAAGGAACATACTATTACCTGTATTCACAAACGGTTACATATCAACTGTTGAATCGTTGAGAATAATCGTAGATTACGATTAATCGTAGGTACACTTGCAATAATCATGAATTAATCATAACCGTTGCATCGCTAATATCAACTTAAAAAGTCGACGTAGGCGACTTTGTCTTGTGGCCCGAGATATTGCATTCAGTATACGTAGAAACAGTCTACCAGAGCATTTACTTATCTAGAAGTGGTCGAGATATAGGATAATAGAAGTTAGGTGGTGCGGTGGTTCCCCCGTTGACTCTAAAGTGGTCAGTCGAGGTTCTGTTCGCCTGATCCAACGGACGCAGCGTTGCACGGCGGTGAGGACGCGTCACTTCCACAGCCTGTTAGATTTATGGACACCCCTCGCCTTGCAGTAATATGTTACGGAAGCATATAGCGTCGCGATGCTTCCTGAGAGATATGTACACGTGTCGTCTTCCTTTTCACCTATTATTGACCACTTCCTTTTCTAGTCGATTCACAACTGAACTTGGTCACTAATTATTTATTTTCAGATCAACAACAGCCAGGATTATTTGGACATTATTCAAACCTATCTTTATTTTTTAAGTTAATTGAAATCGCCGATAAAGCTGACTTCGATGCGGTATTCATAGCTGACACATCTTATTTTTTTCTGATAACGTCAGAATAGTTATTTCATAAGCTATACTAGCGACATCGGATGGAATTTCTTAAAAGATACAGTGTTGTTAACAACTTTTGGCAGTTAAATAATCTCAATACTTGTATTTTTTAATTATGGATTCAACAGTATTTTACTTTATCAGTGTACATTTTTAACGAAAATGTGAATATCAATTATCGCTATCACGCCAAAGAAGTATAACTTCTGCCGCGTGTTCATAAGTAAACGCACTACTTTTTTTATTATTGAAGTTATACTTCTTTTGGTGCGTTGAGAGTAAAATTTTAGCACGCAACAGACATAATATGAAGTTGGCCGCGTTAATAAAAATTCGAAAGTATGTTGGTCATACGAGGCCCAGATTGAAATAACAGATGGGCGAAATCAATACACATTATGTCATCTGGAAACTATATAATAGTATACTAGACAACTATAACCTTTGATTAATACAACCAATGTGTCATACAGCGGAAAAAAGTAAAAACCAAAATGAAATTTTGAAAATGTTTTCAAATATTTGAGGTTAATTTTTATGTACAGCTTCCGTTGGACATCTATTGTGTCAAAATTCAAAAGAAACATTCTTCTTGGAATTCTTTTAACTCGTTCAATAAAATAATGTCATTTTGGTTACCCAGTATAATATGTAAACGGTATATAACGGTACAGAGATACATTCTGAAGGACTCGACAAGTATGCATTAAGCGAAAAGTACGCTTCTGCCGATTGAGGCTCTCAAACTTTACAGAAAGCACCCTGAGAAATGTTCTTCGAGCTTGTAAACCTACATTGTTCGCACAATTGCGATATATTCAACAAATCATTTCAGCAACAATAAAAACCTAACAATTTCTACTTGAAGATATAGGCATAGAAAATAGAAAGTGTGACAAAGATCCCCTCTCAACTTCAAGACATCCTCGGCGACAACAGAGACAGTTATCGTCAAACTATTTCAGTTCTTAGAAAACACTGAACTTCTCACCAAAATCTGATCAGTGATAGTGACCACTCATATATTTGGAGGTAATGGCCTTGCTGCCGAAGTCCTTATCGCCCTAAATAAAAAAAACTATATTTTTTAAGAAATTCCGTCCGATGTCGCTAGTATAACCTAGGTACTTTTTGGGAATAGAAACACATTCTCATCCCACTTTATACTTCGCTGTGGTCTATCAACCTTAACTTCAAGTTGGTGTGTCTTACATCAAACTAGGGATGTCGGAAGTGCCAAAAAGTATCGATATATATCGTATCGATATTTTTTTTTAAGTATCGATATCGGTACCGATATATTTTTAAAAAAATGTCGATATATCGGTCCAATTTGAAAGAGAACATTGGCACTCGAAGAAATTCAGTATACATATTGGCTAGCTTAATATAATCTCAAATAGCAATTAACGGACATTATTTCTAGTAAATCAACTAATAAATATTTATCTGAAATCAAAAACAACGATAAGATTTTTTTTTGTTTATTAATAAAATGTCTAATACATTTAGGAGCAGATAATTTTAGAGATTAATCGAACAATTAATAAAGCCAGGGATGGTGAACCTATGGGATGCGTGCGAGAGGTGACATTCGACAGAAAATTGTTGGTACAGCATGAATTGAGGTATAAATCGAAATAATTAAAAATATTCTGGATGTTGTAGAAATGAAATGAAATATTGCATGACTAGACATTTTGACTGTTTATTATTCCGAAAATATCGAAAAATCCGGTGAACAAGGAAAGTGTTTGATATGTGTTTTATTCCCTGTTGTTTTTCAGTGAAGTTTTCGATTTGTCGGAATAATTAGACGGCCCTAATCAGTCGCGGTAGTACCTACAAAAATATCGGTTTCGATACTCGGAATTTTATATCGATATATCGAAATATTAAATATCGGCCAAAAATATCGATATATCAAATAAAAAATATCGATATATCGATATTTTTTCGACATCCCTACATCAAACCCAAAATGTAACTAAACTTTAGTATAAAACGGTATCAAGGTGGCTGGCTAAAAACATAAGATACTGATTGTTGCCATTGTTGTGTTATCGTTTTTACAAATGTTAAAATTGAACATAAAATAAATATTATAGTTTGAAACGTGTCACCTATGAATACAAAATAAAACTATACTGCATCGAAGTTGTTAATTTTATCGACGATTTCAACATTGCCGATACACGTAGCACATGGTGTCTTATGTTCGCTGCCGTAACAGAACATCATGCTGTGTGTGCAACTTCCATAACAGAGAAAATTTTACCCTCAATGCCCCAAAAGACATATAATTCTATGTAAATTCTATGTAAGCGATTTGGGCTTTTCGTCACAGCGTTTTACAAAACCCGACATTCAGAGATCAGTGACTTTCATAGACATTTGCTTCAGCTCTTCAATCCGGAGGGAAGAGGGGTGAGGGTTGCGCAATTACTTGCGTTTTGTTGTGCGGTCAAAAAGACAATGCCTATCTGCTATTGTCAGAGCACTCTAACGTACTCTATCTCTGTCGCACATCTATTATATAGGGTTGCAGCTATTTCAGTCTATTACTATAACTTTTTTGTTGCGATTTGGTGAAAAAATATTTTTGTAAAACTTCTAGGACAGGAATCCAAAAAATTAGCTTAGGGATTCAAGATAAAAGCTGTATTCAATGAAAATTTTGCAATTTTTTTTTATTTTGGATCCCTAAGCTAATTTTTTGGATTCCTGTCCTAGAAGTTTTACAAATATAAAAACTGGATCGCAACGCTCTTTATTTAGGTAGTTTGTAAAAAAAATATTTTTATTCATTAAACAGTTTCAAATATCTCAAAAACCATATTAGTGATGTGGTAGCGAGCGAAGTGTCCTTCTTGGCTGCTCACTTATATACTTCCCTGTAAGCAGTTTGGAAGGACACTTCGCCCGCTACCACATCACTAATATGGTTTTCGAGATGTTTGAAACTGTTTAATGAACAAAATAGCTCCATAATGGTGGGAGAACGGGTTTATCCACTCTCTCTCCCACCATAAAACACCTGTTATATTTTCCCCACAATTTTCAGGGATAGTTTATAAAAGGAAAGAATTAGAATTACAAAAGTGTCAGCAGATTTATGTGACATTTTTATTGGACAGTTATTCCAACAGCCGTAAGTTTCAAGACTAAATTAACTGCAGCTTAAAACCGTTGTTAAATGCAGGGAAAACCGACATGTTTTATTTTATTAATTCCGGTCAGTAAATAAAATCAAAATTGCAACGAACTACAACTGTAAACTATCGCAATGTCGTTTCTTTGTATGAAACACATAAAAAGCTTTACTGGAATTGTACTGACATTTGCCGCGCACAGAAAATCTAAAAAAAGTTACCTGTATATCGGCCCGTCATTTTTTTAACACGCTTTTATTAACTTCATCTGTATGTTTGTTTGTTTGTACAGGAATCTTTGAACGTGAAATTCACTTACTTCAAAACGTTAAATTAAACTGAAACTTTGCACACTTATCAAGGACCGATGACAATACAATAATTTAATAAATCTGTCCCCTTATCCTGACCAGGGCCTTCAGGATAAAAAAACTTGAAAAATTACAGCAAGCAAGCAACACGCTGTATAGTGACATACGTTGCGTTACCTACCCCATAATCAAATGCAACATCGTTTTTCAGTTTTATAAATCAAATTAGAGTTTAAAAAGTAAAACAACACGCTTTTATGAACTAAAAAATGTAAAATAATTCGACAACATAATTAGTTTCATTATAAAAAACATGGGGTGCTATCTACTTAAATTAGCTAGTAAATGAAAAATTATTACCGATATTAAGCACTCCACGCCTTTTACAGTAAAGCTAATTTTGTTGTCAAATTATTTTGCACTTTTTAGTTCATAAAAGCGTGTTGTTTTAGTTTTTTAAAACTAATTTTATAGTTTCTGTAAACTATTATTTTTATATAGCAGTCAGGTTCTTTGGCCAGTTTCAGTTAGGGGGTGTCGCGTCATGCACGCGCGAGCTCCAGAGTTTGCGGTTGGGGCGGCGGCGGCGGCCCACAACTAATGGATCAAGTATCGCCACCAGTCAACGGCCATCTCCTAAGCTGTGTCCTTTATTCAACAGGACAGCAGGCTTTTTGTTTGATTGGCTAGGCGAGACATTCACAGTAAATGTAAAAAGTTGCCCCCGTTTAATGCACCGCAATGCGTCCCCGCCGATACACAGGGATAAAACGTTCGCGGTTAAAGCCGATACACACAACCGAAGCTGTGACATTACACATTTTCAAAGCATATGAAACACACACTGATTTGTATGTATTTTTGCGCCACTACGTCACTTAATTTACCGTCAATTGTTAAACAGATTGCGACATTTGTTTTTTCTGAATGAAATTATTAAAATTTTTTAATTGCATTTTTTTAATGAAAACATTAATTTTAAGATTTCGTCATTAGAGAGAAAAATAATCTCTAAAATGGAGGATCAAACTTTAATTTTGATGCAATATTAAGGGAGATATTTCATACCGACAAAAAACACCTTTGAGAAATAATATACCGATATACAGCAACGAGTTGACAAAGAATGTCCGTACATGAATTGACCACCAAACTAAGCGATGTAAGCCAAAACTTACGCTTTTCATACAGTATTAAAGGAGATATTTCATACCGACAAAAAAAACACCTTTGAGAAAAAATTACGCCGATGTTTTACCTATGGTATGACATAAGTTATACCTAAGAGTTATATATGTTTTTATACGCATGCGCAGTCATGCTAAATCATTCATCTGTTTAACAGTAATCACCCGTGCAGAAAATCAAAGGTGTTCAAAAATAAATCAATGGAAAGCAATTAAAAAGCATATGTGTTGTTTTGTTGTCAATGAAGTGGTTACAATGTGTTAAAATGCACCCGTTAAAAATTGTTGTTAATAAATTAAGTCAACTGAATCGAATGCAATCATTATTATTATGACAACTTTTCTCCACAGCTGGTTTATTAATGAAAGACATTTCATTCACAACAATAATTTTACGACCGCTATATTACGGCTATGTAAAGAAAACCAAGGCTTTAGCCAAGGTTATTAGATACAGAGGTGACCACGTTCCATTGGACAGTAGTGGGGGATGACGTCATTCAGCGGAATGTAAATTGATATTGCGTGGTTAATTTAAAAAAAACATCTTCCAGCTGACGCCATTCATTAACGAGACGATCTGTGTAACCAATGACCTTGCGTGTCTGTCCCTTATTCGCACGATATACCTTCGTTTCTCTTGAAAAATACAATATTTTCATGGCTCCGAAAAAAGCTCGAGTAAATTATTTTTCTGAAGATTTTAAGTAATTCACAAAATTAATAATATGAACGGTCATTCATTCATTAACGAGGTAACCTGTGTGTTTCTATTGATCTTGGACTTTAACGATTTTATAAAAACGGTCGGGTTGACACAGACCAAAAATGGTTGTGTATAAACGGGACTTAAAGAATCAAATATGGAAGACATTACCTGCATAAACATAAGTGATAGGGTTTTTACCCGGCTCTTTTGATATACATAATTTATACACAGCAATACACATATGACAAAAATAATGAGCTGGGGGTTTTGAATAGCACGTAACTTAATGCGCATGCTTCAAACAAACTGTGCAAGCAAATAATTAAATAACACGTGTTTAGTACGCATAAAATGCGTGTATATGTAAGTGTTCACTGTATTTGTGTGTAAACGCAAATGGGTGACCAAAAAACAAAAATTCAGCTGACATTTCATTTTAAAATTTATAGCTGATTTCAAAAATTTATTTCAAATGATTTTGGAGTTTTATAATAATATCCAAAAATAATATCTACTGAAAATTTACGACGTAAATGAAAAATTTTAATACTGAAATGAGATGTATTTAATTTTCAATAACTGAATTTTTTCCAGATATACTTCGGCTCAAAGTCATTACGATATTTTTAATTAACTCCGAGCTGGGTAGAATAGTGGTGACACCACTAGACTCGCATTCGGGAGGTACGGGTTCGAATCCCGACGGGGGCAGATATGGCTGGGATTTTTTCCTACTGCCTCTCGCCGAGGAACGGTAATTCCTGTACAGGCCATTTGATTGAGGTTTTCCATGGTTTCCCTCAATTAATTTCAGATAAATATCGAGATGGTTCCTTATTTGAGGCCATGGCCGATTACCTATCAAACTCCTAGTTCAATAATTATCTACCTTATCCAAATTTCCTATAATTCCTTCATTCGTCCATTGCTATTACATAAGGTGAAGTTTTAAAAATGTAGAAAAATAACGGGAAGTGTGGTAGATAGAAAATAGTAGTGGTGCGAATGGCGTCCGTTATGACATAAAGTCGAGAAACGGACGCTAGACGCATTATTATTATTATTTTTAATTAACTACTTTAATAAGAGGTAAATTATTTTTGAGGCATATAAAAAAACTAATTTTCAATTTTTGGTGTTTTGAAATAGCCCACACATCTAAGTTTAACGGAAAAAAATATTTTTATTTTTTAATTTTTAGGTCTGCTAAACATTTGAATACAATTTTTGGCCATCCTCATCCTTGTTTGCATATCATATGTGGGGTGTAGCAACTAGTTTATGATTTCTTTGAATTCATAAAATACTCAAATATTAAACAACCATTCGTTAATTTGTCTTCTCGTAATTCGAAATCTCGAGAAGTGCTTTAAAAAAATATTGACGGATATCACGTTTTCTAATTTAACTTTTAGGACCAAAAATACGTTTTTTGAAATTTTTAAGCAGCAAGCCAAATTTGGTGAAGCTTACTACCGCATACTGTCACTGTTCTACTATTCACTTGTTCCAATAATAATATTATTAAAATTTTGAAACTTCGCTGTCAAAAATAAAATTGTGCATCTCACTCAGTGAAACGTGAATTTAAATAGGGTTCTGCGCTGACAGTAAACAAAGTGAATAAAATATATAAGATATAAGTTTTAATTTCTACAAGCTGCAGAACGGCTATTTAATTGTTAAACATTCATTGTTACAATGCTAAATCGGAAAAATGTATTTTTACCCACCAACACCGTCGGGATTCAAACCCGAATCTTTCCACTTTCGCGGCGGAAAGTGGAAAGATTCGGGTTTGAATCCCGACGGTGTTGGTGGATAAATATACATTTTTCTGATTTAGCATTGTAACAATGAATGTTTAACAATTGAATAAAATATAATTCAAGGTGGTCCGTGAAAAATCGCAATCTGTAAAGCTCGGACGTACATACAGAAAACTGCTGTTCGCGATTTTCAATTACAATTTTCGAATTAATTATGAGCTCTAATCAAATTAGAAATGATTCCGTTCTGTGGAATAGAATCTCCCTTTTTCAAAAAACTACAAGTTGAATGAATTTCATCCGAAATTAACCTAGATATAACTTCTTATATGAACGAAACTCAAAACAAAGCGATAATAGAACACATTCGCTAGTAGCAGATGTGCAAATACACTTCGTAAAATCAGCATTATTTCTACTATTGTGATTCCGTGAACCAGCTCCGGCACCCGATGTTATGCCATATATCAGCTCTCGCGCAGTGTGTCACACAGGCGGTAATAATTTACTTGTCACAGAACCGTAAGGGTTGCGATGAGTGATTTAGTGAAAGGGATGAAGGGTTTAGCGGTGATTAGTGGCCGCCAACTGAGACCCGCCACCACCCACACAACCAAAGCACAAACCTTGCCAAGAAGGGCCTTTTCACTATTACATAATATTATATACGTATGATTGTACCTCTATATGTAGCACTTATACTTAGAACGTACCTCTTTTATAAAACGCGCTCAAAATGCAAAAATGCGTATGTCGATTTTTTCATACCCTATTTTGTACAACATAAAAATTAATCATTTAAGTCAATGTTATTAGATACACAGGTAATCCCCTCCCCTTGTATATAAGTGGGGGTAACGTAATTGGTATCAAAGAGATACGTCGCAAAAGAAGTTTTACCTCAAAAATATAGGAGACAAAACTGACACGTTAATTTTAACCTGAAGTTAAAAGCAATAACCAAACGCAATTAAATCATTTCTCCTTTAATGTTACAGAGATTTCCCCTTCAACGGCGCAGACAATTTTAAAACAGATACGTCGCTATAAAGGTTTATACCTCAAAAATATAGCAGACAAGAGTGATGCGTTAATTTTGAAGTTAAACGCAATATGCAAACACAGTTAAATCATTTCCCCTTTATGGTTACAGATTTCCCCTTCAACGGCGCAGAAAATTTCTAACAGATGCGTCGCTAAAGAAGTTTTACCTCAAAAATCTAGCAGGCAAGAGTGACGAGTTAATTTTTTACCTGAAGTTAAAAACAATAAGCATACACAGTTAAATAATTTCCCCTTTGAGTTACATATTTCCCTTTCAACGACGCAGAAAAATTAAATAAGATGCGTCACTAAACAAGTTTTATTTCAAAAATATAGCAGACAGGGCAGACTCGTTAATTTTGATCTGAAGTTATAACCAACTCAACTAAAAACTAGTTTAAATGATTTTTAAGATTGTAGTTAAATATTTGTTATAATTTATAGAACCATAAAAGTTGCCATTTAAAGTTTCAAATCTTACGTAGCCGAGTATAAAGATAAACCTCAAGCTTATTGACAGAACCAAATCCATATTGTATGCTTATTCAATGAGCAATGGAATTTTAAATAACGATCTTCTTATGTCTGCTATAAAATATAAATCGCCTGTTTATTGTTTCCCGCAAAAATGGATAAATATAACGCATTAGTGATGGAATGAAATAACAGTAACAGTTATTTTTAAACTGTTAATGGTTCACATAAATAACAGTTCCCGCAATAGGGTACTTGCATGGATTTTTCTGAAGTTATGCTTCTTTTTAGGGATGTCGAAAAAATATCGATATATCGATATTTTTTATTTGATATATCGATATTTTTGGCCGATATTTAATATTTCGATATATCGATATAAAATTCCGAGTATCGAAACCGATATTTTTTTCCTGTAGCAACACTTGTATGTACTATCGCGACTGACAATGGCCATTTAATTATTCCGAAAATATCGAAAACTCCATTGAAAAAGAAACATATATGTTTTTACATATTAATAATCGTTCGGTTAATTTCTAAAATAATCTGCTCGTAAATGTATTAGACTTGTGATTAATAAATTAAAAAAATTCTTATCGTAGTTTTTGATTTCGGATAAATATTTTTTAGTTGATTTATTAGAAATAATGTCCGTTAACTGCTATTTGAGATTATATTACGCTAGCCAATATGTCTACTAAATTTATTCGAGTGCCAATCTCTTTCAAATCGTACCGATATATCGATATTTTGTAAAAAATATATCGGTACCGATATCGATACTTGAAAAAAATATCGATACGATATATATCAAAACTTTTTGGCACTCCCGACATCCCTACTTCTTTTGACGCATTGAGAGTAAAATTTTAGCAGGCAACGGAATTTGCGCGTGTACAGCTAACGAAAATTCGACAATATGAAGTTGTTCATGCTAACAGAAATTCGACAGTATGAAAATTCGACGGTGCGAAGTTGGGCATAAGAGGCTCAGACTGAAACGACAGATAGATGAAATCAACGCACTTTCTGTCATCTGGAAACTATATGATATACTAGAAAACCTAAATGAAATTTTGAAAGTGTCCTTAAATATTTGAGGTTCATTTTTGTAAGTATTATTCTTAAACTTTATGAAGATTTTATTTCAGGATATTATTTGCACGTCGGTCAACTAGTTTATAGGTGCTCGATAGCTTAGGCCATTAGCGACCGATTTATATCTATATTACATTTGTTACTAATTTTGTAATCATAAATTAAAAATCCAATTCATACTTTTCCAGTTTTTATTAACACGCTTTTATTAGCTTCAACTGTATTGTTTGTTTGTATAGGAATCTTTGAACGTGAAATTCACCCACTTCAAAACATCAGATTAAGCTGAAACTTTGCACACTTATCAAGGACCAATGACGGTACAATAATTTAATAAGTTTGTCTCACTATTCTGACCAGGACCTTCAGGATGAAAAAAAACTTGAAAACTTACAGCAAGCAAGCTAACACCCTGACGTACGTTGCGTTGCCTACACTATAGTTAAATGCAATATTGTTTTTTAGTCTTATAATTAATATTAGAGTTTAAAAAAACTAAAACAACACGCTTTTATGAACTAAAAAAATCAAAATAATTTGACGACAAAATTAGCTTTACTGTAAAAAGCATTGGGTGCTATCTACTTAAATTTTCATAATAGCTCTACGTTTCCATACAATTAGCTAGTAAATGAAAAATTTATTAGCGATATTACGCACTCCACACTTTTTACAGTGAAGCTAATTTTTTGGTCAAATTATTTAGCAATTTTTGGTTCATAAAAGCCTGTTGTTTTAGTTTTTTTAAACTTTAATTTTTATATTGACTTTTTGCTTTTTTGTCTTTGGTAATTAATATAAAATTTATTTTAATTTTTATATTACTTTCTTCAAGACTTCAAGAAACTTATATGATAACTGTTATTTAGAACATTTAGAACACATGCTATTGTAAAAGAACTGTTTTTTTCTCGATTAGTATTTACTATAACACATTACGTAAACAAACGGCCGTCGAGTTTTCAGCGCGATGTAATGCAGTTATCAATAATGCATTTCAATCGTAAAAAAAAGTATTCCCGGAGACATTTCGACTGTTCCGCTACATTTATTTTGACGCAAATGTATTTTAAAAGACTGCGATGATACTCTGTTTAAAGAGATAACATTGTTAAAATCCCTCTCGCGTCGCCGCCCGATCAATGCTACGAGGGGCTGAGGACGACGTCGCCGTCGCCCCACCGCCGCCGTTTTGAAACTTCAATCAAAGCGACGGAAACAAATCAAACCGTTGTCAGTTCAGATTATATAGACGTCCGACAGCTAAGATCATTAACGTTTAGTAGACTTAGTTCAGTAAATCAAATATTACATAAAAAACTTTTATAAAGCCAAGCTTTTATTGCAGTGTACTGAAAAAGGATAAAAAGTTTTTTTAATAATCTAAGTTCATAATTATAAAAACGTGGGTCGTGACTCATATAGCTTGCAACCCACGCTTTTATGATTATGAACTTAAATTATTAAAAATTATTTTTAGTACACTACAATAAAAGTTTGTCTTTATAAAAATTTCTTTTTCTACTTTTTAGTTATGTCTTTGGCTGCCATATTGGATTTCAATTAACGTCACACAGTTTACTGTATTGTGTGTACAAAATTTCAGCTCAATCAGAAACCGGGAAATAGGTCAAATTTAACTTGCAAGATTCGATTACAGACAGACAGACACCGTGACAGGTGAAACTAAATAAAAGCTTGTAAAAATAGCATAACCGGTATAAGGGCCAAAGTTTTGAAACTTTGTACAGTTAGATGACAAAATGATGCAAAAAAAGTTTCTTTGAAATATCTTGCTTCGGGTGCCTTGAAGGCAAAAATCGTTTGTTTGAAATTAAAATAGAATTAAATTTTCTACAAAATATGTTTAATACATTTTTTCTCTAAACTAAATAGTTTCTGTGCAAATAAAATTATGATTTTTGCAATTACCAATAATTATGCAATCTTAACTAAATTTTGTATATTTATTTGAGACGTACTTGATCCAACGATTCTGAAATGTTTAGCCTTACAAATTTTATATTTTCAATTCTAGAACAGTTTTCTACCGGACGTGACGCAAGCGTCTAGAAAATTTCGGAGGAAAACTTGTTGTGAAACGGAAAATAATATAAAGGAAACACACGGTTCACATTAAATAGAAGTCTCTGAATAGAATTTCCACTCTATTATATTACGTAACTGACCATTAACGGTGCGAAATATTCGCACGGGTCCGCTAGTTAACCATTATTAAGAAACTTACGCAACAGTGACCGTAATGAAACAATTGTTATTTTTTCCCATTGGCTTCAGGGATTTAATCCTATATATGCCAGACACAATGTGTTATTAGTGTATTTGCCATAAGGCAACATACACTATTGGCGTCGGTCGGATGGCGGGACCTAGGGGTCGGACAAAAATTTCTCGACGTTTCATAACCTTCTAAACACTTTGGCACCATTTTTAAAAATGTTTATATATATATGTATATATATATTTATATATATATATATATGTGTACGCGCGATAACTTTCGAAAGAGTTAATTGATTTCAACGAAATTTGGGCCACGTGTTGAAATCCATCACCGCAAGAAGCCTATTTAAAATGGGCCTAATCGGGCTATTTTAAGGGTAGTTTTTAGGGGTTGAAAACTGTTTTTGGGCCCCAAAATACCGAAAAAATTCTCCGAATCGTTTCAAAATTGAAATTTAACCCTTTGGTAGTGTTTAAAAAGTGTCCCCACAATTTTATTAAAATCGGCTCGACAGGACCGGATTTACAAATTTTATGAAAACACTAGTTTGCAGATAGTGACTTATTTATTGAAGGGTGTATTTAATTCGGTGTAGACGTTAGATTGATAATAATATTACAATTAAGAAAAAAATGTTATTTTAAGGGGTGTATTAAGGGGTTAAATTTTTTATTTTGCCCAAAAACAAACTTAATTTCACATAATAAAAGTATAAAACCACACGGCCCTATACAAGCAAATACACTATATTGTCGGCAGGGTTTTGGCACTGCGACCCGGGTTTTTTTGAAATTACTTCTTTCAAGGAAAATCGCTCAGCAAGGATGTAAATTTTGCAAACTTGACCTGCGATCAAAATGACGCAGGGAACGAGACAGTAGTGAAACATAAAAACTGTAATGCGACGGATTTCCCTTTGGTATTCGCCACATGCAGGACTGACAAAGACAGATATAACATTATATCGTCGTCCATAATATACAAGTATTATAGACAGATATAATGATATTATCATCGTTTATGCAATTCTCTTTCAGCATTGCGCGTATGTTTCTGACTTGTCAAAGTGGTACCATGAAATCCATTGCATTTAAATCGCACCACAATATTGGCAATTTTTTTTAGTATTACGACAATCATTGTTGATAGTTCTCAAAATCTATTCATCCATGGAACGGTTCGTTTTAGCTTTTAAGCGAGCATGAAAGGTCCTTTATCAATGTTAAAATAAGTAAATTGTTAATGATAAAGGTGCATATTGCTACACCGAAGTCGATCCTGGATTATATAATCTTAAGATTTTAAAAAAATAGGTAAAAAAACTTTTAAGTTGAACGGTTCTATTTTAAATCATGAGCTGTACCAAAAACTACAGAAAATAATCTGGGACTTTTAATAGACTTCTACACTAATATTATAAAGACGAAAGATTTGTATTTTTGTATGTATGCAATGAATAACCTCAAAAACTACTGTGCCGATTTAAAAAATTCTTTCACCATTAGAAAGCTACATTCACCCTGAGTAACATAGGCTATACCGTAAGACAAAAATGTCACGAAAAACTGATATACGGTGATACCAGGTGTTATTAGATTATACCGGGTGTTTTTAGATTATACCGGATGTTTTTAGATTATACCGGGTGTTTTTAGATTATATAAAACGCGTTACGAAAAACGTCTTATACGAAAGAGACTTCGTTCCAAACGCGTGTCCCGCGACACGTTCCAAGTTTTTTTTTTAATTTCTTTTTGGGAAATAAGATTTTTCTTCGATTATTAAACATTCACAAATAAAGCGAATGAATTCGCGCAAATTCAATACACGTTGAGAATTTAATGATGATGATTCTCATCTTTTATATCCTATATATTACATTTACACCCGGGCGAAGCCGGACTGGGCCGCTAGTATAAAATAAAAACGTGGGGCGCATAGAAATCAATATAACGACTGTATAATTAAATAATAACGACTTATGTCGAAAAATGTGTATCCAAGTCCTCCAAAAGAAATATTTCAAATACGTCTCACGTTTTTATGTTAGTCTGTTAAACGTTCCAGATTATTTTCTAGTTTTTGGTACAGGTGATGATTTAAAATAAAACCGTTTAACTTAAAAGCTTTTTTTACCTGTTTTACTTTTAAGGTTTTAGTGTATTTTTTTAAAAATGCTATTTTCACCCTGAGGAAAGCCGGTTAACGGGAAGTGGGTAAAAATTCAAAAGTGTAATTTGCACCCGGACGAAGCCGGATCGATCAGTTAGTTATAATATTGCATTGTCTTTGTAACAACATACAGTGCCGGATTAGCCACGTAGCAAGAGTAGCAAATGCTACAGGCCCCGCGAATTTGGGGGCCCCGCCCATAATAAAAAAATATTAATTTAGATAGGAGCGTAAAATATCTTGCGTGCCTTAAACGCGAAGCGCTTAGGCTATGCCTCACTTCCACTTGAAAATCTAAAACTTGATTTCGTCACGTTAAATCGTAAAAATAAGTAGGTATTTTACGAACTTTTTAACGTTAATGTTTTGTTTTATTTAATACCCTAAACTTGAGAACCTAAAGCAAATCAAGGGCCCCTTGACAGAATTTGCTACAGGCCCCGCGGTGGCTTAATCCGGCACTGACAACACATGTGTGCATAATTTCAACTCAATGATAGAAGTTTATTTTGAAGCATTAATACCAAAGATTGAATAAGATTTTTCATAGAAATTAGAGATTTCCGAAACGCAAAGATTTGATAGAGATCTAAGATATTTAAAAAAAAATTTGAAAAATATTTGAACACCTCAAATTTGACAAAAAACTAAGTCAATTTATAAACCACCTACGTAATTTTTTACGATTAAATTACATTTCGTTAATCCTCTAATATACGTATAATAAATTAAATTGGCAATAACATTCGGATTTTCTATATCTCTTGCAAATCCAAAATAACTGCATGTCAGTAGTTCGAGTTAGAGAAACACTATCGTGACTTACGGTAATGCATTTGAGATAAGTGTCGTTACAGAGTGACGAGGGCTCCCGCTGTGACGCCACCTCCCGTGGGAAGCGGGAGCTCTCCTTGGGTTCATACACAGGAATCGATTCCAGAAAACTGTCACTCCATACTCGTATGAGCAGTCAACAGGAAATATTTGCTTTTCATATTTACTCTCGTAGGTATCCTAACATGATATATAAGGAAAACGTGTATGTCGATAAAATAGAGCTCCTGTCTACTTATGTTTGATAATAAAAATATTATATAAACTCGATTTGGAAAGACATATATCACTCGCATATTTCAAAATTACTTTTCAAAATAGTTTTTAATACGAAAAATTTCATATTAAAATAGACGACTTTCATGTTACAAAAAAAATATTAATATTAAAAATTTCAATGGATGTTATCAAGACCATTGCGCCTTTATTAAATTTTTTAGATTCTAATTCGAGAACCGTTGAAGGTGTTAATTGGATTTCCAATTTAACATATATTTTTTTTATTTTCTAATTTGCCCATTAAAATCAGAATTGGTTTATTTACGCTATGCGTTCGTGATTGGGTCATCCAACTCTATATGTACCAAGTTTCGAATTTTTTCGTTCAGTAGATTCGGTTTTTTCTGTCCATGAGAGTGTATTTTACAAAAACAATTTGACACGATTATGAAATGCGTTTTATTACACTTAAAAAAGTGTCGCTTTTATTATATTAAAATCTATAACATTAATTACGGCTGAATCTAATATAAATAGAATAAGAATATATTGAAGAAACATTATTTAAATTAATAATATTGACTCTACCAACAGTAATAGATATATTAACAAAATAAAATTACTTGCAATACTGTTCAATTGGTTTTTAGTTATATAAAAGACATTTCAACCAACATTTTTGATCCTTTTCAATTTTCAAATACAAAATTAAATTACAATTGTTTAAATAAAATTAAAACAAAAATATTAAAAACGGTTACTAATTTTTTATAAAAATTATATAATCTATGGTAAAGAAATGCTATATATGTGACACAAAAAACCTAAAACAAGGAATAATTATTGTAATAATTTATGTATATAATCTTTAAATATTATTTAAATTAATAATCTATAGGTACTAACATAATATATTAAAATAAATTATGTTAGTACCTATAGTACCAAACGAAGGGGGGTATGGGGGGTGTGACACCCTTCCAAACTTTCCGGTAGTCGGCATTTTCGAAGATTTTATTTTTATACTTAAATAATCAAAAGAATTTGACGCGGTTATAAAAAAAGTCGTCATTTTTCAAATCTTCGGCCATTTTTTTTTGCAACACTGAGTTAATGCAGTTCACGCGCTCAAGGAAACTCAACCCAACCTGCTTTTCTTTGTCGTCTGCTGTTCGAACGCTAAACTGTCTTTTGTTTCCATAACACTCGCAAGTCATGTAGAAAACAATTTCGTTCACTGCACTGAAGTATATAATGTACAAATGTACTAAACAAAAGTTATACAATCGGCAAATTCTTCATACGAGTCGGCATTTTTCTAAATCCCCCCCCCCATCGGAAGGTTCGCTACGCCCCTGAACATAATATAAATATTATAATGTACGAACCGCGTACCTTGTATGAACATTGCCTTAAAACCACTAAACCGATTTACATATTCTTCCAAATACAAATAGCACTAGCATTCATAAACTATAGCAGCGTTTCCCAAACTTTTCCTATTACAGAAAACTTCACAAATTCTGAAATTTTAACGGAACACTTGATTATTTTGTAGGGTAGGTTTCAAACATTTTTCAATTTGGCGCAGCATTTAATATCATACGAGGCTGTTATTATTCATTTTCATAATTTTTCACGAAACACTTTCGTGGAAAAATCTGGGCTATAATATGTATATGTGCGGGCAATAACTTTCGAAAGCTTTGATTGTTTTTACGAAATTTGGTACACACACTGGAATCCATTACAATTCACAGGTACTTATTTTTCTTTAAAAAACTAGTAGTTTTTCACGTACATTAATCTCCTCCCTTGGTGAATTTTTAAATCCGGCACTGTGAGGAGACGTGAAAATTATAAAACACTATAATTATATTTGATTTTATTTACAGCTGGTAGGATATATATAATAGAAATTTTTTTTGGAAAACTCAGCTAACACATTTTATTCAAACACTAAACTAGTCTTTTTTGAATTAATTGTCGTATATAGTAACAAAATATACTGGTACTTATTAACAATATTTGTTACTATATACGACAATTAATTCAAAAAAGACTAGTTTAGTGTTTGAATAAAATGTGTTAGCTGAGTTTTCCAAAAAAAATTTCTATTAAAACACTATATAAACAACGAGATTCCTACACACCCGACTATTCTCAATCCCAAAAATTCCCTTATACAGTTCATACATTGGAAAATGTCGAGGACCGCTACTCGCCAATTCAATGGATTTCTGAATATATATGTAAAACTTTTAAAAAGACATATGCGCAACCTAACAAATTTTAAAGTCTGCAACGAATATAAGAATAATCTAATCAGAATATATAAAAAAGCGGATATTAAGTGGGATTTTCAATTTCCATCCATTCGTATTTTTGTATGAATAGAGTCCAACGCATGTATCGCACACTACATATAATATTTATTATAGAGCAAATGTTTCGCATATGGCAGATACAGATGGCTCGGAAGTTGTAAGAGGACAGTGTCGTCCAGTGGTTAGCGTACTGGCTTCTTGACCGGACTGTCGTGGGTTCGAATCCAACTCTGCTCTTGGATGTTTTGTGATGTCGTTTAATTTTAAGAGATTATGTTATTTGATATAAACAAGACGTTAATGATTGTAAAAGTGATGCTTTTATGTAAAAAAAAACTATTCCAAAATTTAAAATTTATATTCATTTTTTTATTATAAGCGCTTTCGACCTAAGTCAACATCAGATAACTAATTATAAAATTAACATCTTAAATTAAATTGTTAAAATAGTATAAAAATATTGTCACAATGGTTCCTTATAAGTTTAGAAGGTGAAAGAAGGTCAGGAACACTTTAATGACGAAAATTATAACTTATATAAATATGTTTATCCAGTTGAAACTACCAAGGGGAGAAAGGTTGCGTTCCAGTGTTGGTTTGTGATGGAACTTCTAGGAGGGAAACTCCAATATAGCTTAAGGATTCAAAGAAAGAGGCGTATTCTTTAATATTGCTATATTTTCTGAAGTTTCGGCTGATTGTTTCTAGCCTTCCTCGGAGAAATTAAAGCTGTCAATTTGTGAATCCGTTGTCTGTATCAAACAATAGTAATGTGTAATAATTTTTTAGCAAAATTTTGTAATTATTTAATGTGATTTTTCCAATAATATGGATTTTTGAATTTTTACAAAGAAACAACGTCTTGAATGTTCACAGTGACAAATTAATCTTAATTTTAACAAAAGTGCTTTGTCACTGTGAACATTCAAGACGTTGTTTCTTTGTAAAAATTCAAAATCAATATTATTATAAAAATCACATTAAATAATTACAAAATTATGCTAAAAATTTATTACACATTACTGTTGTTTGATACAGACAACGGATTCACAAATTGACAGCTTTAATTTCTCCGAGGATGGCTAGAAACAATCAGCCGAAACGTCAGAAAATATAGCAATACCCAATCAGCAAATATTAGTTCACAGTATGTTTTAAATACATTTTGACTAAAATGATAAATGTTCTAGAAACGTATCAAAAAACGTTTCAAAAATGTAATTTTTGGCCAAATATTAGTGCAAAATACATTTCCAAAACATTTTTCAAAACGTATTGAAAACCTTTATAAACATTTTTGAAATACATTCTTGATAACTATTTAGAATCATTTTTAAAACATTTTACGAATAATGTATATATCAGATCCTTTTGATGTTAATAATTTATAAATATTTTAGAGGAATTAGGATCAATGAAAATAAAAGACAAATTATTATTTCACAACGTTTCGTATTAAATTAATACTTCATCAGGTGATCTAAAATAAAATAACAAGACAATTTAACAACCAATAATAAAACAAATAAATAAATATTAAACATACCTTAATTAATTGTCTTAATAACTAGATTTAATTCAATTATCTTGTTTTAATATTTTAAATTATCATAACAAATCAAAATTTAAGTAATTATATTACAAGTCATATAGAGTAAAAAATTTTTAAAATTAATAAACAATTTATATTATTATTCACAACAGTTACGTAGTAACTAATTTGTATATATACAAAATTGTTTATTAATTTTAAAAATTTTTTACTCTGTATGACTTGTAATATAATTGCTTAAATTTTGATTTGTTATGATAATTTTCTTTGCATGTTGCATCCGCAACAAAGAAAATTTTACCTTCAATGCGCCAAAAGAAGTATAGTCACATCTCACCGTAATATAATACATTACGACACTAGAGCTACAATCTACTATTCCCATGTTCTCGGATTAGATCCTGTGAACTGGGGGTTTGTAATACAAGTGCCTTGGAAACGTTATATAAACAACTGTATCGCTATACGCTCGACTATTTACCACCCCTCAGCTTTTTGTATATGAGTATGACGGAACCGATGCCGATAAGAGATCATACACAATGTGGGTCAGTTTAATGCTTTAGGTCCAGCGCAAAGTACGCTGTTGTCCGCGGTTGAAAGGCCCCGTGAGGCCAGCGAAGGCCAGAGCAACGCTCGCCTCCGGGGGTGGCTGCTGTCGTCCGTCGCCGCCGCACAAGACTCTGTCAGAGTTTGAGGTGATGAAAGTGATAACGATGATATTCTATCTCTCTCTTTCTTTCTCTATCTTAGGACACATTACGAGATCACAAAGCTAAATGGCTTAAGTTTTATTTTCAACCGACTTCAAAAAAAGGAAGAGAGGATCCCAATTCGGTTGTTTTCTTTTTTGGATGTTTGTTCACTGATATTTTCTTCAATTGTAAACCGATTTAAAAAATTTCAACACCATTTTATTCAGAATGCTACCGGATTGCTACCGTATAGTTTTTATTAAAATCGGTTCATCCGTTTTTAAATGGCATCAAAAAAACATATTTTTTAATGTTTGTTCACCGGTACTTTCGACAATTGTAAACCGATTTGAAAAACTTCAAAGCCATTTTGTTCAGCATGCTAGCGGATTGCTACCGTATAGTTTTTATTAAAATCGGTTCATCCGTTTTTAAATGACATCAAAAAAACATATTTTTTAATGTTTGTTCAGCGGTACTTTCGTCAATTGTAAACCGATTTGAAAAATTTCAACGCCATTTTATTCAGCATGCTACCGGATTAGTACCGTATAGTTTTTATTAAAATCGATTCATCCGTTTTTAAATGACATCAAAAAAACATATTTTTTAATGTTTGTTCACCGGTACTTGCGACAATAGTAAACCGATTTGAAAAATTTCAACGCCATTTTGTTCAGAATGCTACCGGACTAGTACCATATAGTTTTTAAATGACATCCAAAAACATATTTTTTTATTCACCGATATTTTCGTCAATTGTAAACCGATTTTGATATTCATTTTCTTATTTAATAGGGCACACCTTCAGGATGATCCAACATAAATTTTACTTAAATCGGTTCAGTAGTTTTTAAAAATGTGCGAAATCAATTTCACTGAAAAGTAAAAAATAAAAAACTTAAAAAAAAATTAACCTCCTTCAAAAAGTCACTAAAAAAATGAAAATAATGAAATTTTGAGGTCGGTACCAATTTAATAAAAGTAGATATTTAAACAGTCTTAGTAATTAAATTGGCGCCGACCTCAAAATTTCATTGTTTTCATCTTTTTAGTGACTTTATTGAAGAAGGTTAATATTTTTTTTAAAGTTTTTTTTATACAATCCGGTTGAATTCCATATCTCGACTGCTGACTGTTAAAACTCTCGTGTTAACACAATGTCACAACTCGTCGCAAAATAATGCATTACAAACTATATACAAAAACTACTATTTCATTTCATTCCTATTTAGTCGTCATTTCCAACAATATTTTTAAAATAATTGACCTCATATTTTCCGTTCCTAGGTCATGGTTTGCACAAAACGACTATCAGAATTTCAATCTGAAGGTCATTCAAAAAAATACTTAAAAAATACCACATGAGCGTCTTTGTCTTTTAGTCCTAGATGTGTGGAACTTCTCGAGAAAGTTCTTTGTATCGCAGTGTGTGTTTGGAAGCTTCAAAGCTCAGAGAGCGGGGCACCGGGACGGTGGCCCCGGGGAGACAGACGGGGACATAAGAGAGAGAGAGAGGATTATCGTCCGCCTTGAAGAAGAAAGAGCAGGCTCCGCCCAGCATCTCAACCTGCAGGTGTTCAAACCCGCCTACGACAATACACCTATACTGGAGACTCTATCTGTTGGCATCACATAGACTCATCATATACAGATCGAGTCAAAAGAAAGCGACCCGTTTCTTGGTGACTGACTTACGACAGTTAAGTGGGGAACAATGGATACTAAATAAAAAAGTAAATTTAAAAAATCAAAAGAACCCGACTGCGTTAAAAGCGAACTAAAAAGATGGAAACAAGATTAAATGATAACATGCAATTGGAATCGGATGCATCCGGCATTTCTGTTCAACTTATTACAGTTACTACATGTATGCCTCCGACTGCATGTTATCATTTATTTTCATTTTTTTAGTTCGCTTCTAACGCAGTTAATTTATTTTTTTATTTTATTTTTTTCTTGTTTATTTTTTTCCAGTTATAGCAACATCCTTTTTTATATATGTCGTAGGATAATAGGGATGTTGACTATTTTTGGGAAAGTGTTTTAAATCGTGCATAAGTACCTAATATTGCCACAAATATTTATTATTTTTATTTAAATACAACTCAAGCCTTCAAAATCATGTATTTTAAATCTCGTTTCAAATTTCGCTCCAAAACGCCAATGCTAGTCGCGTGACGTCACCTATTCATACCAAAGGAGGCTCAAAAGTTTACACGGGAGCTACCATCCTATAGATACGTATTCTGTGCTCATAAACGTTAGTAAACTGAGGTGATGAAAAGTTGTTTCGCAGTCGTTGCTATAGTTACATGTAATTTTACGTTTCCTATAAACAAATAATAATAAATTACACACTAAATATTAACCAAACAATGACGTTTTTTGACAGCTACTGAACATATGACGTCATGCGCTCTGATTGGTGTCTGTTGTCATGTGACTTGAGAGTGATTTTATTAGGTTTTATTTATTAAATATTAATTAAATTCCTTAAAAATAAGGAAAAATATAGTGTTTTTTAGTATTTCTATCATTGAAACTACTACTTTTCGTTAAAACTATGTTTTTATTTGAATACAGTCAAGATCCCTATTAAAATAATCAGATCTTTGCGAAAATCCTAGGGCGATTGTAAAAAACCGAGAAATTGGAATAAGGTTTTTTACAAACATCCCAGGGTTTTGAACTTTTTAATTATCCTAAGAATTATATATAGATTATTTAGGTATCAGTCATTTATTCTATAGTCCCATAGCATGGGTGAATTATTATCAGAACCGTCTGCCGGCCTAAACGAGCCCAAATAAGGTACGTTTATCATAAGCTGTTTAAAAATCTAACTATCCTGACTGAAGCATCAGGTCACAGTTATCAGATTATTGTATTGCCATGGATACTACCTACAGAAGTGAGAAGTCTGCAAAATTTCAAAGTAATTGATCGAGTGGAAGTGGTTCAAAATCGACGTGCAAGATTTCACCCAAATTCGTTGACTGACAAACATTTGAAGTTGAATAAAAAGCTTGTTTAAAAAATCGCCTTTAGTCATCACAGTCTTTTGTTTATTTATACCGATGCCAAGAACAGTCGTGTAAACTGTGCAAAGAGTAGAAGGTAAAGCTTATTTCAAGATGGTGGCATAATGTGAGAGGATCGTAGTGAGACGGGGGAGGGACGGGGGGTGCGAAAGGACTTTGTGGACATTGCAAAAGGCAAAGCGAAAGCTCTTTCAATCTATTCACATAAAACATATACGAGACGCGTTCGGATTTAGAGCACACACACACACACACACACAAATAAAAAACTTCATGTGCTGAAAGTATGTAGATTGGAGAAGTAGCTTTCTCAAAGCTGGAAGAATACACACGAACTGTTAAATCAAATTTTAGAATAAATCAAACACATATCGGTGGTCACAAAGAACAGTCGCTTGTTTCGTTTATCTATATACATTTTTATATTTTCACGCAAGATCAATAAGATATTTACCTGTAAAAAAAACTGAGTCGATAATTATAGGTTCTTGTCTCGAAAATACAGTAACACCTCGCTTAACGCTGTTTCTATATTACGCGATTTTAGTAAACTTTAAGGGATGCATATCAATCTTTACTAAAGAGTGAATTTTCAAGTTTGAAACAATTCTGATAACTCTTTCGGCATTTTTCAATCTATTATTATTTTCTGGTAATTACGTTTTATAAAAAATAGCAGCAATTTCGTCGTTTCTTATCCAAAATAATTTTTTACTAGATGTACTATAATTACGTCTCCAGTGAAAACTAAATCTCACACTCAGATTTGCTCTCCTAATTTTGTGAAGCTTAATGCTTAATCACAGCTAATAAAAACAGTAGTAATAGTATATTACACGTAAGTGCAGAAAGTTAAAATTCCCGCACTGCGCTTTGCCCCGGACATCGTGTGTCGCGCAGTGCAGGAATTTCAACCTCATGGTCGTCTGGTGTATATTATTTTTCTTTATATCCGATCGAAAGTACGTATAACTTTCGTATCAGTGTGCACGAGAAAACTGTTTCGGACCGCTGTTACAGATGGCGTGCGAGTAATTCCAGCAGTACATAAATGTTAGGCTTCTGCCTTAAAATCGAAGTCGAAAGTACGTACTTTCGACCGGGTACTTATATAAAGAAAAATGTCTTTTGCGACCACAGTTTGAAATTTCCCGAGAATATTTTTACAAGCTGAGCGAACGGTAACTTTAATTCGTGTTTTCTTTCATATTCAAATCTTTAAAAATACCAAAACCTACGGAATTTTACAGCTTCGTAATTTGTGTAATACTAAAGATTAAATACGGAAACGTCACCAAATCCCATATTCAAATTGTACTTAAATCAAATGCAGGCGTCAACACTGGTGATTTATTTTATTATTTTGTACGCAAACTACAAATTTATCTAGATTTTAAATCTTTTAACACATTTTTTTGTAAGAACTGTTAATACTCTAAGTACCTTTAAAAAAATCTAAATTTAGTTCTGTTCGAAAAAAAACGCGTGGTTAATATAATCCAACCGGTAAGACGTAAAAATGCCAAATAATAAAAAAAGATTGTATAATAAAAAAGAAATCTTTACGAAAAAGCATATGTTTCTTTGCATTCTCTCCCTATTTAAAAAGGGGATTGTTACTTGTAATATAGTTAAGGCATTTTGTTGGAACAATAACGTCAATTCAGTCGTAATTTGTACAGTTTTATAAATATACTTGGTGTTTTTTTGAATGGATTTTTTTGTTGATACACCGGTTGAATCAAAAAAAGTTTTAGGCAAAAGTTGTTGGGTTTTGAGGGGAAAATAATTTACACGTAATACCAACCCCCTCCCCCCCTTGGCAGGGGGAGGGGGTAAATTTTGTTTTTTAAATGAAAACCCCCGATTTTTATGATTAAATTTTTTTTGTGTAAAAATGAACAACTTTTGTCTAAAACTTTTTTTAATTTTCCATGTTATTTTTGTGTAAAGTCTTGATAATGTTGATGATAATGATGAGGGATGGGGGAGTATTCCGAGTTGCCAATTGCATTAAAAATCTCACCAGGTACTTCAATTAAATTATTCTTTATTTTAACATTAAGATAATAAGTTTTCAAAGTGTTCTCCATTCACTGCCATACAATGGAACAATCGATTCAAAGTTTTGAAAAAAACACCCGGTATACAGTCGAACCCGGATAAGCAAGAGTTCAAGGGACCACGATCTATTTTTCGCTTATGGAGGTTTTTACTAATACGAGTTACTAGCTTATAGAGGTGGCCTTTCTCACTTATAGAGATCTATAAAAATACCGCAGCTATGTAGTAATAAATTTTAAGTTTATCACTTAAAGACATTGTTTTTCGTTTTAACATTATGATTGCGTATGCCAAACCTTTCTTCGCAATTGATACTTATCAGCTGTAGTAAGTTCGACAAATAAGGCAGTACACACGCATATTTAGTCATTCGACTAGAATACGAAAAATAAAACCAATGATACAAAAACAATATTACTTAGTTCAGCTATTTATGACTCATTCTTAAATTTCGATGGAACTATTAATACGTTCGATTATCGCTTATAGTAATAGTCTCAGTTATAGGGGTCCATAAGTGAAAAACGTTTTTCTCTTATAGAGGTTTCTGTTTCTCACTTAGTAGAGGTTTTATAGAGGGTTACAAAGACGGTACCTGGCAATTACTCTCACTTAGAGAGTTTACTCGCTTACCCAATTCTCACTCACTTAGGTTTGACTGTATACCTATACTTATTATTTGATTGTAAAATATACTCTCGAGAAATTTCGAACTGTGGTCGCAAAATTGATTTTAGTACTGTTTTTATTAGTTGTGATTCAACATTAAGCTTCACAAAATTTGGCCTGCTGCTTAAAAATTTCAAAAAACACATATTTTTGCTCTGAAAATTGAATTAAAAAGGGTGATATTTCTTTACAGCACGTCACAAGATTTAGAATTACGGGAAGGCAAATTAACATTTAGTTCTGTACAAACTTACGCTAAAGATATTGACAAATTTGGCTTGTTCAATAGTTTTTTTACTTTTGTACAAAAATGTGTAAAAACTTGGCTCAAAGTCATATGGGAAGAATATTACATATTTTTAACATCAAAGAATAAGATTTGTCACAGAAATAAGAGATTTCCGAAACGTGCATAAGTGAATTTTACACTTCCAGCAGCTCGTAAGATAGATACGGATGGAAAAGGGGACACAGCTGGTAAACAGTTTCCTTCAGTTGGAACGCTCTGAATTTAGGCCAAAAATAGGGCTTCGTCTGATAGCTGATTGTAGACTTATTGGTCAACATTTTGCAAAAACTCTTTCTCTATAAGGAAGATAAAGGACAAATCTAGGTCTCTAATGGACTACTTTTGTAATTTATGTACGATTTACTTATTCGTACTTATTTCACAAAATTGTTCCATTACAAATGTAAAGTGACTCTTCCTTTTTCGGAAAAGTTTTTTAAGTCTTTAAAATATTTCCAAAATTTAGAGTAATTAACTGACAGCGGCACCCTTGCAACAGCATTTTTTAGTGTGGCTTAAATTCAGAGCGTTCCGACAGCTTTAACATGAAATGTGGATCAACATTGCGTAACAGTTTTCACAAATTATCTGAACTATATTTACATTCTGACGTCCGTATATGTATTTCTGTAATTTCCTACATTTTAAAAGAAATAATCTTTTTTTTTTTGTGCAAGCGCTAATGTTTAAATATCCGAGAGAACGTACGCTGCATGTAAAAGTCAGCCTGTTTGAATTTAAACATCATCATGTCATCAGCTTAAGAGAAATGTGCATCATTTATTTTTCTTTGACTGTCAGTAAATAAAAAAATCTCCTACACAGTTCCTATGTGCAGATCATTACATAAAAAGTAGATTCTACCTAATATAACTATACTTAGATAAAACATAAGAGTAAACATGTCTCATAAAGAGACGACACGTCGTCTTAACTCATTCAGTCTTGGTGGTTGTAGTCACTAACCGCCTCTTTTCGAATTTTTTAAATTAAAATCCATCCCATTTAGAGACAGTCAGTTGAATATCATGACAGTTCGAACCATGCTTGACAAGATGTGATACCGATTGTGCGGTATATTGAATGAATGACTTCATTTGCATCGAATTGAATATTGAATATTGCTTTAAGTTCAAAATATGTGTAATGTAAAAGCGTGACGGAAAGAGTTAAGCAATTTATTGACGATCAAAATACATCTTACGAATAACACTCCACACAGAAGGTTAGTAGAGTACTATAGGTTGGGAGTAAGAGTCACGTCTTTGATTGGTTGAATCGATCGCTTACGTCATTCGAAACCCTTGGTTTGCTTTTTCAATTATAAAGAACCTTTGACAGTTGGAAAAAAGTCTCAAGGTCTCTCTGGCGTCTCGCCTAGTCACACTTTCAACAAAGTTAACACCCAACATATAGCTTCCAACTCAAGGTTAGTAGAGTACTATAAGTTGTTATAAACGTGGCCACGCCACTGACTGGTTGAACCAATCGCTTACGTGATTCGAAACCCTTGACTTGATTTTTAAATTATAAAGAACGTTTGACAGTTGGGAAAAATGTCTCAATGTCTACTATTCTCGCCCTCTCTCGCGTCTCGTCTAGTTACACTTTCAACAAAGATAACGCCCAACTTCTACTAGCCTTGCATAGAACTTCTATATTAAAATTCTGAGACTTCGTAATTCCGGAATTCCAAACAAAAATTTTTAACGTATCAATTAAACTGATATAGAAACTGATATAGAAATTCCGATTTCACAATTTTACAAATTATTACTTAATTTATCAAACAGAAAGTAGACCTTTATATAGATTTTTACCAAGGATTCAAGTTATAGGGAATGGCTAATTCCTTCGACTAAGAGATATTTAAATATTGCACGTAAGAATGGTTAGACTATACGTACTGACCCGGAAGCGACCGAGAACCTACGATAAGTTTTCTATTTGTCGAAAAGCAATTTCTTTGTTAAAGTGTCGCGTCTTGTAAAATACCTAATCTGCGGTAAAAAGACGTCATCTATTCTTCTTTGTTTGTGTTCTTTAAAACAAATGAGTTTACTTTAAAATAACTTTAGTGATTATGTTGATGCTGTTTTATTTTGTTTCTTGCCGAACAAATCGCATTTATTTTCTTCAACTATTGTAAACCTAAACAGTCACCAATATTTTTGTTCGAAAGTTTTACGAACAACTGAAGTTATGACCGAGTTGTTTTTGTTTTTTGTTTTTCATTAAATTCACCGCTGCAGTTCATTAGACCGACTACGAAAGAGAACTAAAGCGATTTATTGTTGCAATAATATTTTTACCATTCCCAACCCCACTAGTAGAGAAATGGTTCTAATTTTACGTTAGTTTTTCATTTTAAGGCCCTTCGAGCCCAAGAAACATATTTTTGAAAATGTCTGTGCGTCTGTTTGTCGGTTAGTCTGTCTATGAACACGATACAAGTCGAACGAATTAAATAGGAAATTAATTATTAACTAAATAGGAAAAAAATTATCAAAATCGGTTCACAAATGCTGAAAATGAGGTACAATACATATAAAAATATGTTTTTAGGGTTCGTATCTCAAAAGGCAAAAAGAAACCCTTATAGGATCACTTACGTTGTCCGCCTGTCTGTCTGTCTATACTCTTTTTCTCAGGAAAATATTGAAATTTATTATAGATTTCTTAACAAACAGGCAGCGAACATTCTGTTTTACAGTGGATGTGTTCTTTAGTTTTTGTGTTTTTGTTTTGTTTTTTTTTTGCTTTTGATTTTAATGGCGTTTTAAAAAATCCGCCATTACAATATTATTTTCGTGAACCCCCTCTGCAAACACTGCGAATCCCGAGGGGTTCGCGAACCACTGGTTGGGAATCACTGTCTTATAGGATCACTTCGTTGTCCGTTTATCAAGACACCTTTTCTCAGGAACGCGTGGAGGTATCAAGTTGAAATTAATATCAAATACTCAGCTTTGTAGTCTCTTGGAGCTGTGAAAAAATCAAACTTCTAAGGCAACGCTATCAAAAGATACGGCCGTTGTGCCGCATATTTTGGCTCTCGCAAGGGGATCAAAACCTATAGCGTACTTCTTGTTGACCTAGAATCATGAAATTTGGCAAAAAGCAATGTCTTATAGCACAAGTAAAGAGAAAAATTCGAAAAACACAAATTTGTAGTTACATCACAAAAAAAATTTTTTTTTTGCGATTATAAACTTATTTACAGTTGGTAAACTGACCGCGCCTATGTCGATGTATGGGGACAACAGTTTTCCAACGGCTAAGTTAAGTTTGTCCCTCAATCCAGTTTCCCATTTCGTTAGAGCAATGTTCGGTGCTTTCATAGTTTTTTTTTATTCAGATGCTCATCAAAACATATAAATTAATTCCCGTTGACTTATTGTTAGAATCATGTAATTTGGCACGAGTAAAGGAAAAAACCCGAAAATTATAGATTTTTGATTTTATGTGGAATTATTACATATTATAACTGTACGGAATCCAAAGGCCGCGAGTATTACTGGCACTTGTCTGTCTTTTTTAAAGTCATTTAAAAATTTATGAACCAATATTAATAAAAACTATATGGTACCAAGCCAATAACATTCCAAGCAACATGGCGTCAAGATTTTTCAAATTTTTCAAATCTCGGAATATACACAACAACAAAAAATGCGCGTCGAATTGTATAACCTCATTTTTTTGAAAACGGTTAAAATAGTATTTTACACCACAAGGGCAGGAATGTCAACTTTCTGCCCGTGTAGTGTATACTATTTTTCTTTATATCCGGTCGAAAGTACGTACTTTCACCATTATATAAAAGGACTAATAACTTTCAAGTGAGCAATTTTGAGGTTATACGCAACAACAGCTGTTAGCTACTACTGGCTGGCGAAAGTCTCACCTATCAGTGTGCACGAGAAAATTCTTTCGTCCCGCTGTTACTTTCTTTCGGTCCGTTGTTATAGATGACGTCAGAGTAATTCCAGCAGAGCATACATGTTAGGCTTTCTGCCTTAAAATCGAGTCCGAAAGTACGTACTTTCGACCGGGCATAAAGAAAATAATAGTTTTGTTCAGTCACTACTATTAAGTAAGTACACTGGGACAAAAATCGGTCTCAATTAAAATGCAAATTGCGTAAAATGAAAAATCACCACAGCACTGAAAAATTAGTGTTATAAAAATGACAAGATATAAAATATGTAAATGGCTTTATTGATGAGGCAGGCTACAGCCCTCGCTAACAAGATCCGACGTCGCGAAAATGAATTACTGTCACCAAAGAAAAATAATGCATCGGAAGAAAAGCAATTTTAACTTTAATAATTGAAAAACGTAACAACATTAAAAAAAATAATTACCTAGGCAAAATGCAAATGACGACCAGCGACAGTCAATTATTTTTTTTAACTACCAAAGGTACATTTTTTAAGGCGAAAGCTAGGGTAACTTGCAAGTTTTTATAATTTTTTTTTGGGTTCGTAACTGTCAAAAGTGTGCCGAAATTAAAGATTTTTATTTCGTTTTTTAGCGAAAAAAAGCACGATGATTTTGTCAACAAAAAAGAAACAAAATCGCGGTACCTAAATTGGGCACGACTTTTTGTGACACTATTAACTAAAGAAGACCACGTTAGCATTTGCTTTTTGCCATTTTTGATAAAATGACGCTTAGATAGTTAAAGAAACCGTCAAAAATCGCTTTTTTAACATGTTTTCAAAACGGAAATGCGGGATTGAAAACATTTTTTTTTTACAAAATCGAGTAAAGGTGCCGCCGATCATTATGTCGGTCAAAAGTGTCAGTTCTGCTTTGAAAGCTAATAACTCGGTAAAAAAAATTATACAGAATTGAAAAAAATGCATTTTAAAGAGGTCAAAAAACAAGCGTTCTCATGTCTTATTTGATTTTTTTTCGAAATAATTGTTGCATTCTAAAGACGCTTTGAAAGTTAAAAAAAAAAACTCAATAATATCTCCAAGCGTTTTTCACAAAGCTGTGGGATAATTTTTTTTTTTTAATTTTCAAAAGTGCAAGCATTTAAATAAGCCCCAGCTTATTCAAAACCAACCATTTTTTTGCGAAAATTAAGTTTAAAAATTTTAAGAAAATCTGAATACTTTTATTATTAAGGTTCTGTACATCCGATGAAAAAACCTTATAAGATCAAAGTCGTATCTGTCTGCCCGTCTGTCACAGCTTATTTCTCCGAATCTATTGGACGAAAAAAGTTGAAATTTGATACCAATCATCATAAATAAAAGAATTCCGATTTTGGGAGTTAATTTTTTTATTAAAGTATTTCAATTGAAAATTGTAAAAAAAAACCATAACTAAAGGGGTGTCAACCCACAATTGTCAATTATTTGGAAACGGATGAATGCGTGTATAAAAATTTCAAATAATCTAAAACAATAATTAACACAAAACCGTGAGAAAGAAAATGTTAAAAAATCAAAACATATGCACTTTAATGTAACAAAAAAAAATCCACCGTGTCAACTAGTGATTTTAACATAGGAACTTGATCAGTGGAGCGTTTCGTCCTTTTAGCAAAAACGTTATAATACGTCACATATAAATATAGTGAGCGGGGGCGGGGGTAGAGTTTTAATCACGAGAGCTCCCTTTGTGCAGAAGTCACCCCCAAGGCCCTTATGCATATCACAGGACAGCGACCTGTTGTGTCAGAGGGTGTTCATTGCACTCATCTATTGTCGGTACCTCGCAACGTTGAGTTTGTAACTATAGTCCGCTCGGCGTGGACAACAGTAGTGGAGCCTTTGGTTTCACCGTATTAGTTTTATCTAGCGGCAGAGTGGTGGAGCAAACAAACATGAATAATAAGAATTTTTTGGGTCAAAAACTTTCACGGGTTCGCGCCGCACAACTCACCAAAATTTCATCGTAATCGGCGAGCAAACATTCATTTTTATTATAATACTAGCACAAGAATAAATAAAAAAAAATCAGAAGCACAAAAAACGGTGTATATGTTTCATAGACTTTCTTTCTTACATGTCAAAAACTTTAAGCCTTCTATTGGTCCGAGCAAAGCTCGATCTCTCAGATACTCTACTCTAATATACCAACCATACCTCGTTTCGTCACGCACTCGAAACCTAATCTATTACCGCCTTCCCCGACGACTTTTGTTCGCGACTGTAAGAAGAACCCAACATTGTGTATCGTTTACATATGCAAGCAACGTTCATGCACAGCACACATAGGCATCGTACAAGCTAGTATATGCTATCGTTTATATGTGGAATACATTATGACATAATATTTAACCACGGATTTAATATTTTGCTGGGTTCCGGGAAGTGGTGCATATATACACCGTATTGCCATCATTTCATTCGCTTATACGTGCTCTAGTTAGGGGAAAACTGTCTTTGCAGAACACAATTTAAAATAATTTATGTTTCAATTACAAAAACTATCTATAAATAAAGCCGACAATTCCAAACTTTGTACAATACCGCACTTTTTACGGAAGTAATGATTGATGTGTTTGTATATATAGCAAATGTACAAAGTCCACATACTTTTAATTTAATGAATTTTGAAAAACTCTCAAAGAATTTTCGTCATAAATGCACCATACCATTTCTATGGGGGTTTAAAATTTGTTTCTGTTTTTAGTTTTATTCTTATGAGGCAAGTTCCGAAAGACTCCATTAAAGAGGCCCACTTTTTATGGGGTTTTCAGGTTTCATCCCTAAACTTTTATCCTTTCAGGACGCGGCCCGTAGGAATAAATAAAAACGGTAAAACCTTTAAATTCCCATAAAAATGCTATGGTCCATTTGCGCCGAAAATCCTTTGGAGGTAAACACGTAAAAACTGCCCCTGGACCCGAGTATTGTTTTTTTTAATTAGACACCTTTACCCCGGGGGTGTTTAGTGTATTATGAATAATTCCCACGCATTACAAACCCAAATCTGTCTGCGCATGGAACCGCGAACGCCGTGATATAATATCCGAATTCTTGCACACCGAGGGTGGAAGTTTAGAGGCTCTACACACGGGGTGCGGATAACTGTACGGAATTGTTGCACCTGTGGTTAAGGGAAGTTAATTATTCAAAAACTATCTCTCCGTTTTATATTACGTTCGTTTCTTTTTAAACAAGTTTTACGTTTTAAGTATTAGTCTGCCATTTTCGTTTGAAATAAATACAATTAAGCAAACTAACTCATTGTACAGTGACGTACGTTGTGTTGCCTACCCCATAGTTCAACGCAAAATTGCTTTTAGTAGAAAACAGTATCACGGGTAATTGGAATAATGAAAATAAATCAATTTAAACACTCATTGATTGCAACGTTTCGTCTTTTCTTGAATTAAGACTTTTTCAAGCTCTCAATATGCTTAAATGATAGTAAAACTATGATATAATATGCAATTTGGTATTACAAAAAAAATCAATGAGTGTTTAAATTGATTTATTTTCATTATTCCAATTACCCGTGATACTGTTTTCTATTATAACATATATCTGGAATTGAACTTTAAAGATTGTTTTAGTCTTATAATAAAAATTAGAGTTTAAAAAAAACTAAAACAACACGCTTTTATGAACTAAATAATGCAAAATAATTTGACAACAAAATTAGCTTTACTGTATAAAGCGTTGAGTGCTTAATATCGGTATTAATTTTTTTATTTACTAGCTAATTGTAAACGTAGAGCTATTATGAAAATTTAAGTAGATAGCACTTTTTACAGTAAAGCTAATTTTGTTGACAAATTATTTTGCATTTTTTAATTTATAAAAGTCTGTTGTTTTAGTTCTTTTAAACTTTAATTTTTTTATCGGCTGTACGGAATCCTAAAAAAAAATGAATTGATAAACTGATAATATTAAATCAGATAAAAATATAAATTTGTACTAGTCCCAGATAAGTGTATCAGTCAGTGGTTTTGAAAGAAATAAATAAGGAATTCCTTGGGGAAGCCGGAAACTGCTACCGTTATATCCAGACAGAAAGATAAACAAACATCAACAATGTTGCAATAAACCACACAAATCAACAGATGGTTTCCATGTCTGGGTCACTTCCGAAGATTTTTGTGTAAAAGTGTCTGAGGTTAAAGTTCCCACGGACCAACCCCTCGGATAGCTTAAATAAACAAATGTCACCCTTGAGATTATATCACTGCGGTACGAATATGTCGCTTAGATATGCATTCAAATTTACTGTAAGATTATTTCTATAAATACGGAAATACGACAAATGTCAATGCAAAAACAGATTCTGTTACGAATTTTAAATATAATAAATTTTAATACGTTTCCACGAATGCAGGTAAACGTTTATACAATCTTTTGAAATTATTCACTGGTCAGAAACGAATTTGAATAAATTACGGTGCAGCCGTGGTTTTAAAATTGAAAACCGAATTCCGTTTTTGATTTGTTGGACACGGATTATTGAGTATGGTCAGTGATTTATTAAATTACCGAAATACTGGTTTATGAGAAAAATACTAGAATACATTTTTGGTGGCAGGTATAAAGTACTTAAGTCGAAAAACCTAGTTTTTAAGGTGTTAATAGCAAACGAAAGTTTTGTTTTAAGTCCAGTAAAAAATGTAATTTAACAAATTTTGACTTAAGATTTTAATTTCATTATTTTTATGAATAAAAACACTTGAAAATTCTACAAAAATTCTCTACCGTTGCGTCCATTCTAATGATTAAATTGTAAGTTGTAGCACGAAAGTGGATCAAGGAAGTAGATCAAAATATCGATTATTATAATGTAATAATCGATATTTTGATCTACTTCCTTGATCCACTTTCCTGCTACAACTTATAATTTATTCTATAAAAAAATTTTACTAAATTATTTCTCGACGATCGTTTCGGATCGTTTCATCCTCAGGAATATAAAACATATACTAGATTAAAAATTTGCAATATGCGATTAGAGCCATTCGATAGCTTATTTCTACTAGAAGGTTTAGATCTATAATAGCTGTTCGGTCCAGCTTCGTCCGGGTGAATAAAATTCACTATACTGAACATCATTCGATAGTTAATTTTTTGAAGAAGGTTTAGATCTATAATAACCGTTCGCCCCGGCTTCGTCCGGATGAAAATCAGATTGAATTCGCTATAGTGAAAATATTTGAACGCGGTTTTTTATTCATATTAATATACAAATCATTTAAAACCATATAGTATGGTATAATTCTTTATCATTCGATGGCGTATTTCTTGGAGAAGGTTTGGATCTATAATAACTGTCCGGCCTGGTTTCGTCCGGGTGTAAATCGAATTAAATTCGCTATACTGAACAGATTTGAACGCGGTTTTTGAAAGCTTATTTCTTGAAGAAAGTTTAGAGGTCTATAATAACTGTCCGGCCCGGCTTCGTCCGGGTGAAAATCGAATTCAATTCGCTATATCGTACAACTCATTAAACAAGTCATGTACCGAGAATTCTGAGAAAACAAAAACTTAATCTACCCGGGCGAAGCCGGGCCGAGGCGCTAGCGCAAATTGAAATAAATAGTTTAATGGCAGGCACGTACCTATAAATGCGCGTATTCAGTTGCACAGTTAACTGTCGTGGGCGTAATGCACTGGTCTGCATGTAAACATCTTGTAATTGGGCCGTCATTTTTCAATTACGTTGAATTAACTTGAATCTAGGGTGGTCTCCCGTCTTTAACTATTTATTATACAGTCGTCTTTCAAAAAAACCAACTCGATTTGATGAACGTACAGAAGAACCACTCACAGACACGGCATATTATTATTATTATTATTTTTAAGATAGAAATAACAGCAATAGTTTGCTACAGTATAAAAAAACACAATGATTTTAAGTTAAACACTGAATGGTTAAAGAATTTATAAATTACAATATTTTAAGTAAAAAGCAAAAATTTGTCCTTTATTACATGATGACTACACAGTTAAATAACGTATAAAGGTAAATTTACAATCAAAGCAAGTAAAATAAATTGAAAGTATACAAAGATAAAATTTAAAGATACTTTTGTTGGTGTTACAACATATAGATATACAATGTGTAGCGTAGTAGAGAGGAGAGCGCCACGTTGGAAAGAATCGACGAGACGCGAAGCTGGCCGATTGGAACGTGTGCAATGTAAACGTTTTCACTCCTATCCAAGCGCGCCATTAGATATTATCATCAAAAAATAAAAAAAATCGTATTAGCTAAAAGTGAACCCGTTATTACTGGTACTGAGAGGTGAACGCCAAGTTGGAAAGAGTCGACGAGACGCGAGGCTGACCGAATGGGACGTGTTCAATCTAAACGTTTACACTCCCATTTAAGTGCGCCATTACATGTTTCACATAAAAAATTAAAAAAAATCCTGTTAGCTAAAAGTGGACCTCTTGTTATATATCAGATGCTGTACTGGTGACATACATTTTAATCGAGTGCTCTGCTCTTTTGTTTGTCTGTTTATATGTTCTGAGGTCCGTGCCTTCTTCATGCGCCTTTGTTCTAAATAAATGCAAACTTCTATTGCGCACAATATTAACGTGAAGTAAAAAACTGACGGACCACCGCCGAAGCGTCGATTTACATAATTAATTTAAGTTGGCTCCGCTTACTTTGTATAGAAGGAAATACATAATATTATCGTGTGACATAATTGCATGTTGTTAAATTATTATACGCTTTTTATCTGTACCAAACAAAATAGCAGAGATAAGTTACTGCCTGTAACGTTTTTATTTGGATATTTTATATGATACGTGTTTTCAATTTATCTTCAGAATAATATGAACCTAGTACCAATTCATATTTTAAAATTACAGTCAGACCCCGCTTAACGCAGGAAATACGTTCCAATAAGTTCCTGCGTTATACGAAACAGCACTAAACGAGGTCATCTTAATACGTAGATAATAAACATAAGTGAAACTGAACGAAGAATAATTTTTTTGTTTAATTTTGTAACATCTATTGTTAAATACTTTTTTATCACATTAATTATAGCTTTATTTATTGTTAATATCGATTTTTGTTCATAAAACATTTATGAAATCAAATAAAAGGTCGAGTAAGAAGTTATATGTTTGCGATGAAAAAGGTTCCTCATTTGACATATTTTGTTTTTTGTGATTTGTCATCTGCCTTTCTGTTTCGTTGATAGCAAGATATTGCATCAACGACACTTCGTCTTGCTTTTGAAGTTAAACCATTTTTTATAAATTGATCCATAGTTTACGTTATAGTCACCCAAAATTTTTTTTAGAAACAGCGTTAAGCGGAGCATTATTGTATGCAAATTAGCAATATTTATTTTTCATTGAAAAACTAATAGTTCTTCACGTAGATTAATTTTAGATTCTTAATTTAAAAAAATATTATTTCAAAACCATGTACATGCAATAAGTTTGTTTGAAAATAAAACTGATTTACTAAAAACTATTTAAAGACTTTTAATCTTACAATTCTTAAGCCCTGAACTATTTGTACTTTCTTACAATGTCTTAAGAACATGTGTCACGCGGGGAGCTATAGTAGGTATATGGGAGCTGTACTTTCCCACAGTGACGAAGATGAGTGTACAACAGCTAAAGACATTGCAGATTCATCCCGGTCGCGACATGCCCCATTGCAAATGTTTATCTTCAGCATCGACATAAACACGGTTGTCACATTCCCGATTTTATTCTTGCGCGGAGTCTTGAGGGACGTATTCTTACTTAAAAGTCACCAGACAGCTTTGGAATACCCGCGTAATGCCGTTGCTTATATTATGGATTTTACTATACCATGTTCTAATCCCGGAGAACTGGCATGCGTATCAATGTATCATTAAAAAATAAAGAATTGAAAATATCCGTAGCTAGGAAAAAAATAAAATGATTAAAACGGCGTTTTTAAACACACATATGTATTTAATATAGTTTTGTCAATTCGAAACCCTTTTTAAAGCATTTTGATATAATTTTCACGTAAAAAGTTATCTTTTTTACATCAATCATTTATTTTTGCGATGAGTAGAATCTAATGTTCTACATGACAGAGAATTTAACAACGACGCTAGACTGCTTCTGCAATTCTGTAATTCTACGATCACAATCCAAGGTCATTGTGAAATCCATTTTTAGGATTCCGTACCTCAAATGGAAAAAAGAAACCCTTATAGGATCATTTCGTTGTCCGTCTGTCTATCAAGACCCTTTTTCGCAGGAGCGCGTGGAGATGAGGTACAATACATAAAAAAACCCGGGTCGCATTGCCAAAACCCTGCCGACAATATAGTGTATTTGCTTGTATAGGGCCGTGTGGTTTTATACTTTTATTATGTGAAATTAAGTTTGTTTCTGGGCAAAATAAAAAATTTAACCCCTTAATACACCCCTTAAAATAACATTTTTTTCTTAATTGTAATATTATTATCAATCTAACGTCTACACCGAATTAAATACACCCTTCAATAAATAAGTCACTATCTGCAAACTAGTGTTTTCATAAAATTTGTAAATCCAGTCCTGTCGGGCCGATTTTATTAAAATTGTGGGGACACTTTTTAATCACTACCAAAGGGTTAAATTTCAATTTTGAAACGATTCGGAGAATTTTTTCGGTATTTTGGAGCCCAAAAACAGTTTTCAACCCCTAAAAACTACCCTTAAAATAGCCCGATTAGGCCCATTTTAAATAGGCTTCTTGCGGTGATGGATTTCAACACGTGGCCCAAATTTCGTTGAAATCAATTAACTCTTTCGAAAGTTATCGCGCGTACACATATATATATATATATATATATATATATATATATATACATATATATAAACATTTTTAAAAATGGTGCCAAAGTGTTTAAGAGGTTATGAAACGTCGAGAAATTTTGGTCCGACCCCTAGGTCCCGCCATCCGACCGACGCCAATAGTGTATGTTGCCATATGGCAAATACACTAAAAATATGTTTTTAGGGTTTCGTACCTCAAAAGGCAAAAAGAAACCCTTATAGGATCACTTACGTTGTCCGCCTGTCTGTCTGTCAATACCCTTTTTCTCAGGAAAGCGTTGAAATTAATATCAAATACTCAGGTTTGCAGTCTCTTGGGGTTGTGAAAAAATCAAACTTCTAAGGCAACGCTATCAAAAGATACAGTCGCAAGGGGATCAAAACCTATAGGGTACTTCCCGTTGACCTAGAATCATGAAATTTGGCAAGAAGCAATGTTAAGGCCCTTTTTCTCAGGAATGCGTGGAGGTATCAAGTTGAAATTATTATCAAATACTCAGTCCTGCAATCCCTTGCACCGAATACCAAAAAGCAATCACCAACACCTTTTCCGTCGCTCCTCAAGAGATTCGAAGACAGACTCCAGCACTGTTCTTAACGAATACCCCATAACATGCAACTATCTATAAGTAGTATAAATTTCCTGGTCTATGGAAAACATCGCGAAGCACGCAGCCAGACAGACAGATAGACAAACTAATGCGTGGGAAGTTTAAAAGTCAAGGTGCACGAGAGTCTTCCCGGAAACCGTGATCCTGACAGAACGCTTCCGTCTATTGCAACGGTTGTGTTGCGGAAAGACTTCGCAACTAAGATTGGGGTGGAACGATTTTCATTAAAAACGCTGGCAATTAGAAGATGCATAAAAACTAAATATTTACAAAAACACTTTTTAATTACTTTGCTGAAATATAGTGTTCCACTTCATAACTACCGGAAAAAAACACTTCCTGCAGTAAGTTTACGGATTTGTTTTTAATCGGTATATATTATTCCTCAAAGGTGTTTTTTGTCGGTATGAAATATCTCCCTTAATACTGTACCAAAATTAATGTTTGGTACGCCATTTTGGAGATTATTTTTCTCTCTAATAACGAAAAATAAGTTAATATCTTAAAATAAATGTTTTCATTAAACATTTCGATTCGAATACAATGACCACAAACTGTTACAAATTCCATGAACTTTTCAAATTGAAATTATTATATCAAACTTAATGAACTAGCATTAAAATTAACATATTATATTTTCTAATGGATCGCCACTCTCGCCACAATCGGAATATATTGTTTCTCAAAGGTGTTTTTTGTCGGTATGAAATATCTCTCTTAATGCTGTATCAAAATTAATGTTTGATACGCCATTTTGGAGATTTTTCTCTCTAATAACGAAAAATAAGTTAATATCTTAAAATTAATGTTTTCATTAAACATTCCGATTCGAATGCAATGAGCACAAACTGTTACAAATTCCATAAACTTTGAAATTATTATATCAAACTTAATGAACAATCATTAAGATTAACATATACTTATTTTCCAAGGGATCGCCATTCTCACCACAATCGGTATAAATTGTTTCTCAAAGGTGTTTTTTGTCGGTATGAAATATATCTCCCTTAATACTGTATCCAAATTAATGCTTGATATTTAATATTAAAATTAATCCAAATTAATATTAGCATGTTTTATACAAGTTCAAAAATAAAATAGGAACGTGGACGAAAATGTTTATTATAATACACTTTAATTATTTCTGCAACGTTTCGTTCAATATATTGATAATAAATTGATCGAAACGTCGCAGAAATAATTAAAGTGTATTAACTATAATAAACATTTTCATCCACGTTCCTATTTTATTTTTGAATTAAAATTAATGTTTTCATTAAAAAAAAAGCCGGGTCGCAGTGCCAAAACCCTGCCGACAATATAGTGTATTTGCTAATACAGGCAGTGTGGCTTTATTATGCGAATTTAATTTGGTTTGTAGGCAAAATAAAAAATATGACTCCTTAATACACCCCTTAAAATAAAATGGTTTTTCTTAATTGCAATATTATTATCAATCGAACCTCTATACCAAGTTATATACACCTTTCAGTAAGTAATTCACTATCTGCAAACTAGTCATTCGTAAAATTTTTAAATCCGGTCCTGTAGGGCCGATCTTATTAAAATTGTGGGAACACTTTTTAATCACTACCAAAGGGTTAAATTTCAATTTTGAAACGATTCTGAGATTTTTTTCGGTATTTTGGGGCCCAAAAACTATTTTATACCCCTAAAAACCACCCTTAAATTGATCCGATTAGGCCCATTTTAAATAGGCTTCGTGCGGTGATGGATTCCAACATGTGTGCCAAATTTCGTTAAAATGAATTAACTCCTTCGAAAGTTATAGCCCGCACACATATATATATACCTATATATATATATATATATATATATATATATATATATATATAATATATATATATATATATATATACATATATATATAAACATTTTTTAAAATGGTGCCAAAGTGTTTAGGAGGTTATGAAACGTCGAGAAATTTTGGTCCGACCCCTAGGTCCCGCCATCCGACCGACGCCAATAGTGTATGTTGCCATATGGCAAATACACTAATTACAGTTTAATTTTTTTTTAACAATTTCATTACAGACAATAGCATACAGAAAAAACAAATGTGGCAATCTGGCGGCAAGTTGTTTATTTTAACAGTTGTCGGTAATATTAATTTGTTAAAATTATACACTGTTTTAATTGAAAGAGAACGCAAAAGGTGATAAAAAGACCAACCAATTTAGTAAATCCGTAAAATGATTCGGTAAATTAATATTATTTTGTATTAAATAGGTGTGCACAGTATTTATCTTTGCGAGCTGAGCTACGTACCATTCAAAAACGCATATTGGTCGGCCCTGCATGAGTTAACAAGAGGAATGCAGCTTTACGTTGCGGTGGACCAAATCTAATAGTGTACTGTTAAAAGGTAAGTTTTAACAGTAATTTCTTATGTACGGTCAGAGCGATACAAACTATGTGGCCAAAAGATAAAACCTCTTTAATGTTGAGTTTCCGACTTTAAAAAAACGAGATTATATATGATACGACACTTTTTTATGTATGTTCCGCAATTTTTCCGCTCGTTGTGAACCGATTTGAAAAAAATCGACGCCATTTTGTTCAGAATGTTATTGGTTTCGTCCCATATAGTTATTATTAAAATCGGTTCAGTCGTTTTTGACATGGAATTCATAGGCTTTTAATGTCTTACTCGCACGTTTTACGAAAATCGACCGTTATGTTTCAAATTTACTTTTGGTATATTTTTTCATTTTTGAAATTTTCAAAACGATAAGTTTAGGTGCCTTTGAACAGAAAAACTCAAGTCTGGCGGCTCGTTCTTAGGGAAAAGGTAGTCTGGTAGGTCGACGAAAGTGTTATGAAACGAAAAATGTGAAATGATAAATGTCTTGTCTACCAAAACCATGGTAACGTTTTTAAGGTTGTTATATCAAAAAAGTGAATTGTTTAAAACAAAAATTATGGATTTCGACATATTTAACCCTTTCCCAGACGGGAGTTGTCCCGGGTACGAAATGCCAGACATGAGTTTTTCATAATACAATTTTTTTACCATAAATTCAAGTTGAAGATTTATAAAAATGCGTCAATTTTGTGTCGATCGTACTGTATAAAATAATAACATATTATAGTCTAAGATCCGAAGAGAGTTCGTCCTTCACAGATCTGATTACCAGACGAAAAGTATATTTTATCATAAGAAAATGAATTGCGATTGGGTTGCCTATTAATATTATCATAGATATACTTAATTAAAAAAACTATAATAAAAATATTTGTCCATGTTTCACTCTCTTCTTTACCACACGAATTTAGTATTAATCGAAATTATAAAGCATAAGGAACATGCAAAAGTGGGGTTGCCTACTTTTTAGTGTATTTGCCGTTTCATAACCTCCTAAACACTTTGGCACCATTTTTAAAAATGTTTATATATATATATATGTGTATATATATATATATATATATATATATATGTGCGGGCAATAACTTTCGAAGGAGTTAATTGATTTTAACGAAATTTGGCATACATGGGCCCAATCGGGTTATTTTAAAGGTGGTTTTTAGGGGTTGAAAAAAGTTTTTGGGCCCAAAAATACCGAAAAAATTCTCAGAATCGTTTCAAAATTGAAATTTAACCCTTTAGTAGCAATTAAAAAGTGCTCCTAAAATTATAAGCAAATCGGCCCGACAGGACCGGACTTACAAATTTTATGAAAACACTAGTTTGCGTATACGAATTTACTTACTGAAGGTCGTATTTAATTTGGTGCAAATGTTGGATTGATAACAATATTTCAACTAATAAAATTATTATTGTAAGGGGTGTATTAAGGGGTTCAATTTTTTTTTTATTTTGTCCAAAAACAAACTTAAGTTCATGAAATAAAGCCACAATACCTGTATTAGCAAATACACTATATTGTCGGCAGGGTTTTGGCACTGCGACCCGGGTTTTATTTTATTTTCTTATAGATAATAATTGATAAAATATACTTTTCGTCTATGGTAAACATATCAGTGAAGGACGAGCTCTCTTCGTATCCTGTACACTTTAAAAACTGAGAAGGCCGATTACATGGAAAATCACTGGTCCATATAATGCCAGCGATTATTCTGGTAATCTTACACACCATAATATACAATGCTACACGTTTTCCTGTAAATTTACGTATAGTTTTGTAGTCCAGATTATATACAAATATATGTATAGTATTTTAAACAAAAAAATGTGATTTTCCAAAAAATATGAGTAAAATTCCCTAACTTATACCCTACAATTTTCCATACGTTTATGTAATATTTGTGTAAAATAATACATATTTAAATGTAAAATTATATACAAGAAGATTTTTGAATATAATTTTTATACTCAGTACTAGACAGCAAGTGTACTCATCAAACTTGGCCAGTAGGACATGTGTAGTGAAGCGGTAGACGCTTGTCACATGACCTTATACCGTGGGATTCACAGATTCCTAAATTCACATACAATCACGTGATTGTACTAAACTAAAATATTGCACAATATTACGTATTTTGTTATGAAATTTTTACACTAATTTAAAGAAAAATCTCATAAAATACATTAAAACTACATAAGTGTATGTAATTTTACTTTACTTTATGTATAAACACCGAATTTGTTTAATTTCGCAGCGACAGTTCAAGTTTTTATACAGTTCTCCTTGTAAGAATAAATAATAATAATGAACAATTACCTAGAAAACAGAGAATTTTACTTTAAGTTTCAATGCAATTTTACACCCATTTTTTACAGTGTACTATTATACATTGCGCACATTACATAAACGAGGCTATTAAAGACAAATTTAAGTTGGGTGGGCAGCAAGCAAGCAGCACCGAACGTGACGCTGCGCTGGGACACGGCGCAATGTATTGTGTCGTGTTTAACGCGTGGAACCAATTGCGGCGACGCTACAAAAGAAACATCTGTGACGACAGCAACAAATTATCTTCAAACTAGCTTCAGCTGCGCTTCTTGGCTCTATCAATAACTTTACATTCGTTTGTCATTAAGATGTGTTGATTATTATGCGACAATTACAATATATACTAAGTTCGAACCCGCGGTTTAACGCTTACCGATTTTTAAACGACAATAAAACATTGCTTAATGCTGCTCCGATTAACGCTGTTGTAGTATTACGCAGTTTCTAAAAAAAAGTTTAGCCACTATAACGTAAATTATGGATCAATTTATAAAAAATGATTCAAATGTTGATATAAGTTCAAAGGCAAGACGAAGTGTCATTGATGCAATATCTTGCTATCGACAACAGCTTGCTGAACGAAACAGAAAAAGGCAAACGATATTAGATGACAATTCTGTAATATGACGGGTAATGATAGAATACAAATTACTGTTTATTTTTTATGAAAAAAAAACAAACTGATTTTTAATATTTAAAAAAAATAAGATACGTCATGTAATTAAAGCAATACACACTGACTGTTAATTTTATGTATCTACTTAAATTTTCCAAATTGGAATGACTTCTCTTATATGTCTTACTGAAGCAATACATTATTGGCGTTGGTCGGATGGCGGGACCTAGGGATCGCACCAAAATTTTCATAACCTTCTAAACACGTATATATATATATATTTAATTTTAACGAAAATTGGCACGCCTATTTAAAATGGGCCCAATCGGATCATTTTAAGGGTGGTTTTTAGGGATTGAAAAAAGTTTTTGAGCTCAAAAATACCGAAAAAATTCTCAGAATCGTTTCAAAATTGAAATTTATTCCTTTAGTAGTAATTAAAATGTGCTCCCGAAATTTGAAAGAAATCGGCCCGCCGGGACCGAAATTACTTTTATGAAAACACTAAGTTTGCAAATAGTGAGTTATTTACTGAAAGGTGTATTTAATTTGGTATAGATGTGCGACGATAGTAATGTTCCAATTAAGAAACAAACTGTTAATTTAAGGGGTGTATTAAGGGGTTAATTTTTTTATTTTGACCAAAAACAAACTTAAGTTTATGTAATAAAACCAGACTGCATGTATTAGCAAATACACTATATTGTCGCCAGGGTTTGGGCACTGCGACCCGGGTTTTTATTATTATTATTAATACATCCAGTATATTATGATTGTAACTGATTATTCTCAAAAACTGTGTGTACGAATTTATTTAAAATAATCGTTATTCGAAATAAACTATTCTAACAATTTATCTATTGAAGGCAAAAGGCTTTAACAAATTTGTTACGGTGCTGTAACGGGAGCAACGGACTAACAGTTCGAATGGTCGGTGATAGAAATGTCAAGACACGGTTGTTAGGGTTTGACAAATTGAGAGGCACGACATTAGAGAATTGAGAATGCGTTTCCTTTGTGCGCCATGAACGGCCGCTGCGACGAACACAATATAAAAAGTTCCGCCACGTTTTCTCACAGAAATTTAATTTGCCTTGAATATCAAAAATTTTCTACATTGCAAATTCCGTACTTATTGCCGATCGTTAACTACTAAAACCTTTAGACGCTGATGACTTCAGATGTTGAGCGTCCATAATCTACAATCTATCTACTAATATCTCCTAATATCTCTACGAGTTCTCATTTGATGCACTTGAGAAATTTTTTTTTTTTGTTTTCCAATTTGTCACCCAAAATTACCCGGCATAATCGGAATTCGTTTATTTATGCTATAGGCCCGTGTTTGGGTCATCTAAGTCTACATATGTACCAAATTTCAACTTTTTTCGTCCAGTAGATTCGAAGAAATAAGCTGTGACAAAAGGACAGACAGACATAAGAGTGATCCTATAAGGGTTCCATTTTTTTACTGGGTATACGACACCATATAAAAAGATAAGGTAAATGTCATTTTACACCAAGAAAATCAGTGTAGTTGTCGAGTGTCTATACTAATAGAAATATTTTACTAAATACCTACGTTTCCAACCAGCTGTTTAACCTCGGTGCAAACAAAATGTATTTTAATGACACAATTTGCATGCATTAATATTGATTGCAAATTATGGACGATGAAGCAAAACTGCACCTTTAGTAGTAACTAGTCTGCAGTGGTCAATCGATAACGTACCTACTGATTAAACTTTCTGCACGTAATAAAGATATTAATGTGACTGCATACCAGGTGTTCAATATACTCCCCTTTTTCACCCGCATAACTATCTTACGAACAGTTGGTTATGTGTGTGCATGTAAAATGCATTTACTCACGTTTCAGAAATTTCTCATTTCTATGAAACATCTTATTCAATCGGTATATATTATTTCTCAAAGGTGTGAAATATTTCGCTTAATTTTGGAGATTATTTTTTTCTCTAATGACGAAAACTAAGTTCATATCTTAAAATTAATGTTTTCATTAAAAAAAAAAACCGGGTCGCAGTGCCAAAACCCTGCCGACAATATAGTGTATTTGCTTGTATAGGGCCGTGTGGTTTTATACTTTTATTATGTGAAATTAAGTTTGTTTTTGGGCAAAATAAAAAATTTAACCCCTTAATACACCCCTTAAAATAACATTTTTTTCTTAATTGTAATATTATTATCAATCTAACGTCTACACCGAATTAAATACACCCTTCAATAAATAAGTCACTATCTGCAAACTAGTGTTTTCATAAAATTTGTAAATCCGGTCCTGTCAGGCCGATTTTATTAAAATTGTGGGGACACTTTTTAATCACTACCAAAGGGTTAAATTTCAATTTTGAAACGATTCGGAGAATTTTTTCGGTATTTTGGGGCCCAAAAACAGTTTTCAACCCCTAAAAACTACCCTTAAAATAGCCCGATTAGGCCCATTTTAAATAGGCTTCTTGCGGTGGTGGATTTCAACACGTGGCCCAAATTTCGTTGAAATCAATTAACTCTTTCGAAAGTTATCGCGCGTACACATATATATATATATATATATATATATATATATATATATATATATATATATTATCTACATATATATATAAAAATTTTTAAAAATGGTGCCAAAGTGTTTAGGAGGTTATGAAACGTCGAGAAATTTTGGTCCGACCCCTAGGTCCCGCCATCCGACCGACGCCAATAGTGTATGTTGCCATATGGCAAATACACTAATTTATACATACGTTATATAGCTTCGTACTCGACTAAATTCATAAACATTATAATAGCTATCGTCTGCTATAATTGTTAAGAGACATTCATTGTTGCAATGCTATATTAGAAAAAAATATTTTTCAAACACGTCACCATCGGGACTTGAACCCGAATCTTTCCACTTTGAAAAATAATTTTTTCTAATATATCATTGCAACAATGGATGTCTCTTAACAATTATAGCAGACGATAGCTATTATAATGTTTATAAAAAAATACAGTTTAAAAATTTTAACAATTTCATTACATAGAAAATAACAAACAAATGTCGCCTTCTCGCGGCAGTCTGTTTATTATAACAGTTGTCGGTAATATTACGTGACGTAGTGGCGCTGAAGTCTCTGACTAGAATACAGGATAAAATTGATTTCCATCCTATTATATTACTTAACTGGCCACTAACGATGCGAAGTATTTGCACGGGTCCGCTAGTATAATTGTTACTGCAACATTTATAAACCCGAAAATTTGGCAACATTGTTAATTTTTTTCAGCATGCAGCTGTAAGGTCGATCGTTTATTTCGAGTACTTAAGATAAGGCGACGAAATATGCTAATGTTTTTTGTAACATCTTCTTTAACGACAATTTATAAAATTGTAAAATAAACACATCTCGACAATGACACAATTATAATTATTTCGGTACAGTAATCGATAAGGTAATATCCGACGATCCAACCGCAGCAAACTTCCGGAGGAGAACACTTGGGCACACACCTGCACCTCAGGTGATGATATCGACGCGTCTAATGGATATCCGACAATGCGGTCAGGATTTTAAGAAATCTTATAAGAGACTCTGTATGCAAATCTATACTTTTATTTGTAAGTCAGTATCGTAGAATATACTAGTCTCTGGAATTAGGTATGTGAATTTTTTAAAGTTATACGTCTTTTGGCACGTTGTGCGTAAAATTTTAATAGACAACGAAAGTTGCAGGCTCACAGCTAACGATAATTAGACAGTATGAAGTTGGCCATAAGAGGCCCAGACTGAATTGACAAATAGATGAAATCAATGCTCTTTCTGTCGTCTCGAAATTATATAATACTAGCGGCCGAATACTTCGCAGCGTTAGTAGTCACTTACGTAATATACTGGGTGGAAATAAATTTTACTTCCAACCCACAAGTGGGGAAGGGTACTACTAATTTAGGTCAAAATTCACTATTCAAAAATTTTCCAATATTTTTTCGTTTTGATGTCTCCTGAATACAAAAAACATATTTTTGGAAAAACTCTGTGCGTCTGTTTGTCTATTGGTTGGTTTGTCTGTGAGCACGATACAGGTCAAACGGATGAACGGATTGAAACCAAATTTTGGAAGGATGATTGGTATGCAAATATGAAGAGCCCTATTGTTTTGGGGGACAATCGGCGCATGCGCAAAAGAAATATAAGCTATAACGATATACTTTTTCATATTGATTTATGTTCTATTTATTTTTCTAAGAAAGTTGTGTAAAAAAAAATTTCTAAATTTTTTAGTTTCGGAAATATTTTGAAAATAAAAAAAAATCAGCTGTTCTTTTGTTTTGCAGATCTGTCAAAAAGAAATTAGTTAGGTAGCTGACAAGCATGCTTGATTAATTTTTACATGTTTTATTATTATTAATTTTTATTAGAAATTAATTCGGTATAAAATGTGTGTTCTGATTTATAATGAATAAAACGTATATAAAAAAGTGACTTCATATTATGTAAGTATGGAAACAAATAGCAAATATCATATTTGTTTTTTCTGAATGTTATTTTCTGTAATGAAATGGTTAAAATTTTTAAACTGTAATTTTTTAATGAAAACATTACTTTTAAGATATAAACTTATTTTTCTGATTTTCTTCACGACGAAAATATCGGGACTAAAAACGTTGATACCCGGATTAAAGCCCTACACCTGATGTATAAGAATTACGAAGCTAATTCCGAAGTCGTGTTGTTTTTTCTTAAAGCGTGCGCCTATTCCACCTTTTGTTGTATACGGAAAGAAAGAGAGAGAAAGAGCGGTTTATATAAGGTAGGCATTATATCGTTCTAATTAATATGCTAATGTGTCGCACAGTCTGGACGACGAAGATAAAACATTTCAAAGTCTGATTCATTGCATAGGTTGCGAGTTAATGTTGGGGTTGGGGGAGGACGGAGGAGATCGCCCGACTCCAGCCGCCACCCCGGTTAGGTGACACTAGCGGGGATGCGCAACTTATGTTGTCTTCAAATAGCATACTGATGCTGTGTTTCACAAAGCATTGTCAAAAAATTGGATTTGACAATGACCTTAGATTGTGATAATAATAATTACAGTTTTACTAGGGATGTCGAAAAAATATCGATATTTTTGGACGATATTTAATATTTCGATATATCGATATAAAATTCCGAGTATCGAAAACCAATATATTTTTCCAGTAGCAACACTTGTATGTACTACTGCGACTGACTCTGACCATTTAATTATTTAGAAAATATCGAAAACTCCAGTAAAAAAGAAACATCTGTCTTTACATATGTTTTTGGAACATACATTTAAGTGCGTTCCAAAAACAACAACGGTGAATAAAGCACATGTCAAACACGTATCTTTTTCTCCAGATTTTTTCATATTTTTGGAATAATAAACAGTCAAAACAGCTATTAATACAATATTTCATTTCATTTCTACAACATCTAGAATATTTTTAATTACCTTTAAATACCTTTCGAATGTCACCTCTGGCACGCATGCCATAGGTTCGCCATCCCTGGATTTATTAATTGTTCGATTAATCTCTAAAATTATCTGCTCCTAAATATATTAGACGTTTGATTAATAAACAAAAAAAAAATCTTATCGTTATTTTTGATTTTAGACAATTATTTATTACTTGATTTTAGAAATAATGTCCGTTAATTGCTATTTGAGATTATATTAAGCTAGCCAATATGTATACTAAATTTCTTCGAGTGCCAATGTTTTCTTTAAAATTGTATCGATATATCGATATTTAAAAAAAATGTATCGGTACCGATATCGATGCTTGAAAAAAATATCGATAAGATATATATCGACACTTTTTGGCACTTCTGACATTCCTATTTCATACATGCAAGAGCAGTCTAATGTCTTATTCAAACTCCCTGTCATGTGCAACATTAGATTATATTTACACACAAACAAATGCTTGATCTACATAGAAAAAGTGCGTTTTTCAAATCAAATTTTGATTAAAATGCGTGGAAAACTGTCGTTTCGAAGTAAAAATTATGCAAAAAAACTATATTAAATACACGTCTATACAGTTTAGAAAAAATATCATTTCAATCAATCAATTATTTTTCGAACAGAATCGAATTAAAATTCTACAGCGCCTTTCTTATGGAGAAATATGTGTGTTCACAATCTAAGGTCATTGTCAAATCAAATTATTAGTGTATTGCCATATATGGCACATACACTATTGGCGTCGGTCGGATGGCGAGACCTAGGGGTTGGACCAAAATTTTTCAACGTTTCATAGCCTCCTGAACACTTTGGCACCATTTTTGGAAAAATTATATATATATGTATGTATGTATGTATGTATGTATATATATATATATATATATATATATATATATGTGTGTGTGTGTGTGTGTGTGTGTGTGAGCACAGTAACTCTCGAAGGTCTTATTCAATTTGAACTAAATTCGGGCCACACGCTGGAATCCATCATCACACGGAGCCTATTTAAAATGGGCCTAATCGGACCATTATAAGGGGTGCATTTAGGGGTTGAAAATAGTTTTGGGCCCCAAATACACCGAAAATATTCTCGGAATTGATTCAAAATTGAAATTTAACCTTATAGTATCAATCAAACGGTGCCTCTAAAATTTTAACAAAATCGGCCCGACAGGACCGAACTTATAAATTTTATGAAAACGTTTGCGGTTAGAAAATTATACTTACTGAAGTCTGTCGTTATATAATTTTGTGCAGATGATGAATTGATAAAACAGAGACGAAACATTGAAATATAGAAAAAATATTATTTTAAGGGGTGTATTAAGGGTTTCAACTTTTTTATTTTCTTCAAAAAAAAACAAATTCGTATAATAAAATCACGCTGCCTGTAGCAATACGCTATATTGTCGGCAGTGTTTTGGCACTGCGACCTGGGTTTTTTTTATTATTTATTTAAGCTATATGTCTGTAATTAGGTCATCTAACTCTATATATGCACAAAAAAAATTGTCTAGTAGATGTCGAGAAATTAAACTATGACAGACGGACAAACAGACACTAGAGTGTCCTATAAGGGTATCGTTTTTTCATGTTTTTTCATCGGATGTACGGAATCTCTAAAAATATATCCAATTTTAGTTCGAGTCCAGCTGCAACGGAAACTAAATCAAAACACACCTCAAGTTGAAGTGGTTGTGTTTAAAGGTAGCAGCAGGGGGGGAGAAGAAAGTCTCACCGGCGCGGCGTCTTTTATTTGCGCCAAGTTGTTTAGAAAGAAAAAGCACTTCTGTACCCAGTTAAAGCTCTACTAGAGTTACTTATTGCACCGACTATGGCAACACTCTTGTGCAAAACGAAAAGTCGAACTTCTGTTACACAGTGAATTTGTATCATGTAAACACGTCTTCTTTTTGAATTGTAATATCTACTTTAATTTCTTGAAACTTTTCGCACTTTATACCAAAAGAAGTTTTACTTCAAAAAATATGTGAGTGTCATCCACATAAGCTCGGGGAGAAAGTAAAATTTCTTTAATTGTAGATTTATATAAATTTGCGTTGCCAAGGTTTCTCTTATATTTCCCCTTGAATGAAACGCGTTATTTCCCCTTAAAAGTCACAGAATTCTTGCTAAAAAAGTTTTACTCAAAAAAGTGGTAGTCTCAACCACAAAGTAAAACTTCTTTAGTCGTAGATATTATTTATAATTTTGCGTTGCCAACGTTTCTCTTATATTTCCCCTTTAACGTAACGCGTTATTTCCCCTTAAAAGTCACAGAAAATTTCAAACAGGTATCCTCGCTGAAGAAGTAATACTTCAAAAGAAATGTGTTAGCCTCATCCACATAAGGTCGCGGGAGAAGTACAACATCTTTAGTCGTAGATTTATATAACTTTGCGTTGCCGAGGTTTCTCTTATGTTTCCCCTTTAACGTAACACGATATTTCCCCTTAAATGTCACAGAAAATTTTATACAGATACCCTCGATGAAAAATAAAATACAAATCTAACCTCACTCGCTTCTTTTACTCGAGGCAAAGAAATTAAAAAAATTACACCCATCTGACACGTTTTGGAGTACCCGACATAGTCTGTCAGATTTGGCCTGTGTATACTTATTACACAAATAATAACGTCGCTAACGCAAATACCTCTGTATAAGTATCTAGCGAGCCGTGATTGCCGTGCGGTCGGTCGCTCTCGAGGTTCTCTCTAATTCACGGCGCGTATAATATCTCTTGATTAATTGAAACACTAAGTAAATATACTAAGGTAATTACTTACTGCTAGAAAACGTTACGTGCCAACAAACGTACAAAGTCTCACTTAATATTATGTATCTCTCATTTACATTGAATCTATATTTATTTATCGTTCTTCACAGGGTTGTGTATAGGCGATATAAAATTAGAGTTTAAAAAAACTAAAACAACACGCTTTTATGAATTAAAAAATGCAGAATAATTTACTGTAAAAAGCGCGGGATGCTATCTACTTAAATTTTCATAATAGCTCTACGTTTATAATTAGCTAGTAAATGAAACATTTATTACCGATATTAAGCACTCCACGCTTTTTACAGTAAATTATTTAACATTTGTTAGTTCATAAAGGCGTGTTGTTTTAGTTTTTTTAAACTCTAGTTTTAATTATAAAACTAAAAAAATCCGGGTCGCAGTCCCAAAACCCTGCCGACAATATAGTGTATTTGCTAATACAGGTATTGTGGCTTTATTACATGAACTTAAGTTTGTTTTTGGACAAAATAAAAAAAAATTGAACCCCTTAATACACCCCTTACAATAATAATTTTATTAGTTGAAATATTGTTATCAATCCAACATCTGCACCAAATTAAATACGACCTTCAGTAAGTAAATTCGTAAATTTGTAAGTCCGGTCCTGTCGGGCCGATTTGCTTATAATTTTAGGAGCACTTTTTAATTGCTACTAAAGGGTTAAATTTCAATTTTGTAACGATTCTGAGAATTTTTTCGGTATTTTTGGGCCCAAAAACTTTTTTCAACCCCTAAAGACCACCCTTAAAATGACCCGACTGGGCCCATTTTAAATAGGCTTTGTGCGGTGATGGTTTCCAAGATGTATGCCAAATTTCGTTAAAATGAATTAACTTCTTCGAAATGGCGAGAAATTTTGGTCCGACACCTAGGTCCCGCCATCCGACCAACGCCAATAGTGTTTGTTGCCATATGGCACATACACTAAAAACAATATTGCAATTGACTAGGGGGTCTGCAACGCAACGTACGTCACTGCAGAACGTGTTAGTTTGTTTGCTGTAATTTTTCAAGTTTTTTATCTTGAAGGTCCTGGTCAGGATAATGAGACAAACTTATAAAATTATTGTATTGTCATCGGTACTTGATAAGTGTGCAAAGGTTCAGTTTAATCTGACGTTTCGAAGTAGGTGAATTACACGCTCAAACATACAGGTGAAGCTAATAAAAGCGCGCTGTTTTTTTTCCTGCAACCTTCAGAATTTCATTCTTTAGACCTTCCTGAACTTAAATTATAAATTTGATTCGGAAACGAACTTAAAAAAAAAATATTTTTTATTTTCTAATTTGCCTCCTAAAATTAACCCTCAAAATTAGGATTGGTTTATTTACACTTTTCGTGCGTGATTGGGTCATTCACCTCTATACAGTGTGTCTCAACCGACGTTGGCTAACATAGGTAACTTTGTTATTAGTGGAGATAGAAAGTCGGTTAAATGAGCAAAGTAGTGCAGAAAATTAGGTTCATTAACGTCCCGTCGAAAAAATAATTGAATTTTGATACCCTATGAATTTATTCAGAAAATAGTGAAAATTGCCATTTATGAAAACTGGCCATAACTTTTTTATTTATGAAGATATTTGAAAATTTTATCAACCATTCTTTGATAACTTTTTAAGGTCTTTTCAGTGGCGTAGGTTTAATTTTTTTATTTCCACTACATAATGAGATATTGACATGAACTTTGGTTTTTCTTATGGACGGCATTTTTGATTTTCAGATATTCAAATTCTGCTTATTTTTCTGAATAATTTGACATAGTATATCCTATATCTAAACCAATCAGAAGCTACAAAACTGACCAAAATAGTTTTTTGACGTTATCCATACCGATCAGTGTGCCGTGTAAAACAAAATTTGTTGAAACAAATACATACCGACAGACTAACAATCCGTCGAGCGATCGCTACAGTTTTGCTAATTCATTTTGTCTGATTTACTCTCTAAGATGGCTCAAGCATTCTCAAATTTGGAGAAACAGGCTTTTTTTGTGCATACATTCAGCGTAACAAAAATACCACGTGGGCTCAGGCAGAATACTTAAACCTTATCCAGAAAGGTGACAACCTTATTCAATAACTTTTAGGAACTTAAATAGAAATTTAAAGGTATACTTTTCATTTTCAAAGAAAAAAGGCAACATTTAACACTGTGAAGAAGAATTAGTTTTAGCAAACTTTGAAATCAATGGATAAAAGTCAACCAGACAACTTGCAGAATACTTGAACCTCCACTAATAACAAAGTTACCCATGTTAGCCAACGTCGGTTGAGACACCCTGTATATGTACCAATTTTCAACTTTTTTTTATTCAGTCAGCTCGGAGAAAATAAGCTGCGACAGACGAACAGACAGACTCGAGAATTATCCTCCAAGGATTCGATTTTTATACGGAACTCTAAAAACTATTCGAGACTTTCTCGTCTCAAAATTCGACACGACCAATTCTAGATCTGTTATTAAAGTGAAATTATTATTACAATAACAGTATAAAGTAAATAAGTAATTAACTCTTACATCATTATATTAGATTTGTGTATAGGGGAGGAGAGAGAAACACAATTCCACCCTCAAAACATAAAACCTTAACAAGTAAAGCTAAGAAATATGATAAAGACACCGGTGACATCGTGAAGAATGGCGGGGGAGGACGAGGCGGTCGTGAGCGGCGTCGGGGGTGGGAGGGGGAGGTTGACGAAAGCACATTGAAAGGGGTTACTAACGAGCTTGCTTTCTATCCGCAGTTATCTTCTTAATTATGAACTAACTTAATTATAAACCTCACAGTACCGTCACACTTCGCGACTCTTAAACGTATTTATCTTCTCTTAAACCAGTGGCCAATAAACGACGGATCCAACAGATACAAAAAATTAAGAGTTTATAAAAACTAAAACAACGCACTTTCATGAACTAAAAAATGCAAAATAATTCTACAACAAAATTAGCTTTACTGTAAAAAGCGTGGAGTGCTATCTACTTAAATTTTCATAACAGCTCTACGTTTACAATTAGCTAGTAAATGAAAAATTTATAACCGATATTAAGCACTCCACGCTTTTTTCAGTAAAGCTAATTTTGTTGTCAAATTTTGAGGCCATGGCCGATTACCTATCAAACTCCTATTTCAAAAATTACCTACCTTATTCTAATTTCCTATAATTCCTTCATTCGCCCATTGCTATTACATAAGTTGAAGTTTTAAAAATGTAGAAAAATAACGGGAAGTGTGGTAGATGAAAAATAGTAATGGTGCGAATGGCGTCTGTTATGACATAAAGTCGAGAAACGGACGTTAAACGCATTATTATTATTATTATTATTATTATTATTAAGTTGTCAAATTATTTTGCATTTTTTGGTTCATAAAAGAGTGTTGTTTTAGTTTTTTTTAACTCTAATTTTAATTATAAGACTAAAAACACTATTGCCTTTGACTTACACTTACATGCAGTGTTTCAAAGAGTAAAGAAAGAGCGTAATATAATAACTTATTACTGTAGATTGTTGGACAAATTTGAATAAAATCCGTGGTGCAGGAGTTCAAATGCTGAAGATGGTCCAAAGCGTACCGAAACGTTAGTGAAAATGCAAATTTAAATCTCAGTATTGCTGTTTTATTGATCTTGCGCCACGGATTTTATCCAAACTTGTCCAACATTCATCAAGGATCACAACCACTCTAATTAAATGCTTTTAATTAAATACTTTTAATTAGAGTCAACCTCGTATTAAAAACAATAAATTGGGAGGTTACCGTGCATTTCTGAGGCACACAAACGTCCCCTTTTTATTATGTCACTGAAGTAGTTAAATGTTTATGGTGATGCTTAATAAACATTTTTAAATGCACTGGCCTTTTTACAAAACACGTCCCATTGCAACAAGCTCATTCTTTTTCTATCTTTTAAAGTTCTTTCTGTCGACCTTATTAAGTTACAAAAATGTTAACAATGAATTAACAACTCCGTGATAACTTCTAATGCCGACGATAATTATTCTACAGAAGTTTTTTTTAATAATTTTATTATTTTTACAATTGTTTCACAGCACAACAAAATACTGACAGAAAAATTATTAGACGAGTTTTTGATGGTAAAAAACAAACCGTGGGTGGGTCGTTTATTGGGACTCCACAAATGCGACCCTTGAAGCCCACATGACCAACTTCACAGTATGATCTTAACAAATTAGACCCGAAAAATATTTTTCAAAAAATACTGAAATACCTTTTTACAGTATTTTTATTCGAACAAAAAAAAAACGGCTGAGCTGCTTTAAAAAAAATCTGGATCATATTGACGTTAATACGTCCTAACGGTGTTTTCAAAATACAATTAAACAAGTAATTAATATTATCCTCCCTTATGACAAACTCGGATGATCAATTTTTTATAATTTAAAGATGTTTACTTACCTGCTAAAAATAATAATAATAAAGATTTCACATATTGACAAAAAACTACAATCGTCACCATAAAAAATTGCAGTAAAATTTTCTCAAAAATAGCGTGCGGTCATATTTCACACAGCAAACTTTAGATAAAACTTTATCGTGACGTGAAAGAGCAGAGCATAGTCACAAACGCACGTCGTAGCAGAGCATCATTGGGTGTACAACACTAATTAATTAACAATGAAGAGAAGGCTTTGCGACGTTAAAAGCCTGATACACAATATTTATGTTAAGCATGCAGAGCCGCCGGTAGCGACTAGTAGCCACCTGCGGTTCTGCACGCGATTGAGATGAAGCACGGCAGCGACAACAGTAGTGGAGCCATATTACGGTCTAGATATACAATCTATCTCTCCATATAAATAAAATCGACAATTCCAAACTTTGTTCACTGTTAACAGAAGTAATGTTTGATGTGTTTGTATATTATATAGTCAATGAAATAAAAAGTTCGTATACTACGGGAGTTTCGTTTTTAATGAATTTTACAGAAATTTGTTCAATTAATACAAATAAATAAGTTCGTAACGTAGTCTGTAATTGTACAGTTTTAAAGATTTCTAGAGCGGATTTTCAGTTTTCAGTTAGTTTTGTCGGTACGGGTTAATCTTTAAAACGACTGAGTCGATTATGGTGGTATATCACAGACCGGAGTGATCTAGGCTACTTTTTAGACCAAAAATAACCCTTATGGGGGCCAACAGGGTAATGGAAACCATCTCTGAAATTACTTAAATTAAAAAAGAATTACATGATCTTTTGAACACACTATCCGAGCAAGGTGAAGGTGGATTTTATATGAAAGAATTTATAATAATAATAATAATATATACTGTATTTAACAACATACGAATCGTTATTACAGGATCAGGTTTAACATTACATACCTATACATACTTTTAATTTACAATTAGCCTACCATACACAGGTATGTTACAATAAAAATTATTTAAATATAAATCTAAAAGGAAAGGTGTCGTCTTATTCAAATAGCATAAATGATCTAATTTTTAGGGTATTTATTATATACTTAAATATATCATTTAGTTTTTCGATCGACTCAAAGTTGAATAAATATTTGTGCAAGTTATGTACAGAACACTGTCCAGTTATATATTTATTGAGAAAAGCTGTTCTACATACTTTGTAATGCGGACACTCCATTAAAAAATGATACAAATTTTCTACTTTATGTTAATTACAGACTGTACAAAACCTGTCGGTATTAATTGTATAACTGTTACCGTTATAATAAAATCGAATATAAACGTCTGCTGCTACCCTTAATTGGCTTACTATGCGTAATTTTTTAATGCTAACGTTGAACGTTAAATACTTATTTGAATAATTATCCGGCAATAGATCATAATAAACAGCACTGAATGACGAATTTATGGCTCTATGGGTGTCCAGTTGGACTAATTTATTATGATAGGTCAGTAAAATGTTATTTGTTTCTTTTATGATTGACAGATAATTTTGTTCGTCTTCAAGATTTAAATCGCATAAAATGCTTCTTAATGGAGTAACCCAATTATACTTAGCATTGTTATTTACATTTTTATCCAAATCAATCATTTTCAAGTAGCACAGTTTTGGGAATCTATAATTTAGCATTTTCAGCAGCTTTACCCACCAGCTTATAGAGTTTTTTAGTATATACCAGCTCAATATACCCTGGTGTTGATCGAAGCCAAAACATAAGAAGTTTAAAAAAAATCGTTTGTACCTTTTCGACAACCTCTCCTTATCGAAAGAATTTAACCGGATACAATATATCTACTATACCACGCGGATAAAGTTTTGAATATATTTTCAGTCGCGTTTGTTCCCTTAAAACAAATATTGTGTATTCGACTTTAGAAGACGTGAATTCTCAGTAACAGGAACTCAGGCTGCTCACAGCTGTCCTTGCAGATATTATATTATGCTTGTAAGTTGAGTGAATTCTTTCGCTATTTTTCATACACACTAACAAGTCTTTATAATTTATTATCTTTTTCTTTACGCGTAGCTTATCACGTTAATCTGCAGTTGTTTTTTGTACTTAGAAGCTGCAGGGGTATTTAGTACCCAATTCGAAGTCTTAATTTACTGCCAGCTATGCTTTTGGAGCCAACTAGTAATGAGCAAAGCACAACCAAAACCAAAACTGGGATAGTCGAGAAATTTTGATTCGACCCCTTTTTTTTTTGTACGGAGGGGGAAATCCAGTTACGGACACCCAGGTGTTCCCTGGGTAGTGTGGGACTCGAAACATAGCTCCATACCCACCAAAAACCCCTCCCTCGCACTCTTTGTGTCCCCCCACGGCACCGACCTCCAGTCATTCTTTCGCGGGGGGAAGAGTTACGGCTCAGGGCGGTTTCCTTCTTGATTCTTCTGTCTTCAGCTCTTCCATGATGCTCACAGCAAGGTCACATCCGGCGTTCCAGTCCTCCTGTGAGCGCAACATATTTGTGACAAAGTTGTCAACCGTCACCGATGTTCCAGTTCTCCTCTTCAGCTTCTCCCTGTGTTGAGTGAATCGAATACACTGTATAAGAACATGTTCCGCTGTCTCCTCTTCTTCTATGCATACCGGGCATTCTGTACTCGCCTCTATTCCAAATTTGTTCAGATACTGCTTAAACCCCCCATGTCCAGAAAGAATTTGGGTCAGGTGGTAGTTGAGCTGCCCGTGCCGTCTATTAACCCAACCGTTCAGATCTCGGATCAGTCGATGAGTCCATCTTCCTTTGTCAGAGGCGTTCCATCTCCTCTGCCAATTCTCCATGATCTTTTCTCGGTCTCTTCTTTTCTCTATGTTTCCACGCGCATGGGCCCGCGTATATTGCGCCGCTCTTTCCCTGGCAATCAGGTCTATCGGTGGTAACCCCGCGATAACCAGTGATTCGACCCCTAGGTCCCGCCATCCGACCGTCGCCAATAGTGTATGTGCCATATATGGCAAATACACTAAACAAATATTTTTGATTTTGTAGTTCAAAACTATGAAGCTGTTGGCGAAATATTCTAATTATTAGTTGACATTTATTAACAGTCAAGGACTGGAATAAAATTATGATTTATTATATAGATATATAGGTATATCGTACTGAGTTATTGTACAGTAACTTACGGATACGTTGATTAAAATGCAGAATTTATTGCTCATTTTCTGCAAGCACTTTTTGTACATAAAATGTACAGTTACTGCCCTTAAAATTCCACGAATATCGTTAATATGTTGAAGGTCTTTTCTACTTTGGAATATTGTTAAATTAACCCTGCGGTAGTCGCGTGAAATAAGCGTTTTTCAAGGAATTTTTGTCTGCAACATTTTCAGTACTTTCCAAGATGAATTTTTGCTTTGCAACAGCAAAAATTAGATATAGTCATGAAAGTTAAAGTTACTGAGTGTCAGCTCTTCAAACTGATCCTTTTTTCACCTGCATAGCTCTATCTTACGAGCAATTGGGTGTGTCAATGCATGTAAAATGCGACTTTTTCCTACTGCCTTTCGCCGAGAAACGGTAATTCCTGTACCGGCCATCTTGATTGAGGTTTTCCATGGTTTCCCTCAATTAATTCCAGATAAATATCGAGGTGGTTCCTTATTTGAGGCCATGGTCGATTACCTATCAAACTCCTAGTTCAAAAATTACCTACCTTATCCTAATTTCCTGTAATTCCTTCATTCGCCCATTGCTATTATATAAGTTGAAATTTAAGAAATGTAGAAAAAAACGGGAAGTGGTAAAATGAAAAATAGTAATGGTGCGAATGGCGTCTGTTATGACATAAAGTCGAGAAACGGACGTTAAACGCATTATTATTATGTAAAATGCAGTTCAAACGTTTCAGAAATCTCTAATTTTGTACGAAAAATCTTATTCAATCTTTCTTCCCGTATGACATATTAGCTAAGTTTTTGAGGTTTATTTGATCTATTTAGATCAAATAAATAAAAAGGATGAAAATAATGAAAATAATAATAATAATTACAAAAACGTGGGTTGTAAGCGCTATCATATTCATTATTAAAAAAAAATTTATCCTTTTTAGTACACTGCAATAAAAGCTTGTCTTTATAAAAAAAATTATCTAATATTTTTTAGAAGTTTGTTTCGTAAAATAATTGGGCAAGCAGAAAATTACGAAAGTACGATTTAAAGTCGAATGATCGGCAGCCACAACAACCACCATTTGTGGATTTTAAAGGTTGAATGTGCAACATAAAATGACAATAATTATGCTATACATAAAATGAGAATATTGTGATATTTTAATATCGTGTTATAAAGTTGACAAGCACATATAAAATACTGCCTATAAAAACTATATAATTATACTCTATGCAAATAAAACATTGTATATTATTGCATTTTCCAAACTGATGATCGGTTGCACAAATCGTTGTCTTTATTGACAGACGAAATTACTTTAAGAATATATAGTAATTGATTAAAAAATATCTTCGGTTAATTATTAGAGTCCAAACTATATACAGCTAGGGGCTTGGCTCTAATATAGATAACTTTTTTACCAGTGAAAGCATTATGAACTAATGAGTCTTGGCAACCAACTTCACATGAAATGTTATTTAAAATTAAGTTAATTAAATGGATTGTCAATATGTGCATTTGTAATGTGACAAAACGTTAGAAGAGAATGAAACTCTACTGCATAGGGACATAATATTTTGTGTGTGCTGCGTATTAAACATTTAACTGGGACCTTGCATTGTTAAGAATGGTTAAACCTAGGGATTTGTACGGTGCAATTGCACCTTTGTATCATTTTTAGAAGTTTCTCGGCTTGGTGACGTATTCTTACGGCAGAGATTCGAATGGACAAGTCGGCTACAAAACCAATTTTCTTTTCGGTTCTATTTTAAATTTAACAAGAATATGTATACATATTTACATATATTTTCTTATACTAAAAAATACACCAAATTTAGAGGAAATTGGAAAAAAAGCTATTTTAATATTTTGGTGCATGTATCATTTATTGTGTATCATTTTCATTATTACAGTCTTTTTTATGGGCTTTTTTCATCAAAAAAATGCTATTGATGTGTATAAAAGAATTGCTAAAATTAACAAAAATTTCGAACGTTTGGGGATTACAGTAAATTACAAATATTTAAGAAATGTTACTTTTAAAGCAATATTAACCATTTGTGTGCTTAATATCCTATATATTTTTCCAAGTGTGATTATTAACAACAGTCCTGATAATAATTACCCAAAAGACTTTTACATTATCATGGCGTTATATTCGATGCATGGCTCTATTGTTTCGATAACAATTTCAACAATTTTTAATGTTAATTTATGGATATTAAAGTACCATTTCCAACTCGTAAACAATTTTGTAATCGACACAGTAAAAGCAACTGCTTTGAACGGAAAGTTCATAACAATTAGAGACCTACATTTAAAAGAAGTAGACTTAAACAAAGTAATTCAAATATCAAATATACATAAAGAGCTGGTAAACATTGCAAAAATGGTGAACCGTAATTTTGGTATTTTACTGCTCCAAAAATTCCTGATTATTTGCATAATATTTCTTTGCATAAACTTTGTTTCTTATAAATATATAGTCAAGGCGATTAAAACTGGAGACTGTAGCTATTTGCTAGAAATTCAAAGCGGTGTATTTCTCTATAACACCATTGACTTTTTTTCTATTGTGTACGCGTGCAAAAATACTGCTAAAGAAGTAAGTCAAAATAAATTAAATTAAAAAGATTTAACCTCACACTAACGTTTTCAGGGTAACCGTTTATCATTATTAATGCATCGTTTGAGCAGTCCCTATCAGAATTCCGATAGTTCTGAACTGAAGCTTACGGTACGTACTAACGTAATAAAGTATTGGTTGAAAAAATCGTTAAAAAATATACAAAATATACGAAATTCTAGCGTTTCCACACAACCCAACTCCGAAACTACTAAGCCTAAAATTTTGAAAAAAAAAGAATATAAGGCGGCCCTCCTAGTTTAGAGGAAAACTTAAACGAAAATTCTAAATCTTAAATGGAGTCAATTTTGGGGGGCAAATCAGAAAATTAAAGTGCATTATGTGACGTATGAAATGAAAGACCTCGTTATTAGAAATACAAATATATTTTTTTATAATTTTTTTCTAAAATGTGTATATCGATTTTTGTGGTCAATACTAATTCGTAGTTACTGTTTTTAGTAATTAAATTAATTGAATGAGTTGTCAATATATTTGTATTTGTAACAAAAAGCCATAACTCAGTGAAAGTCTACTGTATAGAGACATAATATTTTGTGTGTGCTGCGTATTCATCATTTAACTAAGGACATTGTTAACAATGGTTAAACCTACGGATTTGTACGGTGCAATTGCACCTTTGTATCATTTTTCGAAATTTCTCGGCTTGGTGACGTATTCTTACGGCAGAGATTCGAATGGACAAGTCGGCTACAAAACCAATTTTCTTTTCGGTTCTATTTTAAATTTAACAAGAATATGTATACATATATACATATATTTTCTTATACTAAAAAATACACCAAATTTAGAGGAAATTGGAAAAAAAGCTATGTTTATGTTTTGGTCAATATATTTTTCATTGTGTGCAATTTTCATTACTACAGCCTTTTTTATGGGCTTTTTTCATCAAAAAAATGCTATTGACGTGTATAAAAGAATTACTGAAATTAACAAAAATTTTGAAATTCTGGATATTACAGTAGATTACGAATATTTAAGAAATGTTACTTTTAAAGGAACATTAAACGTTTGTATCCTTAGTGCTATAATTATTTGTTCAAGTCTAATTAAATACACTATTAATAACGATTATCCAAAAGGCTTTTTCATTATCTTGGCGTTATTTTCGACACATGACTCTATTGTATCGATAACAATTTCAACAATTTTTAATGTTAATTTATTGATATTAAAGTACCATTTCCAATTGGTGAACAATTTTGTAATCGACACAGTAAAAGCAACCGTTTTGAATAAAAAGTTCGAAACAATTAGTGACCCACATTTAAAAGAAGTAGACTTAAACAAAGTAATTCAAATATCAAATATACATAAGGAGCTGATAAACATTGCAAGAACGATGAACCGTAATTTTGGTATTTTACTGTTACAAAAATTCCTCATTATTTGCATAACATATCTTTGCATTAGCTTCTTTTCTTATAAATATATAGCCAAGGCGATTAAAACTGGTGACTGTAGATATTTGCAAGACATCCAAAGCGGTGTATTTCTCTATAACACGATTGATTTTTAGTGTATTTGCCATATGGCAACATACACTATTGGCGTCGGTCGGATGGCGGAACCTAGGGGTCGGACCAAAATTTCTCGACGTTTCATAACCTCCTAAACACTTTGGCACCATTTTTGAAAATGTTTATATATATATGTATATATATATATATATATTTATATATATACGTATATATATATATATATATATATATATATATATATGTGTGCGGGCAATAACTTTCGAAAGAGTTAATTGATTTTAACGAAATTTGGCCTGCGTGTTGAAATCCATCACCGCAAGAAGCCTATTTAAAATGGGCGTAATCGGGGCATTTTAAGGGTAGTTTTTAGGGGTTGAAAAATGTTTTTGGGCCCCAAAATACCGAAAAAATTCTCAGAATCATTTCAAAATTGGCATTTAACCCTTTAGTAGTAATTAAAAAGTGTCCCTAAAATTTTAATAAAATCGGCCCGACAGGACCGGACTTACAAATTTTATGAAAACACTAGTTTGCAGATAGTGAATTATTTACTGAAAGTTGTATATAATTTGGTATGGAGATTCGATTGATAATATTAATGCAATTAAAAAAAATGTTATTTTAAAGGGTGTATTAAGTAGTCAATTTTTTTATTTTGCCCAAAAACCAACTTAAGTTCGCATAATAAAGCCACACTGCCTGTATTAGCAAATACACTATATTGTCGGCAGGGTTTTGGCACTGCGACCCGGGTTTTTTCTATTGTGTACGCCTGTAAAAATACTGCTGAAAAAGTAAGCCAAAATAAACGAAATTAAAAATCGATTATAAAATTTAACTTCACACTAACTCTTTCAGGGTAACCGTTTATCATTATTAATTCATCGTTTGAGCAGTTCCTATCAGAATTTGGATAGTTCTGAACTGAAGCTTACGGTACGTACTAACGTAATAAAGTATAGGTACTGGATGAAAAAAATGTCCAAGAATAAAGAAAATATACATTCCCACACTATTCAACTCTGAAAGTACTAAGCTTAAAATTTTGAAAAAAATAACTAGGGTGTTTCTCATCGTTTACGGAAAAAAATAAACGAAAATTCTAAATTAAAGGGATTTAATTTTGGGGAGGAAACTGGAAAATTATAGTGCATTATGTGACGAATCAAATTAAAGGGCTCGTTATGAGAAATACAAATATGTATATATACCTTTTTTTAATTTTTTTCAAAAATGTGTATATCGCTATTTTTTACGTCTGTTATCAACCACTCATATAAATTCATTGGTACATTTTTAGTAATTAAATTAATTGAATGAGTTGTCAATATGTGTATTTGTAATGTGACAAAAATTCATAAGAGAATTAAAGTCTACTGCATAGAAACTTAGTATTTTGTGTGTGCTGCGTATTAAACATTTAACTGGGACCTTGCATTGTTAACAATGGCTAAACCTACGGATTTGTACGGTGCAATTGCACCTTTGTATCATTTTTCGAAGTTACTCGGCTTGGTGACGTATTCTTATGGCAGAGATGCGAATGGCCAACCTGCCTACAAAACTAATTTTCTTTTCGGTTCTATTTTAAATATAACAAGAATATGTGTATTTATTTACGGGCATTTTATTGTAATAACAAGTACACCAGATTCAGAGGAAATTGGAAAAAAAGCAATATTTATGTTTTGGTGGATGTATCATTTATTATTTGTAATTTTCATTACTACAGTCTTTTTTATGGGCTTTTTTGATCAAAAAAACGCTATTGACGTGTACCAAAGAATTACTGAAATTAACAAAAATTTTGAAGGTTTGGGGATTAGAGTAAATTACGAATATTTAAGAAACGTTACTTTTAAACCATTAACCATTAGTATCCTTAGTGCGATAATTATTTGTTCAAGTCTGATTAAAAACAGTATTAATAACGATTATCCAAAAGGCATTTGCATTATCTTGGCATTATTTTCGATACATGACTTCATTGTCTCGACAACAATTTCAATAATTTTTAATGTTAATTTATGGATATTAAGATACCATTTCCAATTGATAAACACTTTTGCAATCGACACGGTAAAAACAACCACTTTGAACAAAAAGTTTGCAACAATTAGTGACCCACATTCAAAAGAAGTAGACTTAAACAAAGTAATTCAAATATCAAATATACATAAAGAGCTGGTAAACATTGCAAAAATGGTGAACCGTAATTTTGGTCTTTTACTGCTACAAAAATTCCTGATTATTTGCATAATATTTCTTTGCATAAGCTTTTTTTCTTATAAATATATAGTCAAGGCAATTAAAACCGGAGACTGTAGCTATTTGCTAGAAATTCAAAGCGGTGTATTTCTCTATAACACCATTGACTTTTTTTCTATTGTGTACGCGTGCAAAAATACTGCTAAAGAAGTAAGTCGAATTAAACAAATTTAAAAATCGATGAGACAGTATAATACACCATAAGGGCAGATGATTGAAATTCTTGCTCGTGTGGTGTATACTATTTTTCTTTATACCCGGTCGAAAGTACGTATTTTCATCATTCTATAAAAATATTAATAACTTTCAAGTAAGCAATTTCGAGGTTATATGCAATAACAGCTGTTAGCTACTACTGGCTGGAAGCATGCTCACACATCAGTGTGCACGAGAAAACTCTTTCGTCCCGCTGTTACTTTCTTTCGGCCTGCTGTTATAGATGGCGTACAAGTAAATAGTGATTCCAACAAAGCATAAATGTTTAGCTTTCTGCCTTAAAATCGAAGCCGAAAATACGTACTTTCGACCGACTATAAAGAAAATTTAACTTCATGCTCGCTTTTTTAGGGTAATCGTTTATCATTATTAATACACCGCTTGAGCAGTCCCTATCAGAATTCGGATAGTTCTGAACTGAAGCTTACGGTACGTACTAACGTAATAAAGTACTGGATGAAAAAATCGTCCAAAAACAGAGTGCAACGTATAAAATATGGAGTTACAACTTCTACAAAATAGGTGTATTTGGTATTTAACAGTTTCACACAGTTTGTGCTGAGGCCAAGCGGTAAGAGGCGAGCTAGGCAAAAGACATATTGTGGGTGTGACCTTCTTTAGCTCTGTCTCTCTCAAATCATCCCCACGTTTCAATTTTTGGCTGGTGCCACACTACGAGGCTAAAAATGCTATTGCATGGGTGCCGCTGTCAATTGATTATTCTAATTTTTGGAAATATTTTGAAGATTTAAAAAACTTTTCCGAAAAAGGAAGAGTCACTTTAGGTTTGTGATGGAACAATTTTGTGAAATAAGTACGAATAAAGTCGTAGTGTGACATTGAAAATGTGTATTTTTTTGGCACAATTAATGCCAACTTTTTTCTAGTAAAACGTACATAAATTACAAAAGTAGTCCATTAGAGACCTAGCTTTGTTCTTTATCTTCCTTATAGAGAAAGCATTTTTGCAGAATGCTGACGAATAAATCTACAATCAGTTGACTGCCGAAACTCTATTTTTGGCTTAAATTCAGAGCGTTCCGACAGCCTTAAGTGTAGTGTAGATACTCAGTGAAATTTACGCACAGCCAAACTTTACCACTAGGGGCGACCTCAGTCTGTGAATAGTTCATAGCACTTTATTTCGATTAAATAAATCATTGACAATGCCGGTGTATTGTGTTTACCAGTGTTCAAATTATAGAGGTTTTGTATTTCCGGAACTGAAAAATAAGTGGTTGTACAGATACTTATCGTAAGGGAAAAAACTTTTACTGCAATTGCTGGGACCCGTCATTTATAGACGAGATATATAAATTAGTATAAAATCTCCAGTTGAATCTTATTTTTTTACAGATAAAAAATATTTCATCCGAACTGCATAACAGAAGACTTCGATTTACTGTTCTTGAAATATTTCAAATTGATTATGAATTAATTCAAGCGGTAAGAATTTTTTTTTTAATTTTTAAATGCAATCTATTTATTATGCTTAAACAAGCTTTTTTTGAAATTATACTTCTGTTGACGCGTTGAGAGAAAAAAATTTAGCAGGCAAAGGCACACAGCTAACGAAAATTCGACAGAATGAAGTTGGCCGCGCTAACGAAAATTTGACAGTATGAAGTTGGTCATAAGAAATTCAGACTGAAACCACAGATGGACGAAATCAATGCATTTTCTGCCAAATGGAAACTATAATATATTAACCTTTGATTATAACCAATAGTCGTTTTAAGTGTTATACAGCGGGAAAATGTAAAAACCAAAATAAAATTTTCAAAGTGTTTTAAAATATTTGAAGTTAATTTTTTGAAGATTTTTTTCAATAAATGATTTGCATGTATATTAAAAAATTAGTTTTTAAACACACCAAAGAAGTATAACTTCAAATGCGCATACAGTCAAAGCCCTCTAAGTGCACGCTCTCTAAATGCACACGCTCTCTTACTGCACACGAACTCGCCCTCTAAGTGCACGTTCCCCAGCCCCCACTTCGAATAATCTGCGACCAATCACGTGCGACCGTAAGCGCGCTTATGTCAACACATGTCATATGATTGTAAACACAGTTTGAGTTTGAACTCATTTTTAAATTCTGCGCAATGTTTCGCGCAGAGAGAGAGCATCTGATTGAATAAAGATAGCTATAGGAGTTAGAAGAGTGGGGATGAAAAAGATCGTAGGGGAAGTGTGCACTTAAAGGATGGGCCTCGGTCCCGAGCTGTGCACTTAGAGGGCTTTGACTGTACAATAAGTACACGCACTCACGTTCGCATTTCTTGGTTTAATCTTCAGGAAGGTTATATCTAACCTAGAATATTCTGTTTTAGCTAATTGGAACCTTAGCTACTTATTTAATCATATTTGTACAATTTGACCTTCAACCTTCATAATATATTTTCAAATATTTTGTATTAGTTTTGTAAGTACAGAACTAAATGTCTATTTTATTGGTGATGTAATGTCTATTTTATTGGTGATGTAAAAAATTCGAAATAAAAAATTAAAAAAATATATTCAAGATCTTTGTTAACAGCTCCTGAAGAGAAAAGTCGAAAAAATTTTAATTCCCTTGCGCTGAACCTCTAAATACGCGGTATCTAGAATTATTTAGACTCTGTAACTCGAACAAAATGTTATTTCCTTGTGAGGTACAACTCGATTACAAAAGCAGACTCCGTTAGTAAAATATAATGAATGCTACCACTCGAAAAATATACTTAGAAATTGTCCCTTTCTAAGTCGAAATTTTAGCAATTAAATCCTTTGTATCTCGAAATTCTTATTAAGTCGAAAACTCATTAAGTCAATTTTCTTAGCATTTCCCTTGAAATTCAAGTTATCGAGATTCCACTGTAGTTCTTAAACCAAATAGAAACTTGCCTGCCTTGTTTTAATTTCCTATAATAGCTTCACTTACAGATTAATTATTATTAAAAATATGAAAAACAACAAGAAAATGATAAATGAAATATGTGAGTTAAGAAATATGGTCGAGAAACGAATGTTATTAAACGCATTATTATTATTAGTTTGTTTTTCGATCGTAAGTTTAGATAGGTTTCAACTTTTGATTAATTAAATGCATTGAATAAATTGTTATGAAAACCTTCAAATGTCAACAGATAGAATAAAACGCAATTGTAGTCTTCAACATTTTCATTGAAGCTTTTTTTTAACGATGGTCAAGTCTATGGATTTGTATAGCGCACTTGGACCTTTATATTATTTTTCGAAATTTCTCGGCGTGGTGACGTATTCTTATGGCAGAGATTCGAACGGAAAAAAGTGTTACAAAACCAGTTTTGTGTTGGGTTTTATTTTTAACGTAACGAGACTATGTATCGTTATCTACATAGACGTTCGTTGTTTAGCAAACCAAGCTGTTATAGACGACTATAGCAGTGTTGTTGGAAATAAAGCCGCCATTGCGTTTATTTCAGCGATTTTTTTTGTATGGGCGACTTTTACAATTACAGTATTGTTCTTGAGATGTTTTCGTCAAGAAAATGAAATCAATGTATACAAAAGACTTGCTGAAATTGACAAAAGTTTTGAGAGTTTAGGAGTAATAATTGATCATGGTTGTTTAAGAAAAGTTGTCATTAAAGCGATATTTTACGTTATTTTTCTGAGCATGATTTTGACCACCATACCTTCGAAACAAAGTATACTTTATAAAAAAATTGATTTTAATTTTACAATTATGGTTGGAGTGTACACTTCATGCATTTCAGTATTAGTCACAATAATTTTTAATGTGAATTTATGGATAATTAAAAGCAATTTTAATTTGATAAATAATGTCACCATTGACATGATAAAATTAATGGCTTGGAACAGAAAAGTCCCAACAATTAAAAACCCCCACTCAAAACAAATGGAATTAAACAAAATCAAACAAATATCAATTATTCATAAAGAATTGATTGACATTTCAAAAACAGTGAATCGCAATTTTGGTACTCTATTGCTTCAAAAAATCGTGACTATCTGTATGAGCTTTCTTTATACAACTTATTTTTCTTACAAATTTATAGTTTTGTTCATGAAAAATAATGATTATGCACAATGGGACGAAACGTTGATTTGTTATTTTCTCTATTCGGCCATCGAATTGTTTACTTTTGTTTATATGTGTAAAAATACGGCAAAGGAAGTAAGTGAAAATAAACGAATTTAAATAAAATATTAGAAAAGAAAAAGGATAGAAATAAGTTTTAATAATTAATTTAGGTTCATAATTATAAAGCGTGGGTCGTAAGTTATATGATAGTTACGACCCACGCTTTTATAATTTTATAATATTTTATTTTCTTCTTTATAGAGCATTTAAATAAAAGCTTGTTTTTAAAAATATTTTTTTTACTATTAATTTATTCGCAAAACATTTTTGTAAGCAATTTTTTATCTTAAATTTTTTTTGAAAAATTTCGGAACATTGAAAAAACACCGTAATGTAGAAAAATTACAAACTTACAAACATTTAAATTGTTTTCAAAAAATTGAATTTTTTATTCTCTGGTTAGATATTGAACGGACCTATAGGCACGTGTCCATAGTGTCCAGTGCCTAGCTCACGTACTCTAAATCGACTAGAAAATGTAATGTTGTGTTCATTTTTAGGGTAACCGTGTATCATTGCTAATACATCGTTTGGGTAGTTCCTGTCAAGATTTGAATAGTTTTGAATTTAAGAATACGGTGAGTATAGACGGATGGTAAAGTGATGGATTTTTAAAATTATGCGAATATATAAAAAAAATCTGAAAAACGGTTGACCCTGCAGGCCATCCCTGGAACTTTCCGCTATTTTCGTTCTATTGAGATGTGGTTTATTTACGGTTTTTGTTAAAAGTTATTTTAAAAAAACACTTCCTTGGAAATATTTCGTAAATGATATCTCTCGAAAAAATCAATCGATTTTAATTATACATATTTGACAAAGTTTTTCAAGCGCAAAATAGCTATCTATAATAAAAAGTCAATCTGACAAATATTCCAGAAGATCTTAAAAAAAACACTTTTTGACGAGTTGACAAATTTCATGAGTTGACAAATTTGACGTTTGACAAATTTGACGAGCTAGCAAATTTGACGAGTTGACAACTATGACGAGTTGACAACTTTATTGTATATGCATTTTTTTCAGATAGAGAACATTTCATCCGATTTGCATTACACAAAACTTAATTTCACTGTATTTGAAATGTTTCAAATTGATTACGGATTAATTCAATCGGTAGGTAATATATTCCATTAAGTTGGGATGCTTATTTGCGAATATGAGTTATGGATTCATCGATAATTATTGAAGAACTCATAGCCCATATTATAAATAAATTATAATTTATTTATAATACATATTAAGTCACGTATTTTTTTAAGTATTAAAGTTCCCACGGAAAACTGAATGGTACGGAGCCCTCTCCACGCGAGTATGGCTCGCACTTGATCGGTTTTTTATACTTAGAAAGTGACTAACTGCTTGTTTTTTTATAGTTTACAACTACAGCTGAGTTTTAATTTTCTTGATATTATTTTCTGTTTTAGATGATTGGAACATTAGCCACTTACTTAATTATATTCGGACAATTTGACCTCCAGGTTACATAAAAGTTTCGACAATTTTTTTTTTGTATTATATGTTCAGAACTAATACAAATGTAGTGATAATTTAATAATTTGTACCCGACGTACAACAGCGTTAGACATTATCAAAGACGATGTGGCAACTGGTGAAGCGTCTTTCTAAGTAGCGCACAGATAAGTGTAAACATAGACGAAACGTCAGGTAGAAATATCGATGGACCACGGCTTACAAGCCCGGAAGCCATGAAATTTCGGAATATATCTATTGTTTACACGTTTTAATTGTAAAAGGTTACAGGCACATTTCTAACATGTTTATTTTTATAGTTAAATAAGCAATCATTTGAAAAAATATTATAAAAATATTTATCCAATGTGAAAAAGGACTATTAAGAGAAACGTAATTAATAAATTAAATATTTCTTTCTGTTATATAAATTGGTAAAAAAAATAAAAACATTCGCAGTTGTCACTGAATTGTGGCCGTTGAGAAATAAAAATAATCCAATTAAAAATAACTATTGTAACTATTTGAAGAATAGTAATATGGACATCCCTTATTAATTTACAACATTAACCAGATAAGAAACGACACGACAAGCAAGCTAAAAAAAATCCTCTCATTCTGATTTCCTAATCACTAAATAAACTGTGAAAATTTTCCAACGTTAGAGTTTTTGTGTGACGGACAGATATTATAGAATAATCAAAATGAGTTTAAAAATAAACATCTACGATGCTGTTGCATCTTTGTACTACATTTCAAAAGTTTTGGGCGTTGTGACGTATTCCTATGTCAAAATTCCGAACGGAAAATCGTACTTTAAAAAAAACAACCGATTCGAAAATATTTTCCACATTTCAAGAATACTAATATTAATACGAAGCTACGTCTACATAATTCAAAATTTCACGTCATATATGAAAGTAGACGGCAAAATTTATATAATGATTACGACAGTGTTAACGATATTATTGCTTACGTATAACATTACGGTGTTGTTAACCGCCCTTTTTAACCAATCTAAAGTAATAACAGTTTTCGAAACATTTATCAAAATCGACGAAAAACTGACTAGTTTCGGTATAAAAATTGATGACTACGAATTGAAAAAAGTCGTTAAAAAAGCCATAATTTACATGATTTGTTTTACGACCACAATAATCATACCAAATATATTAAAATACGGGGCCCGGCAGAACTTTTTATTTTATTTTGTAGTGCGCTACTGTCTTTTTACATACACAACATTTGTTTCAATCGCTGTGGGCATAAATTTCCTTACTAAAGTGTGGATAGTCAAAAATCGTCTCAAATTGATAAACGATTTCATAAATAATTTAATAAAGGAAAACACGGAGAAACGGGTTGAAGTTTATATCGATCAAAACATAAAAGAAATTATTTATGAATTATCGATAATACATCGGCAATTAATCGATATCTGTCAATCGGTGACAGATATATTCGGATTCATGCTTTTACAAAATTTCGTTATTGTTTTTGCTAGCTCTGTGGAGGGAACGTTCATTACGTATAAATATATTTACAAATACGTAAAAAATAATAATTACAGTGAACTCTACAAAATTCAACCCATGTGGATATTGATGAATCTCAACAATATAGCGATAGATGTTAGCATTTGTACACATACAAGAAAAGAGGTAAGTTCAGGGACGGGCCTAGGGATGTCGGAAGTGCCAAAAAGTATTGATATATATCGTATCGATATTTTTTTTAAGTATCGATATCGGTACTTACCAAAATATTTTTTAAAAAATATCGATATATCGGTCCAATTTGAAAGAGAACATTGGCACTCGAAGAACTTTAGTATACATATTGGCTAGCTTAATATAATCTCAAATAGCAACATTATTTCTAATAAATCAACTAATAAATGTGTCGTCTAATTTCAAACACCGCCAGATCCACTTTCTTTAAAAGGAGATTTTCTGTCTATTTTTTTTTTTTTTATTCTAAACCGAATGAATTTAAAATATACTTATCAACTATATTATTCACGTAATAATAATAATAATATAAAAAATTACATACTGTAAAAATTACATTTTTGGATCTGACTGAATTTGAAATTAGACGCCACAAATATTTATCTGAAATCAAAAACAAGCATAAGATTTTTTTTTTGTTTATTAATCAAACGTCTAATACATTTAGGAGCAGATAATTTTAGAGATTAATCGAACAATTAATAAAGCCAGGGATGGTGAACCTATGGAATGCGTGCCAGAGGTGACATTCGACAGAAAATTGTTGGTACAGCATGAATCGAGATAATTAAAAATATTCTAGATGTAGAAATGAAATGAAATATTTGTATTAATAGTTGTTTTGACTGTTTATTATTTCGAAAGTATGAAAAAATCTGGAGAAAAAGATACGTGTTTTACATGTGCTTTATTCATCGCTGTTGTTTTTGGAACGCACTTAAAAGTATGTTCCAAAAACATATGTAAAAACACATGTTTCTTTTTCAGTGAAGTTTCCGATTTGTCGGAATAATTAAAGTCAGTCGCGGTAGTACCTACAAAAATATCGGTTTCGATACTCGGAATTTTATATCGATATATCGAAATATTAAATATCGCTCAAAAATATCGATATATCAAATAAAAAATATCGATATATCGATATTTTTTCCACATCCCTAGGACGGGCCTAGGTTTTACGAAGCCCAAGGCTTTTACTGAAGTCCAATTGGGTCCCATTTTGTAAAAAAATTTGTAAAATTCATCCGAAAAAGTTGTCAAAATTTCATCCAAAATATTGTCGAAATGCATCCAAAAAATTATCAAAACACAAAATAATTTGTCAAAATTCACCCAAAAAATTGTTAAAATACACCCAAAAAATTTCAAAATTCACTCAAAAACGCAGATGATATCTGTAAAAAATATGATTTCATCTCAAGGTTAGTAGAATTCAGATGTTTCATTGCATCCCTCACAACTATTCAACGGAATGAGGCAACCTTTCCTCTACTAACCTAGGTTTCATCTGGAGAGAGGCGAGACCAATTTCACTTGTGTAAAGTGTAGTGTAAAATACAGGATCTCCTTTTTTGTAAGAAACTTTAAAGAATATGTTCTACAAAGAACTGATCTTTGTATATGACTATATCTTTTGAATCAACCCGTAAAAATGTCCACTTTTGAAATCAATTCTGTTAATGAGTTTCTCCAAAATAAATATTTTATTTAGGAAGTAAATTAACTTCTTTCATTAAATTTTATTTGTAAACAATAACATTAATTTCAATAAAAGTTGTTCGTTCGTTTGTTTTAGTGCTGTCGATTCTTTAGTCTTAAAATAATCGTTTTTTTTTTGTTGTGATAATTAAAATATAAAATAATTTTCAATTTTTACGATGGACATTCACGAAGATCTGTATACTGAACTCGCGCCTTTATATTACATATCAAGAATTGTTGGGGTTGTGATTTATTCCTATATCAGAGATGAAAAGGGCAATCGACGTTACAAAAAAACTGCTTTTTCTAAAAATATTTTTAACATAATTCAAACAGCGACATTAATCTCATTATATTTTTATTTAATTCCAAAATGTATGTCGAATTCCGAAGGTCAGGGCAAAGTTTTCGCCACGATTGCAACAATTTTTTGCGTTTCGGGATTCTCCTACACTTTGATAGCTCTGATGACCGGAATTATTCGTCAAAAACAAATGATCAGTGTCTACGAAAAAATTTACGTGATTGATAAAAATTTAATGAAAATGAATGTAATTATCAACGGACGGAATATCAATATAAGAAAGTATACTTTTATATTTGCCGTTGGTTATTTTTTCGGTTCTTTTCTTATAATGGAAAATTATAAAAACACTTTAAACATATCATTACAATCGAGACATTATTTTCTAATACAATATTTTACATACGCTTACAGTATTTTTGCAACGGCAATTATGTCTCTTCAATTAAACATCAAAATAAAAATTATAAAAAATCGTTTTACGTTGCTAAACGATTCTGTATCCAATACAGTAAATTGTATACACAAATGTAGTCATAAAATTTACGCAAAAAATTTGAATGCGGAAAAAATAAAACAAAATATCAACCAGATTTTTTTAATTCATAAACAATTGACAGATGTCAGTAGTACTGTTAATAATATTTTTAGTTTAATGTTTCTACAAAAATTTATAGCAGTTTTTGTTTGTTCTCTCAACGGACTGTTCATAAGCTATAAATGCATTAGCAAAGTTGTTAAGGAAAGCGATTACAATTATTTGTTCAAAATTCAGTACTTTTTGATAATAACAATTGTGACAGACATTGCAATTAGCATAAATACGTGCGCCAGTACAATCAAAGAAGTAAGTTTCCATGTAAGACAAAAGACAGTCTAACCTTTTTTATAAGATAACTAGCCGGTACCCGCGGCTCTACACGCAGTTAAGATAAAACATAGCAACATCAGCAGTGTAAGCTGGCGCCATTTAGTGGCGAGTCACAACAAAGTGGATAGCATAAAAACTTTCCCCATGAAAAAATACATATATGTGCCAACTTTCATGGTGATCGATGAAACGGCGTCGAAGTCTATTAATCTCAGATATACCTACCAACATCCATTTTTAGGGTTCCATATCTGAAAAGGAGAAAAGGAACTCTTATAGCAGTGTTTCCCAACCTTTTTTTCCTCGCGAACCAAAAGAAAGGTCCGAAAAAATTTGACGAACCCCCTATGTTATCGTTAATGACAGGTAAAAAAAAAACCCGGGTCGCAGTGCCAAAACCCTGCCGACAATATAGTGTATTTGCTAATACAGGCAGTGTGGCTTTATTATGCGAACTTAACTTGGTTTTTGGGCAAAATAAAAAATTTGACTCCTTAATACACCCCTTAAAATAACATTTTTTTTCTTAATTGCAATATTATTATCAATCGAGCTTCTATACCAAGTTATATACACCTTTCAGTAAATAATTCACTATCTGCAAACTAGTGTTTTCATAAAATTTTTAAATCCGGTCCTGTAAGGTCGATTTTATTAAAATTTTAGGGACACATTTTAATTACTGCCAGAGGGTTAAATTTCAATTTTGAAACAATTCGGAGAATTTTTTCGGTATTTTAGGGCCCAAAAACATTTTTCAACCCCTAAAAACTACCCTTAAAATGGTCCGATTAGGCCCATTTTAAATAGGCTTCTTGCGGCGATGGATTTCAACACGTGGGCCAAATTTAGTTGAAATCAATTAACTCTTTCGAAAGTTATTGCCCGCACACACATATATATACGTATATATATACGTATATATATACGTATATATATATATATATAAATATATATATACATATATATATAAACACTTTTAAAAATGGTGCCAAAGTGTTTAGGAGGTTATGAAACGTCGAGAAATTTTGGTCCGACCCCTAGGTCCCGCCATCCGACCGACGCCAATAGTGTATGTTGCCATATGGCAAATACACTAAAAAGCAATAAAATTTGATAGAATATATATTTTTCATATTGCAGAATAATTCGATCAGTGTTGTCAGACGCCACTTTTATTATTTTTGGAATATTGAACAATAATAAAAAATAATTAAAATTTAATTTAAAAAGAATTAAGACTAATTTAACAAACTGGTTCTTATGTTTTACATTTGGAAAAACTCTTAATGGGATATTTGTGGCTGTTTGATAGAACAAAGCAAAAAAAAGTTAGGCTCAATATCTGACAAATTCAGTCTTAGATCAGGTTCTGCATCTAAACTGTTTCTGTATTTATCTTTCAGATAAGTTTTGATTACATGAATAAGAGGAATACATTATAATGTATAAAATTGTTGATATAATTTGATATTGATGAAGTAATTTTGAAAAACAAATAAGGAAAAAAGAAATGAAAATATTGAAATTTATTATAGATTTCTTAACAAACAGGCAGCGAACATTCTGTTTTACAGTGGATTTGTTCTTTAATTTTTGTGTTTTTGTTTTGTTTTTTTTTTGTTTTTGATTTTAATGGCGTTTTAAAAAATCCGCCATTACAATATTATTTTCGCGAACCCCCTCTGCAAACACTGCGAATCCCGAGGGGTTCGCGAACCACTGGTTGGGAATCACTGTCTTATAGGATCACTTCGTTGTCCGTTTATCAAGACACCTTTTCTCAGGAACGCGTGGAGGTATCAAATTTAAATTAATATCAAATACTCAGGTCTGCAGTCCCTTGGAGTTGTGAAACTTCTAAGTCAACGCATACAAAAGATACGACCGCTTATGGCGCATAATTTGACATTAGCAAGGGAATCAAAACCTATAGGGTACTTTCCGTTGACCTAGAAGCATGAAATTTGGCAACAAGTAATGTCTTATAGCACATGTAAAGGAAAAATCTGAAAACCGTAAATTTGTAATTAAATCACAAAAAAATATCTCTTATAGTACAAACGTCAAAATAGTGCATAGGTACTAGCGACATAGGACGAAATATCTTAAAAGCTATTAGTTCAGGCATTTATGCGCCTTAGTGTGTTTATAACAACAAATAATAAAAATAACATAATTGCAAAACTTCTTGGTTTCCGGGCTTGTACGCCGTGGTCCATTGGTATTTCTACCTGACGTTTCGTCTACAACTGCGCAGTTGTAGACGAAACGTCAGGTAGAAATACCAACGGATCACGGCGTACAAGCCCGGAAACCAAGAAGTTTTGCAATAACGCCAGCCGTGAAAGCCTACACAATTGGATAAAAATAACATAATGTTAATAAATATTGTACGGTGGTACGGAACCCTTCGTATGCGCACTTGTTATAAGTACTTACTTATATACAGATTTCAAAATCATTTATATGTAACAAAAAAAAATAAAAAATAAATATATATATATACATATATACATATATATATATATATATATATATATATATATATATATATATATATATATATACGTATATAAATATATATATATATATAGACGAAATTTGTGGGAAATTTAATTCTAGTTCTGACCTTGGAAGTAGACGAAAGGAAATATGGCTAAAATCCAGTTTTTCGGCGTAATTTTTTCAAGGCGGCACAGAAAATTTCGTATATATTTTTTTTGTGATTTTGTGAGAGTTTCGGAATGAGTGGCTATCAAAACCCCACTGATCTGCCTCCTAGTTACGATATTTTATAAGCTCAGGTTTAAAAACAGAAATACCTGGAAATAATTGTTTGTTTCAGGCCAGTAAAACTCCACTTCTGTTACACAATTTATGCACATCTTACAAAGGACCCGATAAACTGAAACTGAAACAAGTGGTACGTATAAAAAAAATGTTTTTGTTTTGTTTCAATTAAAAACAAAATTCAACGTCTATGTGAGGCGTGATTAGCATTTCACAGATGTTCAGCATCATCAGGAGATGATTTCTTGTATCTATACAAATAAATAAAATTGAAGTGTCTGTAATGTCAATGGACAAAATAACAGCTTTTTACTAAATGCATATAAAAGTTTTTCCGCGGGTACTCAAAACAAAAAACCGTTTTTTAAAATTTTCGTTTGTCTGTCTGTCTGTTTGTTCCGGCTAATCTCCGAAACGGCTGGACTCATATTGACGATATGTTTATAGAATGTGTAAATTTATAAATGAAAATTGCAGTAATATTGACATTTTTAACTGCACATACAGTGAATTTAGAAACGTATCAGAAATTTAGCAACACATTTTCTGTAATTGGGCTATGCCTGTAGAAACTTATTTGAATAAATAAATAAATAAATAAATATTATAAGGAGTAACTTAAACTACCTTTATAACAAGTAATTAAAAAACACTTGAAAATTCTACAAATAAACCTTTATTTCTCGACGATCGTTTCGGACATTAAGTCCATCCTCAGGAGTACAAAAACTTATACTTATAATACTTATTATACTTATAATAGTATAAATTTTTGTACTCCTGAGGATGGACTTAATGTCCGAAACGATCGTCGAGAAATAAAGAATTATTTGTAGAATTTTCAAGTGTTTTTTAATTACTTGTTATTATTAATCATGTTCTACCACGTGCCGAGTGAAAAATCAGTGCAAATAAACTACCTTTATTTTAGAAAAAGAATTAGAGTTGTTTGCAAAAAAATAAAAACTCATGAAAATGTGAACAAAATCCGATTCAAATATGGAAGTATACGTCCAATATAAATACTAATAAATAATTAATTATTATCGTAAATTTCCCGAGTATTTTTTCTTGTTTCGAGTAATAATTAATCTTCAAAAAACATTAAAAAACACGAAACATCGACTTGTCAAGAAGAAGAATGAGATTAAACTTAGAATGGGTATTTCTTTACGAGGAATACAGAATTATTAACTTTTCATAAATTCTGCGAACCGAACAAAGATTTTTTTGTTAAATTCGCGCGGACGAAGTCGCGGGTAACAGCTAGTGTAATAATAAATTCTATGCCTTTATTTTAGACAGAGACAGTATCAACCCAACTACGTCATAGGAAGTTGTATTTTTCTGCGCTTGGAATAATCTATATTGATTATGAGCTGATTCAGTCGGTAATAGTATAAAGTGTGTATCAAGTGCCTAATGACGACGATTTTCACACGAGTCAATATGTCATTGCGCTCTAAATACACATTGTATATTTTGTCCTACACACTATAAAATAGCGACTTTTGTCTTGTTCAATATTTTCAACATTTTCAGCAATCATTTTTCACAACTATTTGACATTTCATTTGTGTAGCAAACTTAACTTCAATAAATGTACAATAAGTTACTGTAAACTGTATCATGTCGTCGCAGGAAAAAAGCGCCACGCTGTGTTATATAGTTCTCAATTTCGCAAGTTCGATCCAAGCTGTAGTAATAATATGGAATAATAATAAAATTTTACGTTTTCGCCTTCATAAGTGGGCGATAAAACGCCCGGATCGCTCATTTTACGACCAGTTGACATCGCTATTTTATAGGGTGTAGGAAAAATGCAGCAGCATAAGTGTTTAATTCAAGTACGACTATAATAATAATTAATTTGTATTTCAGATGATTGGCACAATAGCTACATATATGGTTATATTGGTTCAATTTGACATGATGAACAGTGAAAATTAAAAATTTTCCAAGAAATTAATAATTTAATAATAAATAATATGAATTGGTTCTGGGTCCAAAGAGCTCTGTCAATCATAATGTGGTAATACGCTGTACCTATTATGAAAAATTTATTATTACGTAACTGACCACTAACGGTGCGAAGTATTCGCACGGGTCCGTTAATTAATGTATTAATATCTGTTAATTGAATTGCTTACAGAACAATAATAAAACTATTACATTAAAATCGATAGTACTAGAATTCTAGTTACTAACCTAATATGAACTTCAGTACCGAGTTACTCCTACGACGGTTTAGACCTTAGAGAAACAATAAAAGAAAGAAAATACCTCCAAGATATTTGCAATACGGTCGTTGAAATTTTTAGATAAAAAAAAATGTCTACAGATAAAATTTTCTACAACGCAATTGCACCACTGTATTACATATCGAAATTTTTTGGAATTGTTGCATATTCCTATCACAAAAACATGAAACCACAATATAGGAAGAACTCTTCCAACTGGAATATAATTGCAATGGTAATTTTCATTGTTTGTGGTTACATTTTCGGAATAATAAATTATCAATCGAGTTTTGATATCATTTTCAATTCTCGTATAACAAAAATTTGTACCGAAGCATTATTTACTATACTCGCCGTAAATTGTGTTACCATTTTGTTTCAAGCATTAATATATCAACAAAAATGGCTGACAGTTTTTAACAAAATAGCAGACATAAATCTGTGCTTAGGTAATTTATTTCTGCAAGTAAATTTCACAGGAATAAGAAATTTTATAATAAAATCAATAATTTACATATATGCTTCACTCATTATAATGTGGTCAACATATATTTCATTATATAGTAAGATTCCAATTGAAATGCCAGGAAGAGTTTTTTGGTTGTCAGTCTGTTTATTTATTGTATTATTTGCAAATGTAAATTGCATTGTACTTTTGTGGATTGTAAGACAACAAATAAAGTTATTAAATAATTTCATGGTCGGTCATGCATTTTCAATGCGGAGAAACTCGAAATATCCAACAACTGACAAACATTCCAAGATAATATCTGAAAAAGTGATAATTCAAATTTCGTCAATATACGAGAAACTGGTTGATGTCAGCAACGATATAAATGCTATAAACGGTTTGGTATTACTGCAGAAATTTATTTTTATTTTTGCATTTGGTGTACAGTGCGTATTCGTCGTTTATAAATTTACGAGTGAAAATCTAAAGACAAATATGTTAAGCCCGTTTGTATTACCGTATTTTTGGAAATTACTTTGCATATTGGACGTAATTTGGGTTACAAGCATGTGTTCAGAAACGGCCAAAGAAGTAAGTATAATAAACTATCAACATGTTTGTTTGTTTGTCGCTGGTAATGTCAGGAACTACTGACGCGATTTGGAAAATTACTAATGAACTTGCTGACTTCAATTACCAATGCTCACCACAGAACTAATGTTACACTCATAGACATAAAATAATATTTTTTGTAGGCAGCCAAAACTCCTGTTTTGTTACATAGTCTAGGCAATTTGTATGATGGACCTGACGCTTTTAAGTTTAAACAAAATGTAAGTACAGACTATTTTTTCAAAGAAATTTCGTCGACTAGAAATTCTGTTGCTAGACCTGCAAGTTCTAGTTTCTGAAAAAAAAATTAAATTGATATAAAAACTGATATTATTATTACAAGAATATCTGCTACATCATAATAAGTAGTTTAATGTTGATCACGATAATTTTATTTTGATACACAAGATGGCGCCTATTCTTCTATCATAGAGAGTTAACAGTTCACACCACTGAATCGGACCAAATCGGATCTGCACGGCAATGTATACGTACACTTGATTTTTCCGAATCAATCCGAGTTGACTCATTTAACTTCATGTATCCCAGAAGTGACGAGCTGATTCGATCCGATTCAGTGGGTGTAGTGTGGACCTTAACAGTAATACTTATATTTTTCTAATGTTTTAGATCGAACTAACATCTCTTCAAGCATACCGAACAAAACTAAAGTTTACTGCTTTGGGACTATTTCGTATCGACTACAACTTACTTCAAGGAGTCAGTAAATTTTAAATAATATTTCTTTTCTATCGCAATTTTAAATTTTCTTCACAGACGTATGGCGTAAATAAAAGAATTCCGATTTTTGTATTATAAAATCGATAACATAGTACTGACCAAATAATGGTATTAAATTTTTATTTTTACAGATGGTTGCGACGATCACGACATATTTGATTATACTTATACAGTTCGACATGATGAATTATTCCCAACAATTAAAAAATAATACTTCGATTTGTTCGCAGGATACTTAGTTAAGTTTTTTAATAAATTATATACAGGTGAGATATATAATATATCCCTGACTCGGTCTAATACAAAAATCAATTCAAATACTTTATCATCTAAAAATAATTTCTTGTTTACTGGGTGCTTAATGCTGTCTTATTTCAATTGCAACGCCCTGTATATTGTTACCTGTTTAGCTTGAAGGTGACTTTGTGTCATACCCAGAAGCGGATCTAGGCTTTTCGGTACCTAGGGCCTATTGAAGTTCAATGGAATTCCATTTTGTCAAAAAATTGTCAAAATAATCGTCAAAATTTACCCAGAATATTGTCATTAACAAAAAAAAAAAAAAAATATTAAATTATTATAAATTATAAAATAGTTATGAAAATAATTCAATTTTTGTGGCCTATGACACTTGACGGCCCAGGGTTTAAGTCTTGTTAGTTCTCATGTAGATCCGCCTCTGGTCATACCTATTATGTTCCATTTTTGAGTTGTTGCGCCTTTTGTGAAAAATAATTATTATATTTATTTAGAAAAGTCATAAACGGTTGGTTTATTCGACGAAATTCAAAAACAGTTAAACTAAATATCGAATTACATATAAAATTTAATGATTCATAAAATTAAAATCAATTTAAAAGAAACGAAGTTTTATTATTTTTGTAAAAAAAAAATATCAAATATCCTTTGTACAAGGTGACTCAGTTGTAGCACGATTCAGAAAAAACATGTTTCATGAATTTCATAGAAATTTTTTTTTATATATCTAAATAAGTGTATAATTTGCACTGATGTTTCACTCGGCACTTGGTAAAACATGATTAATAAGTAACAAATATAAAATAATACTTGAAAACTCTACAAAAAAATATTTTTAAATTATTTCTCGACGATCGTTTCGGACAATAAGTCCATCCTCACGAATATATTTTATATTCCTGAGGATGAACGTATTGTCCGAAACGATCGTCGAGAAACAATTGAAAGTGTTTTTATTTGTCTGTTATAAGTGTCTGTTCAAAATATTACACACACCGCTATAAGGATAGTGGTAATGTGCTCTATTATTGCTTTGCCCACCAGAACTGAGTTTCGCTCATATACCATGGGTATTATTACTAGCTGACCCGGCGAACTTTGTTCCGCCTTATTAAGTTCAATTTTTTATTAGGATTTTAATAGTTAGGATTCTTTCATTACTCACTCACTCCGTTCGTTCGCCCGAGTTTATAATTATTTGTTTCCATACTCGCTCACTCACTCTGTTCGTTCGCTCGAATTTATGATTATTTGTTTCATTACTCACTCACTCACTCCGTTCGTTCGCTCGAATTTATAATTATTTGTTTCATTACTCACTCACTAACTTTGTTCGTTCGCTCGAATTTATAATTATTTGTTTCATTACTCACTCACTCACTCCGTTCGTTCGCTCGAATTTATAATTATTTGTTTCATTACTCACTCACTAACTTTGTTCGTTCGCTCGAATTTATAATTATTTGTTTCATTACTCACCCACTCACTCCGTTCGTTAGCTCGAATTTATAATTATTTGTTTCGTTACTCACTCACTCACCCTGTTCGTTCGCTCGAATTTATAATTATTTGTATGATATATACCGGTAAAGTTGTTGTCGGGAGCTCACAACACGTGTTGATTTATATCTGATTTCTTAATCAATTAGAAGTGAAAACTGTCTTTATTAATTATTTATAAAATGTAAATAAATAATAATAGCACTGAGAAATAATGATAAATTCACTATGAGAATAAAATTAACTTGAGAGTTGCACTGAAAAATTAAAATGATACGTATAACAGTCACTGCTACGATCGAGACAGAAATAAAACCAAAAAAAAAAAAATGGACGAAAACTGTATAGTGAGTGAGAGAAAGGAAGCCGGCTTCGTTCTCACCCCTACTCCATGATGTTTGATAGTTGAAAAGTGACAACGGGAGACACCTGGCGCGGATAACTGATTGGTTGATAGAACTGTACATGAAAATTATGGTATACTACAAATTATTATATTCGATTGCCATCTTGTCGATCTGTGGATGGAACAGAATAATATAAAAATCGCGATTAAAAATCAGGGGTAGATCGTATAAGGGTGAAAATTTAGAATTAAATGTATTTTTCAATGCTGAATCATGAAAGAATACAAACAAATAATTTTGTCCAAAAAATAAAAAAAAAAATTTTGGGTTGGACCACCCTTAACATTTAGGGGTATGAAAAATAGATGTTGGCCGATTCTCAGACCTACCCGATAAGCACACAAAATTTTATCAAAATCGATTCAGCCGTTTCGGAGGAGTTTCGGAACAAACACCGTGACACGAGAAATTTAATTTTGTGTGCTTATCGGGTAGGTCTGAGAATCGTCCAACATCTATTTTTCTAATAATTAGAAGATAGCTTTTTGAAAAGGTGAGACTATGTTCTATAAAACGAAACCATTTTTTTATTGATTCCAGTTCAAAATAAGCCCTAAAATTGTAACTGAAAATTGTGAACAGCAGTTGTCAGTTTATCTGTACGTCTAAGCTCTACATGTTGCAATTCTTGACGGATCGACTGGGGTTATTTTTTTTTGTTTTGCTATGCCAAATTTCAAATCTTTAGGCTGTAAGGTTTGGCTCTGGGTGCTTGTAACAGACATACGAGCATCGCATTGAGTGTTCCGTTGTTCCCCGGCAATTGGTGGATTGAAAAATCATTTTTCAAAAACGAAACATTAAGGCAGAACGGGATTCGTCTTTTGGTCACAGAGACATTTTATTTAAATAGTTGATACTTTAGTGAGATTACATTACATAATACACCCCAAGGAAACGCTTCATAATACGATATCCACAGAGAGATTTAAGCATTGCATGTATAGACACAAGAAGAGAAATAAAATTTGCATTGAAATGAATTCAAATGTACAAAAATAACCGTTTTTCTATACCTATACGGCGCCACAGAATACAATTGCAGATTGGACACTCACCGTCTCTAACACTGATCACAAAAAATATACAATACTAGCAGCCCGGTCCTGCTTCGCACGGGTAGCACTAATAATCTAATTATCTATAGCCATAAAAAATGAGAATCATTCTCATGAAGTTCTCAACGTGTATTGAATTTGCGCGAATTTAATTGTTCTTAATTGTGAATGTTCAAAAATCGAAGAAAAATTAAAACAGTCAAAAAACAATAAAAAAAATTCTTTTGATAATAATAATAATAATCCATATTGATATTAGTGTTCATTATTTTTAATTTCAACAACAAATTTGCAGGGACTTGGATTAAATATGTTTATTATAAATTAATACAATTAATTATTTCAACAACGTTTCGATTTATATTAAATCTTCCTCAGGCATCTAAAAAAATTATTTAAAGAACACATATGGTGAAGCTGAAATAATTAATTGTATTAATTTATAATAAACATATTTAATCCAAATTCCTGCAAATTTATTATTGAAAATAAAAATAATAATAATTTTTATTGATTAATCATCAAAAGGCAAAGTTTAGCTATAAGTTGTTTTACAACTTAACCGATCGCTACCAAACTTCACAGGATCACCCGCTGGGCTAATCTGATGATTGCCTTAAAATTTCATCAAAATCAGTCCAGCCGTTTTGGAGTCCGTAGGGAAAACACATACACGCATCGATTTTTATGCACCTAGCCGTTACCCACAGCAACAGTAGTGTAGCCTTCGGCTCCACCTGTCACCATCTAGTGGCCGGCTACAACTAAGTGGATAAAAAACCTTCTCCATGCACATTAGATTCTTACATACTGGGGGTTTGAAATAAAAGAGCCTTGGAAACTTTATATAAAGAACGGCATCGCTACTGCACGCTCGACTATTCTGAAACTCTAAGAAAGGATTGTCAAATAAATTGATTTGACAATGACCTTAAATTGTGATAATATAATCACAGTTTTCATACATGTAAGAGCAATCTCTAATGTTGTATTCAAACTCCCTGTCATGTAGGTACAACATTAGATTGTATTCACACAAAAACAAATACTTGATCTACGCAGAAAAAGGTCGTTTTTCAAGTCAAATTTTGATTAGAATGCGTAGAAAAATGTCGTTTCGAAGTAAAAATTATGCAGAAAACTATGTTAAAAACACGTATACATAGTTTAGGAAAAATATTTCAATCGATCAATTATTTTCGAACAGAATCGAATTAAAATTATACAATGCTTTTCTTATGGAGAAAATGTGTGTTCACAATCTAAGGTCATTGTCAAATCAAATTATTTGACAATCCTTTCTGCAACCCAGCATATATTCTGTGACTGTGTACAACTGTACAGTGGATAACATCGCCGCACAAACGAAAAGAGATTTGGCGTCGTATCGTACAAAATCTCAAATCAGATTTCCATATATTTGTGTCTTTAATGTCACGCCTTGGTGACGATCCTTTACACTTCATTGCTTCCATGTATTAGTAATACATGCACACTCGATCCCTCATCGAAGTGCATTTTAGGGCAGAGTAAGTCGGTTTCACAATGATGTAATGTTTAACGTAACTGATTCCTCAGATCGTAAAATATGCTCTCGGGAAATTTCGAACTGTGGTCACAAAATTCATTTTATTACTGTTTTTATTATAGCTGTGATTAAGCAAAATTCATTTTCTTTATACCCGGTCGAAAGTACGTACTTTTATCATTATATAAAAAAAAGCTTAAAAAAATATTAATAGAAGTAGATATGTAATTAAAAGTTTTAGTAATGAAATTGGCTCCGACCTCAAAATTTCATTATTTTCATTTTTTTAGTGACCTTTTTGAAGGAGATTAATATTTTGTTTTTATTTTTTACTTTTTAGTGGATTTGATTTCTCACATTTTTATTAGTAATATTTGGTAGTTGCTTTGTTTATAAATTATAATAAAAAACCTTCTGAACCGATTTAAGTAAACTTTATGTGGGATCACCCTGAGGGTATGCCCTATTAAATAAGAAAAGAATCATGATCAAAATCGGTTCACAAATGCTGGCGATATGAGGTAGGCATTTATATAAAAAATATGTTTTTTTTGATGTCATTTAAAAACGGATGAACCGATTTTGATAAAAACAATATGGTAGCATTCTGAACAAAATGGCGTTGAAATTTTTCAAATCGGTTTACAATTGACGAAAATATCGGTACACAAATATATATAAGAAAAAAAAACAACCGAATGAGAACCTCTCCTTATGTAGAAGACGGTTAAAAAATAGTATACACACCACCATCAACTACGCCATTGAATCAATGTACTTGAAATTTCACACTGATAATAATTAATTCAGAAAGATACGAAAATTTTTTTCAATTTTAAAATAGACTCAAACCCGCTCTACATCCATTTTAATATTTCTGTTCAGTCTCTAAAAAATCGTTTTTATTTTTACATTTAAATGACGTCCGTTACAGGACATATTAATTTACCAAAAGCGTACCCTAATCAATTTAATTAAAATTCACATATAGATTATTCAAAAAAAAAACATGCTGAGAAATACAAATATTCTAGAATAAATCTTTTTAAACAAAACTATAGGAACGCATTGCACATACAAAAGGACATTCCTTTTGTGCTGAACGTCTTTCCCATGGGATATCCGATACGGTGCATGGACACTGGTCAAACAATAAATAATACCCAAATCAAAACACAACTCGATGGTCATCTGAATCGTCAATCGGTTTGTCGGACACCTGAACATTTGCATTGCGTTTATTATAACCTCGATGACCACTGGTCAGTTATGAGTTAACCTATTAAAACCTGCTCGGTGCAAAATTACTTGTTCGGATAGTTAAATGAGTGACCTTTGTTCTCGAAGCATTTCAAGTGTTCACACTTCATGTCGGGTGACAATTTTTACATATTGTATATTTTAATTTTATCAATTTAACATCTGATGACCCCTTCCCAAAGTATTTAATTTTTGAAGCTATATACTTCTTTTGGCGCGTTTGAAATTATACTTCTTTGGCGTGATTAAAAATAATTTTTAATATACATGCGGATAGTACATTGAAATCAAAATCAAAAAAATAATACAGTAAAACCTCGCTTAACGCTGAATTATCAAAGTATTACGCGGTTTCTAAAAAAAAAGTTTAGTCACTATAACGTAAATTATGGATCAATTTATACAAAATGATTCAAATGTTGACAGAAGTTCAATGATACTTCGTCTTACCTTTGAACTTCTATCAGGCTAACGTTTAGCTATATTTATCATCTCTCCTAAAGTCTAGACTATTACGAAAATGTATGTAGATAGCACCCCACGCTTTTTACAGTAAAACTAATTTTGTTCTCAAATTATTTTGCATTTTTTAAAAGCGTGTTGTTTTAGTTTTTTTAAATTCTAATTTGAATTTTAAAAGTTTTTGGACAGTAAAAATAATAACGAACGATTTACCACCAGAAAATAATGTGCCTATGTTAGGTAAAATTTATTCATACAATTTTTGCTAGAAAATAAAATACAATATCTGGAATAATTGAATAACCGATAAATTGGTCAGTTATTAAAATAACCTTTATAAAAATAATTTATGTATATTAGAAAATAGACCTGTGAAAAAGGTCCACGCTTTTTCTCATGGTCCTTCTTGACAAAAATAAACTCACTGACCATTTTAACTGACCAGTGGTCAAGCAACAAAGAAATTAAACATGCAGGTGGTACCATTCAATACTATAAAAATTAATCGACTTTATTCTTAAGTAAATAATGCATTTAACATTATGCAAAGTGCTACTTAATTTTATGCGGCCAAGGGCAGTAATTTTTTTATAATTTATTTCACGAAAGAAGTACGAGAAAAAAACAAAACCGTACAAAACCCCTTTTTTTAAAAAAAATTAACATATTTATAGAACATGACATTCGCGTACTACAATTTGTCTTACGATTTAAGAGCTAAGAGACTTTAAAAACCATTTTAAAAAATAAAAGAAATACGGTAGTTTTATACTGGTATCACTTGTTTTTTAAACACGCTTTTATCAGCTTCATAGTACAGGATCCGTAATTGATGTCGACCTACACCGATCAAGTAACCGAATGAAATGTATTTTTTATAAAATAAAATATGTTAACAAAAGTTACGTTAATAGATTGCTTAAAGAAATCTGTTCAAGGTTATGTTTAATTAAAAATTCATTAATTAATTTTTTTTCCATACCTTCACCGAACTTGTAACCAAAAAAATTTAACACTAATCGAAAGTATAAAGCCTATAGAATATGCAAACATACGGTTGCTTACCTTTTTCTGTTCAAGACTTTACGGTTGCCAAGTTTAAAAAGGTGAATCGAAAATGGTACCTTCACCGATCGAGTATCCAATTAAATTAAACATCAAAATAAAGCTTAATTTTTTGCGAAACGATTAGTATACGGTTGCTTGCGAAAAACCATTCAAGAGTCATGGCAACCATGACTCTTGAATGGTTTGAATCGTGGGGTGCTTATTACTATTTTTATTTTAACTCTACTTTTACAAATATAACTACCAATGAAATATTTATACCAGTTGATATCAAGCATCCCACGCTTTTTTATAATAAAAAAATATTTTTTATTTTTAGTTCGGTTTGCTATTAAAGCGAGTTTTTTTATTTTTCTTAAACTATTATTTTTATTAATAAACGAAACTAAATTATTGACAATTTCTCCAAATTTCGCGTATATAAACAACGTTAATCCAACGATTCCGGCTATTCACAAATCTTAATTCGAAAAATATAGCATTTTATGACTGGATTTCTGTTTTATGAATTTATAAATATATTCAGATACTTTTATTATAGAAATAACTGTAATGACAAAATTATTATCTGTGTAGACTGTAAAAAGTTTTTAATAGGTTTTAAAACATTGAATTTAAACATTCCAACACTACAAGCACATTGACATGAAACATGGACTGCGCAATATCAATCCTAACATACTGGAGAGAGAGAGAGAGAGAGATTGTAAATAATAGACGCTCGACATCGAAATTTAGTGAGCTGTTATACATTTTTGGGTAGGTATTTGAGGCACTGTGAAAATTTGTACAATATCTCTTTTGTAATGTTCGAATACAAAAACACAAACCTGGCTGAAGGGTAGCAGGGCTAACCTACCCTCAATTTTTAAATTAGCAAAAAATTTTCGCAATAAAAAGCCCTTGAGGCATTTTGAAATTTTAATACCTTAAAATTTAGTATTTAAGAAGTTGAAAAATAAAAAAAAACAGATTTCTTAATCGGGTCTAAAACTTAGGTCAGGTTTTTGCAAAATAATATTTTTGAAAAGTTTTAAAAATATATTAGATGTATGTTGAAATTTAAACAGAATAATAATAGTAAATTAAAAAAAACAGGTCATTTCGGTGGGACATTCTACCTGACAGGTGATTAAAAATTTGAGGGTTGGTTAAGCCCCGCTACCCTTCAGCCAGGTCTGTGTTTTTGTATTCGGATATTACTAAAGAACTATTCTACAAATTTTCAGTACCTCAAATACCTACCCAAAACTGTCTAACAGCTCTCGAGCTATTTCTGGAGTAATAAGACAAAGCTATACAGTTCGGCCAACGACGGTCGAATCGTAAAACAGAGATACGTTTTCTACACTACACACTACAGGAGTAAAACTTACGCAAAATCTAAATGTTATAAATTAACAAAAATTAACAATTTTACACGTCAAAAAAAATTATACTCTATGTTTATATTAATGGGATCCGCGACAATTTTGCTATCAATGCGCTTTCAACGTACGTTCGACGTTCAACTTTTGCATTAATTAACTATATAACGTACTTCTCATAATACTGCCAACAATGTATGCAAGACGACACTGTTGTTTAATTTATTAAATCATAAACGATTTTTAAATATAACTTTATGCTCTGCTATAAAACATTTATTAAACTAGTTATAATTTACAATACCAGTGGCGTAGAAAAACAGTTTATATTATTTGTGTCGTCAAAGTAAATTGATAATTAATTATAAGTTCCATAGAACGAGCAAAAAATTTTTTACCAAAACTCGAGATGAGAATTCGTACAAAATAATATTATGATATCACTGAAAATAATAATTATTTATAATTAAAAAATGGTGATAAGCAAACTGTAGACACAAATATCATTCATGGAAAATTTATTATAAAAAACAAAACCGTTTATACTATCATTGTACAGTAATACCCCGAACTAATGCGATAAGTGAGACCGAGCGATAGCCGTTTAACTCGAATTCGCGTAAATTGGAATACAATTTTGCATTTAAATACATACTTATGTTTAATTAGGATAGGAGACTAAAAAAAACAATAATATTTTATTCTCCTCACAAAATAAATCAAAAACTAATTATTGAAATAGTACAAGGAACGAGCTTAAGTACTGAATCGGGTGATATCAGAGATTGAGCAAGAAAAAAAAAATTGATTGAACAAAACTCATGGGAAAGAAAGATTTTTGGACTTAACGACGCAAAATGCTTTTCCAAGGCCAGTGTAATATCTTGCCCTTGTACAATGAGTTACAAATTTTTCCAAACATTTTCTTTACATATTCGTGAAAACCGCATCAAAACAGGTTGAATAGTTTATCGACAAACAGACAGATGTTGCCTTTTATAGATTAACAGATTGTGATACGTTAAAATCTACAGTTCAAAAAACCCCACGACTGAGAAAAGATGAATAACGCATGACGTTAAAGCGAACCAAAACTTTTAACATATGTAAGCCACACTATTATTGAAATAAATTTCGGATTGTTTCACTGCAAGGATGAAGAATACGAAAATATTATATATTCAGGTATTTGGTATGTTAAACTCTCCCTTCGATGGTCAGTGCATATATTGTTACGCCAACTGATCTCTAATCCATGGATTGCAAAAGGTGGTCGTTGCAGGGACCGGTTCTAGACTATTTTCAGAGTAGAGCGAGGTCACATTTCGGCGCCCAGATCAATTTTACCCCGTTGAAATTATTATCCAAAAAAGTAAGTCACTGTCACTGTTGTGTAAGGCCTGAGTGCCCGCTCTAGTCGAGCGTTTGGCGGGGCGGGGCGTGCGGCGTTCTCCTCAAACACGTGCTCATTTACCTACATGTCCTGAGTAGCGACCATTACAGCGGTAGGGAGAGCGTGCATGTTTGCGTCCGAACTCCGAAGTAGCGTTGTCGTGCAAGTTCAAATCAGTTTGTGTTTTGGAGCGTTTTGAATAGCGTTCATGATGTCGTTCGAGGAAATAATATCGGAAATACAGACAACACCTGAAATCCGGTTGTCTTTTCATAGACTGTACACGAATAGATCAGTTAAAATGAAAGTTTGGAGGGAATTAGCAGTAAAACTTAAATTTTTTCAATTTTTCAGCAGGGGTTATTGAATCTGATTTATGAAAATTAGTACTAGTAAGATTTAAGTGTGATTCGATTTTTTCTAATATGTAGTCGAAAGTTGAAAGTGGCATTCTTGTATATTCGTGAAATTTGTCTTCATTTAATCTTAATGTTTGGTATAATGTAGAATATTCTCCAAGTTTTTTTCTTTGCTTAACAATGTTCCTTGGATCTTCCTTTAAATAGAATTTTAACAAAGAATTTTCTTCTAAATAAGTGTCAACTGCGTCATAGGAAGCCGTGGTCATAACACCAATTTCACTCGACGCACGCTGGCTACTGAGGCCACCCAGTGCACGCTCTCTTGCCGTTCAGACCGCACGCTGCACGCCCCGCAGAACGCTTTCCCACTCAGGCCTTACAAGAGGTTGCATGCGTTGTATAAGAACTGGCCGAATATTCGCAATCTACATAAATAGAGATCAGTGGTGAATACTGGACAGGGGGGACTGCGCAATATGTGAAAGAACGATCTATACCGTTTCAACCCAGAAATTTCTGGTTAAGGTAAGTACACCTATGCTATCATATTCTGTCGACTGTGGTCAAGGGGCAAAACCACTTACGTAAAATTTTGCTGTATTATATCTTGTATTGATATCAAGGTCCTTGAACCTCAAAAAAATGTTAAATTTTTTTAAATTTTCGGTTTCCATATTCAAAACGCAGGCAAATGTAAGCAAAATTAAAATAAAATAATTGAAAAATCCTGGTTGAAAAATCTCTTTCATGTTTAAAAAATCGATCACACTAGAAAATATTCTTTTAAGGAAACGTCACACTACAGTAAAACCTTGCTTAATGCTACTCCGTTTAATGCTGTTTCAGTATTACGCGGTGTCTAAAAAAAAGTTTAGCCACTATAACGTCAATTATGAATCAGTTTATACAAAATAATTCAAATGTTGATAGAAGTTCAAAGGCAAGACAAAGTGTCATTGATGCAATATCTTGCTATCGACAACAGTTTGCCGAACGAAACAGAAAAAGACAGACGATATGAGATGATTTCTTCACAAAAAACAAAATATATGTATGTCAAATGAGGACCGTTCCTCATCACAAACATAATTCAAACTTTTCATAATTAATGTTTTGTGAACAAAAATTGATATTAGCAATAAATAAATTTTAAAGTGACAATAAAGTATTTAATAATAAATGTTACAATTAAACAAAAAACAACCTAACAAAGTTTCTTATTCTCGGTTCTGTTTCATCTACGTATTAAGATGACCTCGTTTAGCGCTGTTTCGTATAGCGCAGGAATTTATTGGAACGTATCTCCCGCGTTAAGCTGGGTTTTACTGTATTTTGATTTGTTTTCTCTATATAACGCAGGTATTAGAATCGATTATAGACGCTCGAAAACTGGGAAAGTGCAGAGATGGATAAAGATTTCCGTGAGTACTTATAATCATTAGAGCTTGATTTAATTACGAGATCTGTTATCAAGCATCTATATTCTACAAAATCATTGGAACTATTACAATTATTAACTACTTAGTTTATTAATAATGTGTGTTTCAGGGTTAACAGTTAGAAAGTCAGTTTATTTCTTTTTGTCTAAAATAAAAAGAACTGTAGGTATATAAGAAAATTCGACTCATGTAAAGTAGGCTTTAGAATCTCGTGGGTCCGGCTATATTTCTGACCGGCAGGAAAAAGCTTTCCTCCTTTAGTCTTACGTATCTCTCTACATAATATTGCATGTTATACGACGAAGGGACCTTTTCTGAATATTTAAATAAATATTGTGTTATATAATATGAAAACTCAGTTTTGGGGTGAAAGATAAAGTCAATGTGGCATACTCACTGCCCTAAACATTAGATATAAAGTACACATATGTATGGACGCGATATGTGAATACAGGATTTAGTCAAAAGTCCTTTTTGCCCATGCATTTATTAGTGTATTTGCCATATGGCCACATACACTATTGGCGTCGGTCGGATGGCGGGACCTAGGGGTCGGACCAAAACTTCTCGACGTTTCATAACCTCCTAAACACTTTGGCACCATTTTTAAAAATGTTTATATATATATGTATATATATATATATATATATATATATATATATATATGTGTACGCGCGATAACTTACGAAAGAGTTAATTGATTTCAACGAAATTTGGGCCACGTGTTGAAACCCATCACCGCAAGAAGCCTATTTAAAATGGGCCTAATCGGGCTATTTTAAGGGTAGTTTTTAGGGGTTGAAAACTGTTTTTGGACCTCAAAATACCGAAAAAATTCTCCGAATCGTTTCAAAATTGAAATTTAACCCTCTGGTAGTGATTAAAAAGTGTCCCCAGAATTTTAATAAAATCGGCCCGACAGGACCGGATTTACAAATTTTATAAAAACACTAGTTTGCAGATAGTGACTTATTTTTTGAAGGGTGTATTTAATTCGGTGTAGACGTTAGATTGATAATAATATTACAATTAAGACAAAAATGTTATTTTAAGGGGTGTATTAAGGGGTTAAATTTTTTATTTTGCCCAAAAACAAACTTAATTTCACATAATAAAAGTATAAAACCACACCGGCCCTATACAAGCAAATACACTATATTGTCGGCAGGGTTTTGGCACTGCGACCCGGGTTTTATTTATAGTTATTTATAAATACTAGCGAACCCGTGCGAATACTTCGCACCGTTAGTGGTCAGTTACGTAATATAACACGGTGGATATACATTTGATTCTATTCTATTCAGAGACTTCAGCGCCACTACGTCACTTAATATTACCAACAACTATTAAAATAAACAGATTGCCACCAGATGCCGACAACATTTATTTTATTTTATTCTATTCGGAGACTTCAGCGTCGCTATGCACGTCAGATTACCGGTAACTGTTAAAATAAACAGATTACCACCGGATCGCTAAATTTTAAAATGGAATTTTTTAACGAAAATATTAATTTTAAGATATTAACTTAGTTTTCGTCATCAGAGAAAAAAATAATTTGCAAAATGGTGTATCAAATATTAATTTTGAGAAATATTTCATACCGACAAAAAAAACACACCGATGGGCCGACCTGTATAACGAGGTGCACAGTACATCTGTTGTATGTCACTTTGGTCAGACGCAATATTTGATATGCGTATATATTTCCCGTTTACATGGGGTGAGTCGGTAAGGTAGATATCTTGTGTTTAGTTGACCATAACTTGATTTATTTCTCTTTAAGTGCGTCTGCTTGTCTTGTGATTTTTTTCGCTCCTTTTTTTTAGCGTATTTGCCGTATGTGGTACAATACACTATTGGCGTCGATCGGATGGCGGGACCTAGGAGTCAGACCGAAATTTCTCGACGTTTTAATAAAATTGACCCCACCGAACCGGACTTTCAAATTTTATGAAAGCGCTAGTTTCTGAATATGGATTTACTTACTGAATGGTATATTTAACTTATTTCAGATTTTGGAATCATAATAGCATTGGCTTCTGCCAAGTTGGGCAGTATTATCCCAATATTAAAGAATAAGAATAATAATAACAATAATAATAATAATGATAATAATAATATTTCTTTATTTTTTAGTACTTTACAGTATAAATAGCGTCATGGTAAAATTGATTACAAAGCGTAATTAGCCTGTTGTATAAAACAATTTTTTAGATGTTTTAGTTCTATTTTTTGTTAGAATTATTCTTAAGCTTTTTGAAGGTTTTATTTCAATAAATAAATCATGCAATAAAAGCTTTAAATAGTATAGGTTAGAGCTAGACTGATACAAAAAACCGGTCAGGTGCGAGTCGAACTCGCGAGAAGAGGGTTCTGTACTATTCCGTTTTCCGTAAGTACTTTAAGAATTAAGATTTTCGTTTCAATTTTCCTGTAAACTATGGGTGAGACCCGACATTCCCTATTTTTTTCAAAATTTTAGGCTCAGTAGTTTCGGAGATAAGTTCATCTATTTTCTGAAATAATTTTAAAACTATTTATTTTAAAACTATAAAAAAAATATATTTGAGACCCTTACCACAAGCCCTTTCATTTAATATATTACACGGTACAGTTTGCAAAACTTTTTTTTTAATTTCTTAATTTTTCCCCAAAAATTTATTTATTTACGTTACACGTTCGTCTTTGGGCCACCGACTTACATATGTATAGAAAATTTCAACTCAATCGGTCCAGTAAGGAGATAAATTGTAAATTTTCATCTATTTTCCTAAATAACTTTGAAACTATTTTAAAATTATAAAAATATATATATTTGAGAACCTTCCTATAAGCTCTTTCATTTGATATGTCACACGGTACAGTTTGTCAAACTTTTTTTTTTAATTTTCTAATTTACCCCCAAAAAATGACCACCATGTTCAAAATTCATTTATTTACGTTACACGTCCGTCTTATGGTCACCGACTTACATACGTGTACCAAATTTCAGCTCAATCGGTCAAGTAGTTTGGCGCAAATTGACTTTGACAGTGGGACGGACAGACACACGAGTGATCCTATAAGGGTTCCGTTTTTCCATTTTGAGGTACGGAACCCTAAACATGTTATATACGAGTATACTGAAATGTATTTGCTTGTTTGAATAAATTGAAATATTGAAATTAAGAAAAAAAATATTACTGTAAAAGGTAAAATTAGGGCCTTATTTAGCAAGTTTAACTTCACATAATAAAGTTACATTGCCTGTATTAGCAAACACACTATACAATATACATTATTTCTCAAAAGTGTTTTTTTTGTCGGTATGAAATATCTCCCTTAATAATGCATCAAAATTAAAGTTTGAGACGCCATTTCGGTGATTTTTTTTCCTTTAATGACGAAAAATAAGCTAATATCTTTAAATTAATAGTTTCGAAGATAGGAGGATGCTCAGCTTTCGTATTTTTTCATTAATACATTTTAAACTACGCATTTCAAAATTACAAAAAAGCATTTGTAATTTTAATTTAATACGCACTTGAAAAATATATTTTTAGTGTATTTGCCATATGGCAACATACACTATTGGCGTCGGTCGGATGGCGGGACCTAGGGGTCGGACCAAAATTTCTCGACGTTTCATAGCCTCCTAAACACTTTGGCACCATTTTTAAAAATGTTTATATATATATATGTATATATATATATATTTATATATATATATATATATATTTATATATATATATATATATTTATATATATATATATATATATATATATATATATATATATATATATATATATATATATATATTTTGATATTCTCTGGCGTAGACGGACTCCCACTTGTTGCAACACTGCCTTAAAAAAAGAGAAAAGAAAAGAAAAGAAAGACAACAATCGAATCTGTGTTGTCGGCGTCGCAGGAGGATATCAGTTCTTAAGTTGCTGGGCCCGTTTAGTTTCTTTGACAGATAATTTGATATCCGCCTATGGGCGTCCGATCAACACAGACCCTGAGGAAAGCAAGAAAGAAAACAATACAGTGTTTATTCCGTAATTATAATTAACAGATTTATTAGACGTGCAGCGAGGTACAAAATCCAGTAGCGATTGTTCGTATCAATAATACTTTTGCGAAGAAGTAAATTGACCTCAAAGTACTGATTTAAATACAATCGCTTAAATAACTAAAATTATAATAAGGTGAGCTATAGTACTATTTAATAAATAACGGACAACCCAAACGAAACACACAATTACTTCAGTAAATTCAATTAAGTATAAGATGAGCTATTTTACTCATTAATTACAGACAACTTAGATATTACAGACAGACAACAGGACAAACAAATAACATAATACAGACTTAATAATAACTAACGGAGCCGATGCTTAAATACTACAGACAGAACAGAACACATTTCGCAAAATACCGACTTAAAGCTACAGAACAGAAACAGATACGTCCGTATCCTTCAAATACCGGAACAGAGAGAGTTTGTTATTTTCGTTATTGTTTATTATTTTCACGAAACCGTCACCTAGCAAACATATTCATTACACAACAATGTCAGGCTTTATTGTTCGTTGCTAAGTGAGGCATTTTATCGTAGTAGCCACGGATATCAGAAAATGCAATACTGAATCACAGCTGCCTATAACTGTTCAGATATAATTAAATTATTAACTATTTATTTAATTAACTATTAAGGTTATACTATATATTCTTGTGACATATGGGCATAATGTCACAATATATATATATATATATATATATGTGTGTACGCGCGATAACTTTCGAAAGAGTTAATTGATTTCAACGAAATTTGGGCCACATGTTGAAATCCATCACCGCAAGAAGCCTATTTAAAATGGGCCTAATCGGGCTATTTTAAGGGTAGTTTTTAGGGGCCCAAAATTGAAATTTAACCCTTTGGTATTGATTAAAAAGTTTCCCCACAATTTTAATAAAATCGGCCCGACAGGACCGGATTTACAAATTTTATGAAAACACTAGTTTGCAGATATTGACTTATTTATTGAAGGGTGTATTTAATTTGGTGTAGACGTTAGATTGATAATAATATTACAATTAAGAAAAAAATGTTTTTAAGGGGTGTATTAAGGGGTTAAATTTTTTATTTTGCCCAAAAACAAACTTAATTTCACATAATAAAAGTATAAAACCACACGGCCCTATACAAGCAAATACACTATATTGTCGGCAGGGTTTTGGCACTGCGACCCGGGTTTTTTCTATTTTATAATTTGGCCTCCAAAATTAACACCCAGAATCGGAATTCGTTTATTTACGCTATACGTCCGTGACTGGGTCATCAGACTATATATATGTACCAAATTTCAAGTTTTTTCATTCAATAAATTCGGAGAAAATAAACTGTGACAGACGAACAGATAGACACGATAGTGATTCCATAACGGTTCCGTTTTTCATCGGATGTCCGGAACCCTTAAAATATATAGTTATAACATAGATTTATAATCAAAATAAAAAATAAGAACAGAGAGTAAAGAGTTCGTAAAAGTGTAATTAATGAGGTACGAAGTTCGGAATTCATTGGAAAACATCTTTGACATCAGACTTCGCGGACAAAGGACAGCCTGTCTGTCTGCTCTCTTTATGAGAAGAACTTCTATTCATTGTGCTAAAAGACCAAGATATTATAAAGATCCTTAACATCATGAATATAGGGATGGGGCGTAAATAGTCCCGAATACCAATGGTCAATTTTTTTTTTGAGCTGAGAACCGATTTATGTGTTTATTATATCATTATAGAAATAAAGTAATATTTTTCGTTGAAAGGATAAAACTGACTCTTCGATGCAGTATAGTTTTACTTTCTATTCATAGACGACACGTCTCACTTCTCTTTTACAATGTGCTGATGGAGTTGTCCACCTATTATCCAAAGTAAATAAGTGCTACTCGAATTGAACAGGCTAACTTTTAACTACATATATCATCTCCCTAGACATCCTATTTTATTTTATCAATATACATCTTTAACGAAAATGTGAATATCAATTATCGCGATCCCGCCAAAGAAGTATAACTTCTGCCGCGCGTACATAAGTACACGCAAAATTTTATTTTTATAAAGACATATTTTTCTCTCTAATCCTTAAATCGTAGCGTCAAAGAGATACTACAAATGCACTACACATAACTGACATCATGTGAGTCTCTCCCGACTGCACATACAAACTCTCCTCCTGCTCTCCTGTACTATCCCTCGGGACAGACAGAAGTGATTGCTGAAGTTAAATGACCTCACCTGACCTCGCCTTAATTACAAGCCGCCGTATCACGGGACAGAATCGAACCCCTGATCAATATCATCCACGTCTCTATATCTATATATGGTACACATATCTGTGGTCACAAGACAAGTTCGCCTATGTCAATTGTTAGTATAAACGATTATGCATTAGTGGTCCTCTACGTCGCCAGTCGAGCTATACCTAGGGGCCCAGACACGAGAGAGGACCCAGCGTCCTGATGTATCGAGATTTAATATAGTATATCTATTTTTACCACAATTTAAGACATTTTTCCAAAAATAGTCAACATCCCTAGCGTCACAACGAAATTAAAAGACATGACTTAATTACGAATAGGTAGTAAAGATCTATTTTAATAAATATCGTAGTGGACAAAAAAAAACAGCAGAAACAGACGAACGCATGGTAAACAAAATCAGTAGTTTAGAGGAAAAAATAAAAATTGAAAAAACCTTAAACTTAAACCTTAAAGAGTCGCTTTCTTTAACGAAATATTATAATTTCTCATTTCGAAACAAAATAATATATGCGTGTACATTTTAAAGTTATTATACAACTTACGATTGTACTTTTAATTAAATTAAGTAACAAATAAAATGTATTGTCATTTGAAAAATGCTGCATCGGTCGTAGAATAATGTTATTATTTTGGTTTATGAAATCCGGCAGTCAATGATTCAAAATTTTTTAAGACCTGTCAAAATATTGTAAAAAATTATATGCAGCATAAAAATTTGAGTACATTTTTTCTATTTGGCCTCCACAGTTAGTGCTATTTGGGTCCAGCACCAATAAATATGTTTTTAATCTATATTTTTTTAATAATAAAAAAGAAAATCCAATTGATACTTTTTACTAGGTCTCTGATTATAACCTGGGAACTGGGGGCTTATGATGAGGAGACATGGAAAAGTTATATAAGCAACGGCATCGCTAAGCACTCGACTACTTTCAAGTCATCCATCTTATAAGCACAATTATTATTTAAATATACATTAGGTACTAGTCTGCACCCGCGGTGTTGTTCTCATTAACGTGTTTTATATCCAGAATCTTATCTGACATTCGTAAATCTATATAAAAAGCGATGCAGGTACGTATATATGTTATCTATGGACTCAAGAACGACTGGGTCGATTTTGATGAAATTTTCATCCTATCTTTAGTTTAACTCAGCGGGTGATCCTGTGAAATTTGGTAGCGATTGAATCAACAGAATTGTTTGTTTTTTGGCAAATTTGATTCTTCCTCGATTTTTGAACATTCACAATTAAAAGCGATTGAATTTGCGCAAATTCAATACACGCTGAGAATTTTACGATAACGATTCTCATCTAATCATAATATTATTCACACTTTCACATAAAATGTAACAATAATATAAAGTCCGCTGGACCATATGTCTATTTTTAACAGACAAACTGCAAATTCGAGCGAAGCCGGACCGGATACTATAGTTAATTATAATTATAAAAAAAAAAAAACTTACTATTTCTCAAGATAATGTCAGTTTTAGATGCTTTAAGAAGAAGAACTGCAGATTATAGTTGCTCGATAGCTGAGGTTATTAGCATCTATTTAGATTTATACATTTTTAGGGTTTCGTATCTCAAAAGGAAAAAACGAAACCCTTATAGGATCACTCGTGTGTCTGTCCGTCCCACTGTCAAAGCCAATTTACTTCGAACTACTAAACCGATTGAGTTGAAATTTAGTGCACATATGTAAGTCGGTGACCATAAGACGGACATGTAACGTAAACAAATGAATTTTGAACATGGGGGTCATTTTTGGGAAAAAATTAGGAAATTAAAAAAAAAAGTCTGTATCGTGAGACATACCAAATGAAAGAGCTTGTCGTAAGGGTCTCAAATATAGTTTTTTTTATAATTTTAAAATAAATAATTTCAAAGTTATTTAAGAAAATAGATGAACATATGACCACCCCCCCCCCGTTATCACCGAAACTACTGGGCCTAAAATTTTGAAACCAATAGGGAATGTCGGGTCTCACCTATAGTTTACAGGAAAACCTAAACGAAAATCTTAAGTCTTAAAGTACTCACGGAAAACGGAATAGTACGAAACCCTAATCTTGCGAGTTCGACTCGCACTTGACCAGTTTTTTCTCATTATTATACGGCTTCTTTTCCGGCGCTATATCAAAACTTCTATGTTAATGAAACCGGCCGACTTGTGTCTAGTTTCCCTTATACTGACATAGAGGACAAGTGGGTGAGTCACATAATATATATATATATGTATATGAACACGGCAGGGTTGCAGAAAATATATGTCCTAAACTTGTCAACCAGAAACTAGAAACTTTCAATTCGCTAAAACGAATTCCTATGTCGCGACCGGAATACAAATGTCGTCGTGTCGTCTCTGTCGGACTCGTACGCGACCATCGATCTGTCCTTGTCATGCGTGTAGTTAGATAGGCTACACGCACGACTTGCAGAGTGCCACATAAGTATATATATATATTTTTTATTTTCGCATATATAAAGTAGGTATATGCACGCTGAATAAAATATAGTAATATTCAGACTCACGTCTCACTCCCTCAAACTTGTATATTCAGTATTGATATGCTACATCAGGGCTGAATACGGGGACTTGAGAATAGCCGAGCATGTAGCTATGCCGTTGTAACGGTTGGAAACGCGGGTTCCGTACCTCAAAAGAAAAAAAGGTATCCTTATAGAATCAGTTCGTTGTCCGTCTGTCAAGACCCGTTTTGTGAAGAACGCGTGGATGTTTCAAGATAAAAAAACCCGGGTCGCAGTGCCAAAACCCTGCCGACAATATAGTGTATTTGCTTGTATAGGGCCGTGTGGTTTTATACTTTTATTATGTGAAATTAAGTTTGTTTTTGGGCAAAATAAAAATTTAACCCCTTAGTACACCCCTTAAAATGACATTTTTTTCTTAATTGTAATATTAGTATCAATCTAACGTCGACACCGAATTAAATACACCCTTCAATAAATAAGTCACTATCTGCAAACTAGTGTTTTCATAAAATTTGTAAATCCGGTCCTGTCGGGCCAATTTTATTAAAATTGTGGGGACACTTTTTAGTCACTACCAGAGAGTTAAATTTCAATTTTGAAACGATTCGGAGAATTTTTTCGGTATTTTGGGGCCCAAAAACAGTTTTCAACCCCTAAAAACTACCCTTAAAATAGCCCGATTATGCCCATTTTAAATAGGCTTCTTGCGGTGATGGATTTCAACACGTGGCCCAAATTTCGTTGAAATCAATTAACTTTTTCGAAAGTTATCGCGCGTACACATATATATATATATATATATATAAATATATATATATATATACATATATATATAAACATTTTTAAAAATGGTGCCAAAGTGTTTAGGAGGTTATGAAACGTCGAGAAATTTTGGTCCGACCCCTAGGTCCCGCCATCCGACCGACGCCAATAGTGTATGTTGCCATATGGCAAATACACTAATTAATGCCAAATACCTACTTAGGTTTGTAATCCTTTGGAGCTGTGAAAAAATCAAACTTCTAAGTCAACGCAATCAAAAGATGCGGCCGTTTATGCTGCATATTTTGACACTCGCAAGGAAATCAAAACCTATAGGGTACTTCCCGTTGACCTAGAATCATGAAATTTGGCTAGAAGCAATGTCTTATAGCACAAATAAAGGGAAAAATCCGAAAACCGTAAATGGGTAGTTACATCACAAAACAAAAATAATTTTTTTCTATAAACGTCAAAATAGTGCATAGTAGCGATATCGGTTGGAATCTCTTAAAAGCTATTAGTTTAGGCATTTCTGGGCCTTAGAATGCTACAATAACAACAAATAATAAACATAAAATAAAGTTAGTCAATATTGTACCCTGGTTATTGGCGATCTGAAGAAAAAAATGTTTTACTCTGCTGACTGGCAAAAGGTTTTAGTTTAAAAACATCTCTTTTATGGATAGAAAAAGTATTTATGTGAAAAAAATCGGGAGCTCGTATAGATATTTTTCCCAGCCCTAGAGTAAAAAAAAGTGCAAAGGTAAGTAAGACACGAAACATTTTAAGAAATGTTATTCTTGTAGGCAGCACAAAATAGGTTAATATTACTTTTCTGAATTCAAGTTCAAATGTGTGGGGTGTTAGTGTCAATTTAAAACCTTTCAAAGGAAGCGATAAAACATTTTACTAAGTACGTATTTGAATTTACAAAGAAATATTTACATGTAAAAACTTCAAATATTTTTTCCGGAATTTTAAAGAATCGATTACATGTTTTATGCGCGAATTCAATCAGCGTGTCTGACTGAGATATTTTTTTATATGTATATCGCAAATATTTTTTTTTTATTATTTAGCAAACAACAAAAACAAAACAAATGATTGTGCTTCAACCTTAAGGCTATTAGCACTATTATAAATGTACAACAATTAATAAGGTAATTTTTACATTTTTGTGAACATATTGTAGGTAATTATTTTCAGTAAGGTAAGTAATTTTTATAATTCTGTATACATATAGTATTTATATAATTAAGGTAAGTATTAAGTATATTCATCTTTAAAGTTCAATTCCAGATATATGTTATAATAGAAAACAGTATCACGGGTAATTGGAATAAAAATAAATCAATTTAAACACTCATTGATTGCAACGTTTCAATTTTTAATTGTTTTTTGTAATGCGAAATTGCTTATATTATATTTATTTATTTATTCAAATAAGTTTCTACAGGCATAGCCCAATTACAGAAAATGTGTTGCTAAATTTCTGATACGTTTCTAAATTCACTGTATGTGCAGTTAAAAATGTCAATATTACTGCAATTTTCATTTATAAATTTACACATTCTATATAAACAGGTGAATTTGTGAACTGATACGTTCTCGGTGCAGGTAAATAAAACGATTGGTGCTTTCGGCTATTAAATTTAGGGATATGGAAAGGCAATAGGTTAAGAAAATCTTGGTTATCAATTTGATTATGGAATAATTTAAATAAGAATAGACAGAGAGCAAAATTTCTGCGACCTTTAAGCGATGTACAAGAGTGAATTTGTAGCAGGTCATTATAACTCGTATATTTAGGATAAATACCAGTCATTTTAAATGTTAAAAATCTAAGAAACTTACTCTGTACACGTTCAATATTGTGTATGGTGACATTGTAATGGGGATCCCAAATCAGACTGGCATATTCTATCTTAGATCTGACGTACGTATTGAAAAGTCTAATTAGGGTATTGGGATTTGTAAAGTATTGACAACTCCTAAATATAAATCCTAACATATTGAGAGCTTGAAAAAGTCTTAATTAAATAAAAGACGAAACGTTCCAATCAATGAGTGTTTAAATTGATTTATTTTTATTCCAATTACCCGTGATACTGTTTTCTATTAAGTATATTGTTTTAATGCGTTTTTCAAATCTGGAATTGTTGACATGAAAATTCATAGGCATGTAATGTCTTACTTGCAGGCTTCAAATTTTGTCTGCGTGAGGGTGTTTTTGCGCCGGAAATGTCCAGATTGCTCGGTGCTCAACTAAAAATATAATATGTCGGGAACTGTAATCCTCAGAATTAAATCTCTCCATAACACCAATTCCAAGTACCAGACGCACTCACAGACAATAATAAGAACATTTGCACCTAAAAATTTGAAATGCCTCGACCTAAAAATCGCGATCAAACTCAAACCAAAAATTTCAAACCGAAAACTGGCAATCCTATGCAAAGCGTCAACAGGTTCATTGTTTGAGACTAAAGTCAAAGAAATCGGGCGAGAACTTAAAAAATGGCAACCATTTGAAGATTGATGAAACCCCGTCAGGCCATTATTCTATGTCTACATGTAGTCCCACGACTATCAGGGCATTTTATACTTTTTTTGGAGCGATGAGAGTAAAATTTTAGCAGGCAACTGAAATTTTGCGCGCACAGCTAACGAAAGTTCGACGATATGAAGTCTAAGAAAAATTCGACAGTATGAAGTTGTTAACAACACTATAGCTTTTAAGAACTTCCGTCCGATGTCGCTAATATAATCTACTTTATTGTTTCATGAAATAACTATTTTGACGTGACCAGGAACAACTTCCGCAACATACTTGTTACATGATGCGTGCGCAACTTCCGTAACAGAGAAAATTTTACCCTCAGTGCGCCAAAAGAAGTATAACCATAGATTAGATAGTTTTATAGATAGGCGACTTGGCGTTCAAGGTCAAATTTATATTTTAGTTCTCTCCCAAATCACCACTGCAAGTGGCGCTGCTTATGTTATTTTACCGGTACCGAGAAATTCAAATTAATTTCTGTAGATTTTATAGAATAATGTTTATTGGTATAGGAAGATTGAAATAGTGAGTTTTTATGAAAATTTTAGTTTATTTATACTAATTTCTTAATTCTATTTACAGTTCTATTTTTTAAATCTAGTTAATGCTATAATACGTTGGTCGCAATATTTGAGAAAAAAATTACAGCTGTATATTTTATGTTACTTTTATAATTTTTTATTTTATTAATTTGTATCGTCGTTTTAATTAATTGTTTAAATTTTTCTAATATTATTATTATTATTATTATCAATACTACCTGAAGTTTAAAAATTGTACACGAAGCAAGTGTCTTCATTTCATCAAATATAATGTACTTATTAAGAATATGTTGATATAATTTCATTAATTTCATGATTACCTGATGAAGTCGGGATGGCCGATGAAACGTTGTAACATTATGAAAGTTTAATCAACATTAAACATTTTTTGGTCTGATCAAACTGATTATTTTTTTTTAATTACTAATATTATCGTTAGCAAATCTTATATCTAATCCTCTTAATATATTATTTACATTACTTACATAAGTCCTTATGTAAAAATAAAAAAAAAATTAATATACAAAATTGTGTAAATTGTGTTTTACACAAGAAAAATTGATTGGATGTTGGTCTGGGTACTTGCAAAGTTGTGCTGTCAGAATAACCCTCAGTTTATTTTGAATAACACAACTTTGTAAGTAATGGTGCATTACTTCATTACACACTAAATAAACGCTTGTATACTGAGTAACTTGGTCATATTAAGGCTTCTATGCGTTTATGATTAGCTCCTGTACCTAGTCAAGTCGATTTTTCTGGCGGTTTTTAGCATGCCTCTGGCGACTTTGTGATAATGGCGAGCCTTTGGTGATAAATCGACTATCCTTTTAGTGTCGCTTCCTTTCGAACCTTCTTCTAAAACCTAAATAAAAGAACAAACAACTTAGATAATCGATGGTTTGAAAGATAATCACATTTATTGTCTATATTTCATTTGAGATCACAATTGTAACTTACCTCGGGATTGCTTAGAATGTGTAAAATACTTTGAGATTTTCCACAGTTCGGCACAATAACGACCCATTTTTTATACAAAATATTATTTTATAAATGATAAAACAATTTTCGAATGACATTTTGTTAACTCTAAATTGATTACAATTTAAAACATAAACGTATCTATGGTTACCAAAAATGAAAATCGATCGAAACGCCTTGTCGTGACTTGGGAATTATTTAAAATACAAATTCTAATAGAAATATACTGAGTGAGCACAGCCTCAGTATAACTTCAAAAACCAGCATAAATTAGATTTGATTTTTTGTTCACATTTGCCGTTTAATGATTTAATATCAAACATAAATGATGTAAAAAATTCCAAAGTGCAACTTTACCTAATACACATGATTAGCGAAAGGGTTGTAATATAATTTTAAAGTAATTTGAATAATAAGTGATATAAAACGGCGAGAGGAGAAGAAAGCGTCGCGGCGGTAGATAAACAGAGATGTGATACCAAAAACACAATCGGTAGGTAATGTAGATGGCGTTGTGCTCGACAGCTGTTACAGCTGACACAAGAAATATAAGAGTTAGAGACTCAGCACATGCGACAAATGATGCGCTATTATTATCTAATTAGTCTTTTGGTTGAATTCTCAAGCTTCAATAATGTACAGTAAACACTCGTCTTGAGAGGAGATATATGTATAGAAGCCGCAGATGTTTCAAATGAAAGAGTTATGGAACCATAAGTAAAATCTGTAGGGGGAAGGTATTTAATTTAAAGAGATAGTATTAGTAAAATCGCTTAAATATGAACATCTTACACCTGACTATTACTACTAGAATGAAAAATATAAACAGTGAATTTAAAAATGTTTCAGATTCATATCAAGTTAAATTCGCAATTTATTTTTAGATGGGAACTGATGAAAGTATCAAATTACAGTTTTAGTTTATTATTCAAAATAATATACTTTAAGGTGACTGTTTACCAGCTGTTTAATATACCCTTATTATCAGACACTTGGCTTTATCTTGGATGAGTGTGTGCGTGTAAAATGCACTTACTTTTCGGAAATCTCTTATTTATATTAAAAATCTCATTCAAAATAAACCATTGTTCCCATATTACTTTTAGCCAAGTTTTTACATTTTATTTGATCTAAATAAACGATTTAAAGTCAGATAAAAACGAGAAATTAAAAATATGTTTTACACAAATTTTTGTACAGAAAAAATAGAAGTAAAAACAAATTATTAAACAAGCCACATTTGTAAATATTTTTAACACACTTTTGTAAAGAAAAACCTTCAAAATATTAATTTGCCTTCCCGTAATTTGAAATCTAGTGACACGCTGTATAGGAATATTGACTGATATCACGTTTTATAAATCCATTTTTAGGACAAAAATATACATGTTTCGAAATTTTCTAGCAGCAAGTCGCATTTTGTGAAGCTTAATGCTTAATCACAGCTAATAAAAACAATAATAAAATAAAGCGAGCACTGTTCAAAATTTCCCGAGAACATATTTTACAATCTGAGGGACAAAATTTAAGGAGTGTGTTCTCAGAGAATGAGAACTGTTTTTTAGTGTATGTATTTGCCATAATATATGGCACTAGTGGCATCATTCGGATGGCGGGACCTAGGGGTTGGACTAAAATTTCTCGTTTTGATTTTAACCCGTTGAATAACGGAGGCTGTCTGTCAACGACCTTGAGATGAACCGAAATATTTATTCAGGGTGCTAGGGAAGAGAGATGCCTGTAATTTTAATCCCTTAGGCAACCTTTCAAACCCATCTGGAACCCACTCAACGATGGGATTTGAAGGATCAAGCTTGGCAAAAGAAAATAGTTCGCGGTGATAAATCGAGATAATTTCTGACGGAGAAAAATAACAAACGCAATTATTGAAGTGAATGAATCGTAATGATGACGTATTCCAATGACGGCGCTTAGATAAAACGAGACTTAAATACTAAGACAATGTAAAGACATTAGCTTTTGGCTTCTGGAGATGACCTAAAGACAGGGATTCCAACCCTGACATGATAACACCAGGACAGGTTCAAGGGTTTCGAGATCAAGTCAAAGGTTTTAAAGGCATATTATGCGGGTCGTTACTATAGATGATTTAAAGTCTGTACATTAATATTATTAACCTATTAATGCGCTGATTAATTTGTTACAAAAATATCTTAAATCCAGTGGAACTGATGTCAACAATTAATATTTAGTTATACCAATTTGTTGTTATTATAATTATTTCAGTTTCCTGAAGAAGTATAAAAAATATACGAAACGTAGCAATTTTGACAATAGTCCACATGCCCGTAAAAACTTATTTATTTATTGATTATTGGACGTGAACAACATGGAGGATGTCAACAATGTTTTTTGACGAATTTTTTAAACACATCCACCTTCAATATTGTTCGTTTGGGTTTTTTTTGAGGTCGCCAACAGCCAGGAATTTTTGGTCCCAGTATTCATGTTTTAAGTAATTATTTATTAATAATAAATTAATGAAAATTCTAAAAATTGATACTATCACTAGTTCTCACTTGGCTTGCTCAGTAATTTTTTTCAAATTTTATTTTTTCTGTCCAAAAATTTGTGCGAAACATGTTAATTTTCTCGTTTTTGTCTAATTTTTAATTGTTTATGTAGATCAAATAAACTGTAAAAAACTTTCTAAGAGAGTTCAATGGGAAAAGTGGTACATATTTCTAATTTGTTCTGTAAGTAGTAACATCAAAGATGGAATAAAATTTTTCATAGAAATGAGAGATTTCCGAAACGTGAAATGCATTTTATATGATACGGATAAAAAAGCAGGCGTATTGAACAGCTAATAAACCTTAAATTTAATGTTGACTCAAAAAAACAATAGTCTAATATTAAAAATGTTTTAAAAAAATGGTGGATAAATATGGGTGAGAACAAATTATTCGGGTCGACACAGTACATGATTTAGAATGTAATGTCAAAATGCCACCAAATGTAGTTTTTTAATAACGTGCGATGCCCCCAATGTCACTAACTTAACATGTATTTTGCATATTATATTTTTTTATATCTGATATTAAAATAATTCTATTAAATCATTTTAAGTCAGAAGTCACAATAATTAAGAAATTAATTATTATAGTCTTTTGACATAGAAATAATAATAATCAATTAAATACATACGACCTCATCTACGCCAATACCGATATATAAAATAACAACGCGACATCTGTCTTTGAAATCGTTTTCTTTGATTGATTACCTTGACGGGGCTGGTTAAATGTGATAAGAAATAATATTGAACTTTTCGTTTATAGTATGAACTAACGGTTTGCCCGGGACTTCGTATGCGTGGTATAGTAGATATATTGTAGTCGGTTAAATTCTTTTATATAAAATCCACCCCCACCCGTTCGGATAGTGTATTCAAAAAATCATCGAACATGTATTACCAGCGCCGTCTTCAACCTATTGCAGGCCCTGGGCATTTTAAGACAACGGGACCCCTATATGACTATGACGGAAGACTATTATTTCTTCGAAAAAAGATTAATTACTAAACAAATGAATAATTAACAAATACATTTTTTTTAAATATATCGAAATATGATATTTGTCGGCAGTATCGGTTATCGAAGAACTAGGGGGCTCCATCGATCGCGGAGCCCTGGGCACTTGTCCAGAGTGCCTAGTGGAAAAGAGGGCCCTATGTATTTTTTAACTTAAAAGTAATTTCAGAGATACAGCGTATCCTTTATGAAGGTCTATCACCCTGTTCACCCCCATAAGAGTTATTTTTGCGATAAAATGTAGCCTAGATCACTCCTAGCATAATCCTTTACATGTCTGTAAAATGCCATCACAATTGGCTCAGCCGTTTCAAAGATTAGCCCGGACATACAGAACAAACTAATTTTGTTGTCAAATTATTTTGCATTTTTTCGTTCATAAAAGCGTGCTGTTTCAGTTCTTTGTAAACTGTATTTTTTAGTGTATTTGCCATATGGCAACATACACTATTGGCATCGGTCGGATGGCGGGACCTAGGGGTCGGACCAAATTTTCTCGACGTTTCATAACCTCCTAAACACTTTGGCACCATTTTTAAAAATGTTTATATATATATGTATATATATATATATTTATGTGTGCGGGCAATAACTTTCGAAAGAGTTAATTGATTTTAACTAAATTTGGCCCGCATGTTGGAATCCACCACCGCACGAACCCTATTTAAAATGGGCCCAATCGGGCCATTTTAAGGGTAGTTTTTAGGGGTTGAAAAATGTTTTTGGGCCCCAAAATACCGAAAAAATTCTCCGAATCGTTTCAAAATTGAAATTTTACCCTCTGGTAATAATTAAAAAGTGTCCCTAAACTTTTAATAAAATCGGCCCGACAGGACCGGACTTACAAATTTTATGAAAACACTAGTTTGCAGATAGTAAATTATTTACTGAAAGTTGTATATAATTTGCTGTAAAGGTTCGATTGATAATAATATTGCAATTAAGAACAAAAAAGTTATTTTAAGGGGTGTATTAAGGAGTCAAATTTTTTATTTTGCCCAAAAACCAACTTAAGTTCGCATAATAAAGCCACACTGCCTGTATGAGCAAATACACTATATTGTCGGCAGGGTTTTGGCACTGCGACCCGGGTTTTTTTATTTATAAAGATTACATTTACAGTTGGGCGAAGCCACACCGAACCGAGCCGCTAGTAAAGTTATATAATAGTTTATACCATAAACAGTATAAACTATACTTTATAGCATAGATGAAGAGAAGCACACTATATTTAAGTAAGTGTAGGGTGCTACAACAAACACGCAAGTAATACGATACGTTTGCGACATTCGATTCTGTTGTAATAACCCTGCGCGCACCACGTCAATTATTCTAGTGGCTTCTCTTCTTACCGCAAGTTTTTTGTGTTTCTCTCTCTCTCTCTCTCTCTCTGTACTGTATTTTAAATAGTCGGTACCATACGTATTATGAGTAGGTACCTACGTTGGATCAAAGATAAATATCAAATTCGAAAAAAAAAACTTACCACGTGCGCGCTGTACCACAGATCTCCAATGATGATTGTTATTTCGTAATTGACAGCTCACTGAAAAAGAAGATTTTAATCTTTAAAAAATCGTACATGAGTATTAAATTGTTGAAATTTGTTTTTACGTGTAACTCAGCTGGCTCTGTTCATTCATGAATCAGATTTAGCTCGCATTTAATTCTTAGTCGCCAACTAATCGATATTTTTTGTACAGGGTTCGGCAAAATATTTTTACAAAACCAATCAACTATTTAGTTGAAGAATATTTTTGACGGAAAAAGTAGGTTTTTAATGAACAGTTGGGATAGGTAATAGTTAATTGAAAAACCAAGCCATGGGCATCGGTACCGTAAGCAATCGACTCAACCAATCACAGACGTGATCATGTTTATAGCTTTTTACGCCCAACCTTCGTATTCTAGTAGCCTTGGGTCGTGTGGACCTCAAGGGACGCACATTTGTAGAATCCTAATATACGACCCCCCTCACGGATTGTTATTCTTTTGACTTTGATAATAGGGATGTTGACTGTATTCAAATAAAAACATAATTTTAACGAAAAGTAGTAGTTTCTATGATAGAAATACTAAAAAACACTATATTTTCCCTTATTTTTAAGGAATTTAATTAATATTTAATAAATAAAACCTAATAAAATCACTCTCAAGTCACGTGACAACAGACACCAATCAGAGCGCATGACGTCATATGTTCAGCCGCTGTCAAAAAACTTCATTGTTTGGTTAATATTTAGTGTGTAATTTATCATTATTTTTTTATAGGAAACGTCATATTACATGTAACTATAGCAACGACTACGAAACAACTTTTCATCATCTCAGTTTACTAACGTTTATGAGCACAGAATACGCATCTATAGGATGGTAGCTCCCGTGTAAACTTTTGAGCCTCCTTTGGTATGAACAGGTGACGTCACGCGACTAGTATTGGCGTTTTGGACCGAAATTTGAAACGGGATTTAAAATACATGATTTTTAAGGCTTGAGTTGTATTTAAATAAAAGTAATAAATATTTGTAGCAATATTAGGTACTTATGCACGATTTAAAACACTTTCCCAAAAATAGTCAACTAAAATACGCAATTTCGTAATAGGATTTCTCAAAATTATTAATGAACTTCAAAAATTTTAGTAGTTCGAACAGTGCTAATCATTTTTTCAATATTATTTTTATACTACCAACTACACCACAAGTGGCGGTACAAACAAAAGCAGAGATTATAGAAATATAGGTAGGCCGTCCTGATTTTTATCAATGTTTTTTCATCTGCGCTGTTTTACTGCGTACACAAAGCAAAACCAAACACGTAAATACATGCTCAAAAGACAAAATCACGTATGTCAATTATTTTTCTCTATCTTCATTCAGATAAGTGATGGAAAACTGTCGAAAATATTTAGTTTAAAAAACATTATTATTATTGAAGTGAAATTTCTTTGGACTGAAATTTTCTGTAACGTTAAAGGACAAATGATTCAACGGCGGGGAAATATAAGAGAAACCTTGGTAACGCAAAATGAATAACGCATTCATGAGTTCACAATTTTAAAGTTCTTGGACCTAACAATGGCAAAAACAAGTAAAAATATAGCAAGATTACATCACCGATGCCCATGGCTTCGTTTTTCCCAACTGTTTGGAAAAATACTCCACAAGCCTACTAACCCCGCCCTCTCTCATGTCTGACCTCAGTTTCAACCATGCAAACGCCCAACCTTAGTTTCTAGTAATCTTGAAAATATAGGTCCAAGATTTTGCAATCCTACGATAAAATCTGTATTTATTGCTGCAGCAATAAAACAAATCTAAATATGACTCCCTTCATTAATGCGAGAAAATGGAATACCCGATCACTGATTTGTCATTACGTTGAGTTCACGACGAATTAGACATATGCTGTTTTGTCTTTTGACCACAGATGCTAGTTTATGATCATGTATTCAACAGTCGGAGGTTTATTGCACCGCAACCACGGTCCACTACTACAATCAAGTACACTCGATATTTTTAATACTGTGAATGGAAAAATGAAACCTTTGCATTTTTCGTTTGTATTTCAACAATAACAAACCGACCGACATTTTCATTTGTATGAATTGACGCATGCGAGATTGTTGCACAGATAACAAACAACGATATTTCTACATCCCTCTATTATTATCGGGTCGGGGAATCCCAGAGGTGGCTGCAAACATCACATAACATCGTTCGTAAATGAAGATAGGTATATTTAGTACTTCGTTTAGTCAGATCTGAAGGAACCCCAAATCTGGGCCGAAACATTACATTTACACCAAAATAAAAAAGTAAATTAAAGAAATCACAAAACCCGACTGCATATAAAGAGAACAGAAAAGATAACAACAAGATCAAATGATAATATGCAGTCGGAGGCATACATGTGGTAACTGCAAAAAAAATGAACAGAAAAATATCTGATGCAAAATGAAAAATCATTCTCAGCGAAGATTGTATATTTTCTCATCCTTGGGGATTAAAGTCTGAAATTGGCCGCTTTTTTGCATTATTATATGATGGACTGTAGATTATAGACGCTCAACAGCTAAGGTCATCAGCTTCTATATTATTATATAGCCACTATTTTGATTCTAATTACAAAAAAGATCTTTAACTTTTACGAACAATAATGTACTTATGCAATATGTGTACTTAGACAAGTATTAATATAATTATTATAATAAATATTCTCTTTCATGTAAGAAATATAAAAGTGCCTCTTGATTATAAGACAAAATAAATAATATCTGTTTGTAAAAAAACAATATCGGGATATAAAAATGTCTATAAATATTTACATAATCTTTACGTTTGATAAAGTTATGCATAATTATTATTATTGCTGCACTTAGAATTAATAAGAAGTTATATTTTTTCAAGGTTTTTAAATACAGAGGTGACTGTCTATAGATATTGCGTGCAGTTGATAAAAATATTTAACGGTTTTCTAGCTGACGGCAGTCATTAACGAGGTGACCTGTGTATTTAATGACTTAGATATTTTGTCATTTCGAATTGACAACATTTCGTAACAATAATTTAACACTCACTTGAGTAATAGTAGTAAGGTAAATAATATAATGGCTTTTAGCATTGCTTTGACAATTGTACCTAACCACAAATGATAAGTTTTAAATTTTAATTTCATTTTATATTAGCGTGTATATTAAACAGTAGCGTAGATAATGTAAATATATTAAGAAGAAAAGAACGTCACGTAACTGATATTATTATTTCAGACTGGCAGTTTCCCGCGACTTCGTGTAGGAAATAAAATAATGAAACCAATAAATTAATACATATTCAATTATTAAATAAACTACTTCATCCGCTTGCAATCTTTACAATATCAATGTACGTAGCTTACATAACATAAACCATTACACAATTCATTAAACAATACTGAATAACATTCATTTAAATACTATGGGTCAAACATTCGTTTACATTTAACAAAAAAATGTTTGTTCGGTTCGCAGAATTTATTAAAAGTTAATAATTCTGTATTCCTCGTAAAGAAATACCCATTCTAAGTTTGATCTCATTCTACTTCTTTTGTAATCGATGTTTCGTGTTTTTTGAAGATTATTATTCGAAGCAAGTAAAAATACTCGGGAGATTTATGTTAATAATTAATTATTTGTCAGCTTTTATATTGGATGTATACATCCCTATTTAAATTGGATTTTGTTCACTACTTTATGGATTTTAATTTTTTTGCGCGGAACCCTAATTCTTTTTCTAAAATAACAGTAACCCATAAGCCTAACAAACAGAAGCGTAGCGTGCCTTGGCGGGGCCTCGTATAAAAATTTGTTTGGGGGCCCTTCCCCGGTTTGAAGTAAATGACTTAAACGGGGAAATCCCGCAGTCCGCGATAACCGATGTAGGGTGTTGCCAACTTTTGAACACACGCTTTACGCGGGAAAAAAAGAAATTGCTTTTTTTGACTTTTGTCATTTCTGAAATAAAAAAAATGGGAAGTTTTTATTAATTTTTGCTTACGCACGTTGGGGGCCCCCATGGCCCGGGGGCCCCGTATAATTGATACGGCTGATACGGCGGTAGCTACGCCCCTGCTAACAATTTTCACATTACATAATAAATTAAATTTAGCAAGTAGGGTTGACCAAACAAAAAATATAAACATTATAATGATCTCGCCTATTGTCTGTTTTTATTTCTGTTAAATATTCTATTTTTATTAATGTTAAAGTAAATATTTGAAAAAAAACGGAATTCTATTAAAATTCCGATTAATAAAATCCACGTCTCTGAAAATAATAAAAATAAAATAAAAATCAAAGTTAGCATGTCAAGGCAATAAATGATATTTATTAACAAATATGATCCTTGAAGTTTAATAAAAAAAAAAAAATAAATAAACATGATGTTTGCATGTTTTAAAATCTTTTTTTTTATTAAACCTTAATACGTTCCTTATAATACGCGTTTCATCCCAACTTTAAAACCGCTCTTAATGATACAAAAAAAAATGGGATAAAGAATACTATATTTTTTGATGCTATTTATACCAAATTTGGTTCTTTTAATAAAGATTACATCTATCTCATAATCTAATGTTGCTCACTAATCCGACCATCAATAGTTCGACACGGTCAATAATTCGGAGTTCTAAATACCGACCGAAGCTTAGACTATAGTGACATTCGGTCAAAAATTTAATCGTTGGCAAAACATTTGGCTTCGTCCAAAATCACGCCGTAAGTTTTGCCGAAACAAAAATTCACTTAGTATTATTTTATTTAAATCACACACACACATACAAACACACACACTTCTGCAAATGATATTTGGAGAGCATAACAATAATTATAGCCAAAAATTGTGATGAGTAGATTGTAGGTTATAGACGCTCAACAACTGAAGTTATCAGCGTCTATGAGAAAGAGAGAGAGATTGTGGATTAAAGATGCTCAAAAACACATATCTCATTAATTATAAATACAGCACGTATGGAAATAACCGATGACCTATGACCCATTCTTAACAAACAAAACACTTCAATGATTTCAATTGTTTATAGTGATTTATGCATAATAAAATACATGACGATTAACGACACTTTAATTAGCATATTTTCAGTATATTCTGCACATACACTATTGGCATCGGTCAGATAAAATTATGGTCAGGCTCTAACGGTTGAAACGTTTTTTAGAGTCGAAAATATCAAAAAAAAAATTGTAATTGATTTAAAATTGACATCTTAGTAGAATTCGAGAATCGATCAGACAGAGCCGGATTTATAAAATTTATGAAAAAAAAATTATTAAGCGCAGTACAGGAATGTCAACTTTCTGCGCTTGTGGGTGTAATATACTATTATGAAGCCGTCTAGTCACCAAAGCGGTCCACCTTCAAAGTTACGACATTGCGTCATAAATATGTCAGATCAAATCTCTTAGAGGACTTAGGTGGTCCGTCAGCCACGCACTCCACAACGGCCATTACAGAGATGATTATTATTATTATTATCATCGGTTAATGGTTACATGTGTTTGCTTGCGATGGATGATGGAGGCTGTGTTAATCACAGGTTATAAATTAGTGAGATGGCATGCGCTGCAGATAATGCGCTTTGCTGTACAATATACCTAACGTGTCTGGTTTAGTATGTGAAGTGGTGTAATGATGAGTGTTAAACTCTGAACTCTTCCGAACGTCGCTAAAAGCTACCGACTCATAGAGTCCTTTAAAGGTGGCTAAATCCTTCAGAGTGTGCAGAGCCGGTCTTGGGGTAGAGCGAGAGGAGTGGTCGCTCTAGGCGCCAGGTGGCAAGAGGCGCGAAAAAGACAAATAAGAAAAACAAAGTCCAGGACAAAATAAAATTTTGATTGACCAAATACACCAAATACTAATTCAATTATATAGCGATAGGAACTTTCTTAATGTTAAAGAGCCTGCAGAAGTATAATAATTAAAGCTACTTTTTTATACAAAAATTTGTGTAAAATCTGATTTTAAATCGTTTATTTAGAATTTAGATTAAATAAACCGTAAAAACTTGGTTAAAAGTCACATGAGAAAAATAGTACATATTTCTAGTTTATTGTGAAGCATTAACATCAAAGATTAAATGAGATTTTCCATAGAAACTGGAGATTTCCGGAACGTAAGATGGAGCTATACGGATGAAAAAGGGGGCATATTGAAACAGTCACTTTAAACTCCTTAAGGCTTAAGGCATATTATTTTAAATAATAAACTGAAGTTTGATAGTTTCACCAATTCTCATATTAGAACCTAGGAACAGGCCCTGATTAACCCTTAGGCTAATTAGGCTGCAGCCTAGGGCGCGAGGATCGTGGGGGGCGCGCGCTAAAATCGTGTAGTACTCTACTCACTTACTACTTTTTAGGCCGTCCGTAACACACCTGGCGGGGGCGCGTCCTCATAATTAGCCTAGGGCGGTCAGAACTCTTGATCAGTCGCTGCCTAGGAACTGAATTTGAAAAAAATTAATATATAAACAGTGGCCTCGATTCTAGTCAAACCTATTTTTTTGTATAACAAGCGACATACATAGTTGTCTGACTTTTTTTATTGAAATGATTTTAATATTTCTTAGATTATTTTGTTATTCAAATAAAGTTCAGTTTTATGTTGACTAGGTCATAGGTTTTCTAGGTTTCATAAATTAATAAATTAAAAAACCCGGGTCACAGTGCCAAAACCCTGCCGACAATATAGTGTATTTGCTAATATAGGCAGTGTGGCTTTGTTATGCGAACTTAAGTTGGTTTTTTGGGCAAAATAAAAATTTGGCTCCTTAATACACCCCTTAAAAGAACATTTTTTTCTCAGTTGCAATATTATTATCAATCGAACCTCTATACCAAATTATATACAACTTTCAGAAAATAATTCACTATCTGTAGACTAGTATTTTCATAAAATTTGTAAGTCCGGTCCTGTCGGCCCGATTTTATTAAAATTTTAGGAACACTTTTTAATTACTACTAAAGGGTTAAATATCAATTTTGAAACGATTCTGAGAATTTTTTCGATATTTTGGGGCCCAAAAACATTTTTCAACCCCTAAAAACTACCCTTAAAATAGCCCGATTACGCCCATTTTAAATAGGCTTCTTGCGGTGATGGATTTCAACACGTGGGCCAAATTTCGTTAAAATCAATTAACTCTTTCGAAAGTTATTGCCAGCACACATATATAATTATTTTTTTTTTTTTTCATTAAATATACAATGTATTGATAGCTGATAGCTAATACATATTTATAAAAATATATACATATTATTTAAATATATTTATGTGTATATTTATGTATATAAAATTATTTAATATATATCGTAAAATGTAAATATGTATAAGCGATGTATAAAATATTAATTCGTTTCTATAATTTCCACCTCAATTTTGCTATTTTTTTGCTTTCAGTAACTCATTGGCTTCAAAATAATTCTAAGTACAAAAAAGTTTTGATCAAGAAAAAAAAATTGTATATAAAACCAAACATTTTTAATATAACCGGATACTTTTCAACAATTTGGAATACAATTTATGTATTTGGTACGGAAAACTAAATCAAAAATAAATGTCGTTTTTCACAAAAAATATATACGTATATATATACTTAAAAAAAAAACTTCGGAGAAGTAAAAATTGGTTCTGTGCTAAATTCAAAGACTTGCGGTGACTCGCTCTCAACATTACGACTTAAACAAAAAAAAATACAGAATTTCGAGGCAGGCAAGAAATTCAAATCAAGCCTGGAAATTCTGTGCCTAAGATGTAGAAAAAAAATAGTTCCGAGGCAGACAAGGAATTGAAATCCAACCTCGAAATTCTGTGCTCATAAACCTTCAAGAGCAAGAGCAAAAAAAAATGCACAGATGGCGTTTTTTTAGTGGTAGCTTGACAAATAAATATGGAGCTGGGCACACGCCACCTGTGCATTTTTTTTTGCTCTTGCTCTTGAAGGTTTATGAGCACAGAATTTCGAGGTTGGATTTCAATTCCTTGTCTGCCTCGGAACTAATTTTTTTCTACATCTTAGGCACAGAATTTCCAGGCTTGATTTGAATTTCTTGCCTGCCTCGAAATTCTGTATTTTTTTTTGTTTAAGTCGTAATGTTGAGAGCGAGTCACCGCAAGTCTTTGAATTTAGCACAGAACCAATTTTTACTTCTCCGAAGTTTTTTTTTTAAGATTTCACGTCTTTTTCCAAAGTCTAAGGCTTTTTTTTATTTTGGCTCCAAAATAAAAATATGTGCGTTCTCAGAATTAAGAGGCCATTTTCTTTTCTTACCGGTTTGATCTTTTATATAAATTATACGATATAAAAAAATAATTAAACACAACAATTCTGAAAATATATATTCTGTATATATGAAAGACCCCCAAACGCAATACAAAACCACCAAAACGCAATATAGAACCCCCCAAATGCAATATAAAACACCCAAAATGCAATATAAAACCCCCAAAATGCTATATAAAACCCCCAAAATGCAATATAAAACCCCCAAAATGCTATTAAAACCCCAGAATGCAATATAAAAACCCCAAAATGCAATTAAAACCCCCAAAATGCAATATAAAACCCCCAAAATGCATTATAAAATCCCCAAAATGCAATATGAAACCCCCCAAATGCAATATAAAACCCCCAAAATGTAATATAAAACCCCCAAACGCATTATAAAACCCCCAAAATGCAATATGAAACCCCCAAAATGCAATATAAAACCCCCAAAATGCAATATTAAACCTCCAAAATGCAATATAAAACTCTCAAAATGCAATATAAAACTCCCAAAACGCAATATAAAATCTTCAAAACGCAATACAAAACCTCCAAAACGCAATATAACCTCCCAAAATGAATACCACTTGTATTGATATTATGGGTTTTCGTATGCCGTACCAAACTACATTTATGACGAAACTTTTCTTGACAAATGTCACATCCAAAAGTTGATATTTGCGAGACTTTTGTCACCACTAATTACTAAAACAAGAAAATAATTTATTTTTATTATATAAAAGAAAATTGGAAACTAATGTAAATAAATATCATGTAAAAAACGAAATAGTTGAAAAAAAACAAAATTTACACACGTCGGTCCTGGGATCCGAACTCTGCTCACCCAAGCTATGATGCAATGTACGCGCCCTAGACCGCTCGACTATCTATCTAACTTTCTAAAGCATCTTATACTATGTATACTACTGTAAATATATGTCGTACGAAAATTTGGTAAGAGCATAATATATAAAACTTGGAAACTAACGTTATTTACACGGCGTTATATGGGAAAGACTCAAAATCAATGTATAGTAATCTCTTAGAGATCTAGGGATGGGCTGTTTTTGCGTTTAATGTACGAAATTTATTTTTCATGTGCGGAATTTAGCACAGAAAAAATCTCTAACGAGATTCTTCAATATATATACGTATATATATACGTATATATATATATATATATATATATATAAATATATATATACATATATATAAACATTTTTAAAAATGGTGCCAAAGTGTTTAGGAGCTTATGAAACGTCGAGAAAATTTGGTCCGACCCCTAGGTCCCGCCATCCGACCGGCCCCAATAGTGTATGTTGCCATATGGCAAATACACTAAAAAAAGATATTTTCAAAATAAAAAATGGATATTTAAAAAGCTAAAAATAAAAGGACTCTATATTATAAAGATAGCTGTTAAGCACACGCTGCCACTTAAGCTAAACGCAATAACATTTGGCAAGAAAAAGCAACCGTAAATTGCCCAACGATATATGTCATTTAATATAGATTGAATATCAATACAATACAACCTGTTTTTTCACAATTAATATAAATTAAAAACTTCTCATTTATAAGAAAATATACTTTAATAATACAAACAAATATTTTGTTTGCTTTTTGAAGTGACACTTCTTTTGGCGCATCGAGGGTAAAGCTTTCTTTGTTACGGAACGCAGCATGATGATCTGTTACAATACAATACTGTTTTTTAATCTTATAATTAAAATTAGAGTTTTATGAACTAAAAAATGCTAAATAATTTGACAACAAAATTAGTGTTAGTGTAAAAAGCGTGGAGTGCTTAATATCGGTAATAAATTTTTCATTTATTAGCTAATCGTAAACGTAGAACTATTATAAAAATTTAAGTAGATAGCACTCCATGCTTTTTACAGTACATCTAATTGTGCTGCCAAATTGTTTAGCATTTTTCAGTTTATAAAAGTGTGTTGTTTAGTTTTTTAAATTCTAGTTTTAATTCACGGTTGATCTCGATTAAACGAGAAATCGTTCATTCCTGTGTGTGAAATGAACAAGTCGTTTTTATTGTCGAGCAGACATTGCCCAGACTTGAAGTGTGTTGCGGGGTGGGGGGAGGTGTCATCGGGTCAGCGGGCTCAACGCGCCGCAGACCCTGTCGTGACTTCTGTTTACGCAAAAGAAACAAACCGGCTACCCGATTCCCTTTATGGCAATATAAGAGCTCGTGGCAATAAAAGTGCAAGAATTTTCTCTGAAAAGAGAGATTGTAGATTTCAGACAATTAAGGCTGTCGGAACGCTCTGAATTTAAGCCACACTACGACGCTAAAAAATGATGTTGCAAGGGTGCCGCTGTCAGTTGATTACTCTGATTTTTTTAATATTTTGAAGATTTTTCCGAAAAAGGAAAAGTCACTTTAGGTTTGTGATGGAACAATTTTGTGAAATAAGTACGAATAAAATCGTAGTGTGACATTGAAAACGTGTGTTTTTTGGCACAATTAATGCCAACTTTTTTCTAGTAAATCGTACGTAAATTACAAAAGTAGTCCATTAGAGACCTAGATTTGTCCTTCATCTTCCCTATAGAGAAAGAATTTTTGCAAAATGTTGACGAATAAGTCAGCTGAAGCCCTATTTTTGGCTTAAATTCAAAGTGTTCCGACAGCCTTAATGGGATTTATGAGTTATAGCACTCATACCTACAGAAAAAATATGAAAATTATTAATTATGACTTGGTGTCATGCAAAATGGCTAAAAAATATACTTATTTAAAAGAAAATTTAACTTGTAAAAAAACCGCCCTTTAAGGTAACTGTTTGCCAGTTGTTCAATATGCGCCCTTTTTCAATCGCATAGCTATCTTATGGGCAACTGGATGTGTGTGCATGTAAAATGCACTTACGCTTCGGAAATCTTTAAATTCTATGATAAATCTTATTCAATCGTTGATGTTAATGATTCAAGTATGTACCATTCTTCCCCTATATGACTTTTACTCAAGTTTTTACAGGTTATTTGATCTAAATAAACGATTTAAAATCAGATAAAAACGAGAAAATTGGTATAAATTTTGTACAGGAATAACTAAATTTGAAAAAAAATTATAGAGGAAACCAAATTTGTCAGTATTAACATAAGTTTGTAAAGCATTATAAATGTTAATTTACCTTTCCGTAATTCGAAACCTCGTGACGTGCTGAGAAGAAATTTTGACGAATATCACAAATTTATTTATTCAATTTTTGAGACCAAAAATATGTTTTATTGAAATTTTTAAGCAGCGAGCCAAATTTTGTGAGGTTTAATGCTTTATCACAGCAGTAATAAAATGAATTTTGCGACCACAGTTCGAAATTTCCCGAGAGCATATTTTACCATCTGATCTGCACTCACCTTAAAATTTTATTATTAGTGTTGATTAACAAATTTATTAAGTTTTTGTGAGCGCATTATCGCATCATTAATCAAATCGACCACAATAAGGCCATCTAGCAAAATTGTAACAATTCGTGGAAGATTAACCCAAGAAGGTGTTTTTAGAGTGAGATCTTGCCGCTTTCAGCAATAAAAGACGGCTGAGGATGTAGTCACATAAAGAGGAGCATATTTCACTGTAACAAAAAGGTCGAACCTCGCGACGTACCCTACGAGACCATCCGACTGTGTCTTCTGCGATCAAATGCAATCTACACTTAAACTGAATCAAAATGCGTATACAGTGTTTAAATTATTTTACAACCTCATTGAGGCTGTCGGAACGCTCTGAATTTAAGCCAAAAATAGGGCTTCGGCTGATAGTTGATTGTAGGTCTCTAATGGACTACTTTTGTAATTTATGTACGATTTACTAGAAAAAAGTTGGCATTAATTCGTATTTATTTCACAAAATTGTTCCATCACAAACCCAAAGTGACTCTTCCTTTTTCGGAAAAGTTTTTCTAAGTCTTCAAAATATTTCCAAAAATTAGAGCAATCAACTGACAGCGGCACCCTTGCAATAGCATTTTTTAACCTCGTAGTGTGGCTTAAATTCAGAGCGTTCCGACAGTTAGTGATAAACAAAGCAAAAGCAAGACCAAGACTGGAACAATCTTGTTATTGGATCTTGGTGTTGTTTATTCAGTCTTGGTCTTGCTCAAATCGTTCTAGTCTTGGTCTTGCTTGCGTGTTAAGTCTTGGTCTTGCTCATCTGACCTGATGCTTACTTTTTTTTAATAACTTTTTTAAACACTATCATAAGGACTATATTATTTGGTTTTGGTCTTGCATACTACGTCTTGGTTTTGATCTTGATCTTCTTTGTTCAGTCTTGGTCTTGGTAGTGTAAAGACAGTCTTTGTCTTGGTTTTTTGCAAGACCAAGAACAATTTTGCTCATCACCATATCAATTCCAACCCACAAGAGGGGAATAGTGCTAATTTAGGCAAATTTGATTAGATCATTTAAGTCTATATATGTACCAAATTTCAATTTTTTTCGTCCAGTAAATTCAGAGAAATTAAATTGACGGACAGACACGAGAGTGATCATATGAGTTCCGTTTTTTCATCAGATGTGCGAATTCTTAAAACGAAGCAAACAAAAAATCAGAGAAAAAAAATCGTACGGAGGACGAACGCTGTAACCGTATAGATAAAATAACATAGCGGCAGGGGTGGTGAATTTGTTGGTGCACGCATATAACAAATAGTGATGTTGATAATGTAATTAGATTCGTAACCCTTGTACAAGTTTCTTATCGCGGTAGGCAGTTCGCCTGTCGGGGCTAAGTGACACTACACTGCTACACCAGTGCAGCTCAAGAACACCCTCTCAAAATTCTTGCAGCATGCTACCTTAACGGGGTACTCAGTGGCAGTGTACACTGTTATTCAAAAACTTGTATTTTAGTCTGTCTTCGCTATAGTGCTTCATTTAACAACGAAAGAAATTATGGAATATAGTGTAAACGAATGTTGGACCCATAGTATTTAAATGAATGTTCTCCAGAATTGTTTAATGAATTGTGTAATGGTTTATGCTATGTAAGCTGCGTACATTGATATTGTAAAGATTGTAACCGGATGCAGTAGAATGCTGTGTTGACACAGGATGGAGTTCACATTGATTGTATTACTGAATTGAATAATATGCTTTGTTTAATAATTGAATAGGTACAGTAAGATCTCGATTATCCGAACACTCAAAATTTTCACCCTGTTCGGATTAATGAGGCTTTCGGATTATAGTATGTGTATATTTTAAAAGGTGTATAGTATGTATATATTTGAAAAGGTGAAATTAAACAGCTTTTTATAATTGAAAGTGAATGCAAATTTTAATTATTAAGTATTATTTCACCACTAACAATAAGTTTTAGTTGGCGTATTCCATGTCTTTTTTTGAATTTGTCTAACCACCCTCTACTAGCAACAAACTCTCCGATGCCAAGTCTTTCATGTACAAGGGTACAGCTTTCAAGCTGGAGGCTCGTTCGGATTATAGAGGCGTTCGGATTATCTGGGGTTCGGATAATCGAGGCCCCACTGTACTTGTTTATTTATTGGTTTTATCATTTTGTTTCCTACAGTAGACGCTCGACAACTGGAATTGGAAAAATCAATGACAGAATCGCATTTATCCATTCGAACTGATAAAAAAACTAAAAAATGTAAAATAAATTGACAACAAAATTAACCTTAGGTACTGTAATAAGTGTGGAGTGCTTGATATCGGTAATAAATTTTTCATTTACAAGATAATTGTAAATGTAGAGCTATTATAAAAAGTTAAGTAGACAACACCCCACGCTTTTTACAGTAAAGTTGACTTTGTTATCAAATTATGTATTTTGCATTTTTTAGTTCATAAAAGCGTTACTTTAGTTTTTTTAAACTCTAATTTCAATTTTAATAATTGAATAGATCGACAATTGTCACTCGAAATATCCCATCTTTAGAAAATATTTAGAGTGTAGAAGGTGAGTTCAAAGAACAATGCATCACATAGAGAAATCTATGCATGAAAATCAAGCCAGGCAAGATTAGTGTGATCCAGCAAAAAGGGTGCTCTATCCAGATTCCAGAGCGTCTGCAGTTACTAGCGTCGAATGGCGTTTATCAGATGACGCGATCACAGAACGAACACATAGCGCGTTCCACGACCACAAAACGTTTTGCTCCCGATTCTCTCCCGGTCCAGGTTTAAAGTTTAAGGATCGCACCACTGTAACTACTTCCCTTCACAGCTATAACGATCAAATCGTGTATTCAAGTTAATCGTCCACTAGAAAAACTGCTTAACTCTTACAGTTTGTTTTTTTTTAGCAACGTATCTGTAATTTCCTGTGACGTTAAAGAGAAAATGATTCAATGGCAGGGAAATCATAAAAGAAACCTTGGCAACGCAAAATGGATGACGCTAAAGAAGTTTCACTTCCCTCATGAGATATGTGCAGGGTGAGGCTCACACGTTTCTTTTGAAGTAAAACTTCTTTATCGACGTATCTGTTTGAAATTTTATGTGAAGTCAGAGGGTAAATGATTCAATGGCGGGGAAATATAAAAGAAACTTTGGTAACGCAAAATGGATCGATGAAACAAGTTCATAACTCTAAAGAAGTTTCACTTCTGCCGTGAGCTTATGCGGGTGAGACTCACATGTTTTTTTGTACCAGGTACTTCAATTTACAATAGGAAGAAAATTGCACTGATATCAGACAGACGTTTAAGCCTAAATTGTCTTCTGTGTGGAAATAATTTAGTTATTAAAAAGAAGTAGAAAATTTAAATCAAAAGTAATAAAGAAAAAAGCGGCTGATTAGAGTTTGATTAATAATGAAATTGGGAATTTAACGATCCATTTGTAACAGTGGATAACACGATTGTATTTTTAAGAAGAGGACGCGGCTGAGATGCGAGGAGATTTCCCCTGTCCGATTGTAATACGCTTCCTCAAATTCAAATCAGATCAAGGCCTAATGTCAGCTAGGTACCGCAGTCTCCAAATACCTCTAGGGTGTTGGTTCGAGTTCTAACAACGAGAACAATAAATAGTTTAAAAAAACTGAAAAAACTCGCTTTAGTAGCAAGCCGAAATAAAAAGTAAAAATATTTTTTTATTGTAAAAAAGCGTGGGGTGCTTGATATCAACTGGTATAAATATTTCATTGGTAGCTATTTGTAAAAGTAGAGTTAGTATAAAAATGGTAATAAGCCCTCCACGCTCTTTTGTAACATAATTTATTTTTTATTTTTTAGTTCGGTTTGCTACTAGTTAGTTTTTTTTTAAGTGTGCAAAGTTTCAGTTTAATCTGACGTTTTGAAGTGGGTTCAAAGATTCCGTTACAAACATTCGACATACAGACAGACAGACACCGGGAAAAGTGAAACTAAATAAAAGCTTGTAAAATTGAACCAATTAGCCATATCCTACTATTTGTGCTTTAATTATTGTTCTTACGTAACCATAGTGATTACAAAATTTAAAAGCATTGTTTGTAATACCTCATGTTTAACATTCTATTTATGTGGTTACTTTGCTTAACAACATAAAAAACAAAACAAAAGTGATTAACCAGAATGCTTATTTTGCTAAGCACTTGTTAATCACCGTGGTTATTGTGTCGATAAGTTGCTATTTTATTTTGTCAAATTGAAATAATTTTACAAGCAAACATAAAATAACTTTATTGTCTGAAACATCGAAATAGAATGTCGTATACATTTTCAACAGTCAAATACCTTAAATTATATCACTTTTTCATAAATCATAATAAATTATGATTACATAACTTAAAAATACTGTACAGCTAAATGAAATTAAATATTGTGCGTACTTGGTACAACACAATTATTTATCGTTAGTAGAGAATAGACCTGATTTTACGGAATTCCAGTCATAATAAAATTGTGTCAGAAACCTTTGCCAACACCTCAAACATGCAAAACATGAATAACAGATAAGCAATCTATTTGATCGCACATTTTCAGCTTTTTATACAATTCCGCAGATCGGTGACATTTATACCTAGGGAATGAAAATAACGGGAAAAAAAATAAAAATGCTGCGCTAGCCATTTTAAAAATACTCGCGGATTCTGTGGAAGATTATAATGTTTTTTGTCGATGACAATCTTTTACATTTTATTGCATTATTCGTACAAATCAAAGCTTTTTATCACAAAAAATATATAATTCTCAAATATTAATAATTCTTCAGAGGGCAAAACGATCGGTTTTCCGCTTTAAACATTTTTTTCAGGAAAACTGAAAGCTGACAGCGTCGTATCTAGAAGCGCCAACTTCTAAATACGACGCTGCGCTGTCAGGTTTCAGTTTTCCCAGTGGCGGATTTACCAGCAGGCTGAGTAGGCTGAAGCCTAGGGCGGCAAATTTGGCCCAAAATTTTTCGTCTTTTTTTTATTAATCATTATTCATTACTATAATTTTTTTCTCCATGTACCTAAATGTTACTAGGTCCACTCATACCTACGATTGAATCAACGTGTAATATGTTTCAACACTTAAATCTTTTTTTTTTGTACAACGTCGTTTTTGTAATTAATATGATTGCGAACTAGGGTATCGAATTTCAGAAGTCAGTAGGGGCGGCAAAAATTTAATAGCCTACTGGCGGAAGTTTGTAAATCCGCCACTGAGTTTTCCTAAAAAAAATGTTGAAATTAATATCAAATACTTATTAAGGTCTGCTTGAAGCTGTGAAAAAATCAAACTTCTAAGTCAATGCAATCAAAAGATATGGCCGTTTAAACCGCATATTTTGAAACTCGCAAGGGAATCAAAACCTATACTATAGGGTACTTCCTGTTGAAAATTGGCAAGAAGCAATGTAGAAGCAATAGCACAAGTAAAGGGAAAAATCCGAAAACCGTAAATTTGTATTAAGTAAATTTGTAGTTACATAGGTACATCACAAAACATTTTTTTTGCGATTATAAACTTGCAGTTGGTAAACTGACCGCGACCTATGTCGATGGGGACAACAGTTTTCCAACGGCAAAATTAGATTCCCCTGATGGACGAACTATTTACATATTATCTACAAGTTTGTACGGAACTCTCGGTGCGCGAGTCCAACTCGCACTTGCTATATTTAATATTTATACAGATATCAAAACTAATTTTATGTGAAAAAACCCGGGTCGCAGTGCCAAAACCCTGCCGACAATATAGTGTATTTGCTTGTATAGGGCCGTGTGTGAAATTAAGTTTGTTTTTGGGCAAAATAAAAAATTTAACCCCTTAATACACCCCTTAAAATAACATTTTTTTCTTAATTGTAATATTATTATCAATCTAACGTCTACACCAAATTAAATACACCCTTCAATAAATAAGTCACTATCTGCAAACTAGTGTTTTCATAAAATTTGTAAATCCGGTCCTGTCGGGCCGATTTTATTAAAATTGTGGGGAAACTTTTTAATCACTACCAAAGGGTTAAATTTCAATTTTGAAACGATTCGGAGAATTTTTTCGGTATTTTGGGGCCCAAAAACAGTTTTCAACCCCTAAAAACTACCCTTAAAATAGCCCGATTAGGCCCATTTTAAATAGGCTTCTTGCGGTGATGGATTTCAACATGTGGCCCAAATTTCGTTGAAATCAATTAACTCTTTCGAAAGTTATCGCGCGTACACATATATATATATATATAAATATATATATATATATATATATATACATATATATAAACATTTTTAAAAATGGTGCCAAAGTGTTTAGGAGGTTATGAAACGTCGAGAAATTTTGGTCCGACCCCTAGGTCCCGCCATCCGACCGACGCCAATAGTGTATGTTGCCATATGGCAAATACACTAAAAATATATATAGCCGAAATTTGTGTGAAATTTAATTCTATTTTGGACCTTGGAAGTACTCAAAAGGAAATGTGGCTATGTATACAATATTCCGGCGGTTTTTTTTTCAGAAATTGAATTCTGCATTAGATTGTGGTGACTCCTGGGCCTGGGCCCCAAGTGCCCTTATGTAAATCCGCCACTGGCGCACCAACAACACCAATTGCAAGAACAACACACTAACGTTATCTTCGAAAAAACTATTTCAAATGTTTTTTTGTTGGCCTGATGTTATATCCACTTGTCCTAATTTTTGACGTGGTGATAGATAAATGTATCGCGACTCCTCAACGAATGCAAAAAAAACCGATACACAAGATGATTAGCGACAAAGGGGAACTTTGTTATCTAGCGCTACCCCTAACAGGGTGACATCGGCCAATATACGCTTGCATCGTGTATTGAATTACTAATGACATCATTGTTCGTTTACAATTCAATTTAAAAATATTTGTAAAACTTAATTGGCTTCATTATAGGCCTGCTATAATTTTTCGAAGAAAAATTCGGACGTTTGCAAGTAAATAATAAACAAATTACGCAAAAATCAGAAATTAAAATAGTAGTTTATGTATCTAGATCGTAATGCATTGTTTTATGTACGAGGTTTGGTTTTTGTATTATTTTATTTTAGGGATAACAAAATATAAGAACAATATTATATTTACCTATATTTTCGTTTGTAATAAGAGGTGTCATTTGTATGGACCTAGAGTCCGTTTGACATCCATGTTATATAAATAAAATAAAAAAATAAAAATAAAATATATATACATATTTTTTTTTTTAATTTTCCGTGCATTTATATATCTATGTAATAATTAACCGCAAAATTAATATTACAATCAAAAAGCTAATATTTCCTACCTTATAGACAGCAATTCTTGGGACCTACATTATTGGGTAAGCACCAGGACAGGATCTTTGGACGAGTCCTTCCTGATTCTGCATACTCAGGCTTGAGCTCTGCCTGCCTCCAGGATTATATCTGAAATAAAAAAGATAAAAAATATGTAATAAGAAATCAATACAAAATATGTAAAATAGTAAAAGATCCCTTTTTTGTAATTTCGTTTTTTATGGAGTTTTGGAGTATTTTGTATGACTGACTGGCGTTCGCGATCATAAAGAATTTAATAACTAAAAATATTAATTTATTTTTTATCAATACATTTATAAAATAAAAAATTATTATTATATTACACATACATAAGAAGTTTCACTTCGGTCGTGTGTGCTCAACGCATGCCTTTTTATCATAATAAAAAAGAATGCCGTACGATATTTGTAAAAACAATATATAACGTAAAGTTATTAAAAATCACTTACAATACAATTGCTTTTTGCAGCGCAATCAAACAACTATGATGGTATAGACGTTTACCAAGCGAAAATGTTTTAGCACAAAGAATATATTTTTTCAAAAAACACAGCAACACTAATATCAAACACGTAAAAGAGAAATGTTCAAAAACACGCTTCAACAAACCTTTCTTTACAATAACTATTTTTAACGTTAAAACAATAATAATTAATTTAACTAATGTTGAAACAAACTGGATGACGTTTGATACTCAGATTTTTTTTTTGCTATGCAGTGTTACCAACGGTCAAAAGAAACACATTTTCATAAAATTATGCAATTTAACCTTCAAGTATATCACTTTCATGATTATATAGTTTCTCTTGATTTACTATAGCTCTAGTCGCCGCTCCGCTCGCGGAAAATATCTGATATTCAAAAGTATCGATTGCCACCAGAACAAATTAAACCCGATAAATATTTTTTAAGATATTCTATAATACAGTTTTTGCTGTCTTTTTGAATCACTTACGTATACTGTAAAAATACTGTAATAACCTTGAAACAAATTTTTGTTGAAAATTTTGCCTTATCTTTTCGAACCCATTTTCATAAAATTCTCAACGTGTATTGGAATTACCGCGAAATCAATCGCTTTTAATTGTAAATGTTCAAAAATCGAAAACAAACCAAATTGCCAAAAAAATAATATGTTGTTCCGATCGACACCAAACTTCACAGGATCATGCGCTGGACTAATTTGAAGTTTTCCTGAAAATTTCATCAAAATCCATAGGGAACATTCATACATACATCGATTTTTATATAGATAAATAGATCAATTATACAAATTCTATACTTATTTAACAACACGTAATGCAAGAAAATGAAATAATGTGTGTCCACACTTATCTGTCAAGCATGCGTAACATAGTAAGCGACAGTGGTAATGGTAACCCCCTTTGGGATCATCCAATGGCAAATACAAAACCTGCATCTCTATAAATATAGTGAATTCTGTATAAATAGGGAGTCATAGTGAATGGTTCAAAAAGTTTAGTTTAAAAAATTTACAATATCAAAACCGGTCCTCTGACAGGGTAGGTTTTTAACTAACACATATATTATAGTCTTAGAGCTTAGACTGTGATTATTATTGTAAGATTTTTGAGACAATTATTATTCCTTGTGTCACAATTATGGTTGTCATTATTTCTGTTAAAGGATGAAATATTTATTTTGGCAAATATTAACAAGTGATAAAAATATAGTGGTGGTAGGGTGATAAATTTTTAAATTTTGGAAAATCCATACCTAAGCCGAAACATTTAGTTGCACTCTGTGTGTATAAAGTTTGCATATTTATTTAGAGGTCTTTTTGTCAACAGAATTACACAATACCGCAGATGACATACGGAGGTGGTATTAAATTACCAGTTTTTTTTTGTTAACAATATACTTGTATATAAATACATACAAAAGCATTTGATTCATCTTTCATATACACGTTTGGCGCGAGCTAAAAAACCACTATTTCATTATAGTACAGCTTACCAACGAGAGTAGTCCATTCCCTGGGCGCTGGATCCGTCTATGGAGGCTTTATGATTTTTAATAAATAAATGAACAAATAAAATAGGCACAGATAATACCTATGCAAAATTATTTTTGTGCGTATGCTTTGATCCAAAATTAATTCACAGAGATGGAAGATTAGTGGAGGAACAATAAATAAAGCTTTACCGTTACTGGCCAACATTTCGGAGAATATAAATTCCAACTTTAGGGCCTCTAACACGTCATGACGGTAGTATAATTTACCGTCATGACTTGTTGAATTATATATTCGTTGGCTACCATCGAAACTTTGATAAATCTTTATTTATTGTACCTCCAGCAAACGATAACACGGTGATGCCAAAATTATATTAATATTTCTAATAATTATGGACTCCGGAGGTGTTGGAATTTTTTTTATAAAGGGGGCGATGTTCCAAAAAAGGTTGGGAACATCTGCTCTATAGATTTACAAAACAGCTGATAAATTACAGCCTTTAATTGATGTTTAGGACCATCAATCGCTAGAGTTATTTGGATTTAGTGCCACTAAACATCTTTCTATTGTAATAATAATAAATAATAATAGTTCTAATGCAAAAAAATAGCTCTAACAAATTTAGAGTGATGATGATCCTCGAAGATAATTGAGAAATTTCTTAGGAAGAACCTAGGTGGCACAGGATCGAAAAAAGCAAATACTGAGTTATGTGAATTGCATTTATTCTAACGTTTCGGCAATCTTTTTGCCATCTTCAGAGAGTCTGGAATTATATAAATAGATTGTAAATATTACTTTTTTTTTATTTATTTTTTTTTTTTTTGGTTGTTATCTAGTTGTACGTGTTTTTGATTCAATTAAAAAATGTTATTACTTATATAATTTAATTTAAAGAAACTCATCAATGCTGTCCAATTGTTCAGTATTATTGTAAAAATATGAAAAAAAATAAAGTGAAAATCTAACATCACGAATAATAAAAATGTAGTAATTGTTAACATTATTTTACTAAAGTTTTTTTAAAAGTGTTACCGGTTAAAAGCAAAAAAATAATATGACTGGAGATTTTTTGAATTGATATAGTGGAAATTTTATAGAACAGATCATTAGTGTGTTTCTATCCGTTCTTTTATTGACACTCATTTTAATTTTTTTATGTACAGAATTTCTAAAAATAAATGTTTGAAATAATTATGTTCCTGTGTTAAAATATTAGCGTTGGTAAAATCAAAATCGTGACCATTATTAAAACTATGCTGAACTAACGATGTAAAATTAGTATTGGGGTGGATTTAAGCCCGGCATTGCCTGTATTTGAAAGAAAAGTTCTTATAATTTGCACTGATTTTTCACTCGGCACTTGGTAGAACACGATTAATAATAACAGATCAATAAAATCTCTTTAAAATTCTACAAAGAAAAAAAAAATCCTAAGTTATTTTTAGCTGTTGCAAAAGAAATAACAATTTCTGTCATGCCGATGCGAAACGATAATTTTCATTCACTGTATATTATGAACTGCAGAAATCTATAAACTTGAGGTGCTATTTCTATAGTATTTTATGCTATTGGATGAGTAGTTAAGTGTGTCCATTACCTGTGCAAACGCTGGACACCATTAGTTAACTGACCGGTGGCCATTAGTGTCCTTGACCTCATCCCTAATAGCTCTATAAGGGACAGCTACGCAATCAAGTAAAGAACGGAACTTGTTACTAAGTATCAGCTGTTCAATATATTCCCTTTTTCACCCAAGTAACTATACCTTACGAACGATTGGGTGTGTGTGTACACTGTACATGTAAAATGCACTTACGTTTCCGAAATCTCTAACTTTTATGAAAAATCTTATTCAGTCTTTAATGTCAATACCTTTCAGGGTTTTCAACTTTCGGCCCGTGTATACTATTTTTCTTTATACCCGGTCGAAAGTACGTACATTTACCATTGTATAAAAAGACTAAAAACTTTCAAGTGAACAATTTTGAGGTTATACGCAATAACAGCTGTTGACTACTACTGGTGGGCAGCAGTCTCACGTATCAGTGTGCACGAGAAAACTCTTTCGTCCCGCTGTGACTTTCTTTCAGTCCGCTGTTATAGATAGCGTGCAAGTAATTCTATCAGAACATAAATGTTAGGCTTTTCGCCTTAAAATCAAAGCCGAAATTACGTATTTTCGACCGGGTATAAAAAAATATATATCTTTTCATTGACCGTCTATTCAAAACCGCACCTGTAAAAAATATCATCTGTGAATGAATTTTTGTCTGCACACCTGTTTGCAATGTACCTAACTGCCATTTTTGTGCACACAAATACATAATTGCTCATATGTCACAGTTGGGTAGTACCTGGCGCGGTGGCCATTAACCAGCTGACCGCTGTCCACTTAACGTGGGGGTGTTGTTTGTCGCGTGTCCACTACACAGTTGACCGTATATCTTTTTCACTCCGTGCGAAGGGATGCTGCGTTTTGTTTGTCAGTGGCTCGCGTGTGTCAACAGACCCCCAGCTGTAAAACCATGCACCATGGACAAGGCTGACCTGTTCATTGTAAATTATTGTGATTGATTTTTTGTTGTGTCGTCGTCGAGGGAACCCCCGCTGGACGTTGACATACGTGTAACACAAATCTGGAAAATTGTGTGTTAAATTTGTAACCGCTGTTTACATAGGTAATAATCCTACAAGTAATTAGATCTTGACCTGTTTATAGGGCTTAAATAAATAACTGGGGGCTTGCAATAAAGAAGCCATGTATTCTTTATTACAAGCCCTTAGTTATTTATTTATTTATACCCTATACAAACAGGTCAACAGCTAATTACATTTAGGATTATAGGAAGTTATAGAATAAGATAGGCATTTTTTTGAGCATAGGAGGCCATGATGGCCTTGAATAAAGAATCGTCCCCATATTATTTACTGGAATTAATTGAGAGAAACCATGAAAAAACCTCAACAAGATGGTCGGCACAGGAATTACCGTTTCTCGGCGAGAGACAGTAAGTAAAATTCCCCGCCGAGATTCGAACCCGGCACCTTCCAAATGGGAGTCTAGTGCTCTCACCATTACGCTACACCGGATTCTCAGGTACCAATTCGAAAGCTAGTAAAATTTATATTGACTGTTTTTAGCGTATTTGCCATACGGCACAAACGCTATTGGCGTTGGTCGAATGGCGGGACCTAGGGATCGGATCAAAATTTCTCGACGTTAGCCAACGTGTAAGAAAAAAGAAGAGATATACCTCTTCTCAAACACATAAATACTAAAAGTGTGAACAGATCATAAACGCTCGACAACTAAGTCCAAAACAGTGTTGTTTTATAATTTAAAAAAAGTGCATACTACAAAATCTATAATTTCGCAAGTAGTTGTAATATTTCATGCGAAAAATATTTTTTTGTTTTTCTCTCATTGACCTTGAGCCGAGCAATATCAGTTTGAGGGTTAAAAGTTCAAAATTATAATTGATAAGGCTACTAAGTGGTTCTTTACCGGAATATGAACAGAAAATCTTTTATTTTATATGTTAATATGATGCGTTTTATTTGAATATTAAAGCGTCTATAAGATATTTTATCTGCATAATAAATAAGACGTTTTATTTATCATCACGATAAAAATACGATTTTTACTGTTTGTGAGGTAAACTGTGTAAGAAAGGATCGTCAATATTGAAATTATTATGGCAGTAATTATTGATAATAACTATTATAATTTCTTCTAGGGGCCAGATTAAAATTTCTCTACGTTTCGTAGCTCTCTAAACAATTCGACACCAGTTTTGGAAATGTTTATACTATGGAATCTCAATAACTCGAACCTCGTTAAGTCGTATTCGTCAGTAAGACGAAAAAAAGTGTCAATCCTTCCGCTGAACCTCTAAATACGCGGTATCTCGAATTATTTACTCTGTAACTCGAACAAAATGTTATTTCCTTGTGAGGTATTGATAGTACAATTGACTCGAAAAGCAGACGCTGTAAGTCGAAGTTAGTAAAATATAATGACGTCTTACTTACTACAACTCGAAAAATATACTTAGAAATTGTGTGCTTCTAAGTCGAAATTTTAGCAACTAAATCCTTTGTATCCTCATTAACTCAAAAATTTCCCTTGAAATTCGAATTGTCTAAAAACAATTTTAAGTTAACATAATAAAGCCACAATGCCTGTATTAGCAAATACACTAGAATTGTCGGCAAAGGTTTGGCACTACGATCGGAGTTTTTTAATATTTAAAATGTAGTTTATTATTTTTCAAAATTATTTAAATTGTTTTACAAACATCAAAATCACCGTCGAACTAAGTATGTGATTTCTAAAGATTTATTATATAAAGCAGCTACACAGATATTGTAGATTATAGACGCTCAACATCTAGGGTCATAAAAATTATGTACTTTTCTTGATTTACCCTATACTGCACTACACTCTAAATAAAAAATTAAAATAACAACAATTATAAATAAATCAAGTAAGCAGATAGTAGTTGATTATTTTTTTGGTTTTATCATTAAGATTATAAAGTCCATTTGAAAACTATGATAAAACACGGATTGTTGTTTCAGTCTGAAATAATATTTATTATAATTAATATATAGTTAAGTTGACAAACATGTTCCCAAAAGTTTTTCAATTTTATGCGTTTTTTCGAAATTATAGTTGTTATACCGTTTTAATTAAAAAAAAGATTATAAATTGAAATTATTGTCACCCAGTTATTTTGCGATCACTAATAAATTGCTCCCCTGCCCTATTCGTTTTTCCAAAAGTTGATTCTCTATATATTTGCAAATTCGCATTTATTTTTATGTAAAGTAAATTCAAAAAATGTTTTTATAGTGTCTTATGAGCAAATATAAATTTCTTAAACGGCTATAAAATGCAATTTTACAAATGAGGCAATTATAATTGCATTAAAACAGAATATTAATATGTTTTTGTTATCAAAAAAATTATTATACACATCTTTATAACCCAACTATAAAATTAAAGATACGAAATATAAAATAAAATATGAATTAAGGTATGTAAAATATTATAATTATCTAGTTCAGTGGTAAATAAATTAAAACAGCCCATTATTTCGTACACGTCGTCATAGATTTGTACTTGAATTGAAACAAAAATATTGATCTTAATCTTCAAATACTACATACGAAAAATCAATCAATCAATCAATTCGACACACCAAAACACAGCCTCGTACCCCAATTAATTAAATAACTGTTTTATACCCGTACAAATAAATAGACAAAATAGCAATTTTGAAACTATAACTAGCCTTTACTCTCGACTTTTAATAGTAAAAACCATTACAATATCAAAATATATATAAACATTTTCAAAAATGGAGCCAAAGTGTTGAGGGGGCTATGAAACGTCGAGAAATTTTGGTCCGACCCCTAGGTCCTGCCATCCGACTGACGCCACTAGTGTATGTGCCATATGGCAAATACACTAATAAACGATTCACCGTTTGATAAACGATATTTCACTATCAGTTACAGGCACAATTCGATGCGCCGCTTTAGAGAACACAAGACATTTGCCACCGTATAATTATTCACAATAATTTTTACACAAGCGCGTTCTTTCAACCATTTCACAGGCCGGTCTCTGCAACGGGACCATAACTTATTCGTTAATGTCTTATTTCACAAAGCTGCTCCAACAATTACACTCGTACTTTTAACTGCTGTTTTTATTGCCTAATTTAATTTGTATATAATGCCCCTTTTCCGTAAAACTTTACTGCGTTCACACAAATATACATCCATAATGTTTACAAATTATTTTTACAGCCCGATATTCATACACTAATTTATTTTTTAGTGGGCGCGTTAACATATTTTTCAAGAATGCAAATTAAACAAATTAAAAACTGTTTTGGAACCGATTCCTAAAATGATCAATTACTTGATATTGTTGGGTCCTTTTATGATAACATGAATACTCTGCATTGTCGACTGCAACATTATTTTAATTTGAGTTTCTATCAGTAACTCTTAAGAAACAAACAAGATAATAAAATTTTCAATCTCGTAGTAATCAGACGTATTTAAACTTCGTCTTGATTAAATCAAGACGAAGTTATCAGACGTATTTAAACTTCGTCTTGATTTAATCTAGACGAAGTTTAAATACGTCTGATCCCTACGAGATTGAAAATTATATTATCTTGTTTGTTTCTTAAGCGTTGCTAATAGAAACTCAAAACAAAACAATGTTGTGGTCGACAATGCAGAGTATACATGTTGTCTAAAAAAGATTTTTTAGTATTGTTTTGATGTTCTTGACTATTTCGTTGCCAAAATCTACCCGAAGCCGGGCCGTAATTATCTAGTAATTCATAATAATGAAAAATTATATTCGATATTACTTTAATTCGAATTGCCAATCACAGGGGGATGCTAATTCAGTTACGTAACTAGAATATTGACGAACGATGCAGATATCAAAAATATAATGTAGTTACCACCTCTTCAATCTCTACCGAATATTGATGATATGCCTTAATAATAATTATATTGTATGCACGCGTTGTTTCTGCGGAGCTCCGGGCCACATGCACAGATCGAGACCCCAACGGGCCCCCCTGTAGGGATCCAAGTAGCCGCCGGTTGTACAGAACACTGCACGACCGACATGAATGAATGAATGATCTGTATACCACAGAAATCATTGCAATTCTGCAGGGGATATACCGAATATGTAGATTGAAATATTTTATTCAGATGAGACTGCGTTTTTTTAGTTGTTTCATTCTTTTTTCTTTTTTTAATTGTGAATTGCGTATCGCTATTTAAGCATAGACAGAGTTTTTAAATTTTTGATTTTTTTAAGGTCCTTCATATTTTAAAATATGCTCTTAAGAAATTTCGAACTGTGGTTGCAAAATTCTTTTTATTGCTGTAATTGTTAGCTAAGATTATGCATTAAGCTTCACAAAATTTGGCTTGCAGCTTAAAAACTTCAAAAAACATAATATATTTTTGCCTTAAAAATTGAATAAAAAAATGTGATATTCGTCAATATTTCTTTACAGCACGTCACGAGATTTCGAATTACGGGAAGACAAATTAACAATTTGAAGTTTTTTGTCAAGTTAAAAAAAAACTGACAAATTTAGCATTCTCGATAATTTTTTTCAAATCTAATTTTTTACTGTACACAAATTTGTGTAAAAATTATGTTAATTTTCCCGTTTTTATCCTAATTTTGAATAGTTTATTAGGTCAAATAAATTATTATTTGGCTAAAATTCATATGGGAAGAATGATATTTGTTTCTAGTTTATTTTGAAGCATTAAAATCAAAGATTGATTAAGATTTTTCAAAGATATTAGAGATTTTCGAAACGTAAATGCATTTTACTAACACACACACAAATATAAAATAAAGCTATGCGGGTGAGAAAAGGAGAAACCGACCAACAGACAAGCAGATTTTCTCAAAAAATATGTTTTATTGATTCGGCGAACCTCAAAACGAAAAAAAATATTGTAAAATTTTGTAAGGTGAATTTTGACCTAAATTATTACCATTGGCCACTAGTGGGTTGGAATGGTAAAAAAAACGCATCTAAACGAATGGTGTGTTTGGGTGTGTGTGTGTTATGTACAAAACGATGTGACTATTATAGTCTGCGGTGTCGGTGGTCATGGGGTGACAATACCCTAATCACAGGCCACACACACACACACCGAGCGAGGGGCTCCGATGGCCGCGGGTGATGCTGCCGTGGCCTGTCACCACCCCGTTACATTTGCACTCACTATGTATGAGTTGTGATGCGCGCCCCGACCGCTGCACTGGTACTATTGCACATTCACGAGAGACAGGATCACAGCATTGCGTTACCGCGCGTTCGGTACAGAGAAAAGATAGAATTGAAACAAATCTTTAATTATGCAACACAACCTCAATATAACAAAGCTGGAGGAACTAGAAAATATTGGTTATACCAAGTAATTCGTTATAACAAAGTTTGTCATATAGAGGTTAAGTTAGTCTAGATTCGTTTTAACAAGGTAAGAAAACCCATTTTCTTTTGAAAACTTATCTTTAAACTTTAAAATTGTAGCCAATGTATTTGCGGGAATTTCGAACTCTTTAGCGATGTCTAATTTTTTCTTTGTAGGATTCTCGTCTACATTTTTCGTTTCTCTGCGACGGTTAAGGAACACCTTTTTCGTTTCTCAGCCGCTGCAACTTTAAATTTACTAACAACAGTGACTAACAGCAATGTTTACATTACTTTACATCAAACAACAATGATTGTCTTACGATAAATTTAATGTGTCTGAACCTGTCGAGACATGAATTGTTGTTGTTATTGTGGAATTTTGTATAATTGATTGGTATAGGATACGTTATGTTAAGGTTATAAGTTGACAAAAATCGTTAAATAGAGGTAAATTATACTCTCTATTTATATTCTGCAACGATTGAAAATTCGTTATAAAGAGGTTTTTCACAAAAAGTATTCGTAATGCAGATGCATATTTTGCATTAACTCTTACGGGCAGTTCTAGGGGATTTCGAAAAATTTGTTAAATCGAGGAAATCGTTATATTGAGGTTCGTTATAAGGTTACACTGTATAATGTTCAATATTTTGAAATGTAATTTTATAATAATGACAAATTTATTGTTAATATTAGTAAATGTGCATACGTTATAGATCGTAACTCTACACTTATATGCAGTAAATAGCTATTGTTATCTATAATTGTTACGAAACATCCATTGTTACAATGCTATATTAGAATTTTTTTTATTTTCAAACAACTATCATCGTCGGGACTCAAGCCCGAATCTAGTTTATTTTGAAGCATTAACATGAAAGATAAAAAAACCCGGGTCGCAGTGCCGAAACCCTGCCGACAATATAGCGTATTTGCTAATACAGGTAGTGTTGTGGCTTTATTATGCAAACTTAAGTTGGTTTTTGGGCAAAATAAAAAAACTGACTGCTTAATACACCCCTTAAAAGAACATTTTTTTCTCAATTTTAAAATATTTAAAATATTATTATCAATCGAACCTCTATCCAAATTATATACGCCTTTCAGTAAATAATTCACTATCTGCAAAATAGTGTTTTCATAAAATGCGGTCCTGTCGGGCCGATTTTATTAAAATTTTAGGGACACTTTTTGATTACTACCATAAGGTTAAATTTTAATTTTGAAACGATTTGGAGAATTTCGGTATTTTGGGGCCCAAAAACATTTTTCAACCCCTAAAAACTAGCCTTAAAATGGCCCGATTAAGCCCATTTTAAATAGGCTTCTTGCGGGCGAAATTTAGTTTAGGGGGTTATGAAACGTCGAGAAATTTTGGTCCGACCCCTAGGTCCCGCCATCCGACCGACGCCAATAGTGTATGTTGTCATATGGAAAATACACTAAAAAATAGAGATCTCCGAAACGTGAATGCATTTTACATGCACGCACACATTGAACTGTTAGTACGATAACGGCATGCGGGTAAAAAATTGAACAAATTCAACAGCCGGTACTCCGTATGCATCGAAATAATATAAATGTGAACAAACCTTCCGCGTTACACGAGTGTGTCATATACTCATATTACACGATAGCCAGGCTACTGAGTGGTGAACAGTCTCTTGACACATCTGTGACATCGCATCATTTCTATGACACCCCCTCGTCACGATAATGAGAGTACATTCTACACTCAACAATACTTCGCGTAATACCACACAGCATTTTAGAAGACAATGGGATGCGCGATAAATAGAGGCACGATCGATTTGGAAACTATCGTTACAAATCGATTAATAATCCTCCAGTGGGCATTTGACAGTCAATAGATTCGATAGGTTTTGACATAGAATTCATAGGCATGTAATGTCTTAATCGCACGTTTCACAAAAATCGACCGTTATGTTTCAAATGTACTTTCGGTCACGAACCGCTCAATCAAATCCAGCAAACCAGGTGTCAGGTGATCGAGTCATTCGGTGCCCTTCTACATAGTACTGAGAATTTTAACAACTGACTTCAATATCACCTCTAGGTCAGTTAGTTTTGAGGAAGGGTCTAGAATCATTTTCTTCCCATAATTTAGGAGTTAAATATGAAAATACTTTTTTTTTTAAATTAGGATATCGAAAGTAGTAGACCTAATAGTCGGTTGCAGAAAATATTGCCTTAGATTATTTAATATCCTGTAGTATTTGTGCTTCTTCCTTTTCAGATTAATATAATGGCTAAAACACGTTCTAGGAATTTAGCAGAGTGTCAAATAGCTACTAGATATTTAAGCATTAACAGGCAGGGATATTAATTCTCCGGTCACACTGACTCGTGTTTTATGGCGGATTATGTTGATACACGCACCCGACGACAACACTACAATATGCTACACAAATACTACAATGTACAGTATTACATACTATCTAGTGAGTTTACAACTAACTGAGAAAGTTACACCCTATACTAAGTACATTATAGAAGCAACAACCTTGGATTGTTAGTGTATTTGCCATATGGCAACATACACTATTGGCATCGGTCGGATGGCGGGACCTAGGGGTCGGACCAAAATTTCTCGACGTTTCATAACCTCCTAAACACTTTGGCACCATTTTTAAAAATGTTTATATATATATGTATATATATATATATATATATATATATATATGTATATATATATATATATATATATATATATATGTATATATATATATATATATATATTTATATATATATAAGTATATATGTGTGCGGGCAATAACTTTCGAAGGAGTTAATTGATTGATACGAAATTTTGCCCACACCACCGCAAGAACCCTATTTAAAATGGGCCCAATCGGACCATTTTAAGGGTAGTTTTTAGGGGTTGAAAAAAGTTTTTGGGCTCAAAAATACCTAAAAAATTCTCAGAATCGTTTCAAAATTGAAATTTAATCCTTTAATAGCAATTAAAAAGTGCTTCTAAAATTTTAATAAAATCGGCCCGACAGGACCGGATTTTCAAATTTTTTGAAAATACTGGTTTGCAGATAGTGACTTATTTACTGAAGGGTGTATTTAATTTGGTGTAGACCTCCGATCGACAATAATATTGCAATTAAGAAAAAAATGTAATTTTAAGGGGTGTATTAAGGAGTTAAATTTTTTATTTTGCCCAAAATCCAACTTAAGTTCGCATAATAAAGCCACACGGCCTGCATTAGCAAATACACTATATTGTCGGCAGGGTTTTGGCACTGCGACCCGGGTTTTTTATTGTCGTTGTCAAACTCGATATTACAGTAAGACCCCGTTTAACGCGGGAGATACGTTCCAACAAGTTCCTGCGCTATACGAAACAGCTCTAAATGAGGACATCTTAATACGTAAATAGTAGGCATAAGTGAAACAGAACTGAGAATAACAAAATTTGTTAGTTTTTTTTCTTTAATTTTGTGACATTTATTGTTAAATACTTTTTTATCACAATAATTATAGATTTATTAATTGCTAATATCGATTTTCGTTCATAAAACATTTATGAAGATAGAATAAAAGTTCGAGTAAGAAGTTATGTTTGTGATGAGGAACGTTCCTCATTTGACATATTTTGTTTTTTGTGAAGAAGTCGTCTAATGTCGTTTACCTTTTCTGTTTCGTTCAGCTGTTGATAGCAAGATTTATTGCATCAACGACACTTCGTCTTGCCTTTGAACTTCTATCAACATTTGAATCATTTTGTATAAATTGATCCATAATTTACGTTATAGTGACTAAACTTTTTTTTTAGAAACCGCGTATAGTGAAACAGCGTTAAACGGAGCAGCGTTGAGCGAGGTCTTACTGTAGGTATATAGAAATTAAACTGCAATACTCACAGAAAAATAACTTTCAGAAAAAAATTGCTTTTCAAGCTATATTTTGTTCAAAATGTGTAGAAAAATGTTGTTTCGAAGTGTTAGTATTGGCCATTAACTGTACACGTTTTAGTCTATGTGTGACGACTCTATAATACATATCCTCTATGGTCAAACTTTAACAAATATATGTCGTAATTAAAATTGGTCAGTTGACAAATATTTACTATACATTAAACGCATTGTTTAAATGCTATGGTAGATCAAGGATTAGAAAACAAATCACATGAAAATTACGTGTCCCATCATTTTTAGTTTTTTTTTTGTTTTTTTGTTTAAATGTGAGCTTAGAATTATGGTCACCTACTGCCAAAATTTGGTTTAAACGATTTACTTGGTAATAAGCGTGGTTTTGTTACTTTTTTTTTAATAAAAAAAGAAAATGGGATCCTTCAATTTTTCAAGTTTTTGACCTCTTAAAGGCTCTTAACGATAAAAGATAACTGCAATTTTATTTTTAATTTTTTGTTAAACCATCAAAAACCAAAGCTAGCAGAGCTTGGTACCAACCGATGAAGTTACATTTTAGTTTTTTTTTTTTTAATTCAAAAGATTAAACTTTCTGCCTTAAAAATAGAACCATTTATCTATTTATTTATTAGATTTATCTTTAAATTTTGAATATGGAGTAAAGTAAAAAAAACGATTTAATTTAAAAAAATATTTTGCCACTGGTCTCGACAATGTCAAAAGTTTAAGTCGCTAAAAAATTTAATTCTTACACGCGTGAATGTCATTTTTGTCCGCTCGCGTTATTGTGACGGTAAACCCTCTATTATAATCTGAGCGTATAGCTGGATAAAAAAAACTTCTTTGAACTACTTTATAATTCGGCGCTTACGGCACTCTAGCGTCGAAATCTGTCTAACATTCGGTGTAATCCGGCTATTTTCCGGTGTATGTCCAGTAATTCGATAAACCAGCAGATTGCCTGAAAATTTCATCAAAATCGGTCCAACAGTTTTGGAGTCCATAGATAACATACACACAGACATCGCCTTTTATACCTGTTGCAGGGAGATGATAAAAACGGAGATTTGATCAAATCACGGCAGATCTTCCGTGAATTGATCATCTACCTTAAGGATTTGATCAAATCTCCGTTTTCATCATTTCCCTGCGACATATACATAGATTAATATTAACTAACCTCAAAAGTTTGTCGAAGCTTCAGTTCAACTGGTTCAGCCCTAAGCCGTATTTGTCCCACAGATGTCTCTATAATCAAAAGGAATGTAATATTGAGCATGGTGAGTGTTCACTGCGAACATAACGTGCAGCGACAATATTTGAACCGATTTCAATTAATTATAAAATAACTGAGATTCCATTGGTCAAACACTGCCCTGGCATTTGATGGTATTAAACAACAACACAACAGTGCCTTCGTATTATACAATCTGTGTTTCTATGTTACATGCACGTAGTTCGAGCCGATTGAATGATGCCTCGTCGCAGCATCCATTAATCTTCCAAATTACAAATTAACCCTCCGCGGAACACAGGAATTCCAGTTGGAAAAAACATGTCGTGTTGTCACCAGAAATACCCACTATATATTTAGTAACGCACTAAACTGCTATTTATTGGGAACAGTGAAAACTGTTACCTCAAAATAATAGCTTTCAAATAATACTTAAAAATAAGTTTAATATTATTTTACTAAATTACCATATTTGTGATGATTCAATTGTTATACGATTTATTTTGACGAATCAGTTATTTGATTTTTTGTTTCATGACTTTGCAATACATAGTGTGCACGTATATAACCGCCTTCTTCTTTAATATTTTAATACGAAACTAGAAAATAAAGCCAATTTAAGTAAGACGTCCCTGAATGTATGCCCTATTATATGGCAACGAATCGTCACAATCGATTTACAAATGCTGGAGATATGAGATATACAAAAAAAAGCCTGAACCAATTAAAAATTATATATACTTATGTTAGCAATCGCTAAACAAACGGCGTCGAAACTTTTTAAATCGGTTAACCCCTCGTAAACTTATGACTGAACAAATATTATAAAACAAATATAGGTATATGTCGTATTTAATAACCTCTTCTTTTAAGTCGGTCAAAAATCAAACAAAATTATAATGGGCCTGACCCTCATAAGCTCACATAAGAAGTTTAACTTCTTTAGTTTTTAATATTGTTCCCAAGTTTATTTTTTTATGTGAAACTAATTAATAATATAAAATTGATTTGTCGGGAAAAAGGACTTTTTAAGTAAACACTTATTTGTTATTTGTAGCGACGTTTCGTTCCTTGCTTGGAACTTTTTCATAGCTTTATAGCAAGGAACGAAACGTCGCTATAAATAACAAATAAGTGCTTACTTAAAAAGTCCTTTTTCCCGGCAAATCAATTTTATATTAATTACCAAGGACAAAAAAGAAAAAAAGTCAACTAATTAATAATATTTATACATACTTAGCAATACGCTATAAACTTCTGTCTTTGTCAGTTTCACGTAATTTAGGAGACAAACTAACTTCCCCTTTATTTTCCAGTTCTACTTCCCCTCGATTTCTTACTTTTTGCAAACAGATACGTCGCTTTAAACTTCAAAAGCGTGTTACGCTACTGACATCACGGGTCACAGAAGTGAGAAACGAACGGGTGAAAAGCATCGAACCCCACTGTTGTTGTTATACGACGGGACGTGGCCCTACTGTGTCCCTAGGGCCCTGCGGTCAATACACTATATGTACGCATGTAACACAAATACACTTGCATTGCAGCTGTGCGTTTGCATGGAGGACGCCGCACTTTGCTAATTAATATATTAGACGATCATTTATAGTCGTTGCCTGGTCGCCTACCCGTTCTCTGCATACAGAGTGTCAGAATTACAGTCGGCTCCCTCAAAGTGCACGACCTCGTTGAACTGAACCATAACTGAAGGTCAGCGCACACACGCTGCTCACGATACAGTTGCTAAATCGCGCGCTTTCGCTATACAAAAAGTGATTTAACGAATGCGATTTATCACAAAATGGCGGATTACCTTCTTCCAAATCCAAAATGGCGGTTTACACAAAATGGAGAATCATCTATTTCTTTATAATCTCCTCCACGTGGGTATCAAATGAAAAGGTATGATAAGTAGAATCCAATCAGCAGTATGACTTCATTCCAAATCAAAAATGGCGGCCAACACAAAAAGGCGGATTTTTTTTATAGTCCCCTTGATATGGGTATCAAATGAGAGGGTATGACAGTAAACTGTGTGACGTTAAAATCTAATATGACAGCCAAAAGACGTAACTAAAAATCTGAAAATATAATGTTCGGTAAAAAACTTTTATAAAAGCAAGCTTTTATTGCAATGTAGGTACTAAAAAAGATAAATATAATTTTTAGTCGCTTAAGTTCATACTTAAAAAGCATAGGTTGTAAGGTCTATGATAGTCACGACTCACGCTTTTATAATGATAAACTTAAATTATAAAAAAATATTTTTATCCTTTTTAGTACACTGCAATAAAAAGCTTGTCTTTATAAAAGTTGTTATTCTAATATTTCTTTAAATTATACAGATTACCTTTACAATTAGCCACCTTTTAAATATAATTGGTTGTACATTTTAAAAAAAAAAATGGCAAATTTCGTTTGAATTTAGTACTACACCTTGTATACTGACTATATACTGTCTACAGATGAAATTGTTTGTTGGCTCATTGAGAAAGTTTACTGCTGCAATGGCCGTATGGCATTATTATTATGGTATACTATCATTAATTTCAACTGTGTTCACGCTTCTATTATACACAAATAATACAGATCAAGGGATCCCAACCCTAGAAGGGGGGAAAACTGTCCTTCAGATCGCATGTTAAGAAATGCAATCTTGTCATGGAAGCCCTATCGTACCTATCTTAAAAAAATATATATACTAAACTATTAACGAAAAATACCTATTTATCAAAAATTTAACACTTTCACGACCAAATATTATTACTTTTTTTCCAGATAAGTTTTCTTATTTTACTATTCCAGTGTTACAAACACGGGGGGTCGAAACCTGTTTTATAACACATAATATAATGTTCCATTATAAAGAAATGTCTTGGGCAATTTTTTAACTTGTCGCCAAAACTAAATTTTCGATGATGGATCGCAGGGTACACTATACGTGATTACACTCAGGGGATGTAAGCGGTCTAGCACTGTGTCGAAAACAACCCTTGAATTGCTATTAAATAAGGGTGACTTTGCCGCAACGGATATCTAATAATATAGACAACTATAATAAACTCTAGTTTATTCAGAAGAACCGCAAAAAATATACTTCATTCAAGTAACACAAACATTTGCCAGTGACGAATGTTACTTCTTTTTAGCGTTCCTAAATAATGATAATAATAATAATGCGTTTAACGTCCGTTTCTCGACTTTATGTCATAACAGACGCCATTCGCACCATTACTATTTTCTATTTACCACCTCCCGTTATTTTCTACATTTTTTAAAACTTAGGTATATAATAGCAATGGGCGAATGAAGGAATTATAGGAAATTAGGATAATGTAGGTAATTTTTGAACTAGGAGTTTGATAGGTAATCGGCCATGGCCTCAAATAAGGAACCATCTCGATATTTATCTGGAATTAATTGAGGGAAACCATGGAAAACCTCAATCAAGATGGCCGGTACAGGAATTACCGTTTCTCGGCGAGAAGCAGTAGGAAAAAGTCCCAGCCACATCTGCCCCCGCCGGGAATCGAACCCGTACCTCCCGAATGCGAGTCTAGAGCTGTACCACTACTCTACCCAGCTCGGTAAGCGTTCCTAAATAATCTTATTCGAATTAAGATTCACGCCCAATGAATCGGATCGGATCGGCTCGGCACAATCGGCAGTTTTGGGATACATGAAGTTAAATGAGATCCGACGCACTAGCACCGCACGATCGGTTTGGATCAACTCGGCAATCTATCTGTGTGAGTGCACACTGCCGTATCGAGCCAATCCGAGTCGATTCAGTGGGTGTGGACCTTAACTCAAAAAAATATCTGTCCATTTCGTTTGACGATTTTTTCGTTTACACAAAAATCTCATAATGTCTTCATCATGGAATTTTTTGGATTTAGTTGATCCCTATTTTAGGGATTATTTTATCGAATAAAAATGGAAAATATCTCTTTGAACTCGGTTGCTACATTTAAAAAAAAATGTTGTTTTAATTATACCAACACGTTGAGGGAAAATTTGGTGGAGGAACAATTAAAAAACCTTTACCAAATTCGTTTCGAAAATGATATTTTCATCTTCTTAACTAGCACGAGACCCTGAAAATGAAAATATAATTTTCGAAACGCGTTGGCCACAAGCGAAAATTTGGTAAAGAGTTTTTAATTGTTCCTCAACCAAATTTTCTCTCAACGTTTAATGGAACAAAACTACTATTGAAAACATTATGTCCGTTCTAAAACAAAAGAATATCGTCACAGCGAGCAAGTAAACGTCGCTTCACTATAGTCATATATTTGTAGAGGGAATAAACAGCTCTCGCGACATCATCACCGCGACATACGAACTTGTCACAAGGACGAAATTGAACTCCGTAACCCAATTATTATATACCGAGTTATATATATTAGGTATACGTGTATCGTTTCTCATATACGTATATTATGTAATGTGTGATCTCAAAACAAAATCGTTCAGACCGAATTTTCAATATTTTTTTTTGATAAATTTATGAATGACTAGCTGCCCGGTCCACCCAGATTGGTTTTGGTTTGGCAACGGAATAATCAAGAACAAGTACAGTAAGACGCCGTTTAACGCGGGAGCTACGTTCCAATAAGTTCCTGCGCTATACGAAACAGCGCTAAACGAGGTCATCTTAATACGTAGATAATATAGATTATAGGCATAAGTGAAACAGAACCGAGAATAAGAAAATTTGTTAGTTTTTTTTTGTTAAATTTTGTAGCATTTGTAGTTAAATACTTTTTTATCACATTAATTATAGATGTATTAATAATACTAATAAGTAATATTGATTATTATTCATAAAGCATTTATGAAAATCAAATAGAAGTTCGAGTAAGAAGTTATGTTTGTGATGAGGAAGGTTCCTCATTTGACATATTTGGTTTTTGTGAAGAAGTCATCTAATGTATTTTGCCTTTTTCTGTTTCGTTCAACAAGCTGTTGTCGATAGCAAGATATTGCATCAAAGACACTTCGTCTTGCCTTTGAACTTCTATCAACATTTGAAGCATTTTGTATAAACTGATCCATAATTTACGTTATAGTGGCTGAACTGAAATCGCATAATACTGAAACAGCGTTAAGCGGAGCAACGTTAGGCGAGGTCTCACTGTATTTAAAATATACATCACTCGATAGAGAGATAACATCATCGAATATAGACGCTCAACAACTCTACATAAATTTCAAATATACATTCATGAATTAATTTAGTCCGATTAAGGATTTGCGACGCTGATGCCGTAAGAAGATTTCTTGACGAATTTTGCCTATTATAATTGCAGCAAATAATGAATTGAATTAATTGGATGGATCAAACAGTTTTTATCTTACATTAGTTTACCATAATTGTGACATAAGAAGTTTTGCCATCTGGTCATATAAGTTATATGGAGATTTTTTTCGTAAAGATACGCTGTCAATATAGCATCAAAAAAGCACGTGGGCAAATAATTCTCCAAATGAAGCTTTGTGTTACATAATAATAAGAAATTGAATAATCTGTGACATAAAAGACACCGCAACAAAAGCAGATATTATGACGGATGTCATATTTCTTGACGTTTTGACTTATGACACCTGGTGTTTATCTATAATTTGAAAAATACTTTTATTCCATATGGTTTTGAATAAGGTAACATTGATCTCCGATTTTTTGCATGAAAAGGCAGAAACGTTGTATCAAGGGTCATATTTGTTTTTGTTTTTAAGGCAACCAACTGTCAGAATATCTGAGCGTAATATCGATTCAGAATTCAGATTCTTTATTACAATAAAAGTCATATGAGATGAATGGTACATATTTCTAGTTTATTTTGAAGCAGTAACATCAAAGATTGAATCAGATTTTTCATAGAAATGAGAGATTGAATGAATATTACAGGACTACAAATGAAATAGGGAAATAAACGTAATCTAATCCGTCATATTAAGATATTGACTATCTGACCACCGCAGACTATAATATAGATGTCGGTTCCCGAACCACCCCGATTTGATTACACGATTTTCTACACAGCCCATAACCTGTTCGTAATAAGTCGTACCAATTTTAGATGTCAGCTGTGCACAGAACAAGCGTGCACGTTGAAAGACAATGACTTGTCAACTGCAAACACAATGTGGTACGCGCGTAACGACCGGCAGGGAATAAGGTCAGATTTTCAATTTAGGCACGGCTAGCTGGATTAACCCTTGATTGCGTTCTACTCTCTGCGGAGTTCGAGACCCAATCAATGTAAGCTTGCCAGGATGTATAATAGTTTGATATCGATGACATCATGTCATGTCCTCTGGTCAAAAAGTAAAAATGGCTTATGTTGAACTTTTCGTAATTATTTTTTAAGTTCTGTTTCTTAACGCAGGCTGTCGATGCAGTCGGCAAACTCAGGCTACAAATTCAAAAAACACGAAGCGCGTTATGTAGTCCAGCGACTTAGCTCACCTACCGACAACGTCAGACGCAAGACTGTAATATGCTGGAGCCGAAGGGTCTACTACTGTCGCTGATAAAATTATAATACGGTGGAGCTGCAGGCTCTACTACCGTCGCCACTACCGCGTTTTAACTTAATCATGTGCGGAGCCGCAGGTAACGACTATTACTAAACCTTTATAAAATTCTTGCAAATTTTAGCTACGAGCTCTTTGAATAAAAAGGAGTGGAGCGAAAGTGTAAAAACAATTAAGCACAGATTCCCTACCAAATCAAAATATACCTGGGCGAAGCTGGAGCGAAATGTTAAAAGAATAATCAACAATTCAACATAAGAAGTACTGGCATTTAGTCTAGGAATTATTATATACGATACTAAATTATTCTTCTTCTTTATATTTTATAATCACTTGTATTCAAATAAAGAAGCAAATAAATCACATACGTATATAGAAATAGTCAAAGTGCATTTTGGATCAATCAATAACTGTCGGGGTAATTGACTTTTTTATAACCACCCGCAGTACATGAATCTATTAATATTCTTCTGCGTTCATTAAAAGGGTTCATAAGATACAGTCCCAGTAAACTTACTATACTAAATAACACGGACATTTTGTGCTTTGTATTGTAAGTAGCGGTTCGGCCCGGCTTCGTCCGGATTCCTAGACTGTCTATTAAAGATAACATGCCGATCAAAATAGCTTCGCTAGTCTCGCTAAAAAATTGAAAAGGACGAAAATGGTTGGTCGAAATGTCTTATAAATAAAAAATTAATTTGAACAGTAATTGCAAGTAATTTCATTTTGTTTAATTAATTATTAATTATTATTATTATATATTAAGTTTCGTACAGTATTTTCCCAATTCTGTGACGCATCTTGTTAATCTACATTTATAATTTTCATGTATCCGTTTGTGTCCATCAGTTATTAGCCCGGATAATACAGAGTTTACAATCTTTATGATTATTTATACAATAAAACACCGCTTAACGCGGGAGATACGTTCCAATAAGTTCCTGCGCTATACGAAACAGCGCTAAACGAAGTCATCTTAATACGTAAATAAAAGACATAAGTGAAACAGAACCGAGAATAGGAAAATTTGTAAGTTTTTGTTTTGTTTAATTTTGTAACCTTTATTGTTAAATACTTTTTTATCATATTATATCTATCGTTTTATTTAGGGGCCATTCATAAAATACGTTCGCGTACAAGGAGGGGGGGAGGGGTCTTGCTGAGTGTGACAAGATGTGACAAGGGGGGACGGGGGGTCTGTGACAACGTGACGTTCGCTGTTCAGTAAAATATTTTAAATTAATATTTTTTCAATAAATACTTTTTTCTCAATTTTTATTATGATACAAAGTCATTCATTTCGTATTTAGTAAATAGATAGACTTTTAAACGTATATAGTTTTATTACAATATATTGTAACTCGATATATTTACTTATGTTTATTTTTCGACATGAGCTTCAGGGGGAGGGGTCTTAGTTTTTGTGACGAAATATTTACAGGGGGGTCACAGAAAGTGTGACACAGCGTGACAATAGGGGGGGAGGGGTCAAAAAAAGTTGATTGTAGCGTGACGTATTTTATGAGCGGCCCCTTATTGCTATTTTTTGTTCAGAAAACATTTATGAAAATCATATAAAAGTTCGAGTGAGAAGTTATGTTTGTGATGACGAAGGTTTCTAATTTGACATATTTTGTTTTTTGTGAAGGAGTTATCTAATGTCGTTTCGTTCAGCAAGCTGTTGTCGATAGCTTAATATTGCATCAGTGACACTTTGTCTTGCCTTTGAACTTCTATGAACATTCGAAACATTTTGTGTAAACTGATCCATAATTTACGTTAGAGTGGCTAAGCTTTTTTTTTAGAAACCGCGTCATACTGAAACAGCGTTAAGCGAGGTCTTACTGTATTATCAATGACCAGCATGTTTACGTTCTCTTAATAAAATCTGTTGATATTTATGACGGAAAACACAGTGCCGTTAATTCTTTCATTACTATATGCAGTCACTAAATAAAATAAATAATTACTTATTCATAGATGCCCTGAATGTATGTACAAAAACGGATGTATGTAAAAAAACAAAATATTTATCGACTGCACTTGTTTTTCATTAACTAATCAGTATTTGTAATGAAATCTATACTATAATATAATAATAACAAATAAATAAAACCACTTCAAAATTCTACAAAAAAATTCTTTATTTCTTGACGATCGTTTCGGACATCCTCAGGAATATACAAAAAACCATAGAATTTTCAATTGTTTTTATTTATCTGTTATTATTAATGATGTTCTGCCAGGCGCCGAGTGACAAATAAGTGCAAATTATATACTATATAACAAAGCTGAAGAGTTTGTTTGAACGCGCTAATCTCCGAATCTGTCAGTCGGACTTCAAAAATTCTTTTTGCATTTGATAAGCCAATTCTTGAGGAAGGTTGCAGGCTATTTATCCAATATGATTGAGCCAGATTGTTAATTAGTATTTAATCTAAATAAATGATTTCAAATTTAAAGGGGCAATGTCCTTTTGATCCAACCTGTATATTATGTAGCCTAAACCATATTACTGAAAGGGTCGTGGGAACAACGGCCTTTCGTTAGACCCTGGCACACGACTTGCGACATCCGACCCTATGTCAAAGATAGATACAGTTCTCAGTTGTTTCGCTGACCTTGTTCTTGTAGAGTCGATGCGATTGTGTTTTTTTTTGTTTGCATCTGCTGCATCCAAAGACAGTCATTCATTGGTTGCATAAATATTAAATATTATGTCATTTGATATGACAACACCGTTTTTACTTATAAGGAACCGTTGAAGCAAATTCCGTTATCAAGATTCGACCACATTTGAAAAAATACCGTTCATTTTAGCTGGTCAAAAAACGTTATTTTGTAGCAGCGAACAGACGACATAAGAGTTATTTTAGAACTCTTACTCGAAATAAAAGAATCATTTATTTATTGTAGATTATAGACGCTCGACAACTTAGGTCATTAGCGTCTTAATTACATCAAATAAGATAATCACTTAAAACTAAACATCACAAACATCCATGAGCAGAGGCAAGATTCGAACACACGGCAGTCCGGAAAATTTATTGGAGATTATAGACGCTCGACAACTTAGTTCATTAGCGTCTTAATTACATCAAATAAGATAATCACTTAAAACTAAACGACATCACAAAACATCCATGAGTAACAGCAGGATTCGAACCCACGGCAGTCCGGTCAAGAAGCCAGCACGCGAACCACTGGATCGCACTGTCCTCAAAATAAAAACTCAAATATGTTTCTTAGTTCACTATATTTATTACCTAATTTTCGATGTAGGTATACGGGAGGTCTCTAAGAAACATTTGCGTGGGTTTTTCGTATTTTTATTTAATATCTTTTAAGCTACGCATGTTAAAATTATTGCATTTCTCATAACAAACTCTTTTATTTGATACGTCACATGATACAATTAAAAATATTTTTTTTCTAATTTTCTAGTGTAGTCCCCAAAATTAGTCCTCAAAATCGGAATACGTTTATTTACGCTACTCGTACGTGATTGGGTCATTTAACTCTATATATGCACAAAAATTCGTCCAGTAGATTCGGAGAAAATAAGCTGTGACAGGCGGTAGACAAGGGTTCCGTTTTTTCATCGCATGTACGAAACCCTGAAAACGAGAACTGATTTATCATGCGAAAAGGAATAGATTTTTCCTTCTTGACTTTTAACTCGAACCAATGTAACAATTTGTTAGTTAATAAAAACGCTATAAAAACAATTATTTTCGAATACGATAAACGTCATCTTATTTAACAAACATGTATTATTTTTATAAGTTATGTCTTCGAAGCTTATCGGCAAATATGTCAAAGGTTATCAGCGAGCATTTGGGTCGCATGTTTTTATAATATTCTCTACCTCAGTGGTGTCACTGATTAAGTGATATTTTCGAACGAACATAATAATGTTGCAAGTAATTTCATTGAAAATAGCTATATGTAAATAAATAAATATCTAAAATTGATAAATAATTAATGTTATGTACTGATCTTTGAACGAAGATTCTGGCTGCTGTTCTCTGTTGGCTGCAAATTACACGTTTCAGCGACCAAAGTTTGCACAAATTTCAATTTTTACAAACGTTACAACTGAATTAATGTCATTAGAGTCAAAAACAGTTCTTTAAAACATTATTTAATATTCGAATTGTTTATATTAACGCAAATTATACCATTAAAACAAAACAAATCACACGATGTTCCGATGACAGATAAACCCAACTGCAATCTGACCAACTTAAGAAAGACAGTATATTGCCTACATCAGCCTACAGGCATAGCCACAGGTGACTCTAATCATAACAACATTATTAAAAAAAAAAACTAACCATTTTCGGCGATTTACATCTTAAATCAAAATCCCGATTTTGACAAAAAAACACAACTGAAGTAATATCACAAATGCCACAAAGATGTATACCACGTTATTCAATATTTTATTTTGTTTATATAGCACAATTTTACCATAAAAAATCAAATAATTCACGCACTGATAACAACTAAACTTATAGATGACAGGCGCTGCTGTTTTTTTTTATTAACTTTCAACATGGTGGCCAATTCATCAAAACCACATAATTTTAGTCTTTGCAGTCATATAGGTGATTATGATCGTTATAAAAGTATTATTGACTAGCAAAATAATATTACTAGCGGTTTGCTCGCGAATTCGTCCTCGTGGTATAGTAGATATATTGTTCTCGGTTAAATTCTTTCTTATAAAATCCACCCCCGCCTCGTTCGGTTAGTGTATTCAACAAAGACCGTCGAACATGTATTTCTTTTTGAACTTAAGTATAATTTTTGAGATAGAGCGTATCCTTTACGAAGATTTTCATCACTCTGTTGACCCCCATAAGGGTTATTTTTGTGATAAAATGTAGCCTAGATCACTTCTGGCATAATCCTTTACCTGTCTGTGAAGTGCCATCATACAATCGGCTCAACCGTTTCAAAGATTAGCCCGGACAGACAAACTAACTGAAAATTCGCTCAAGGAATCTATAAAACTACGATACGCCACTGCTAATTTTCGACACGACAGCGCAGAAGTTTCTTGGAACAGATTTAGCCAGAACACATAATTTACCCGTTTTTATCTTGACACAAATATTATATTATATTCAGTCTCCACTTAATTTTTTAAACGTATCACTTTCCTGGATAACAAAATCGTAAAATAGCGACAAAAAATAATCTTTCAAAGGGCCGATTTTATTCTATCTTCACTGTAAATATATACTTTTACGATTTCACGTCCACATTTTAAACGAACTGTATAGTTTATTTTTTATGTAGTAAAAATTACGCAGCGTAAAATTAAAAAAAAGTGGTACGTGTACGCGCGGCAGAAGTTATACTTCTTTGGCGTGATCGCGATAAATGATATTCACATTTTCGTTAAAGATGTACATTGATAAAAATATTAACCTCCTTCAAAAAAGTCACTAAAAAGATGAAAATAAAAATGAAATTTTGAGATCGGTGCCAATTTTATTACTCAAACTTAAAATTAATAGGCATCTACTTTTATTAAATTGGAACCGACCTCAAAACTTCATTATTATTTTCATCTTTTTAGTGACTTTTTGAAGGAGGTTAATATTTTTTTTTTAAGTTTTTTTATAATTTACTTTTTAATGGTGGATTTGATTTCGCATTTTTAAAAACTACTGAACCGATTTAAGTAAAATTTATGTAGGATCACCATGAAGATGTGCCCTATTAAATAAGAAAAGAATCATCATAATCGCTTTACAAATGTTGGAGATATGAGGTAGCACATTAAAAAATATGTTTTTTTGACGGAATTTAAAAACGGACGAACCAAATTTAATAAAAGCTATATGGGACCACCTGGAATGTATACCCTTTCAAACAAAAAAAGATTTTTTCAAATCGGTTCAGGCGTCTTTGAGTAATCGGGGAACATACATAAAAATAAAAAAAAAAATTAAAAAAAAGATTCAGATGAACTGAGAACCTCCTCCTTTTTTTTGAAGTCGGTTAATAAAATAGGATGTCTAGGGACATGATAAATATAGTTGGAAAAACATTTTTAAACACAGGTCGGATTATGTTTGTAGTCTTATTTTACATACATTTTACCTTTGTTCCATTTTCAAAAGTAACATTTTTAGTGCCTGCATAAAGTAACTTTTTAACTATTAAAAGGATTTTCATAATTTAAAAAAATACAAGAGGTCAAAAGTTGTTAAAAACACTATAGCCACACAAGGTCACGGGGGAAGTGAAACTCGTTTCATCGATGCGTTATTCATTTTGCGTTATTTCCCTGCCGTTGAATCATTTTCCCTTTAACGTTACAGAAGATTTCAAACAGCGATACGTCGCTAAAGGAGTTTCACTTCACAGTCTAGTTATATTAAATGTTAAATCGTCTGGTAAGTCAGGTCCGTAAACTTTTTGAAAAAGAAACTTGCATTTGTATAAAAAACATTACGTCAAATGGGTAATGTAAAAAAATACGCATAAACCACAACACTGCGTTTTGCATAAAATATGCAGGACACGTTTTTCAAAACATATTCATGGCTATTTGTGGAATGACCTACTACGACGCGACGTATCAGTTTGTATTTCTGCACAAAATGGCGCCATTTCATAGGAAAAACACACTAAATTTATGAAATTATTGATACTCATTTATTTGTGATAACATTGCAATCAGTTGCAAAAATAAACCTGAGTCATGGGTTTTTAGTGATAAGTTTAGAACAAATATATTTTTTTTTCAATATTGGATCTGTGTTCGCAAAACATGCAAGATTGTAGATTATAGACACTCGATAACTATTAGCATCAACACAAATGAGACAAGCTTTTATTGCGGTGTAGGAACTAAAAAGAATGAAAATAAATTTTAGTACACTGCAATAAAAGCTTGTCTTTATAAAAGTTTTTTATCTAATACTAGTTGCCCGGTCCGGTTTTGCACGGGTAGCACTAAAGTTATAAAAGATGAGAATCATGATCATAAAATTTTCAACGTGTATTGAATTTGCGCAAATTCAATCGCTTTTAATTGTGAATGTTCAAAAATCGAAGAAAACTCAAAATATCAAAAAAAACCTGTTTACCGATCACTACCAAACTTCACAGAATCACCCGCTGGGCTAATTTAAAGATAGCTTGAAAATTTCATCAAAATCGGTACAGCCGTTTTGAAGTCAATGGGTTTTTATATACTTACTAGCTGACCCGGCGAACTTTGTTCCGCCTTATTAAGTTCAATTTTTTATTAGGATTTTAATAGTTAGGATTCTTTCATTACTCACTCACTCCGTTCGTTCGCCCGAGTTTATAATTATTTGTTTCATTACTCGCTCACTCACTCTGTTCGTTCGCTCGAATTTATAATTATTTGTTTCATTACTCACTCACTCCGTTCGTTCGCTCGAATTTATAATTATTTGTTTCATTACTCACTCACTCACTCCGTTCGTTCGCTCGAATTTATAATATCCCACGGAAACGGGATACAAAATATCCTTGTCCGTCTCCTGGTTCTAAGCTACTTCCCCACCAATTTTCAGCCAAATCGGTTCAGCCGTTCTTGAGTTAAAAAGTATCCTATATCCGTCTCCTGGTTCTAAGCTACCTCCCCACCAATTTTCAGCCAAATCGGTTCAGCCGTTCTTGAGTTAAAAAGTATCCTATGTCCGTCTCCTGGTTCTAAGCTACCTCCCCACTAATTTTCAGCCAAAACGGTTCAGCCGTTCTTGAGCTATAAATAATGTAACTAACACGACTTTCTTTTATATATATATATATATAAGATATAGACAGATAGTAGTATTTTTGTGTATTGTCGCTGTTCCGTAAAAATATAACAGATAACGCTTGTGAATAGAAGACCACAAAAAACTACGGCGCGCAATATTTTGGTGTACATGTAAGCAGGACGCATAGGTGGACCACATGAGACTATAGAAAGCGCCATATCGCACAAGCCCGTCTCTCTATAGGTAGTATGATATAAGCGAAAAGGGGAATTTGCGACTGGATATCGCGCGATCGCATCTCGATAACGACAAGACAAACAGCGCAAGCTAAAGTCTCGTAGCTCTGTACATGCGCTCGTGTCTACACAATTCTCGTATACCGGATGTACTACGAAATCAAGTAATTTCTTTGTTCACGTTTCAAGTTATGTAGATTTCAATTGAACATGACGAGCGTAATGTAGATGGCAGCAGGTGCATAACGACCTAAATTTTCACTATGGAATACAGTAACCAAATATACGTGTTCCTTCCTAAGTTCCGTTATTTAAATAAAGAATAATTAATTCAAAGTAAATATGTGATGACTTAATCTTATAACCATCATTTAAATAAATATAATTAGTTTTCTGTTCATAATTTCTCCTTCGTGGCAAAATCTTCTTTAGTAAAGTGGACTTCACAAATTAATGTCCCAGTTCCCTTCTGATTCCATACAACCACTTATTTTTCAGTTCCGGAAAGACAAAACTTCTCTAATTTGAAAACTGGTAAACACAGCACATCGTCAATGTTTTACTACTTAAAATAAACTTATTTTGCACACACTGCTATGAACTATTCACATAGACTGAGGTCTTTATTTAGCTGGCGCCCCTAGCGGTAAAATTTAGAAGTGCCAATCTTTATTCAAATTCCAATTCTGGGCGGGGTCACTATCAATATAGTGTCTTATAAATATTTTGATTTGATCCATTTTTGTTCTATACGTAGGTCTGACAATAGGCTATTTGAGACTCATTTGACTTAAAATGTCGTCCACAGGAATTTTTATTTCGGTTAAATGTAATCATTTTTATAGAATAAAATAGCACTCAACATTGTAAACATATAAGTTGGCGTATCTATAATATTAGTATGAAAGTATGGATTTTTTAGTATTTCGCAGCGAAACCAAAACCCAAATGAAGCCGACGTGCAAATTTATAAAAAAAGCACAACAAAATTTTAATGTGTCGCTTTGTAATATAATCTGAATCGCTTGAAAGTGAGCAGACATTTTGTTATTATTATTTTATATATGTAATAATGTAAAGCGAACAATGGTAAGCAGACATTATTAAGTTCTTCCTAAGTAGCCATAATAAAGTTCATTTAAACAACGACAATACGAGTTTTTATACATGCATGGTTACAATGCATGTACTCAGGACATTAGTTAATCCCAAAGGTACACTTGAAACATTTAAAAAAAGGACAGATAAGAAACATTCACCAACCCTGTTTCTTGTTTTACCAACTGACTAAAATGAGATGATAATTTCTTTTATCACTACTTCGTACCAACATGAAATGAAAACGTTAAATACTGGCAAAAAGAAATCGACTTTCTAAGGGTAGGGTTATCTGAACCTGACATCGATTCATCATCATTTATTTAGCCTTGCTACAAAAGTATGAAGGTACATAAAATATCTTACAATTTTTGAAATAAAACTTTTTTTGCCACGATATTGTCAGATTTGTAAAATATTCACATACCCCTACTACGTGGAATCTCGATAACCCGAATTTCAAGGGAAATGCTAAAAATTTTGAGTTAATGAGTTTTCGACTTAACCAGAATCCCGAGCTACAAAGGATTTAATTACTAAGATTTCGACTCAGGCACAATTTTTACGTATATTTTTCGAGTTGTATAGAATTCCAAGTAAGAATTCATTATATTTTACTGACTTCGACTTACGGCGTCTGCTTTTTTGAAATTCGAGTTATAAGGTAGCAATTGTAGGTACTATCAATACCTCATAGGGAAATAACATTTTGTTCGAATACTGAGTCTAAATAATTCGAGATACCGCGTATCAAACATTAATTTTGATACAGTATTAAGGGAGATATTTCGTACCGACAAAAACACCTTTGAAAAATAACATACATCGATAGTATATTGTTTAAACGTGAAATTTCGTCTCAAGTTGCAAAGGAACAAATTTACGCCGGCAGAGATGTTATACATGCTAGGGCACCGTTCACTATAAAAATCTAGGGCAACAAAGAGTTCAATTCGGCGCTGGTTATGGCTACAACGTTAACCTTAAATATTGTCATCTCTTGGAAAAAACTTGCAAAACTAGATCCTCAAAGTCTACCCTCAACTCAACATTGTTTTATGATATTACGTTCATTTTGTTCAGTTGTCTATTTTCCTTGCAAAACGTACCGTTTCCATTATACAGTGGGTGAACGTTTTAATAAAGTTCCTGCAAGTTTAAGCTTATCTTTTGAGTCTTTTGTGAGACTGGGAACTTCATCTCGTCGCTGCCGTGTTCTCTGTGCGCCGATGCCTTACCACCAGGACGTGGCCAACCTACACAATAAGCTGTCAGGGATGACACACCTGCAGACCATCCACAGGACCTTATCCTTTACAGGACTTTGGCGATCACTTATTTCCATACTACTAAACTTTTCAGAGACATTTTTTCCCTAATGTACAATAATATTCTTTTTAGGGTTTCGTACCTCAAAAGGAACCCCTACATAGGATTATTTCGCTGTCCATCTGTCTGTCTGTCAAGACCCATTTTTGTCAGGAACGCGCTGAGGTATCAAATTAATATCAAATACTCAGGTCTGCAATCGCTTGGAGCCGTTTATGCCGCAAATTTTGACACTCGCAAGGGAATCAAAACCTAAAGGCACTTCCCGTTGACCTAGACTCCTGAAATTTGTCAAGAAGGAATGCCTTATAGCACAAGTAAAGGAAACAATCTGAAAACCATAAATTTGTAGTTACATCACAAAAAAAATTGTTTTGCGATTATAAACTTATTTACTGACTGTTACCTGTGTCAATTTATGGGGACAACAAATTTCCAACGGCAAACTTAAGTTTGTCCTTCAATCCAGTTTACCATTTCATTAGAGCAATGTTCGGTGCTTTCATAGTGTTTTTATTCAGACGCTCATCAAAACATATACAGAGTGTCTCACCGAACGTTGGCTAACATGGGTAACTTTGTTATTAGTGGAGATAGAAAGTCGGTTAAATGGGCAAAGTAATGCAGAAAATTGGGCTCATTAACATCTTGTCGAAAAAACAATTGAATTTTGACACCCTATGAATTTATTCAGAAAATAGTGAAAATTGCCATTTATGAAAACTGGCCATAACTTTTTTATTTATGAAGATATTTGAAAATTTCATTAACCATTTTTTGATAACTTTTTAAGGCCTTTTCAGTGGCGTAGGACTATTTTTTTTATTTCCACTACATAATGAGATATAGACATAAACTTTGGTTTTTCTTATGGACGGCATTTTTGATTTTCAAATATTCGAATTCTACTTATTTTTCTGAATACTTTGACATAGCATATCCTATATCTAAACCAATCAGAAGCTACAAAACTGACAAAAATTGCTTTTTGGCGTTATCAAAGTGTGCCGTGTAAAATAAAATTTGTTGAAACAAATACATATCGACAGGTTAACAATCTGTCGAGCGATCGCTACAGTTTTGCTAATTCATTTTGTTTGATTTACTCTCTAAGATGGCTCAAGCATTCTCAAATTTGGAGAAACAGGCTATTTTTGCGCATACATTCAGCGTAACAAAAATACCACGTGGGCTCAAGCAGAATACTTGAACCTTTATCCAGAAAGGCGACAGCCTTATTCAGTAACTTTTAGGAACTTTTCTCCATTAATTTCAACGTTTGCTAAACCTAATTCTTCTTCACAGTGTTGAATGTTGCCTTTTTTCTTTGAAAATGAACCGTATATCTTCAAATTTCTATTTAAGTTCCTAAAAGTTATTGAATAAGGCTGGGGCCTTTCTGGATAAAGGTTCGAGTATTCTGCTTGAGCCCACGTGGTATTTTTGTTACGCTGAATGTATGCACAAAAATAGCCTGTTTCTCCAAATTTGAGAATGCTTGAGCCATCTTAGAGAGTAAATCAAACAAAATGAATTAGCAAAACTGTAGCGATCGCCCGACAGATTGTTAACCTGTCGATATGTATTTGTTTCAACAAATTTCGTTTTACACGGCACACTTTGATAACGCCAAAAAGCTATTTTTGTCAGTTTTGTAGCTTCTGATTAGTTTAAATATAGGATATGCTATATCAAATTATTCAGAAAAATAAGTAGAATTCGAGTATCTGAAAATCAAAAATGCCGTCCATAAGAAAAACCAAAGTTTATGTCAATATCTCATTATGTAGTGGAAATAAAAAAATTAAACCTACGCCACTGAAAAGCCCTTAAAAAGTTATCAAAAAATGGTTAATGAAATTTTCAAATATCTTCATAAATAAAAAAGTTATGGCCAGTTTTCATAAATGGCATTTTTCACTATTTTCTGAATAAATTCATAGGGTGTCAAAATTCAATTGTTTTTTCGACGGGATGTTAATGAGCCTAATTTTCTGCACTACTTCGCCCATTTAACCGACTTTCTATCTCCACTAATAACAAAGTTACCCATGTTAGCCAACGTTCGGTGAGACACCCTATATAATTTAACTTTTTTTCTTTTTTGTCCTTGGTAATTAATATAAAAATGATTTGTCGGGAAAAAGGACTTTTTAAGTAAACATTTATTTGTTATTTATAGCAAGGGACGAAACGTCGCTATAAATAACAAATAAGTGTTTACTTAAAAAGTCCTTTTTCCCGACAAATAATTTTTATATATAATTTAATTCCCGTTGACTTAGAATCATGTAATTTGGCACGAGTAAAGGAAAAAACCCGAAAATTATAGATTTTTAATTTTATGTGGAATTATTAAAAAATTATAAAATTTGCAAAGAAGCGATCTCCAAGCCCTAAACAAAATACGGACGGTGTAAGAGATCGCGGAGTTTGTTAGAGAGACAGAAGGTAGACGACGGAGATGTTGTTTTGTTAATGCTCAGAAATTAACACAGGCTATTGTTGTGTGAGCCGCTTTTGAGATTTTAATATCCCTTATACCTTTGTATTGTTGTACGTATAGGTAGATACCTATACGCGGATGTACGCCGTTTTATTGTCGAAAAACAAAACCGCGTATGTCGTATTTTTTCTACATGTTCAAATATACATTTTTTTAAAACTATAGTTAATTTACGGAAGAAGATTATAGAAATACGAGAGAGGGTAAACATTTTAGACGCCAAAGTTTTTGCCCGCATGTGTTTACCGACATCTGTTGAAAATCTCTTAAATAAAAAACAATAATTCATTATTAACACACCTTTATTAACCTCACCTGTATGTTCGTTTGTAAGAAATCTTTGAACGTGAAATCCACTCACTTCAAAACGTTAGATTAAACTAAAACTTTGCACACTTATCAAGGACCGATGACAATACAATAATTTAATAAGTTTGTTCAACTATCCAGGACCTTCAGGATAAAAAAAAATGAAAAATTACAGCAAGCAAGCTAACACAATGTACAGTAACGTACGTTGCCTACCTCATAGTTAAAATCAAATATTGTTTTTTAGTCTCATAATTACAATTACAGTTTAAAAAAAACAACACGCTTTTATGAGCCAAAAAATACAAAAAAAACCCGGGTCGCAGCGCCAAAACCCTGCCGACAATATAGTGTATTTGCTTATACAGGCAGTATTGTTTTATTATGCGAACTTATATTGGTTTTTGAGCAAAATTAAAAATTTGACTCCTTAATACAGCCCTTAAAATAACATTTTTTTTCTCAATTGCAATATTATTATCAATCTAACGTCTACACCGAATTAAATACACCCTTCAATAAATAAGTCACTATCTACAAATTAGTGTTTTCAAAAAATGTGCAAGTCCGGTCCTGTTGGGCCGATTTTATTAAAATTTTAGGTACACTTTTTAATTGCTACTAACGGGTTAAATGTCAATTTTGAAACGATTCTGAGAATTTTTTCGGTATTTCGGGGCCCAAAAACATTTTTCAACTCCTAAAAACTACCTTTAAAATGACCCGATTACGCCCATTTTAAATAGGCTTCTGAGAGGGATGGATTTCAATACGTGGGCCAAATTTCGTTAAAATCAATTAACTCTTTCGAAAGTTATTGCCCGTACACACACACACACATATATATATATATATATATATATATATATATATATATATATATATATAAATACATATATATATAAACATTTTTAAAAATGGTGCCAAAGTGTTTAGGAGGTTATGAAACGGCGGGAAATTTTGGTCCGACCCCTAGGTCCCGCCATCCGACCAACGCCAATAGTGTATGTTGCCATATGGCAAATACACTAATAATTTGACAACAAAATTAGCTTTACTACTAGCTATCTACTGAAATTTTCATAATAGCTCTACGTTTACGATTAGCTAGTAAATAAAAAATTGACGTGTATATCTTCACGCACTAGAAACATAATCTTCCATTTTCTCACAAAATAAGAAATAGTTTTGAGAGCATATTATATATGGGCATGCGCTTTGTGATGATGCTAAAAATACGACATAAACGGTTTTCCCTTGTCACCGCAGATGTGCTTTTAGACTTCCACACTTAATTAGTTTTTAGTACGAAATTTTCTCTCTTACTTTTAGCGGTCATTCGCTTAGAACAGGTTGTGCCTTTTTTTACATAGAGGATAATTCTGTAGCTATTTACGTCAAAATACATCCTTCCCCCCGCACGGATCATCTTTGTATGGAAAAAAAAATAATTTCTGCATTCAACGCGAAATTGAAACCTGGGTTCGAGTACTGCCTGTTGAAGATATTTATAATTTCTTTAGGCGGAGTGACTCCGATAGGATATGAAAAAAGCGTGACAGAAGTAATGGTGAACGTATAAAACGACAGGAATACAACCACGGTACTACTATAGAGGAATTATTTAACTTGCTAGTAGATGGCAGTAAAGTATAAATGAAAAGGTGTTTCCTCAGCTAACGATTAATAATAATTTTATCGAAACTGATACAGTAGGTAGTTCTCGCGTTATAACTGTTATAAACAACCACCATAAGTGGAGGATAGTGTGGTCCAGTGGTTAGCGTGTTGGCTTCTTGACCGGATTGTCGTGGGTTCGAATCTTGCCTCTGCTCATATATGTTTTGTAATGTCGTTTAGTTTTAAGTGATTATTTTATTTGATGTAATTAAGACGCTAATGACCTAAGTTGTCGAGCGTCTATAATCAACAATAAATAGACCTTAAGTATAGTGGTTAGTTTTAATTGATGAAATGCACGCCCTGGTCCCTTCCAATTATATTCCTACTTTTAACTATTTCGAAATTAAAACATATATTTGCGCAATAATTTTATAAAACAATGACACAAACAGTCCTTCTTTTGTCTCACGTACAAATAAGTATGCAGCGATTGTATTGCGCAACTTTTAAATGTCAGTAATTTTTCTGCAAGTCAAAGTTTGATATGAGATCTCCGAGGTGCAATATGTGTTTTTCCATCTGTGGCCAAAAGAAAAAAGCGCTTATGTCGAACGAGCTAACGCATGTTTGTAAATGTAACTGCTGAATATTAAATGCAACTTATTTGTAACCATGGAAACTAAATACAAATGTCAAGTTTATAGATCGCTTAACGGTGCGCCGCTTTAAACGCTGTTTCAGTATTACGCGGTTTCTAAAAAAAAAGTTTAGCCTCTATAACGTAAAGTATGGATCAGTTTATGCAAAATGATTCAAATGTTGATAGAAGTTCAAAGGCAAGACGATGTGTCATTGATGCAATATCTTGCTATCGACAACAGCTTGCTGAACGAAACAGAAAAAGGCAAACGACATTAGATGACAAAAAACAAAATATGTCAAATGAGGAACCTTCCTTGTCAGCACAAACATAACTTCTTACTCGAACTTCTATTTGATTTTCATAATTGTTTTATGAACAAAAATCGATTTTAGCACTTAATAAATCTATAACGTAAAAAAAAAATTTAATGATAAATGTTACAGCCCAGGCATTTGATGGCTTATTTAAGAAAAATTATAAAAATTAATATCTTGGTTAAGAACAACTGCAGAGCTAGAATCTAGATGAACGATGTTTTTTTGTTATCTGTTTGAAAGCGTTGGTAGAATACCAAGTAGCCGAGCGGTTCGCCGACATAGGCAACTGTGATCATAAAATGGATAATAACTTTCTTGCATTGCGTACTTTAGAAATATTAATATGGTAAAGTGACCTATTCTTACGTGCCATTAAGTTCTCCATAAGAAAACATAAAATACTAGCCGCCCCCCGTGGCTCCGCCCGCGGTTATAATGAAACACTGCAGCAACAACAGTAGTGGAACCTTCAGCAGGACCTAACAATTTCCAGTTCATAGAAACTGTATTTTAAAAATTAGAATGTGTTAATCATTGACACCCCTGTACTTTCCCCGTTTCCACTCCTTAGAAGACGATTTTAGAATCTCTACTCAACAAAAGAAACATGTCTGCCAAATTTCAAGTCTGACGTAGGCCTAATAGTTCCGAAGATATCGTGATGACCTATCAGTGATATTCATCCCCTATTTTCACCCCCCTTAAGTTTTTATTTTGAGACAAAATGTAGCCTATGTCCTTCTTTAGGATGCAATCTATCTCCTTGCCAAATTTTATCGAAATCTGTTCAGCGGTCTAGGCGTGAAAAAGTAACAGAGTAATTACTTTCGCATTTATACTATTAGTACTAGCTGCTCCCCGCGGTTCATTTCATTTGTTGTTTCATTACTCACGCACTCCATTCGTTCGTTCGAATTTATAATTAATTGTTTCATTACTCACTCACTCCGTTCGTTCGCTTGAATTTATAATTAGTTGTTTCATTACTCACTCACTCCGTTAGTTCACTCGAATTTATAATTAATAGCCGCTCTCCACGGCTTCGCCTGCGATTGTAATGAAACACGACAGCTACAACAATAGTGAAAACTTCAGCAGAACCAACAGCTAAACGTAAATTATTTCAATAAAAAAATTATTAAGTTAAAATAAATTTCAAAAAATATTTTACAGACAATGGTTTTCTTTTGCACTAAAAACTAGAAAATAATTTTGATCAGAATAATTTTAAACATTAATTAAAAAATTTATAATTACATGCAAATTATTTGATATTTGATATCAGAATGTTTCAGAGTTTGTTGTTGGTAACCAAGGCAACCAGCAACTTGTCCATGGCCAGTTATATCATAGAATATAATAGACTATGGACAAGTTTTCTGATAGTCCCGCAGGAATCTAACGTTTTTCCGGGATAAAAAGTATATTATTATTATTAAATCCAGGTAATAAACCGTGTGCCAAATTTCATCTAAATCTGTTCAGCCGTTTTTGCGTGATAAGGTAACAAACAGACAAACAAACAAACAAATTCACATTCGCATTTATAATATTAGTAAGGATGGCTAGATACTTCATCCTCTATTTCACCCCCTTCAGTTTGCTTTTTTACACAAAAGGTAGCCTATGTACTTCCAAAAAATGCAATCTGTCTCCTTGCCAAATTTTATCGCAACCTGTTCAACGGTTTAGGTGGGAAAAGGTAACAGACACACAGACTTTCGTATTTATAATATTAGAAGTATGGATTAGGAATTGATTTATGATTGTAATATCGTCTGAATTTGATGATTAGACTCTAAAAACCTTAGTTGTCGAGCGGCTATAATTACACTAAATAAAAATCCAATTAACTACAGACACGTAGACAAATTGCCAATAAAATCAAAAATATTCCGTGCGAAAAAATCGCAATGCACAAGAACACTGCAATTTCATCGCTTCTAGTATATCTATTTTGCATATTAAATAACGGATAACGGGACAATATTCGCTTGAATTACAATAATTGAAAAATTAATTTTTGCTTCTAGCACCTTTATACTATGCAGCAATAGTAGGAGAGCTGTTAGACATTTTTGGGTAGGTATTTGAGGCACTGTGAAAATTTCTAATATTCGAATACAAAAACAAAGACCTGACTGAAGGGTAGCGAGGCTCAAGCAACCCTCAAATTTTTAAATTAGTAAATTTTCTTTGCAATAAAAAGCCCTTGAGGCATTTTGAAATTTTAATACCTTGGTATTTAAGAAGTTGAAAAACAAAAAAGCCAAATTTCTAAATCGAGTCTAAAACTTAGCCAGGTGTCTGCAAAATTATATTTAAAAAAAAAATTTAAATATATTTGAGACACATTGAAATTTAAACAGAATAATACTGGTAACTAAAAATAGATACATTCAAAAAAACAGATCATTATGGTGGGACATTCTACCTGCCAGGTGATCAAAATTTGAGGGTCGATAAAGCCGCAGCCGGGTCTGTGTTTTTGTATTCGGATATTACTATAGAGTTATTCATAAACATTATAATAGCTATCGTTTGCTATAATTGTTAAGAGACATCCATTGTTGCAATGCTATATTAAAAAAAACATTTTTCAAACACGTCACCGTCGGGACTTAAACCCGAATCTTTTCACTTTCGCGGCGGAATGAGTTATCAATTACTCTACGGTGCAAACAATTCAACATTTAATCCTTCATAATAAAGCAATTTTCAACACTAAATTCACTACATGAGAGCCGCGAAAGTGGAAAGATTCGGGTTTAAGTCCCGACGGTGACGTGTTTGAAAAATGTTTTTTTTAATATAGCATTGCAACAATGGATGTCTCTTAACAATTATAGCAGACAATAGCTATTATAATGTTTATGAATTTAGTCGAGTACGAAGCTATAGCGTGTGTATATTTACTAATATAGAGTTATTGTACAAATTTTCACAGGGCCTCAAATACCTACCCAAAAATGTCTAATAGCTCTCGGATATAACGGCATAGTATACGTGGCGCAGTGGTGAGTCTATAATGGATAGGTAGTGAGGCAAGTGGTAACCTATTATATTCTACCACAAAGCGGCGCGCAACGCAACTAATTTAATCTGCGCCGATGCATATTGTGCACTCTTATGAAGAAAGCCGTGTGAATTAGACGGGATGCATCCCGCGGCAGAATTGCATCATACTATCTATATGTTACAGTCATTGTCCGAATTTAATATTGAAGTGGTGAGCAAAGTCGTGAAGAGAAGCGGCGAGCAACAAGGAAGAAAACACATTTTCTGACAAATTCCGTCGACCAGGAACTTTTCCGAGATCATCAAAAAATACAAAAACAAAAAGTTCTTGGTCGACGGAATTTGTCAGAAAATGTGTTTTCTATGATTTTTAGACCCTCCAAATGCTAAAAAAACATTTTCAGACATCGCGACCACTAGTATTGAATATCAATACGGGATTTCCATTTAAAAAGCGCTCTAGCGCGCTCCGGCCTAACGGCAGAAAATAATATGAGGAACAAGTTGGAGAGGGGGACTCGAACTACCTACACACGCTTATTGGATCATCTCACACGACCATTTTTTGTCGCGGGCTTTGTAACTATGTGTGCATGTAAAATGCACTTACGTTCCGGAAATCTCTAATTTCCATGTAAAATCTTATTCAATCTGATGGTAATGCTTCAAAATAAACTAAACGTATTTACCATTTTTCTCATATGCGTTTTTACAATTTATTTTATCTAAATAAGTTATTTAAATTCAGATAAAACGAGAAAATTAACATAAATTTTATACAAATTGTTGTACCTATAGGAAAAAATAAATTTGAAAAAAATTTTTGAGCAAGCCTTTGCCAGTATTTTAACATAAGTCTGTAAAGAAAAAACTACAAAATGCTAATTTGCCCTCTCGTAATTCAAAATCTCGTGACGTGTTGTAAAGAAATATTGACGAATATCACGTTTTATGATTCAATTTTTAGGACATAAATATATGTTTTGAAGTTTTTAAGCAGGTAAACAGGTTACTGCTTAATATTAACTAATAAAAACAGTAATAAATTGAATTTTGCGACCACAGTTCTAAATTTCCCAAGAGCATATTTTATTAGCCACTTTAGCGTCATAGCAAACAGTTTTGTTACAATATTATTAACAATAAATAGGTATATAAATTCATGGTATAACTATTGATTGACGATTATATTATAGGCATGTGTTATAGATAATCGACGGTCGACTGTAGTCGCAATGCGTGGTTTGCGGCTAAAGCTATATCGGGCACCGATCGCGGTGGCGTGGTTTAAATGGCATTGTTGTGATGCCGCAGAATTCAACGCATGCCATATTGAACATTTTGTGCAAAGGCGCCACTGCGTAAATATTCACTTGCTTTATTACATTGCTACCGTTTACTGTTTTACAGGCCCGTATTGACACACATTTTAACACGCTTTTTTTAGCTTCACCAGTATATGTTTGTTTGCAATGGAATATTCGAACGTGAAATTCACCTACTTCAAAACGTCAGATTAAGACCGATGACAATACAATAATTTAATAAGTTTGTCCCATTATCCTGACCAGGACCTTCAGGATAAAAACACTTCAAAAATTACAGCAAGCAAGCTAACACGCTGTACAGTGACGTACGTTGAGTTGTCCACCTCATAGTCAACTATAATATTGTTTTTTAGTCTTATAATTATAATTAGAATTTAAAAAACTAAAACAATACGCTTTTATAAACTAAAAATACAAAATAATTTGCCAACAAAATTAGCTTTACTTTAAAAAGCGTGTAGTGCTTAATATCGGTAATAAATTTTTCATTTACTAGTTAATTGTAAACGTAGAACTATTATGAAAATTTATACCCCACGCTTTTTACAATACGTAAAGCAAATTTTGTCGTCAAATTATTTTGCACGTGTTGTTTTATTTTTTGTTTTAATTTGTACGAAACCCCTTAAAACTACGTTAGTATAGTAAAAAAAAGTTTTGTGTCCATAATTGTGGAAATAGGGGCACAACAAATGTGTAAATCCTAAGAAGTTCTCAATTAAAGTGAAACAAACAAATGAAGTTAATACGGACCTGAACTATGCACTGTTCATACATAAAGGCCGGTTCGAGGTTGTATTAGGCGTCCATCACGCGTAAACAACGCCCGAAATACGATTATCGGATCATCTAACACGGTGCTATGATATAAGCGAATGCATTTATACCACCTATACAATAATATTATATCCAGTGTATCAGTTCGATCTGCCCAGGCTTTTAAGTTTGTTCGAAGCGGTTGAAATTGAACGAAATGTATCAATATTCGAATAGGATAAATCAAATGAATTCCGTTTGCCTGAATCGTGTTCACACAGACGCAAAAATATATTTTTTGGGTTCGGGGGACCTCAAAACGAAAAAATCATCATATATATTAATACGCTAAGGTTAAGATGTTTGCCTCCCTTTTTTGAAAAAACCACACAATTGCTCCACATAAATTTTATATCATTTTATAGATAATTGCTTGCTCTACCGACATCAACAACTAAAAAATCTATTATTGCTTTTGTTTTTGCGAAATAATTAAAAACATTTATTCAGTATATGCAGCAATGCTGCCATCTGACTTTGAAACAACGTCAACATGATTGACGGTCGGTAATTTTTTTTTGTTTAATTTTTAATCAAAATTCACGTATACATACTTTTCGTATGGCGGCGCGTCAGCTCAACGTTTTCGATACTTGAGCCTCTATATGACAGTTTTAGAAAAATATTTTCTTTTACCGTCACTGAGCTTCGTAATGTAATACAACACAAAGAAGAAAGTTATAAAGAGTGTGAGAAATTAGAAACGAATTTTAGTGCGAATTATTTGCACGGGTACCGCTAGTATTGTATAATTCTGAAAAGTAAATCGCGACTTAAATTAGTACCATTCGTCACTGTATACAGTTGGAATGGTAAAATATAGCGCTAGCTTTGCGACTTATAGTTCTAAATAATTATTATGTTATATTACTTTCATGCTGGGTTGCACAAAACATTGTCAAAAAATTGGATTTGACAGTGACCATAGCTTGTGATAATATAATTACAGTTTTAATACATGTAAGAGCAATCTAATGTCGTATTCAAACTCTTTGTCATGTACAACATTAGATTGTATTCACACAAAAATAAATGCTTGATCTATACAGAAAAGGATCCAAACTTTGATTAAAATGCGTAGAGGAATGTCGTTTCGAAGAAAAAACTATGCAAAAAGCTATGTTAAATTCACGTATACACATAGTTTAAAAAATATCATTTCGATCGATCATTTATTTTTCGAAAGAATCGAATTAAAATTCTACAACGCTTCTCTCATAGAGAAATATGTGTGTTCACAATCTAAGGTCATTGTCAAATCAAAATTTTTGACAAAGCCTTCTGCAGTCCAGCACTAAGCTGGGTTGCAGAAAGGATTGTAAATAATTTGATTTGACAATGACCTTAGATTGTGAACACATATATTTCTCCATAAGAAAAGCATTGTAGAATTTTAATTCGATTCTGTTCGAAAAATAATTAATCGATTGAAATGATATTTCTTCTAAACTGTGTATACGTGTATTTAACATAGTTTTTTGCATAATTTTTAGCTCGGAACGACATTTTTCTGCGCATTTTAATCAAAATTTGATTTGAAAAAAGAACTTTTTCTGTATAGATCCATCATTTGTTTTTGTTTGAATAGGTACAATCTAATGTTGCACGTGACAAGGAGTTTGAATACGACATTAGACTGCTCTTGCATATATAAAAACTACAAATATATTATCACAATCTAAGGTCATTGTCAAATCAAATTATTTGGCAATTCTTTCTGCACCCCAGCATTAGCATCTCAAATGTCAATATTTTTGAAGTTGGAATGGTCCTGTCACCCAATTGGCTGGAATTTTTAAACTGGAGCACAATACCAAACACCCAACTTTCAGTACATACCGCGTTTCTTTTGAAAACAAATGAAACACAATCAAAACAGCTGAACTGAATCGGATGTCTTGGAACGATTCGCGTTGAGAATCAACGTATGCCATGGATAAACAACAATAGGTGTAATATTGAGAGGATCACACGGCACTAGAGAAGTCAACGCTGCGTCACTAACGCGCTTTTACGTTGCCGGTAAAGCGCGCGCGTGTTGTATTCGATTTATGCAAATCACTGTTTACATCAACCGACGTTATACTGTATTTATATACTTACGTTTATAAACATTACAATGGATTTATAACCGCAATCCTTCTGACGCCCCGTCGTCAAAACATTCCTACTTAAATGGTTACAGAAGCTTGAATTCTTTAAACTAAATATGACTTGGTACTAGGCCCGGCGTTGGATTTACACTAGGGGCTAGTAGCCAGCGCGACAAATTTCCAGTGGCGGAAAAATTTGGAACATGAGAAATGTTTTCACGTTACAGAAAAATTTTCGAAAAGTGTGATCGTGTTCAAAACATTCATAAGTAAAATACTTTTTCTCTTTAATATTAAGAATGTGTGTAAAATTATAAACACTGCAGTTTTATTTACAAAATTGTGAAAAAAAAATCGCGTCTAGAATTTTACACACATTTTTAGTAAAGGGAATAAGTAGTTATCTTGTTAACAATTTTGGGTCGATTACAATTTGTTTGACATTATCATTATTTTAGTTCAAATTGCGCGCTGCAAAATGCACAAAGTTTGCAAATGAAAAATTCAGACGCGCTTGCTTCTGAAAACACGTACGTATAATATCTCGCAATCGGTTTGTTTGTTTATTTGTGATTTTTAATACGAAAAAGAATGTTTTTTGTGTAGGTAATTATCCCGTTTAAATAAAAAGATTTTTGACGATAAATGAATCATTTAATTTATTTGAAAATTGTATAGCGCTTTAGGTAATGGGGCGGCGTTTTTCACAGTGCCCCAGGGCCTCACCTGGATATGTTTTTCAGAATCGTTGCCTCACCTGGAAATATTTTTTAGATTCACCTGGATATATTTTAATAATAATAACAATTTTTCAATATTTTTGAGTTTTAAAACAATTTTCAAACCCCTAAAAATACTCTTTAAAATAATACAATTGAGTACGTTTTAAATAGACTTCGTGCAGTGCTGGAATCCAACATGTGAATCAAATTTCATCAAAATCAATTTAATCTTTCGAAAGTTTTTGCCCGTACATATAAATACATATTATATAAACATTTCCAAAAATTGTGCCAAATTTAAACTTTAATAATAGAAAACAGTATCACGGGTAATTGGAATAAAAATAAATCAATTTAAACACTCATTGATTGCAACGTTTCGTCTTTTATTTAATTAAGACTTTTTCAAGCTCTCAATATGCTTAAATGATAATATTGAGAGCTTGAAAAAGTCTTAATTAAATAAAAGACGAAACGTTGCAATCAATGAGTGTTTAAATTGATTTATTTTTATTTCAATTACCCGTGATACTGTTTTCTATTATAACATATATCTGGAATTGAACTTTAAAGATTAAACTTTAATTTTATACATAAAATTAAATTTAAACTAAATGTGACTTGGTACTAACTTGGACTGTTAGTACCAAGTCACATTTAGTTTGAAGGTGACAAGAGGTCCTGCTTTTGGTGGGACAGTACCGATTTTTAATAATTTGTCCCGCGGCGTCTTAAAAAAGTCCCGTTTTTGGAAAGAATGCATGATCAGCCATGGAACAGCGGGAGAACGGGAAGGGAATATACGGTTTTCGGAGACCATGTGGTCATTTAGCCAGAATATAAAGATTATTTTTAAAAAGTGATATGTTCATAAAAACTGCTTAAAAACAAATTACATATATACATAACACTCGGTTCAAACATCCACTTAAAACCGACCAATGCAATCTAGAAATGGTACGTCGAGGAGTAAACAATGCCAACAATTTACCAGAAAATATTAGGAATATAATTGATGATCATCACTAAGAAAACAGTTTAAAACTTTTTACTAGAAAATTATTTTTATAACTTAAAAGATTATCTCTAAATTACTATATACTGAACGCAATTTTTGTATTATATACTTCTGTATTAGTAGTTCTTTTAACAACGGATTTTATTATTATTGTTAATTTTATAATATTAAATATACGGTTCAAAAACACCATATATTTTACATACTTTCCTGTCATAATGTAAATTCAAAAACATATTCTTATGTCTATATGTAAATAAATAAATAGCTAAAATTGATAAATAATTAATGTACTCACAAATTGTACGAAGATTCTGGGCTGATGTTCTCTGCTGGCTGTAGCCTATCTCCACAGGTGTATTAAGTGTCCATTGCAGGTAGTTTCAGCGACCAAAGTTTTTATAAATTTCAATTTTTACAAACGTCACAACTTAATTAATGTCACTAAGAAACATTAATTAATATTCGAATTGTTTATATTAACACAAATTAAAACAAAGCAAATCACACGGTGTTCCGATGACAGATGAACCCAACTGCAATGTGACCAACTTAAGAAAGACACTACATTGCAGTGATATCTGCCTGCAGGCATATCCCACAGGTGACTCTAATCATAACATTATTAACAAAAACTAACCATATTTGGCGATTAACATTTTCAGTCAAAATCCCGATTTTAACAAAAATCACAGCTGAAATAATATCACAAATGTCACAAAGAGTTAAACACGTTATTCAATATTTTATTTTGTTTATATAGCACAATTTTACCATTAAAACCAAATAATTCAGGCACTGATAAAAGCTACACATACAGATGACAGCCGCTGCTGTTTTTTTTTATTAGCTCAGCACCCATCTAAACCACACAATTTTACTCTTTGCAGTCATATAGATGATTATAGTCGTTATAAAAGTATTACTGACTATCAAAATAATATTACTAGCGGTTTGCCCACGACTTAGTCCGCGTGGTATAGTAGATATATTATTGTACCCGGTTAAATTCTTTCTTATAAAATCCACCCCCACCCCGTTCGGGTACTGTGATCAAAAGACCGTCGAACATGTATTTCCTTTTTTGTAACTTAAATAATTTTAGAGATACTGCGAATCCTTTATGAAGGTTACCATCACCCTGATCACTCCTAGAAAGGTTATTTTTCCAATAAAATGTAGCCTAGATGACCCCTGGCATAATCCTTTACCTGTCTATGAAATGTCATCACAATCGGCTCAGCCATTTCAAAGATTAGTCCGAACAGACAGAACAAACTGACTGAAAACTGAAAATTCGCTCTAGGAATCTTTAAAATTGTATAGTTACAGACTACGTTACGATTTTATTTATTTGTCTTAATTGAACTAACTTGTGTACAATTCATTAAAAAAGCAACTCTCGCAGTATGTGGACTTTGTAATCCATTGGCTATATATACAAACACATCAATCATTACTTCTGTAAAGAGTGTTGTATTGAACTAAGTTTGGAATTGTCGATTTTATTTATATATATAGATGAAAAGTGTATATATAATAAAGTTTATTAATGATCAAAATACATACGTACATAGGTATACTGGAGCAAACATTATTTACTTAACTATTACACGAACTGAAATAAATTAATCAAGTCGGCTAAGACTCGTCGCTAATAGTTCCAATTAGTGGCGAAACAGTGACAGCGGCATTAACGCCCCACCGTAATATTATACACAAGTGACAAATGTATGTACAAGTAATTTATGTCTTCTTGGATTCCCTCCGTCAGCCGCCGATCGGGAGTCAAAGGATGCGGGAATTGCCCAGCAAGTATATTCGAGAGCTTTTCCTTAAGTCATTTCTCATGCGCTTTACTCATTTCAATCGTTAGTTTCCACTCTTCTAGGAACAACTGTCTGCGGTTGAAATCTCTACGATTGAACTGTCGTTCGGTTGAAATGTCGTTCGGTTGAACTGTCGTACGTTTAAACTGTCTGCGGTTGAACTGTCGTTCGATTGAAATGTCTACGGTTGAACTGTTGTTCGTTTGAACTGTCGTTCGGTAGAACTGTCGTTCGGCTGAACTGTCGTTCGGTTGAACTGTCGTACGTTTAAACTGTCTGCGGTTGAACTGTCGTTCGATGAAATTCCTCCAGTTGAACTGTCCGCGGTTGAACTGACTGCGGTTGAACTATCTGCGGTTGAACTGTCTGCGGTTGAACTGTCTGCAGTTGAACTGTCTGCAGTTGAACTGTCTGCAGTTGAACTGTCATCAGTTGAACTGTCAGCAGTTGAACTGTCTGCAGTTGAATTGTCATCAGTTGAACTGTCAGCATTTGAACTGTCAGCAGTTGAACTGTCTGCGGTTGAATTCAGTCTCCGATAAATAACCTTGGTTCTCTAAATACAGGAGGTAAATGTCGAATCAAAATTGTATTGTAAATGTAATAAATAAATTCAGTATCAATTTCTTTTTACAAGAACGACTTCATTCCTTCTAGCTATAAAGAATGATTTTCTTAAGACCTAAGATTCTGTCTGCAATGATGTTTTCCAGAATGGCTTATGAGAAACTAAATAGTGCAATATGTCCCATCCCTAGTTTAGATAGTTAATACAATTTCCTTTTCTCGTATTTACGCATCTTACGTTCGTACATCTGATAGAAAAAAAGCAGCTGTAGTATCGGGCAATTTTTTATTTATAATTTTAGTACCTAGCCAATAATTTAGAAGTTCAAAGTATTATGTAACATTGTTATTTCTTTTATTTGTATTTTATTAGGCGTTGCCGCCAAAATTTTAGGAGACGACGTTTTAATTTTTTTATAAATACTTTAAACGTTCATAAAGAAAAATTAGAATAGTTTTTAAGATTCCGTATTTATTTATATTTTTAAAACTATGATCTGGCTCATTGTTTGATATTATAATCATATATATAATAAAATCATAACCCTTCCTTTTAGCTTTGCCGTAGTTCGCAAAAAAATTGAACTGAACCGATTCTGTCCACTTACATCTTTGTATCTCTTAGAATTTTATGCTGCTATTCTGTATGGTCAATATAAGAACTTACAGTGCTGTTAATTTTTGTCACATTTAACATCACATAAGTCAAAGTGAGACAGAAATTTTTTAACATTGAGCATACAGATTAGCGCCAATAGGCGTTTTTAGTGACTTTTCTCGAAAAAATAACTTCCAACTAAAAAGATTATCAACGTAAGAGTATATTGTTAATCGATTTCTTGTAATTGTTAGCCAATGCTGATGCTAATTCGCATAGTGGAACAATTTTGCCTGCCAATTGTAAAATGGTGTACTTCTCTTGTTATCATTAATAACTCCCCTTAATTCAATGGCATTACTGACAACATCCCTTCAAGAATCCGAAGAAAAAATAAACCAATCTAACATATGAGACAAAACCGCAAAGCTGTGAAAAATTAATGAAATTACAGTTTTTAACAGACAGATTACAAACTTCACTAATAACTTAAAAAACGATCTTGACAAACAGACGGACAACGAAGGGATCCTATAAGGGTTCCTTTTTTCGTTTTGAGGTACGGAACACTAAAAAAAAACCCGGGTCGCAGTGCCAAAACCCTGCCGACAATATAGTGTATTTGCTAATACAGGCAGTGTTGCGGCTTTATTATGCGAATTTAAGTTGGTTTTTGGGCAAAATAAAAAATGTGACTCCTTAATACACCCCTTAAAATAACATTTTTTTTCTTAATCGCAATATTATTATCAATCGAACCTCTATACCAAATTATATAAACCCTTCAGTAAATAATTCACTATCTGCAAACTAGTATTTTCAAAAAATTTGTAAATCCGGTTCTGTCGGACCAATTTTTTTAAAATTTTAGGGACACTTTTTAATTACTACCAGAGGGTTAAATTTGAATTTTGAAACAATTCGGAGAATTTTTTCGGTATTTTGGGGCCCAGAAACATTTTTCAACCCCTAAAAACTACCCTTAAAATGGTCCGATGGGGTCCATTTTAAATAGGGTTCTTGCGGTGATGGATTCCAACATGTGAGCAAAATTTCGTTAAAATCAATTAACTCTTTCGAGAGTTATAGCGCACACACACACACACACACACACACACACACACACATATATATATATATATATATATATATATATATAAACATTTTTAAAAATGGTACCAAAGTGTTTAGGAGGTTATGAAACGTCGAGAAATTTTGGTCCGACCCCTAGGTCCCGCCATCCGACCAACGCCAATAGTGTATGTTGCCATATGGCAATTACACTAACAAGCTAAACGTGATTAAATATTCACTCAGAGCTGCGAAGCATGCAACAATCTACGTTTCTATTTGTCTGTCCTTCCAGGTCCTTCAAAAGACCCATATTGAAACTTGGCATATACAGTAAGACCTCATTAAACGCCGTTTCAGTATTACGTGGTTCCTAAAAAAAGTTTAGCCACTATAACGTAAATTATGCATCAGTTTATACAAAATGATTCAAATCTTGATATAAATTATAAGTTCAAAGGCAAGACGAAGTGTCATTGATACAATATATCTTGCTATCGACAACAGCTTGCTGAACGAAACAGAAAAAGGCGAACGACAATACATGACTTCTTCACAAAAACCAAAATATGTCAAATGAGGAATCTTTCTCATCACAAACATAATTTCTTACTCGAACCTTTATTTGATCTTCATAAATGTTTTATAAACAAAAATCGATATTAGCTTTTAACAACATTAAATGCAATTTTTTATGAATCGTGTTTACATTTTCGAAAGTCACGTAACTGTCAACCCCGCGTTAGCAATATGCGCAGAATAACACGGTCGATTAAAGTAATTGTGAGAGCTGATAAACGAAAAGGATTTTGTTCAATCAATTGTCACGATAAATCCGCCAGAAGCCCTTGCAGATTAGAACAAATGCCGTATCGTCTCCCCTGTGAATTGCAAGTACCTTCCGATATCTACCCGCTGTAGTATAGTAGTGCAACGTGAAGACACCACTGCCATAAAGCATGGAGACAGTGCAATGGTTTAAAATAAAGGCCTGGTTACATAATGCATTAAATTTTGAAAATAAGTCTATAATCAAGTTAAATTTTAGACCGTAAAAAATTGAAATTTCATAATTTAAGCTTCACAATGATTTTTTAATCATCTATATATAATTAATTTTATTACCCTTAATTAAATAAATTAGATTGAAAGTCAACTAATTATAACATTTGAAGTTATATTAAGAACTTCTCAAAATCGGGATGTTCTATATTTGTGAATAAAATGTCTAATAAATATTTCGAGTATATCTGGTGACAAAAAATATAATTAATTATTTAAACTCAATATTGGATAGGATTTTTTATACAGTAATAAGTCACCACACAAAGGTATATTTAGAGTACATGTATATTATATAATAATAGAACATATTCATTAAACACATGTCCTGCAAACAGCAATACACAAGTAATCGTTTATTTCCGATGCGAATGGTCTAAATTAGTCATCGAAATAATTAAAAAAAAGGAGACAAGTGCGAGGTGACCTCGCGTGGGAGGGTTCCGTACGTATTGAAAGGCTTGTCACGTTCAGAGCATAGACTTCTTGTAGGTTTTCCTATAATCTATAAGTAAAGAACTATTTTCTGTATTTTTTCAAAATTTTAGGCTCAGTAGTTTTGGGATAAGGGAGGGGAATGGTCAATTTTCATCTTTTTTCTTAAATAACTTTAAAACTATTTGTTTCAAAATAATTAAAAAATATATTTGCGGTTCTTACTACAAGCCCTTTCATTTGATATGTCACAAGGTACAGTTTGCAAAACTTTATTTTTTAATTTCCTAATTTACCCCCCCCCCCCCAAATGACCCCAATATTCAAAATTCATTTATTTAAATTTCAACTCAATCGGTCCAGTAGTTTCGGAGCAAATTGGCTGTGACAGACGGACAGACAGACAGACACACAAGTGATCCTATAAGGGTTCCGTTTTTTTCGGACGTACTGAACCCTGAAAAAGGCAAAATAATATTTTATAAAACTTAGGTCGAATGAATTTTATTACACGAGTGTATGACATTATGACTCCTTCGTCTCGTTGTTACTTTCTTTCGGCTCGCTGATATAGTTGGCGTGCGAGTTATTCCACAGAGCTTAGTTGTTAGGCTTTTTGCCTTAAAATCGAAGCCGAAAGTACGTACTTTCGACCGGGTATAAAGAAAAAATATTTAGGACGGTCTTAGGCCATCGAATCAACTACGGTTGCCAGGTCGCCAAACCCAAAAGCCGAACAGACCAATCAGTTTGGCCGGACTTTTGGGTTAAAAAGCCGGACACCCTACATTATTGAGGATTTTTTTCTCAGTATTAATAGGTACGACAAAAAAAAATTATGTAGAATCAAGCTTTTTTGATTATTGTCATAAATCTTGTTAAATTCTAATGAAAAATAAAATAAATCCAAATAATGTATTTTCTATCAGTCAAATAAAGCCATCAGTCAAAATTAAATTCTATAAAAAGCCAGACACCGTTTAATTTTGGCCGGACACGCAAAGCTTAACTATGTCCTGCTTTATCCGGACGCCTGGTAACCCTAGATACAACTATGTTTAAAACGCGACAGTTAGCTCGCTAAGAACATGACGGTCGCATGCACACTTCGAGGTGAACATCGTCAAATCGAACAGTTTCGTTCGTACACAGCTACGTTCATATCGGTGCATGGTGGGAAGGTACGGTATAATACAAGGTATACGAGAACGGCGGCAGACAATACCACGTGCGGTTATACATACATAACCACATGTATAAACCTATTCAATAGCCCCCTCGTAGATTACGTAACGCAAGGCGTTTCACCCACAACATACGACAGAAATTGGAAAACTCGCTACATGAAGACGCTACACGAGCCCATAATTCACGTCCACACGTAGCGTAAAACTGCCACCGAGTGCTCCGCTACGAGAGAGAGTAGGGGTAGTCAACACTAACTTAAAGTAACTGGTCCCTCAGATTGTAAAATATGCTCTCGAGAAACTTCGAACTGTGGTCGCAAGATTCATTATATTACTGTTTTTAGTGTATTTGCCATATGGCAACATACACTATTGGCATCGGTCGGATGGCGGGACCTAGGGGTCGGACCAAAATTTCTCGACGTTTCATAACCTCCTAAACATTTTGCCACCATTTTTAATAATGTTTATATATATATATATATATATATTATAGAATGCTAATTCCCGTCGTAAAAGCGAGGTCTAGAGTACCCGGATCCATAGCGACAACTCCCGTAACTCTAGGACAACATTTGGCTTCAAAAATTGAAAAATAAAAATTTGAGCGTGTATGACCCCCTTTAGTGTTTGAATTTCATTATACATACGAATGCAACCCCAAATCGTTATTGTTTTTAAAGAAAATAAAAGAAATCGTTTATTACTAAACAACAGTCAAGGTTACAGAATTTAGTTTTTATAGAAAAAAAAGTATAACAGCTGAGGATGATAAATTTTATATTATAAAAATTTGTGTATAATGACGCGAACTTGCATTGAAAAAGGGAGACATTGGTTTCAAATCGCTCGTTGTGAAACAGAGAATCTATATTTTGTGTAGCCAGAGATAGATAGTTGAGGATATACGTCGCAGCGTGCATGTTTCGAACTTGTTTTGAATTCGCGTATTTTGTCTTGAATGTTTATGAACGACAGTCATTCAGCGGCCTGGGTGCCGGTCTGATCGACACGAACGTTGAAATATTTTAACACAGCAAATAAAATGATATATTATTATCGCCAATAATCAATTATTTATCTCGTAAATTTCGATTGTTATTATCTGTCGCTAACCTGGAGGTGTATCGTTCTAGTTGCCGTTATTGACTCCAGTTTTATCGTACCTATCCAGAGATTCTATCCCGTTTATCGTAATTCCCGTATTTTCCTGGATTTCTGGATTTTTGTATAAATTCGATTGTTATTGATTGTTGTGATTGCTGTTAGGAAGTGTAGCTTTCCGTGTTGCCCATTATATACCTGGATTTAGGAGCGTTTTTCGAATAGGGAATATTTACCGTGAATTATTCATCAAGGATCTTTTAGATTTTCGTACTTGTGTGGATCTGGATTCTGGAATACAGGAATACATTCCACAGTTTTCTAAAACTGTGTTATAATTCTACTTTACTTCGAACATTCCTGTGCATCGGTTCCGTTTTGAATAAAATTTATTTGGCGATCTATTCCAGACTGTCCTGTCGGATTAAATAAAATTTCAGTTCGGGATTTAGGACCGAGAAAATATTCAAGGAATGTGCATTAAGTTCAGTTAAGCCACCATTCTACATGGTGTCTACCTTTAAGAATTATTACGTGATTTTGCACAATCTCTAACCTGCCAGGGTTATCCCGTTGGATTCAGCTTTAAGTTTTTCCAGGATTTGTTGCCTACAGTTTATTGATTTGGTACCTGCATTCCTTATACGTTACGATCTTACGGTTAATTACCGGATTTATAATTGGATGGTTGTTACGGTTATCCCAACCAAGATTAACGTCCCCGTGACGACGCCGACGTCATATACAGGGTGTTCACAAAATTATGTGTTTACTTTTGCTGTGTTTTTGTTTTTTATTTCTTTGTGTCGTTTACGCATATCTTAATCAGGATTTATTCCAGTGACGCCAGAGATCCTATATACAGGGTGTACGAAAATTTGCGGATTAATTATCGCCCTGTGAACTGTTTCTATTTATCGCAACCCAATCTTAAGTGTATCTTGACGCTAAGAATTTAAGATACTGGGTGTCCGATAATTCCCGGATCAAGTATTCAGTAAGATATGTGTTTGCGCTCTAGTCAAAAGTTTTTAACGTGTTATTGATATTGTTTCGTTTACCGCGTCTGGTGTCTTGCCCTTCCAGGGTTGTAGTTGAATCATTTGGGTCTAAGCCTCCTAGTCTGGACTATCTAGGTGTGGCTATTTACGATTCGTGTCTTGGCGCCCTGGTAACTCAGTCGGAGAATACGTAAATTTTTTGAATATCAGAACCGATTTTGGTCAGCTACGTGTTTTCGTGTCTTGTGATTGTTAATTTTCCGAGTGGTAGGTGGTAGGATTGTTCTGGCCGTTTTATGGTTATTCCGTTGGGATGTTTTTTTGAGAACTCATTATTTTGTGCTGTCTTTTGTGTCGTGTGGTAGGTGGTGGATTTTTAAGCGCCTTTTAAGGCATTTTGTTAAATATAGTCTATTCGCGTTTCGTATTGTGTTTGGATATTTTTTATGGATTATTTTCTAAAATTTTTTAAACTAACCCCCGGCCCAGCGCCAGCTGAAGCTAGCCGCGCAACCGATTAAATTCGGATTCAGTTTAAATGGTTCTTCGGTGCTACAAATGAAAGATATTAACCCTACATCAAGTTTTATTGAACTTAGAATAATTTCGAATAAATTCGAATATCTCCGAATACTTTCGAACAACGCCGAACGACGCCTATAAATTGGCGCCTGCCAACGTGGGGCCTTTTGTTTTTTTGTTGTTTCGCTCAGCGGGGCCTTTCGTTTTCTTTTTCGGCCTTTCGTTTTCTTTTCCGGCCTTTTGTTTTTTGTTGTTTCGCTCAGCGATGCCTTATGTTTTTTTGTTGTTTCGCTTAGCGATGCCTTCGTCTTATGAATTGAAGCGTTATTTTTTATTTTGGGGTTATAAATTGACGCATAGCAGTGTGGGTCTGATTTTCTTAAATTTTTTCGATTGTTCGATTTACCTTTCGATTTCCGATTTTCAAATTATTAGCAGTTATCGTTCCGACTATTTTGGTTGCAGTTAAGAATTTTTTGCGGTTCTTGTAGAAGTAAAATGGCAACGTTTTCGTGGAATTTGACAATAGGTTCGTTTACCCTACGAATTATCTTTCGCTATAGTCTGCGTATTAATACCGATAATTATGTTTCGATTTTGTTTCGATTTTTCGCTTCCTTCAGTATCGAAGAATACTTTCGCAACTTGTTAAGTGATGTTTCATTTGTGAAGTTCGGTGATTGGTGGTTTTCAATTGAAACTCAGAGTTTTTAGTTTGTCAAATGATGAAGAAACAGTAAATGGGTTGGCGTTATTTTGAATTAGTTAACGAATCACAGTAAGCCCACTAGTGAAGCTTTGAGTCCGTTACAGGGATTTATACTCAATGTCCAATTCATGTTGTGTGTGCTAGGGCTGTGCAAACTTTAGTCCGGTCATTTTTGAAAATTTTTGAGGCCGTTTTGGGATTTAAACTCAAATTATTTATTTCATAAAATGTTTTTTCAACTATAGTCTAAATGAATTCAACACCTCAGTCAGTCAAGAATTCGTTGGGTAACGTATGGTTCGGCACTGGATATTCTGACTTGGTTTTGGGTCCGCAAGGGATTTTTATCTCAACTCCTCTTTAGATGTTCCTTTGTTTTGAATAGTTCGCTATTCTGAGTTTTTGAGAAAACTGAATTTAAGAAGCCACTCGAAATAATTCAATCCTAGGCTGGATTTAATTCATTTTTCTTTGACAAACAGTTTTTTTCGTTTACCGTTTGGGAATTAGAGATTCCTGTTTCGTGCTACGCCGTGCGATCGACAAAAGGGCCATGATCCCGTCGAAGATGTTGCAGGGTGTGGTACGTGTGTACCGTTGGAAATGTAGATTTCCGTTATCGTTGCAGTGTGTCTAATCGACTACTATAGAGAGTAGGATTTTCGATTGGAGGCATATTGCAGTATCGTTTTCGTATCGTTTATATTTTTCGTATCGTTTCATTGAGTTTCGGTTGTGATTGTGTCGACTATCGAATTTTGCTTTCGTGCGTTACCGTTACAGTTGCGAATTTTTCTTGTTGCGAATTCTTCAGTTATCCGGTTTTAGTTTCGGACTTTCGAATAGAAGAAAAGGTTTTCTTGCGTTTTCGTTTTTCTTTCGTTTCTATTGTCAATTACGAGCCGTCATTTTGAGAATATCGAGTGTCGTTAAGTTTTAGAAATATTTACCTTGTCGCTAAGGTTTCGAGATTTTTACCTTGTCGTTAAGTTTCGAATTTTTTTCGTGTTGTTGAGTCTCGAAATTTCTTATCTTTGTTACGTTTTGAAATTTTGTTTTAACTTGTCGTAAGTTTTTGAGGTTTTATCTCAGTTAGTGTTTCGTCTCTAAACTCAGTGTTTCGTCTAAGCAAGAAAAGGTCTGCGTCCTTTTCTTTTGGAGGAAAAGGGGGTGTATAGAATGCTAATTCCCGTCGTAAAAGCGAGGTCTAGAGTACCCGGATCCATAGCGACAACTCCCGTAACTCTAGGACAACATTTGGCTTCAAAAATTGAAAAATAAAAATTTGAGCGTGTATGACCCCCTTTAGTGTTTGAATTTCATTATACATACGAATGCAACCCCAAATCGTTATTGTTTTTAAAGAAAATAAAAGAAATCGTTTATTACTAAACAACAGTCAAGGTTACAGAATTTAGTTTTTATAGAAAAAAAAGTATAACAGCTGAGGATGATAAATTTTATATTATAAAAATTTGTGTATAATGACGCGAACTTGCATTGAAAAAGGGAGACATTGGTTTCAAATCGCTCGTTGTGAAACAGAGAATCTATATTTTGTGTAGCCAGAGATAGATAGTTGAGGATATACGTCGCAGCGTGCATGTTTCGAACTTGTTTTGAATTCGCGTATTTTGTCTTGAATGTTTATGAACGACAGTCATTCAGCGGCCTGGGTGCCGGTCTGATCGACACGAACGTTGAAATATTTTAACACAGCAAATAAAATGATATATTATTATCGCCAATAATCAATTATTTATCTCGTAAATTTCGATTGTTATTATCTGTCGCTAACCTGGAGGTGTATCGTTCTAGTTGCCGTTATTGACTCCAGTTTTATCGTACCTATCCAGAGATTCTATCCCGTTTATCGTAATTCCCGTATTTTCCTGGATTTCTGGATTTTTGTATAAATTCGATTGTTATTGATTGTTGTGATTGCTGTTAGGAAGTGTAGCTTTCCGTGTTGCCCATTATATACCTGGATTTAGGAGCGTTTTTCGAATAGGGAATATTTACCGTGAATTATTCATCAAGGATCTTTTAGATTTTCGTACTTGTGTGGATCTGGATTCTGGAATACAGGAATACATTCCACAGTTTTCTAAAACTGTGTTATAATTCTACTTTACTTCGAACATTCCTGTGCATCGGTTCCGTTTTGAATAAAATTTATTTGGCGATCTATTCCAGACTGTCCTGTCGGATTAAATAAAATTTCAGTTCGGGATTTAGGACCGAGAAAATATTCAAGGAATGTGCATTAAGTTCAGTTAAGCCACCATTCTACATGGTGTCTACCTTTAAGAATTATTACGTGATTTTGCACAATCTCTAACCTGCCAGGGTTATCCCGTTGGATTCAGCTTTAAGTTTTTCCAGGATTTGTTGCCTACAGTTTATTGATTTGGTACCTGCATTCCTTATACGTTACGATCTTACGGTTAATTACCGGATTTATAATTGGATGGTTGTTACGGTTATCCCAACCAAGATTAACGTCCCCGTGACGACGCCGACGTCATATACAGGGTGTTCACAAAATTATGTGTTTACTTTTGCTGTGTTTTTGTTTTTTATTTCTTTGTGTCGTTTACGCATATCTTAATCAGGATTTATTCCAGTGACGCCAGAGATCCTATATACAGGGTGTACGAAAATTTGCGGATTAATTATCGCCCTGTGAACTGTTTCTATTTATCGCAACCCAATCTTAAGTGTATCTTGACGCTAAGAATTTAAGATACTGGGTGTCCGATAATTCCCGGATCAAGTATTCAGTAAGATATGTGTTTGCGCTCTAGTCAAAAGTTTTTAACGTGTTATTGATATTGTTTCGTTTACCGCGTCTGGTGTCTTGCCCTTCCAGGGTTGTAGTTGAATCATTTGGGTCTAAGCCTCCTAGTCTGGACTATCTAGGTGTGGCTATTTACGATTCGTGTCTTGGCGCCCTGGTAACTCAGTCGGAGAATACGTAAATTTTTTGAATATCAGAACCGATTTTGGTCAGCTACGTGTTTTCGTGTCTTGTGATTGTTAATTTTCCGAGTGGTAGGTGGTAGGATTGTTCTGGCCGTTTTATGGTTATTCCGTTGGGATGTTTTTTTGAGAACTCATTATTTTGTGCTGTCTTTTGTGTCGTGTGGTAGGTGGTGGATTTTTAAGCGCCTTTTAAGGCATTTTGTTAAATATAGTCTATTCGCGTTTCGTATTGTGTTTGGATATTTTTTATGGATTATTTTCTAAAATTTTTTAAACTAACCCCCGGCCCAGCGCCAGCTGAAGCTAGCCGCGCAACCGATTAAATTCGGATTCAGTTTAAATGGTTCTTCGGTGCTACAAATGAAAGATATTAACCCTACATCAAGTTTTATTGAACTTAGAATAATTTCGAATAAATTCGAATATCTCCGAATACTTTCGAACAACGCCGAACGACGCCTATAATATATATATATATATATATATATATATATATATATATATATGTGGGTGTGCGCTATAACTTTCGAAAGAGTTCAATCATTTTAACGAAATTTTGCCCACATGTTGGAATCCACCACCGCAAGAGCCCTATTTAAAATGGGCCAAATCGGACCACTTTAAGGGTAGTTTTTAGGGGTTGACAAAAGTTTTTGGGCCCCAAAAATACCGAAAAAATTCTCCGAATAATTTCAAAATTGAAATTTAGCCCTCTGATAGTAATTAAAAAGTGTCCCTAAAATTTTAATAAAAACGACCCGACAGGGTAAAACCGTAGTTTGCAGATAGTGAATTATTTATTGAAAGGTGTATATAATTTGGTATATAGGTTCGATTGATAATAATATTGCAATTAAGAAAAAAAATGTTATTTTAAGGAGTCTAAGGAGTCAAATTTTCATTTTACACAAAAACCAACATAAGTTCGCATCATAAAGCCACACTGCCTGTATTAGCAAATACACTTTATTGTCGGCAGGGTTTTGGCACTGCGACCCGGGTTTTTATTATTTGTGATTAAGCATCAAGCTTCACAAAAATTCGCTTGATGCTTAAAAATTACAAAAAACATATTTTTGCCCTAAAAATTGAATCAAAGCGACGTAATATTCGTCAATATTTCTTTCTTTTGAAGTTTTTTCCTTACAAACTAAGTTAAAAATACTGACAAATATTCTTTTTTGTTTTCTTTGATATTTGTTAAATATTAATATTAAAGTTTATAATGCCGCACGTAATCAGTTGACAGGTCCGCTGGATGATGTCATATCCCCACTACAATGCAACGGAACAAGGCAACCTCTGTAATCTACCTTATAGTCGCGTGTAAGTGCAATTTCTCCCCGTGGAGACAGAAAATACGGTTGATAGGTAACGGTGATGTTAAAGGAAGTGATGGCTATATGGAACCCAACTCTCTCTCTCTCTCTCTCTCTCTTTATGTATAGAGAGAAGGGAAGTTATACACACGGTATACAGGAGTGTACAACAAATTAGAAGGGGCGACTTAGACTTTTAGTGCAAGTCTTTAACAATGCCAGTTGACTGCTTAACAAGTTTGCTGAGCAAGCATTTATTAATTTATTAATTTTTTTGAAGTGAGACTTTTTAGCGACGTATCTGTTTGAATTTTTCTATGGCGTTAAAAGGGAAATGATTCAACAGCGGGAAAATATAATAGTAATCTTTTTCAGCGACGTATCTGTTTGAAATTGAAATTCGACCCAAAAATAGCTATTAAGCTACTTATGTAAGAAGCCATCCACGTAATTTTGAGTCTAGTCATGGCTATCAAACGCGTACAAAAGCTAATTTAATATTGCCTAAAGCATCTTTGGCGTCCTATCAGCGTGGTCTTGTTTATATGATCACTAAAATCTATAACAGAATGGCGGATTTCATAAAAAATGCAGCATCTCTTAAATTATTTAAACACTCTCTGAGAAGTGTTTTTATAGTATAATGGAGTTTTTTAGTGACTAAATTTTATATTTTCCTATTGTATACTGTTCTGACTGTATTTCATTGGTCAACAGAGCTCTTTCTGGAAGTAATAAAATTATCCTATTGCGCCTGCGCGATGAACCGCCACCAGGTCAACAAAACTATCGATAAAGACGTTCGAAGTTGAACAGGCCATTCGTTTGGTGCGTTGTAAAGGATACGTCAGTGGTTTGAGTCGACTGGTATTAATCTAGCTAGCTGGGATCGCGTTTCCCATTAGTCTCTGCTAATTACTCGGTCGGTTAATTACCTCCCTGCCTTGTCGGCCAGGACATTGCCTATGTCACACTACATCATACTCATTGTTCCACGATACGACCGTCGTACCAACCTTACAATACATATACATACGTATATTCTATCACCTAATACATTACTTAGGTCTATCCTAGCGGCGTGCTATTCAACTAGAAGAAAAGGCACGCGAAACTAAATATTGTAACAACATAACCTATAATCATCGATGGCTCCCATTTAATATGTTAAACAAACGTTCGTTAAATTATCAATAGAGGCGCGACAATCATATGCCGAAAATTTCATTTAGAGATCAGATCAAAGAAAAGAGATACATGGCGCATCTTATTGTAGGTACTTGTAGATTACACAGGAATAAAAAAAATTAAGACATCCGCAATGAAGTGATATTTACAGCCTTTTAAAAATTATTCCCGATTAGATTTTTGGAACTGTCGCGGTGTTTGGTTTATCTGGTAGCAATACTTTTTCGTCAAAAAAAATCCGAAATATTTCTGATAACTATAGACATCAAATCAAATTCAAATATGTTATTATGAAAAAAACCAAAAATAGGACAGGCTGTAGTTCAGTTTTAAAGCCTTGTTGATTTTTAAAATATTTTCAAATTTCTCTTGAATTTTTTTAACATTCATTATAGAATCGAGCATTCTACAGGCATTTCTGGAACGATAAAAGTGTTAAAAAGTATAATGTAGAAGTAGCTCACCTGAATGTTCGTTTGTTTATAACGGAACCTTCGAACGTGAAATTCACCCACTTCTAAACGTTAGATTAAACTGAAACTTTGCACACTTGTCAAGGAACGATGACAATATAATAATTTATATAAATATTTGCATATATATATATATATATATATATATATATATATATATAAAATTTATATAAACTAATTAACTTGAAAAATTACAGCAAGCAAGTTAACACGCTGTACAGCGACGTACGCTGCGTTGCCTACCCCATAGCCAATTAAAATATTTTGTTTTTTAGTCTGATAATTAACATTAGAGTTCAAAAACGCATTTATGCACTAAAAAACGCATAATAATTTGACAAAAAAATTAGCTTTACTAAATATAAAAAGCGTGGTGTGTTATCTACTTAAATTTTCATAATAGCTCTACGTTTACAATTGGCTATAGTAAATGAAAAATGTAATACCAATATTAAGCAGCCCACGCTTTTTTGTTGTCAAGTTATTTTTGCACTTTTTAGTTCATCTAAGCGTGTTCTATTAGTTTTTTTAAACTCTATTTTTTATAATTTAAATTTGACGTTATAAAACTATAACGTACGCCACTGATACTCATCACAACATAGATTCGCAGTTTCCTGGACTACCTGTTCTCCAGCTTGGTCCAGAAGTGCAATATTGATATTGATATATCACCTGTCAGTTCTGTGGTTCAGTTACTATGTTAAGATCTGAACGACATATTCCAAGTTTGCGTTTCAACGTACCGCACAGATTACTGTCACCACATCTATAAAGAACCATCCACATGTTTCATCTTCCTATACAGGAGAAGCACGTTTTTGCTACAAGTTTTAAGATACACGCCAAATCATCTATATTAATAATTTCGTCGAGGGATACCTACAGTAAGACTTGATTGAAATCTACCAAAAATTATTAAGCATAGAAAAATATTAATTTCGAATCGACAACATACTTATATTTGCAAAATTCGACTAATCACGCTATAAAAATAAGGTCGCAGTACCAAAACCTTGCCAACAATATAGCGTATTTGCTAATACAGGCAGTGTAGTTTTATTATATGAACTTAAGTTTGCTTTAGGGCCAAATAAAAAATTAACCCCTAAATATACCCCTTAAGATATCAATTTTTTCTTAATTGCAATATTATTATCAATCGATCATCTACATCGAATTAAATACATTTTTCAATAAATAACTCACTAGTTATCTGCAAACTAGTTTTCAGAAAATTTGTTAATTCGGTCTTGGTGAACCGATTTTTTTTTATTTTATGAGTACTTTTTAATTGCTACTAGAGGGTTAAATTTTAATTTTGGAACGATTCCGAGAATTTGTCGGTGTTTTTGGGCCCTGAAATAATTTTCAGCACCTAAATACATCTCTTAAAATGAATTTAAACATTTCCAAAAATGGTGCCAAGATGCTTAGAATGATGTGAAATGTCGGGAATTTTTGGTCCGACCCCTAGGTCCCGCCAATAGTGTGTGTGCCATATATGGCAAATATACACTAATAATAGTTATGAATGACAATTGCAGACATAAAAATAACTATTTTACAATGGGGTATGCGAAAAAGATATTTCGATTCATGCAGAAAGATAGAAAGAAGTGAAGCATTATTTTTTGAACTGCCAAAATTAAGATCTTTTATTATTATTTAACATCAAATCTCACTAACACTGCCAATACAAATTAAAAATGAAACAATTAAGGGGTTAGGTGGGTTTGAAAATTTCAAAAAATCGATTTTTTTTTGTCTTATTAAATAGTACAATATGTTTAAAATATTCTCCTAAAATTTCAAATCGATCCGAGTAAATTCTACGAAATAGACCCTTTGGAAGTTCCGCCCATCAGGCCACGTCAGTGCAGCGATTCGCAGGTTAAACGCGTTTATCTCAAAACTCAATTTTTTAAGTCGGTGAACACGATTTCTCGAAAAGTTATGAAGCGATTTTGTTCAAATTTTGCACACATCTTTGAAATAACATTATCTAGGAGCTGAACGAAGGATTTTTTTTTTATTACAACTAATTTTTTTGAGCCAATACATGGCGAAAATTTGACCGAAAAATGTGTTTTTTTGTTCAAAGTCTGTCAAAAATTCAAATTTTAATTTTTTTTTCCTTCGTCCAATACCTAGATTTATCCATGTACTAACGAAATATTTTTGGTTTTTTGATTTTGGAGGAACCAATAATGAGTTATTCTGTCCACGGCAAGAGCATTTTTTTTTTGAGACGTCAAGGGAGATGAGGTACCAACGGCTGAGTTTTCGGAATTTTTAAATAAAAATTTCACAAAATACTGTTTAAATATGTATCTTTGATATGCTGAATTGTTTAAATAAAATTTATGATTGTATATATTAAAAAAAAAATAGTAAAAATACCCTTTTTTTGAACCTCTGAAACCCACCTAACCCCTTAAAAAAGGCATGTACTAATGCGCATGTCATGATTTTTAACCGCACTTATTAAAGAATGTCTACCTCGATATAACGTTACAAGAATCTTATAATTGCAATAACAGACCATCAATATTAGACACAGCCTATTATTTGATTTCTTGTTTCTATCATTAAGTTGGAGCTGTAATACTGATTTATTTATTGTACAGAGACATTCACATGCCAATCTTGAATGGTCTCCACATGAATTAAGTGATGAAGTATTAAAACATACAAGCTGTTCCGAAATTCACGCCACCTCAGACTGAAGCGCGTTCAAATAACAAACATGACCTTCTATAAAGTAACTACTTTTCATGCCTGTATAGCGCTGGCAAAACGACTAGTGCGTAAAGTAAAACCAAAAAAATACGACTTTACCAATTCAACCGTAATTTCTCTGTTCATTGTCATTTGAATCCGTATGAGTACCGAGACAACACAGTAGGCGTAGATAATTTTTGTAAACAATCCAAATAGATTCAAACATATGACCGAACCTGAACTATATAAATATATACTTATTTTGAACTGAATATCAACTATTTTATAGGAGGTACCTACGTGCAAAAATGTAGTATAGATATGTATCTCGAACGTAATGCTTTTCTGGCTCGTGTGACAACTCGCGCATAAAATAATGCAACATTCAAAATACACAAACTACTGTTTAGGTAGAATTAAATTTTACAAATAAATTTTTCGCGGCAAAAATTACAAAATGTACGGTTCATATATATCTACCGTAATAGGAAAAGGGCTCGCGCTTCGAAATTACACATACGTTGTAAAGTTATAAGGGTGGACTGTAATGTACATATCGCATAGTGCATCCGCTATATCATATGAATACGTATATGGAAAATGAATAGCGATTATTGCTTAGCATTCATCTTAGACATATTGCAAGTAAAAAAGCCAAGAACAAATGAATGGTTAATCATTTCTTAGACTAATCACCGAATCATGCAAACATGGAGACTATATATAAGGAGCATGAACTCCGTGTAAATGGCTTCCCAAAGTACGGGAGCCATACCTACTGCGAAAATTAAATACCAACATTATTGTAGCGCACCTCCAATTGTTATGTCACTGGAAATGACATAGACTTTTCAAACAAATTGACAGAAGTTGCTGGAATGATCGAGAACGGGATGTACGCGCCTATAAATACAGCGCGTGTGGGACGCGATATTTATTTAGTCAGTTACTACAGTGCAGTGAATTCAGTCGATAATTAATCAGTTATCGCAACAGTCAGGCAATTGGTACGGCGGTACAGAAGACATAAATAATGAATTATTACATAAGTAATCAATTATTACATAAATTGCGGTGTGTTGTAAATAGTCGTGTATGTATATAATTATTGTTTTATAGTTATTATTGTTATTATAAGAATCCGTTTGTTTGTTTCATTGTTTAGTTTAGTTCAATTTTCATTATTACTCGAGAAGTACCTACATTTTAGTTTATTTGTTTTGTATTTATTTCGTTTGTTGTAAATAAATCAATTTTAAACCACAAAAAAGAACAGTTTTGTTACATTATTTAGCCTGCTTTAATAATTATAAGGTGACAAGTCCATCTTTTGTAGGTTCTGTCCTTACATGAATAGTGTCCTTCTACCTGTCCTCCGTTTCGATATAAGTTTCACACGCGATTGAGATGAAACTCGACAGCCTTAGGCTTCACTGTGTTTAACTCGGCGGCGACAACTGTAGTGGAATTAAAAATTATCCTTTCTCTCAAATAATAAACATTTACAAAATTTAATTCATGTCGATTGAGCGGTTTCGGAGATTAGCGTGGTCGAACATCGTGACACAGGATTTATATATATTTGTGTATATCTATGGGTGATTGCACATATTACGCACGTCTATGGTTTGAACACATATTATGAATGTGAACGAAGGTACGTCAGGTCGCGTCGGGTTAATTTATTACATGTTTAATAGCCAATCATTATACGTCCAAGTTCTCAGAACCATCGTCAGACGTCGCATATCTCTTAATACGTTCGAACAGGCTCTCAGAAATTACATTATACTGTTATGCATTCATGCAATATATTGAAGTTGTAGATACTACATTTGGAAGAGGCCAGGTGATCTTTCAAATCATTCATTTATACTATTACTATAACAGCCTAATGTGTCCCGCAGTGCAGGAGTTTCAACTTTCTGCCCCTATGGTGTATAGGTACTGTATACTATTTTTCTTCATACATGTTCGAAAGTACGTACTTCCATATCAGTGTGCACGAAAAAACCGTTTCGGCCCGCCGTTACAGACGGCATGCGAGCAATTCCAGTAACGCATAAATGTTAGGTTTTCTGCTTTAAAATCGAAGCCGAAAGTACGTAATTTCGACAGGGTATGAAGAAAACATTAATTACGAATAATTATTAGTTATTCAATTACAAAGTGTTTTATTTATTTATAGTAAATGCTTATTAAGTCCTTACGATAGCATAATGAGATTATTTTCATATCGTTCAGTATTTTATTCAACACTTCCTGAACTTTCGACGACCACAAGTAATTCTTTTCTACTGAGCCAATAATAAAACTCTATTGTATTCTTAAAATTATGTGTGATTAATGTGTAATTATTAACTACAATACAAAATAATTATTATTACCAATAATATGTTTTGTATATACGCAGTTACAAAGAAAAATACATAGGTACTCCTTGTTGCGACAACACTTAACGCCATTGTAAAAATTAATATCTGTAACCTAAAAGCAAAATCATTTAAGCCGTTTTTTAAAAACATTCAAGTTAACATCGAAAATATTAAAGAGTAGCTTCATACAGATTAACGTTCGTTTCGTTTTTTTTTCAATATCCAAAAAAGGTCGTTTGATATAACTGGGTCAAATGTGTTTAAAATCGTATTTTTATTGTAAATTTGACATACGTGATTTTGTCTTTTGGTCGAACAAAACATATTATATTGAAAAGGGATATAAAATATCAATAGATACGTCTTTTTCCAAGCACTCTCTCACAATGCAATTGATGAGGAAGTTGACCTTTTGACACCAAAGAATAATGATTGGTGTTTAAACAATGGGTGTACGAAGAGTACGGCTTTTAAGTAATAGTAATGACTGATGCACTATTCAACTGTCTTAACCAAAAAAGCAGTATGTTCAAATAATTAGTACCAAAAAAACGCGGATTTAAGTTATTAAGCTTATGAATTGATTGTATCAGGAGCACATAATACAAGAATAGTAAGTATAGGTAGGAACTAGTAGAAAAAAGAATGGTGTGTGTACTTATGTACGCACGACAGAAGTTATACTTCTTTGGCGTGATCGCGATAATTGATATTCACATTTTCGTTAAAGATGTACATTGATAAAATAGAATAGGATGTTTAGGGAGATGATAAATATATAGTTAAAAATTACCTGTTCACATTGACTTTTTTTCTTTTTTGTCCTTGGTAATTAATATAAAAATGATTTGTCGGGAAAAAGGACCTTTTAAGTAAACACTTATTTGTTATTTATAGCGACGTTTCGCCCCTTACTTGGGACTTTATCAAGCTTTATAACTATTAAATGTTTTGATCAAGTAGATATAAAAGTTAAAATAGACATGTAAATATAAATTTTAGTTAAACAATTGTTCATTAAAAAGTTTGTAATAATTCCGTCAATAAAATAAAATAGTTTGAACATCAACCGTAAAAAAATATTTTTTAAAAACGGAATTATTACAAACTTTTTAATGAACAATTGTTTAACTAAAATTTATATTTACCTAGTACATGTGTATTTTAACTTTTATATCTACTTGATCAAAACATTTAATAGTTATAAAGCTTGAAAAAGTCCCAAGCAAGGGACGAAACGTCGCTATAAATAACAAATAAGTGTTTACTTAAAAAGTCCTTTTTCCCGACAAATCATTTTTATATTACCTGTTCACTTTGAGAAGTACTTCTTTGGACGCAGGGGGGATAAATATTGTCTGTTACAGAAATGAAAATGAGACACCATGAAGTCAGTTGTTAATTTAATATGAATATACTTCGTGTATCGGCAAGGTTGATATCGTCGATAAAGCTGACTCTTCGATGCAGTATGCTTTGTATTCATAAATTACACGTCTCATTTCTCTGTTACAATGTAAATCCAAAGTAAATAAGTACTACTCAAAGTGAACAGGCTAACTTTTAACTATATTTATCATCTCCCTAGACATCCTATTTTATTTTGATCAATGTACATTTTTAATGAAAATGTGAATATCAATTATCGCGTTCACGCCAAAGAAGTATAACTTGTGCCGCGCATTCATAAGTACACACACCATTTATTTAATCGGTAATATGCCATCATTATAAACCAATTAGAGTGCAAATGATAGAAGCAAATGCATTTAAATAAATAAACATTAAACAAATGGAAAAGTGCCAACACAGAGTGTTATTTCAAAGGAAGGGTCACCGGTTTGACTCTCTGCATAGTCGTTATCTTCAGCTACCATAAAGTACTAAACTGTACTCCATACCAACGGAACAGTTATTCAAGCTATAAATAAATAGCGGTTTATTTAACATTCATTTTTAACAAAAAAAAAATATCAGTGGATAAATTGATATTTGATATTAATGTAATATAACATATTAGGTTTATTGTTTCCATGGTTACTTTACGATCAAGTTGTCACTATATTCATGCGTTACAATTACACATTTACAAACAAACACACCATAACAGTTTAATTAATTCTTGTAGAAATTAAATTGATGTTATAAAAAAATGTGGCAGTTAAAACGTTGGCCATAAAAGAGTTCGAAAAGAATTTACTCCCTCAGTATATTAAAACGACACAATAAAAAATTTAACAACCATAAATCTCGGAAAGTTTAACATAAATCGAATAACGATTTAAGAAAAAAACGTGGAAAACAACTTTTGAAGGGTGACCGTAAATAAGACGTCAATGTTCCGTTTCAAGTCCAAGAGCTTGTAGTCAAGAATTTTAAGATTTTTGTAAAAGTAATATTTTGACATTAGCCATAGTATTTAAGGTGTACATAAATATTATACTGTCAGGATATCAGCGGTCGGTACCCCTGGCATCGATGCGCTTTAAAACCATCCCTTATATAGGATCACTGTCGTGTCTGCCTGTCTGTCTGTCACAGTTTATTAGTGTATTTGCCATATGGCAACATACACTATTGGCGTTGGTCGGATGGCGGGACCTAGGGGTCGGACCAAAATTTCTCGACGTTTCATAACCTCCTAAACACTTTGGCACCATTTTTAAAAATGTTTATATATATATATATATATTTATATACGTATATATATATATATATATAATATATATATTTATATACGTATATATATATATATATATATAATATATATATATTTATATACGTATATATATATATATATATATATATATATATATATATATATATTTATATGTGCGGGCAATAACTTTCGAAGGAGTTAATTCATTTTAACGAAATTTGGCATACATTTTGGAATCCATCACCGCACGAAGCCTATTTAAAATGGGCCCAATCGGGTCATTTTAAGGGTAGTTTTTAGGGGTTGAAAAAAGTTTTTGGGCCCAAAAATACCGAAAAAATTCTCAGAATCGTTTCAAAATTGAAATTTAACCCTTTAGTAGCAATTAAAAAGTACTCCTAAAATTATAAGCAAATCGGCCCGATAGGACCGGACTTACAAATTTTATGAAAACACTAGTTTGCGTATACGAATTTACTTACTGAAGGTCGTATTTAATTTGGTGCAGATGTTGGATTGATAACAATATTTCAACTAATAAAATTATTATTGTAAGGGGTGTATTAAGGGGTTCATTTTTTTTTTATTTTGTCCAAAAACAAACTTAATTTCATTTAATAAAGCCACAATACCTGTATTAGCAAATACACTATATTGTCGACAGGGTTTTGGCACTGCGACCCGGGTTTTTTTATATATATAATTAGATGACCTAATCAACGAGCTCGTTATGAAAAATACAAATATATGTTTTTATAATTTTAAAATGCATAGCTTAAAATATATTAAAGAAAATATACAAAAATTAATTTATCTCCGAAATTACTGAGCCAAAAATTTTAAAAGAAAAAATAGTGAATATAGAGTCTCGCCCATAGTTTACAAGAAAACCTAAACGAACATCCTAAGTTCTCACGGAAAACGGAATGGTACGGAACCCTCTCCTCGCGAATTTGACTCGCACTTGCACGGTTTTTTATTAAATTATTCTATTTTATACTATTGTATGTTAATTATGTGACTTAATCTATGCTACAAAGTCAGTCGAATAAAATTTAAAAAAAAATTAATTTCGAAATATCAGCCTTTAAAAATCTTGTCATTTTTGGTTACGAGCTCTTGGACGAAGTCGCATCAGTCAACACAATGTGCTTTGTTGAAGTGCACAAACACTTTAAAAAAGGATTCTTTAAATGTTTAGACGCTTAGAAATTTGCACTATACAATTTTTATAGCTTTCTATATTTAGACTTGTCGTAATGCATTTTAATGTTTTAAATGTATGCTGGCTGACCCTGCAGTCAAATCGCGACAACTTGCAGATGCGGAGCGGTTTTTTTACGTACAGTAAGACCCCGGTTAACGCGGGAGATACGTTCTAATAAGTTCCTGCGCTATACGAAACAGCGCTAAACGAGGTCATCTTAATACGTAGATATTAAGCATAAGTGAAACAGAACCGAGAATAAATAAATTGGTTAGTTTTTTTCTTTGTTTAATTTTGTATCATTTACCTATTGTTAAATACTTTTTTATCGCATAAATTATAAATGTATTAATTGCTAATATCGATTTTTGTTCATAAAACATTCATGCAAATTGAAAAAAAGTTTGAGTTAGAAGTTACGTTTATGATGAGGAAGGTTCTTCATTCGACATATTTTGTTTTTTGTGAAGAAGTCATCTAATGTCGTTTGCCTTATTCTGTTTCGTTCAGCAAGCTGTTGTCGATAGCAATATATTGCATCAATGACACTTCGTCTTGCCTTTGGACTTCTATCAACATTGTATAAATCATTTTGTATATAAACTGATCCATAATTTACGTTAGAGTGACTTTTTTTAGAAACCGTGTAATATTGAAACAGCGTTAAGCGAGATCCTACTGTATTTCGTTTTAGAACGCATAAAAATGTCTATGAAATTCTACACTTGAATAGTTAATGTTTTTTATTAGATTCTTAATCACTAAATTTTGATTGAAGTCACTGAAAACTGACATTATGAACGTAGAGGCACAACCGCGCAACCGCAACGCGGACGCAAGTTTGCAGTCGTTAATGTACCTCGTTCGGAAACGAAGGTATTATACGAGAGAGTGACATTATGTTAAAACGATGCGGTGATCCAAAAAAAGCTAGGACCCCATGGTCTAAGAGAATTCAAAATTTATCCGGGCAAATCCGGGCCGTACAATTAGTAAACGGACATAAAACATGTATTTTCTGTTGTTAACTTAATTAAAATGACAATTAAAATGTAATACTGTATCTAAATTCCAGATGACTAACTCGAATTAAAACTAAATCTGAACGAGTTATTTTGTACAAAAGACGTTTCTTGCAACGCATAAAGAAAGAAGATAGGGAAACGGAAGTCATGGCGTCACGAAGACAGAACTTCTGAAGTGAACTGAAAGAAATCATGTAGAAAATAATAATGAAAGCACACACTTACAAAGCTTTGAAAAGTTGTTAGATTAAAAAGTCCACCAGCTTACACCACACTGTAAAGTTCGATTCAAACCAAACACTTTTGTCGCATTTGAATTCACAATCTTTAATGTTATTTTTATGTTGATGCTAAATTGAATTAAAACAACCAGGTATTTATATTTAAAAATATTACGAACGATAATATTGGAAAAATATAGCATAACTTTAGTATATTTAACACTTTTAATGAATTTAATATAAACGAATGTTATTCAGTATTGATCAATAAATTATGTAATGGTTTATAAGCTGCGTGCATTGATATTGCAAAGATTGTAAGCGGATGCAGTAACATTCTGCGTTAAGACATGATGGAGTTCACATTGATTGTATTGCTCAATTGAATATACTTTATTTTATAATAATTGAATATTTGTTAGTGTATTTGCCATATGGCAACATACACTATTGGCGTCGGTCGGATGGCGGGACCTAGGGGTCGGACCAAAATTTCTCGACGTTTCATAACCTCCTAAACACTTTGGCACCATTTTTAAAAATGTTTATATATATATGTATATATATATATGTATATATATATATATGTATATATATATATATATATATATATATATATATATATATTTATATATATATATATATATGTGTGTACGCGCGATAACTTTCGAAAGAGTTAATTGATTTCAACGAAATTTGGGCCACATGTTGAAATCCATCACCGCAAGAAGCCTATTTAAAATGGGCCTAATCGGGCTATTTTAAGGGTAGTTTTTAGGGGTTGAAAACTGTTTTTAGGCCCCAAAATACCGAAAAAATTCTCCGAATCGTTTCAAAATTGAAATTTAACCCTTTGGTAGTGATTAAAAAGTTTTCCCACAATTTTAATAAAATCGGCCCGACAGGACCGGATTTACAAATTTTATGAAAACACTAGTTTGCAGATAGTGACTTATTTATTGAAGGGTGTATTTAATTTGGTGTAGACGTTAGATTGATAATAATATTACAATTAAGAAAAAAATGTTATTTTAAGGGGTGTATTAAGGGGTTAAATTTTTTATTTTGCCCAAAAACAAACTTAATTTCACATAATAAAAGTATAAAACCACACGGCCCTATACAAGCAAATACACTATATTGTCGGCAGGGTTTTGGCACTGCGACCCGGGTTTTTTATTTATTGGTTTCTACATTTTATTTTCTACACTATGCTAGTTGTTTAACAGGACTGATTTTATTTCAAAAGGAATACTTTACAATTTTCAAATCATGTCATTTGATAAATTATTATGCAATAACATAACATATAACCAACTCGAAAGTGAGAGTTGTTGGGAACTAGTGTAGTAGATTGATATTTAAAAAAAATGTGAATCGCTCTTTAAGGTATAAAGGCAGGCTTGTACTCTGCGCAAAGAAAGTTTTATTAGCGTGATCTAAACGATGAATGGTATTCATTAGACGAGCGCCGAGGCGTTTTAATTCAATTTTCTTGTTCAACAACGCACTGATAATAATATACACAAAATATTCGTGTCGAATATTGTTTGAGCAATTTTTTTATTTATATTGTCCTTGAAGAAATGTATCTTCAAACAATACAATCTGCTTTCATTTATTTTATTTAGTGTAGATTATAGACGCTCGATAACTTAGGTCATTAGCACCTTTACAATTAGACTCAACAGACGGACACTCAGAAAGGTGATTGGGCTTTTAACCGGTCATGCTTTCCTAAAAAAATACCTACATGTGAAGGAGATACAGCAAGAATCAACACTATGCAGATTTTACGAAAACAGCCACCCATATCGTGTTCGAATGTGAGGCTTTAACCTACAGGAGGACAACCATCTTTGGCTAGATTGATGAGGATGGAATAGTTCCACAGAACAATCTAGTAGCAAATCTTTTGGAGCTCATAAGAAGATCCAGATTACTAGCTAGATCCAGTAAAAGGGGGAAGCACAAAAATCCTTTCAGGATTTGGTGCATTTGAGCCAAGAGTCCACCCCATTCTATTTTAATCTTAATCTTAGCGTCTTTAAATCAAATAATATAATATTCACTTAAAACTAAACGACATCCATGAGCAGAGGTAGGATTCAAACCCACGACAATCCGGTTAAGAAGCCAGCATGCTAACCACTGGACCACACTGTCCTCTGATTCAGTTTCAAATGCCACAAATTATATTATGTTTTACCCAGCACCAACAGCTAGGATTATTTGGATCTTATCAACAATATACTATTTCCACACACAAAGTTTTCAGGTCTGGGTATTATTTGTATTTTGTGAGCAAAAAGAGGCGTGTCGATCCGAGTTATCTACACTACTTGCCAACCAATCAGAGTTTCCCCCTCAATGCGTTCATATACCTACACTACCCGTCCGCCTATCGATTAGCAGCTCACATCCCCACTCCTGGAGTTCTTAACGGGTTCATGTTGTAAACAAAAACGATTTTAACTTTGATATGAATCTGCCTTGTGCAAATATGTAGTCCTTCGAAAGCGATGCTGTATAGCGTCGGTAAAAATTTTCTAAACGCCTGTATATGTGTTCGCGAAGCGTCGGTCGTAAGTCTGATAGAATACCTAGAGCGTCGTGACATTATTGTGAGTGCGGGGGCGCGACCCCGAGTGCTGCCATTGGCCGGGAACGGGGTGACCTTTCTGTCATGCGCCCGCCCGCCAGACCGACCTACCGGTGCCCTCTGTAACTAATCAGTAATCACCTTTGTGTTACACATGTACATAAATTCGATATGTGTGTGAAATACCTATTTAGCTGTTTTCACATAAATAACTTCTTTTCGTAATATGCAAATACGTCAGTGAAATATAATATAGCGTGAGCCAAAAATATCTAAGTTACCAATACAGCCTACATACATGATACAATAAAAGTAGTCTACGTATCAGTTTGTTAAAACGAACGACCAACGAGTTTTAACAGTCACGCGAGTCTTAATAGCAGAATAAAAAAAGTTGTTTTTTTTTTTGTTTAATTTTGTAACATTTATTGTTAAATACTTACTTTTTTATCACATTAATTATAGATTAATTTATTGCTAATATTGATTTTTGTTCATAAAACATTTCTGAAAATCAAATAAAAGTTCGAGTAAGAAGTTATGGTTGTGATGAGAAAAGTTCCTCATTTGACATAAGTATCTAATATTTTTTTTGTGAAGAAGTCATCTAATGTTGTTTGCCTTTTTCTATTTCGTTCTGCAAGCTGTTGTTGATAGCAAGATATTGCTGCATCCGTCTTACTTTTGATCTTCTATCAACATTTGAATCGTTTTGTATCTGATCCATAATTTACGTTATAGTGGTAACTTTTTTTTGAACTTTAATTTCTTTAGCGAGGTATCTTTGCGAAAAAAGTAAGAAATCAAGGGGAAGTAGAATTTAACAAATTAAGGGGAAGTTAGTTTGTCCCCTAAATTACGTGAAACTGACCAGGACTTTGATTCGCAAAACAGTAAGACAAGGCTGAACATATAATATATATATTAGGAACCTGACGTTTAAAATTACGAGCAATTGAAATACAAAATTATTTCTGTAATTTGACTTACATAAAAACTAAAGAACTTAAACTTCTTATGAGAGAGAGACACAATGTGTTTTTTTTAGAAATCGCGTAATACTGAAACAGCGTTAAGCGGAGCAGCGTTAAGCGAGATCTTACTGTATTTATTATTCAATAAATAAGTTACGGCTAGTTATACCAATAGGTGTAGAAGCCAAAAAACCAGTATATTAAAATAAAAAAAATATTTTTTGTTTACGCAGTTGACATTCGTCACATTTTCTCTGAAACAGCACATCGTATCGATAAAAAAATAATAACTTAATGTAAATAGAGTCCCAATATCTACAATATTAGCATAAAACAAATGCGGGTATATGTGTTGAAAACATACGACAATCGGGCACCTGAATTATGAACCTGTACCGTTCGCGACACATAAATAGCAGAGCGCCCGTATAGTTTGCTTCTACGTGCGTCGTGTGTTCAGAGTTCGCGTCTTTTTCTCTCCCGAGCTGGCGTCGCAGTGCATCACTGTCGCACAGCTACATGCCCCGCCAACATTAGCCGGCGTGAATGTAATCGGGAGGCCGACCTGTGACTAGTTCAGAGCCAATGAGAGCGTGTGGCCTTTACTCGTGGCGTAGCCTAGCAACCCAACCGGGTGGGAGAGCGTGCCCCGCGCGAGGGGCGCAGCACCCAGGGTACGAGGGCCACCGGGTCGTGTCATCAGGCAAAGTCAGTCTCGCCGAACTACGTCTGCCGGCTGCATGTGTTATAACTGTGATTCTACTACGACATATACGGAACGGTCTTTACAATACAGCTGTATATTTATATACGTGCTTTATATAGCGTTTTTTATATACGCCACTTCGCGACCTGGCCCCCGTGTTCTGGTGACCTGCGTCGCCATCACCACCTCCTGGTGAACCTGCCGATGTCCGCCAGAGAACGTGATACGTGTTCTAAATCAACTCGATTTATACTTCAATAAATCATACGCGGTTTTATTTTTAAAATCGATCGGAATCTGCTGACCTCTTTCTCTCTCTTTCGTGGGTGACAAGTGAAATATTTAGATGTGTCGGTTTGTTAAAAAAATCAATACACTTTGATTGATGGTCAAAGGAACAAATCACCTAGTTCAAGTTCAAAATTAATGATGAAGACCTATTTGACCCAACACAAACTTAGAGGTTACAGCCAAAGGTGACTTTAATATCTGTGTAGGTCAGAACAGCACATGTGCCAAACTTTTTTTAACTGACCTTAATCGAAATAATTAAGATATATTCAATTGCGATTAATTAATACGTGGGTTATAATTTTTACAACCTTTTAATGGACTCTAATAATTGTTTAATCACAAAATAAAAACTCAAATATTAACTTAGTTATTTTTTAATTACTGTGATTTTAATTTCGCAGTGTCAAGTGTGTTTTTTTTTATAAATCGTTTAATTAATTCGATATTTACGCGCGGTCGTCTCATTAACATACCGGTGTCATCAAAGCAGGTGTATAGATGTCAGATGTTTTTATGTTAATCTGAAGGATCTATGAATGAGTTCTCGAATAAGAGACATTAGTACCGAATGTTTGGTCAAGTGTGGTGCGTCGCTTATAAGGACCTCAGCATTTCAGAATATAATTCCAAATCTTCATAAGTAAAACGAGTTGCAGTGTTTCGTAACGAGTACAGTGGTTCCGCAACAGTGGTGTTTCCGTCGTACGGATCCGCGGGAGCGAAAAGCGCGGAACTGAATCTATTGCAGTACCCGCGCGCGGGTGAGAGCGGAAGCGGCGCGCTAGGTTATTGCAGCACCGAGGGCGCATCACCCGGCGCCACTATTATAACTCACGGCTGTTTATCGGGCGCCCCCGGGGGCGGAGCTTTGGAGCTCGGCTTCCCGCGCTCGATGGCTCTTGTAGCTCCGCCGTGGCGAGATCCGACCGGTGCTTTGATCGGAAGCACGGGCGGAGGTCCTGGAGGAGCCGGTGGACCTGGTGGAGGAGCACTCGGACCTCCGCCCCCGGGTTCGGGCGAAGATGTTACGTCTTTAGTGCCACTCATCGGATCCAGGGAGCTACAGCAGGCAGCTACGCCTGCGAGTCAAGCGAACAGTACCCAATCGACGGGTTCCCAACATGATAAGGGACAGAATATCGAGTGTGTTGTTTGCGGAGACAAATCGTCCGGGAAACATTATGGACAGTTCACGTGTGAAGGTAAAATCCATATATATGAATTTATATTAAAATTGTAAAATATCCTCTCGGAAAATTGCGAACTGTGATCGCAAAATTCATTTTATTACTGTTTTGATTAGCTATATGATTAAGCATTAAGCTTCACAAAATTAGCAAGCGAAATGTTGTGAAGCTTATAATGCTTAATCGCAACAAATACAGAATTCCGTCTCTTCCATAGCATCCTGAATAAATATTTCGGTTCATCTCAGGGTCGTTGACAAACGACCTCCGTTTTTTAAAAAACACTTATCTTTCTCTGAACCCCACACTCCTTAAATATTGTAATTTAATCCCTCAGATTGTAAAACATGCTTTTGCGATAAATTTCGAACTGTAGTCGCTAAACTCATTGTATTACTGTTTTAATTATAGCTGTGATTCAGTAAATTTGGCTAGCTGCTCAAAAAATTCTTAAAATATATATTTTTACTCTAGAAATTAAACCATAGAAACGTGATATTTGTGGTAAAATCTATAAATGAATTAAGGTGACTTGATCTCTCAGAAATTTGTAAGCCACGTTTTGTTCGGTGACTGATCCATCAGATCGGGAAATTTCGAACCATGGTCGCAAAATTCATTTTTTTACTGTTTTTATTAGCTGTGATTAAGCATTACGCTTCACAAAATTTGGCTAGCTGCTTAAAAAATTGCTAAAACATATATTTTTACCCTAAAAATTGATTCATAAAAACGTGTGATATCGTCAATATTTCCATAGTTCGAATTACAGGAAGGCTAATTAGCATTTTAAAGTTTTTGCTTTACAAACTTTTGTTGAAAATACCACTGTTTTTCAAATTTAATTTTTCTGTACAAGAAAGTGTGTAATATCTCAGATAATAAAATATGTTCTCGAGAAATTTCGAACTGTGGTCGCAAAACTCATTTTATTACTATTTTTATTAGCTATAATTAAGTATCACAAAATTTGGCTTGCTGCTTAAAAAATTCCTCAAACATATTTTTACCCTAAAAATTGAATCATTAAAACGTGATATTCCTCAATATTTCAATATATGATCGAATTACGAGGGGACAAATCAGCATTTTGTAGATTTTTTCTTTACAGATTTATGTTAAAAATTCTGATAAATTAGGCTCGCTCAATAATTTTTTTCAATTTTAATTCTTTCTGTACAAAAAAATGTGTAAAACTTATGCTTATTTTCTCGCGCTTATGTGATTTTAAATCGTTTATTTAGATCAAATAAATTTCTATTTTTAGTTTATTATATAAAATAAATCGAAAATCGAACAAAACATATTATATTGCAAACTGGATAGACGGTCCAAAAACCCAACTGTCCAGCATAAAACTTAATACCTGGCAATGGGCAACCCTCACTTATAAGTGACTAAATCTTTTTTTTCTTGTAAAATTTCAATTCAATAAATGATGACACTGCTCACGAATTATCAATAAATGAAATCAGTAAATATTGGTAAATCAATAAAGATCGTCTTCATTGTTTATTTAATGCAAACAATTACTTATTAGTCATTACCTACTTGGTAGATAATCAATAGATAAAACTTTTCGTCGAATAAATGATTTTCTTTCGAGACCAAATGTACAAAAATAAATTAAATTTTTGAACTCATTTAAAAGTGTATATAATATACTCTAACTTGAAATAGGAATAGTAACATTTTCCGTACAAGAAAATAAAGATGAAAAGTTCAACTCGGAGGTTTATTAAAAAAAATCCAAAATATTTTCAAAAAATTATTTGAAGAGAACGCAATACATTTTTTTATAATATTTTCTCTGTTAAAAAAATCTTTACTTTGAAAAAAGAATTTAACAATGTCCTATTCCCGGCTAAGTAGGTACATATAAACAATTTTAGTGACAATTAAAAAAATCAAATTGATATTTTCTCAAATTAGAGCCTCGTCTTGGAAGTTTATAACAAAAGAACTACGATTATGGGATCATATTATATAAACGACATCCTAAAAGCTTCGATTGTTCGTCAACTTGAAAATTTTAAATACAAAAATTCGAACAAGTAATTTCTTTACTGTAATTATGTATGCCTCAGTTGTCCAAATGGAACAGGCCATTTCGTCAAATATTCAGACAGTTTATGAAACGCCGATAGATTCGGAATTGTTTTTTAGTGAACTCTAGACAAACGATTTTTTTATTATACCATACATATGTCACATCTATTAGCACTCGAGAGCTGTTAGTTGGGTAGGTATTTGAGGCACTGAAAATTTGTACAACACCTCTTTAGTAATATCCGAATACAAAAAAACACAGACCTGGCTGAAGGGTAGCGGGGCTTAATGTCTAGCAGCTGTCGTCATTTCGTGAACTTATTCATGACCGTTTATGAAATTAGAGTCATTTCATGAAATGTCTAGGCATTTTGTGGCAACGCATATACTTTTTTGTAATTTCGTGTGATTTCTTTTGAGACTACATTTTATTTAAAATTTCAGTCAGGTACAAAACCTACTTAAACATATGCAGATAAGCATAACCTTACGTAAAAAAATATTTCTGACAAATAAAACGTAAATATCACATATTAAGGCATGTATTGCATAAACAGTTGTTACATTTTCCAGTACTTTATATTCAACCGGCATATCGTTTCAAATATGCTATTAAAACTGTTTTAAATGTTTGAAATATAATACAGTCGTGCTTGACTGTATTTATTTATCTTACAGCGATAAATTGATAAGCGAAACATTCTTAAAATAGTTTACGTACATATTTTTACAATCCTAAGTTTTAGTGCTCTGCCAAAATATATTTCTTAGTGTTGCCGTCGAGATTAAAACAATTCTTGTCTCGAGACGAGAGCGAGATAAAATTGTCGAAATTTTATCGCAATCGAGACCACCTCGAAAAAGTATTGGAAAAATGTCTCGGTTCGAAATATGAAACTAGCTCGACGAACAGAAATTTGATAAAATTAGCGGGTGAAACAGGAATTTGATAAAATTGGCCGGTAGCGTATTTTGGACATACGTTGGGCGTATGTTAGACCTAAGATGTTGGGCATTTTTTGAGCTATGTTGGGCGTATTTTGAGCGTATGTTAAACATATATGTTGGGAGTATTTTTGGACATACGTTGAGTGTATGTTAGGCGTATGTTGATGCGGTTTTTTATACCATAAAACTTTTTTGCGGGAACACATTTTCTTCTTTTTCTATTAAGGTGACTGTTTATCAGCTGTGCAATATGCCCCATTTTTCACCCACTTTGCTCAATCTAACGTTCAGTTAGATGTGTGTTTGCATGTAAAATGTATTTACTCACGTTTCGGAAATCTCTATTATTTCTATGAAAAATCGTATTCAATCTGTCATGTTAATGCTTCAAAATAAACTAAAAATATGTACCAGTCTTCCATATGACGTTTAGCCAAATCTTTGCAGTTTATTTGATCTGTTTAAACGATTTAAAATCAGATAAAAACGATAAGATTAGCTTGTTTTACACACATTTTTAAATACATGAAAAAAAAATATTGAGTAAGCCAAATTTGTTACTATTTTTTACATAAGTTCGTAAAGAAAAAACTTCAAAACGTTTATTTGCCCTCCCGTAATCAGAAAAAAAATTTGCTAATTTAAAAGTTTGAGCGTCGGTTAAGCCAGGCCTGTGTTTTTGTATTCGGATAGTAATAAAGAGGTATTGCACAAATTTTCACAGTGCCTCAAACACCTACCCAAAAATGTCTAACAGCTCTCAGATATTATTTTTACTTTAAACATTTGTATAGATATCTGAAACTTGTATAATCTAATACAAAGTGAGTAGGTATTTTAATGAAGAACATAATTACCTATGTAACTAATAATGTTAAAAAATCTAATTTATAATTTTTACAGTAATTTTAATTGCAAATTATTATCAGCATGGAGCTATGTACCTGAGATAGGTAGACCTCTAATTTGTTTCGACGTAGGCACATTACACTTTAATGGGCTCCGAATTATTTTTTACTGTTGAATTAAAAACAATAGCAAAACATGTTACCTTGTATTTTTATTATCTGGTTTTATATTAGCTTTTAGCAAAGTTAAATCATTAAATACATTAGTCTCTCATTTAAAAAAATCTTTCTAATTGTTAACAATAATTAACTATAAAATATGTACTGTATACATTCGAACTTCTCTATGAGTCGAATTTCAATTAAGAGACACAAAAAAAAATCGAGTTGCAGGAACCACATACACAAATAAAATTATTCTTTGATTAAAAAATTAATACGAATATACTAATACAATGTTTAAAACCATATGAGCAACAGATACAGCAAAGTAGACGTTATTTTCGTAAAAATCCAAATAAATTCCAATTTATATAACCAAACCGAAATATATACTTATTATGAAGTGAAAATCAGCTATTTTATAGGAGGTACGTCCCAAAAACTGTAGTATGTATATCGAACATTGTGCTATATGACTTGTGTGACTGTTAAAATTCGCTGGTCGCTGGTTTCAGCAGCTTTACAAAATAAATACATAGACTAATAATAGTCAGCCTATTTAGTAAGGCTGTCTTTAATCAACGTAATTCGATAATTTCTGAGATGACCTTACAATATTTTCATATAAATAATATTATTTAAAAATACATTGTTAATAATAAATAATAAAAAAACAAATAAAAGCGAGTAACGTCAGTAACGAAATGCGTAAGCAATGAACGTCCGTACACTTCAATAAACAATGAATATATTTAAATATTCTAACCTCATTTCAATTTTAATTTTATCTATATTGTTCAAAAATGTAAATTTTCAAAATTAATAATTCAACTTCTATAGTTATTAAAACTAGCCGATTCATATCAGATTTCAAAGTTTGCAATTTAATTAATTTAATTAATAAACTAAGCGCATTTGATTTGTATACGTCCACCGATAATAAATTCAAACGGTGGACGTATTCTACAAAAATCGTTATTGAATTATTTCTCGACGATCGTTTCGGACAATCAGTCCATATATATGTCACATTATATGTTATATCGTCGAGAAATTAATAAAAAGTTTTGTAAAATTTTCAAGTGTTTTTATTTATCTGTTATTATTAGTAATCATGTTCTACCAAGTACTTATCGAATGAAAAATCAGTACAAATTGTATTATAATTTACTGTTAAAATCTATTTTAGAATATTTTTATTTTCAAATCAATTAACATATACTTAGATTATCATAATACATACAATTTAATCAGTGGAAAAATCACTAGTTTTGTAAAAAGATTTTTCAATTAAAAAATTTTAGAGCTGTTTTGAACCTAGACATTCGCGTTATGGTTTTTACATGAGTTGGCTTTTTTGTTGAAAACCGCTATCGAAAAATTAAACGGGTTCCTTTGAAAGCTTGTTGTATTAGGTTTTACTAATTAGTACAGTCTCCTAAACTGATTCCAACAAAAAATTTGATTCCGAATTGACTTCGGAACGATATCTGGTCTCTCGATATATTCAAGTAAATTTTACAGTCATTAATCAACTAATTGTAAACGTTATATTTCTAATAATATCCTATCCAACGCTGTTAGTTAATAAAATCAATCGATACATTGAACTCACGATTAACAAATGAAGTCGTTTACAACCACATATTGTAGTAATTGTCGTACGATTTTCATTCATGAGAGAGAGAGAATGTAGATTATGATCAGAGTATAATTGTTTAAAGAAACTAATTATAATAATTAGCTTCAGTGCGTGAGTTTTATTCACTTACGTCCGTTCAAACACAAGTTTATCTTGGGTGTTGATTGTCGACAGCTATGCGGTTGCTTCAGTGCTCGAGCATCTGTAATCTACAATTCTTCTTCTTGTTCAGCTCGAGCACCCATGATATTTTTTGACCACCCTAATCTCAAAATGCAGGCTCGCAAATATTCTAAATCATATCGAAATTTTTCTGGGGTCGGAATCAAGAAAAAAAAACCCGGGTCGCAGTGCCCAAACCCTGCCGACAATATAGTGTATTTGCTAATACAGGCAGTCTGGTTTTATTACATGAACTTAAGTTTTTTGGTCAAAATAAAAAAATTAACCCCTTAATATACCCCTTAAATTAACAGTTTTTTTTTTAATTGCAACATTACTATCATCGAACATCTACACCAAATTAAATACACCTTTCAGTAAATAACTCACTATCTGCAAACTAGTGTTTTCATAAAATTTGTAAATCCGGCCCTGGCGGGCCGATTTTTTTCAAATTTCGGGAGCACATTTTAATTGCTACTAAAAGAGTAAACTTCAATTTTGAAACGATTCTGCGAATTTTTTCGGTATTTTTGGGCCCAAAAACTTTTTTCAACCCCTAAAAACCACCCTTAAAATGATTCGATTGGGCCCATTTTAAATAGGCTTCGTGTGGTGAAGGATTCCAACATGTGTGCCAAATTTCGTTAAAATCTATTAACTCTTTCGAAATTTATAGCCCGCACGTATATATATATATATATATATATATATATATATATATATATATATATATATTATATATATATATATATATACATATATATATACATAACTTTTCAAAAAATGGTGCCAAAGTGCTTAGAAGGTTATGAAACGTCGAGAAATTTTGGTCGGACCCCTAGGTCCCGCCATCCGACCGACGCCAATAGTGTGTGTTGCCATATGGCAAATACACTAATAAGTCAAAAAATTGTTAAATTCTATTTTTTACTATACTTAAGTCTAAATTGTATTTGCTATTAACGGCTAAAAAACCAGATTGTCCGACATATGTTCTTTATACCTAACGGCAAAGAATTGTAGGCGCAACGGCACAGTTTTTATGCATGGAAAATTTAGGATAAGATTTGTTTTATTGCTTTGCGGCTTCATTAAACTTGTTAGCAGCTAAGTATAATTTCCGAACTGAGCTGAAGTGAATTAAATAAAATGCGTATCGAATATGTCAGAATTTTTGGTTTACCCGTTTAGACAATTATAGCTTGAGAATTACGATACCTATTTTAATCAATCATAGTCTAAAACCTGACAAGCGATAGAAGACCTCACAAAAATCGGTTCAGCCATTCTCGAGTTATAAGCGGACGTACAGACAGACAAATACACAGAAGTTGAGTTTTTTTTGCTGGTGAAGTTCATGGGACGCAGTGTCAACAGTTGGGGATCGTCGAGTGTGTAGAGATATCGTTGTTTATATGACGTTTCCATGCCTTCTCTACTACAAGCCCCCAGCTCTCAGGTTCTTATCTGAGAACTGATAAATCGAAACTCTGGACTGGTGTTATAGGTTAGGTATGCTGTTGCTGGCCTCAAAACAAAAAACGAATGGTTTATAAACACTGATTTATAAAACACACCGTATATATAATATAGTTGTCCAATCATGTTGCCTAGTTGTTATGCAGTTATGGAGGTATAAGCTTTTAGAGTGCAATAATTACAATATCCACGCTGAGAAATGGGAATATACGAACAATTATAAAACTGCAATTATTTCCAGCAACGTAGATAATAATGTTATACAATACGAACGTGCAGAAAACTTTTATGAATACATCTATCGTAGAATGTTATAACATCTCTGTGATGCTTCTTTTTAACATTTCGAGTATCTCACAGAGAAAGATGGAACTAGATAAAATGCGGTCTCGTACAGAGTTAAAGTGAGCTAGATAACTTGTTATTAATTTCATTTTATATCCACTTTGAAAATAAACATGGCCGCTTACGAACAGCTGATTTATTTTAGGTTATATATAGAAATTAATATGAGTTTTTGTGAAATGCATCATTGTTTCTTACTTTATTTTATTCCAGTGGTAACGGATGTTTCCAGGACTATGCTTTGATATTAAGCAAGACCGGTCGTGAACAGTCTAATGTATTTTAGGTTATGCAGAAATTAATATAATGAAAATATATTCGTTTTAGAGTTAAAGTGAATTAGGTCATTGTTTATCAGTTCGGTTTATTCCATTATAGAAACATTTACAATTTTCCAATGCCGCTAGAGAACAGCTAATTTATTTTAGGTTATGATGAAATTTATTTGAGTTTCTTTTTTGTAAAGTTTAAATCATTGTTACTTAGTTAATAATATCGATTGTAAAAAGATTTAATATTTAATATTATAAAACCAGCATCAAACAACGTTTTGTATTAAATTTTACCGCCGCTATAGATTATAATTATAGTTATGCATTATTAAAATGTGTAAATTATACTATTGTTTTATTGAACCTTGGAATATTAATTATTATTGGAAATTGAAAAAAGAACATTTTACCGCCTTTATAAAAATACATCTTGCAAGTTTTAATATTACAGTATGATTTGTATGACTTGGAACAGTTTCTAAGCTTTGAAGCATAATAAAACATTTTCACGGCCATCAATAACCGTGATTATTATTAGAGTTAGAGTTAATACATATTTATTACAAATACACATTTGAGTCCGACGTATTGCCGAAATAAAATAGTTGACCCAATTATTTTTTTAATGGTTGGCACATCCTTAGCTTCGTTAAAGGACGTTTTGAACACAAGTTTTCCGTGTGTGTTTTTGCGTTATTATATGCGTATGTACGAAGGTACACAGTTAAAATATGCGTGTCTGATTTTTTTTAATGCATATTCAGAATTATGTAAATTTATGTTAAATTAACATCCTTTTGGAAACTTCAACATATGCGGGGGAAATTTTAACGCTCACATGCTAATGGTCACAGGTTGTGTATTATTAACATGTTATCTGTGCCTACGGGGGACCCTTAAATTTTTCTCGTTATTTGTATTCAAATTCAGTGACAAATACTATCTTTTTTAAACGGTTTTATTTAGCTTCCTTTGTTAACTTGTGTGGGTCAAACCTAGTAATTAAAATTTTACCTCCTTCCTGTTGACCGATTGATCTGAAATTTGGTACACACCTTTAGTTCCGGTGACAATACAATATTATGGTAACGAACTGATCGGTCCGACTTCGTCCGGGTGCAAATAGCACTTTGGAATTTTCACCCATTTCCCGGTAGCCGGCTTTCTTCCGGGTGTAAATAGCATTTTTAATAAAATACATTACAAACTTATAAAATAGGTAAAAAAACTTTTAAGTTAAACTGTTTTATTTTAAATCATCAGCTATACCAAAAACTAGAAAATAATCTGGGACTTTTAACAGACTAAAATAAAAACTACGACTACTTACTGCCTTTTTTTACGTATTGAGAATATCACAAGTCTAAGGTGCTTTTCAAATTCAATATACTATAGAGTATATATAGAAGTTATGTCTGTATCTTTTATAATTCATAAACCTTGGATTTAAAAAAAATGAAAATAATTATTGGTCTGGCTTTGTTTAAATTCCACTGATTTTCCATAAACTATCGTGATATGAATTTTAAATTAATCTTCTTACAAAATACTCAACGAATGTTTGGTGCATATTTTTCTATCGGAAACTCGCAAAAAATATTTTTTTTAAACCACACCTGGCGGCACCTGCCTCTAACAACTTAAATCTAGTAAATTAAAGTGTAAATAACTTTATGTAGCATATAACATAGGGGAAGCATAGCATATCATGTACAACAAAGTTTATCTCCAAGATCTGCGGTTGTATCAATTTAAGATTAGGCACACAAAATATCAAATTACCTGCATATGGGTCATGCGCAGTCAATCACCAGTCTCTTCCAACCGTGAAATATGTATTTCACATTTGAAATATTTTTTTAGTGTACTCTAAATGAATAATTTTAAAGTATAAAAAGAATTATAAGAAGCCCTACGTTAGGCGCCAAAAGTACTTAAAGAACTTTTGGTGGGGGGTTGATGGGTGATTTGTTACAGCAATCAGCCACGTAGCTACTCAATTAAGTCGGGGACAGAGAGAAAAACTGTAAGTTATAGACGCTCGATAGTTTAAGTCTTCGTTTTGTCTGATAGAGAAGGATGGTCCATCTTTTCATTGCCAGCTGGAATAACCTATCCTTCTCTACCAGATAAGTCAAATCTGCTTTATATTTCACACAATATTTTACCGAGATTCTAAAAACATAATGTATAGGTAAATATATAGTTCCATAAGAGCTGTAGACAAAACCACGAAACCTATAATTACGGAAATTAAAAACAACATTGAATTGACTAAAAAAATGAACGATCCCATTCCCAAAACAATCATTATGAATGTATGGTCAAAAGACAAAATTGCTTACGTCGAGTTTAAAGTTTTTGATATTTTTTTTCTGTCTCCCGAATTTTTGTTTATTTTGTGTATCATATTTTATTTATAGAAATGTTTCATTTATAGAGGACGTCAATTCTAAATTTTAATTTTAATACAGTATGTTTAAAGAGACGGCACAGTCGATCATGTAGCACGAAGTACATTCTGATCAACAAAATAAATTTTAAATCTAAAAAAATCGCAAGACTGGTGAGCCATCTTAGAGAAATTTCAGTTCGAACCAATCCATTGTTTAGTCAAATAGTTACTAAATACAACATTATTAAATCATAAAGTCATCAACATTTTAATTAAGCATTGCGTTTTAAATGATCAGACAAATATATAATTACGGAGTTTTTAAAACAAAATTTACGTTAAATGTTACTACAATTACAAGTAAAAAGAGAGAAAAAGATTGTAGATAATAAACACTTGTCAATTCAGATTGTTAGCGTCTGCAATAAAATTAAAATATTGAAAATTAATTGTCGAAAATTTAGTAACGAAGTATTCTTCTTTTATGATAGCGAAAAATGAAGAACCTGATCAAATATGATTTGGATGATTAAAATCATCATAACGTTAACGCCCGCAGCTGTCGAGCGTCTGTAATCTTAGCGTCTACAGTAGAATAAGAATTTTGGAAGTTAATTGCAGAAAATTTAAAAACGAAGTCATCTCCTTTCATGCCAACAAAAAATGAAGAACCTGATCAAATATGACTTGGGTGATCAAAATCATTATAACGCTAATGACCTCAGCTGTTAAGCGTCTATAATCTGCAATCTATCGAAAATCGTCATTACAATATAATTTTATTTGCCAAACGCAAAAATTCAGCCGTTCCTCGCAATTCTTATTTCCTCTGCTCATAGATGTTTTGAAGACCTAAATTGTCGAGCGTCTATAATCTATAATAAATAAATCAATTCTTATTTAATCGAAAACCTGCCATACGATATTTTACCTTATGGGTCACGAATATAATACAGTTTTCGTCGTCTCTTTCGGCTACTTTTTTTGCCCCTGCAGTTCTTATACCGGCCGCCATTTAATTTATTGTTACTCCGAGCTATATTTAAGGTGTCTGTGTGTCCGTATTACCCACTTAAAATATCAAACATTTAATACCTCACCACACTGAACAAGGATAATCATTTGTGCTTTAATAAGTTGTCAGTTAATTTGATAATCATAACCTTAATTATAAACCATCTCTCACTGCTTGATGTTTACCTATTTGATAAATCGATGTAATTTTCAGTCGGTATTTATTCTTTGTGCACGATTTAATTAACTCGGTAAAATATGTATTTTTTAATGTTAAATGGCGAACATAATTCATTGTCGGAATTGAGGAAAAATGTTAAAAACACTTCAATTATTGTTATATAATTAAAACCAGAGTAATTGAACAAGCAATCAAATCACAATTACAGTAAGACCCCGTTTGACGCGGGAGATACGTTCCATTAAGTTCCCGCGCTATACGAATTAGCGCTAAACGAGGGCATCTTAAAACGTAGACAATAGGCATAAATGAATCAGAACCGAGAATTAGAAAATTTGTTAGTTTTTGTTTAATTTTTGTAACATTTATTACTAAATACTTTTTTATCACATTAATTATAGATTTATTAATTGCTAATATCGATTTTCGTTCATAAAACATTAATGAAAATCAAATAAAAGTTTGAGTAAGAAGTTATGTTTGTGATGAGGAAGGTTCCTCATTTGACATATTTTGTTTTTTGTGAAGAAGTCATCTAACATCGTTTGCCTTCTTCTGTTTCGTTCAGTAAGGCTGTTGTCGATAGCAAGATATTGTTTCAATGACACTTCGTCTTGCCTTTGAGCTTCTATCAACATTTGATCCATAATTTACGTTATAGTAGCTAGACTTTTTTTTAGAAACCGCGTAATACTGAAACAGCGTTAAGCGGAGCACTTACTGTATGTAATTTTTTTAGTCGCTACCCATGAAAAAATACATATATATGTCAAGTTTCATGGTGATCGATCAAACGGAATCGAAGTCTATTAATCACAAACAGATATATCAACATCCAGATTTACATATATTTAGTTTAAATAGCTCAAAATGCTTCCTAGCTCAGTGGTTAGAGATTTGAATCCGGAATAAATTAGAGAAAAGCTAAAAATTGTTTTAATCTTTTCAGTATAGGTTTGAAATCAACAGACTAATTCCCCCTCCGACGGTAATTATTGAAATAAAAAAAATTCTGTCGTATTATAACGTCAACAATGCTATTTATTTATATAAATAGGACCAAGTTACCTATATAGTTCGCCCGGTATCGGTCGAACTGTATAATCGCAATCTCGGTCATTATCTAACCCCAAATGAGATAATTGCTGTGTTATAACATACAGTATGCAGATATTTAGTTAATAATTTTGTGAAATCGCAGTTTGAGATTTTCCCATGACATGTCACATGATTGGGCGCAACAAATAACAACCCTTTCTAACAAAATGATACAGTTTTTGTGTGTCCGGTGATGCGATGCGGAACTGTTGAATTAAAGTGGGTGCAAATCACCACCGTTGACACACCGTACATATTTTCACATAAATCAGAAATAACTCTGCGTACAGCCGCGTGTCTAACCACAGCGTGGTATCGTGCAATGCCGCAGCCTACGGACTGGCAGCATATCAGGGCTGAGACGTCATCACGCTTTCATTAGCTTCACCTATATATTTGTGTCGTTGAACGTGAAATTCACCCATTTCAAAACGTCAGATTAAACTGAAATTTCGCACACTTATCAAGGACCGATGACAATACAATGATTTAATAAGTTTGTTTCATTATCCTAACCAGGACCTTCAAAATAAAAAAAAATCTTGGAACGTATGTTTGTGACGGAATCTTTGAACGTGAAATTCGCCTACTTCAAAATGTCAGAATAAACTGAAACTTTGCACACTTATCAAGAATCGATGATAATACAATAGTTTAATAAGGTTGTCATATTATCCTGACCAGGACCTTCATGATAAAAAAAAAATTAAAATCTTTGAGAGTACGTTTGTAAAGGAATCTTTGAACGTGAAATTCACCCACTTCAAAACGTCAGATTAAACTGAAACTTTGCACACTTATCAAGGACCTATGACAATACAATAATTTAATAAGTTTGTCCCGTTATCCTGACCAGGACCTTCAGAATAAAAATCTTGAAAAATTACAGCAAGCAAATTAACACGCTGTACAGTGACGCACGTTGAGTTGCCTGCCCCATAGTCAAACGCAATATTGTTTTTTAGTCTTATAATTAAGATTAGAGATTAAAAAAACTAAAACAATACGCTTTTATGAACTAAAAAATCCAAAATAATTCGACAACAAAATTAGTTTTACTGTAAAAAGCGTTAAGTTGGAATAATTTCGTACATCGATCGAGTAAAATAATAATAATAATTCAATCCCTGTCCAGGTATTTGGTTGTGTGTGTTGGATGGATGGCGTGTACGCGAGAGGGGTACCTGCTCGGTACACACGCGGATCACCGGGCCGTGGCAACCGTAATAACACGTTGTGTTACTTCAGCTATCTATAGTTACAACTACATAGCCCGATGCCGGCCGCTCGGTCACTCGCATGGCTGTAGTTTGCCCTTCTTTACCGACTAAATATAAAAAAATGTTTAATCAGAAAATTGTTCTGATATCCAGAAGCGTAGCGTGCCTTGGCGGGACCCCGTATAAAAATTAGTTTGGGGACCCTTCCCCCGTTGAAGTAAATTACTTAAACGGAGAAATCCCGCAGCCCGCGATAACCGATGTAGGGTGTTGCCAACTTTTGAACGCACGCTTTACGCGGGAAAAAAAGAAATTGTTTTTTTTTTGACTTTTGTCATTTCTGAAATAAAAAAAAATTGGGAAGTTTTTATTAATTTTTGCTTACGCACGTTGGGGGCCCCGTATAATTGATACGGCAGATACGGCGGTAGCTACGCCCCTGCTGATATCTGAAAATAGAGAATATGATATTTAATAGTTTCCTTTCTGAATTTACATGAAATATATATTATGAGTTCCTACCGTTTGTACGTCACATTACAGAAATTACTTTGTGCTTCAATTGTTCGTAATTTTAAACGTTAGATTCAAGCCGTTCACCCTTGTCTTACTATTTTGCGAGTCAAAATGCACCACACTATAAATTTCTCTCCTTGTTAGTTTAATGTAATTTAACTTCCCCTTAATTTGTTTCATTCCACTCCCCCTCAATTTCTTACTCAGATACGTCGCCAAAGAAGTTAAACTTCAAAAACTGTTTCCCGTATACAGAACCGTCGTGTCCGTCGGTGCAAACCGAAGACGGCGTCCATTCGTACAGCTGCAACTACGACCCTGGTTTTATTTACACACACACACACAATTTACAGACACTAACACACACATAAACAGTGTGTAGGTACTATATGAATGCTTGACCCTACATTCAAGTTCACTGTAACATCCTTGTCTTTCGTTTTCTCTCGTCTTTGATTATTATAAACAGCAATAATAACGTTTAAAATACTATACCTTGCATTTATAAAAACCGTTACGATTCAAAAATATTAATGTTATTCAATGAATGTCGCTTTTTCGGAACTCCCGTCGTCATAATGGTTTTTTATAGCTCAACTTATCCGCCTCGAAAGATTAAGAAGTTTTTATCGCAGTTCTTTGATCATTTTTGACATCGAATGATTAAAATGCGCATTACAATCCGTGGGTATTTTTTTAAATTAAGTAATTAAATTTAAAAAATGTTTACAACCGCTTTTCTATTATTTTTAAAATAACATTTTATTAGCGACGTATCTGTCTGAATTTTTCTGTAACGTTAAAGAGGAAATTATTCAACAACGGGGAAATATAAGAGAAACCTTGATAACACATCAATGAAACGAGTTCATAACTCTAAAAAAGTTGCACTTCCTCGATAGCTTATATGGGTGAGGCTCGTACGTTTTTGAAGTGAAACTTCTTTGGCGACGTATCTGTTTGAAATTTTCTGTAACGTTAAAGGAGAAACGATTCAACGTCGAGGAAATATAAAAGAAACAACACATCGATGAAACGAATTCATAACTCTAAAGGCATTTCACTTCCTCGGTATAGCGTATGTGGGTGAGGCTCATACGTTTTTGAAGTGAAACTTCTTTGGCAACGTTTGAAATTTTCTGTAACGTTAAAGGAGAAACGATTCAACGGCGAGGAAATATAAGGGAAACCTTGGTAACACATCAATGAAACGAGTTCATAACTGTGAAAAAATTACATTTCCTCGATAGCTTATATGGGCGAGGCTTACACGTTTTTGAAGTGAAACTTCTTTGTTTGAAATGTTCTGTAACGTTAAAGGGGAAATGATTCAAAGAGGGGGAACATATAACCTTCGTAACGCAAAATGGACAACTCATAACTTGGAGCTTCTAAGCAAAGGTATCTCTCTAAGCGACCTTATCAGCGATAGAAATATATCAGCAATACGAGGGAAATAGTCAGCAGTCCCACAATGGAGATAACATGTTACTAAATGCGTGTGTCGGGTGCACGCATCGCTGCCGCTGAGGTTAACGTAATTATCGCTACCAGAGCAGGTCAGTGTGAGAACCAGCCAGTACACCTATGGTACAGTGGAGTCTCGATAACTCGAATTTGCTAAAAATGCTACAAAAATTTAATTAATCAGTTTTCGACTTAACAAGAATTCCACGATACAAAGGATTTAATTGTTAAAAATTCGACTTAGTAAGACACAAATTCTAAGTATATTTTTCGAGTTGTAGAATTCTAAGTAAGACGTCATTATATTTTCCTAACGTCGACTTACGGAGTTTGCTTTTTGAAATTCGACTTAGAAAGGCACAATTTCTAAGTATATTTTTTTGAGTTGTAGAATTCCAAGTAAGACGTCATTATATTTTACTAACTTCGACTTACGGAGTCTGCTTTTTGAAATTCGAGTTATCAATCAATACCTCACAGGTAAATAACATTATGTTAGAGTTACAGAGTCAAAATAATTCAAGATACCGCGTATTTAGAGGTTCATCGAATGGGAATGACAATTGTTTTCGTCTGAGCATTTCGAGGTTCGAGTTATCGAGATTCCACTGTAGTATAGGTCTGGCCTAGTCACTGTGACCAATTACAGTATAACATGTAGATATTATACATATATAAATTTGACCGCAAGGCAAAGCCGCTTACGGCAAAGGTACAATGTTCGCATAGTTGAAACATTAAGCTTCACAAAATTTGGCTTGCTGCTTAAAAAATCCAAAAAACATATATGTTTGCCTTAAAAAATTGAATCAAAAAACATGATATTTCTTTACAGCTCGTCATGAGATTTCGAATTACGGGAAGTCAAATTAACGTTTTGAAGGTTTTTCTTTACAAAGTGAAAAATGCTGACAAATTTGACTTGCTCAATAATTGAATTTTATCTGTACAATCTGTAAAAAGTATGCTAATTTTTATGTTATTTTAAATCATTTATGTAGATCAAATAAACTATAAAAACATAGCTAAAAGTCATGTGTAAAAGAATGGTACATATTTCTAGTTTATTTGGAAACATTACTATTAAAAATTGAATAAGAGTTTTCATAGAAATTAGAGATTTTCGAAACGTAAGTGCATTTTACATTCGTATGATAGAGCTATGCAGGTGAAAAAGGGATTATATTGAACATTAACGTTAAGGTAGTTGTCGTGGTTAAGGCACACCGTCAGAAAATTCTTAATTTTTGTATACTTATTAAGGACATGATAATACAATTACCCTGAAAATTTGAAGTCGATCGACCGTATATAATCCGAGATAAATTCAATTGAAAATTGGATAATTAACATTGATTGTATACGCTCTCTGTAGTTCTGAACCAGTTTCTTATTTACAAAAAAAGAACTGTCAGAAACCTTCCAAAAACTGACAGTCTTTCAATGCATTTGTTATAAGTTTAAAAAAAAAAAAAGGATTTTTTTTGACCGTTTAATTATTTATAAATAACGGTTTAAAGTTCAACAATTTATAGAAAACTATACATGCATATGAATACTGTATGGGTTACGTTTTCACGGGTACAGTCTTGCGTACAAATTATGGATCACTTAGCTACAAGCTAGTATACTTTTGTGGCGCGTATAATCTATAACTTTTTGACAATATTGTACCACGACAACTACCTTAAGATACAGACTAAAGACGAAAAATTAACATACATAGACAGTTTTGTTTTTTGGACCATATAGGTATATTGTACTACACATGTTGTGTTACAGTGCAATATAATGATTACATCAGGTAATCAAGATATTATATTGTACATTACATACCTACGTAATATAGAGACACAAGGTTTATGAATAAAGAAATCATAAAAATGCTAACATAAAATTTTTATTTTAGACGGCAAAACGTGTGTCCATTCTTTGAGAGAGGAATTAACTATGATGTTCATTTTTTTACGCCTATATAACCTTAAAAATTCATACTTGATACCCATGATTATTAAAAAAAAACTAAACAATGTCATGAAAATTTATATTAATTCGATTAATTTTTTTAAAACTTTTAACGACATTCTATTCTTGATCCAAATAGACTACAAGCATGCAATTTTTCAAAACGGAAATATAACCTCAATTTGAACAAAACTCTAAAGTTTGAGAAACATTCAACGATGCAGTATTTAATAAATAAGTGCAATAATAACTAACGTCAAAGTATTGTACCTCATTCGGTTTGATTCATTAAGTGCCCCGCGCTTTTAAACGTTATAAGAAAAGAAAGAAACTTATTTTTACCGTGTTGTTATATAATCTATCTTTCTACCAAGTCATGTTTTCAATTTAATCTAATTTTTACAAGCTTTTCTTTAACTTGCAATGTATATTTGTTTGGGTCAAATTTTGCAACTGAATTTTAAAGCAGTTATCCGTAACCGATTGAGCTGAAATTTTGCACAAGCCTTTTTTAATAATGATTTCTGCCAGAGCTGGGCAGTAGTTAACTACAAAAGTAGTTAACTACGTAGTTAACTACTTTTTTTTAGAAAAGTAGTTGTACTCTAACTACTTTTCTCCACATAGTAATCGTACTCTATTATTTTGAATATCTATCAAGTAATCACAAAAAGTAGTTAAAAATGTAGTTAACTACTTAGTTCTAACTACTTTAGGTAGTTTAACTACTTTTTTGTAATCTAACTACTTATTTTGAATTTTAACTACTTTTAAAAATATTTTAGTATATTATATTTAACCGACGTGTTAGAACAAGTTCTTATTCGTTATGCATTTTTCTGGATTCTGGAACACGATCAGACTTTTTTTTAAAATAATGAAATATGAGTTGATTGAGTTTTAATTTGAAATACAACGTGGAACTGGTAATCACGTCGTTGCTATTTGCAAAATTTAATAAAAACACGTTTCGGCCATGATATCAGCCCTTTTCAAATGAATATAAATAAAAGATCCTACAAAAAATAATAATCATTGAAGAAAACAAAAATAGCATTAAGTTAGAAACAATTAACAGCCTAGACTGTCAAAAAGAAAAATTAAAATATATAAAACTTGATGGCAATTGACAGTAATATACCTATATAGTTTTTTAAATATCGTTTTTGGACATTCTAGCTTGTAAATTGTTTTTTGTAGAATTTTTGATTTATATTCATTTGAAACAGACTGACATCTTGGCCGAAACGTCGTATTGTTATCAAATATAAGTTTTTATTATTTAAAATAATTTTCACACATTATATGTGCAGATTGTACGACATAAATAAAGAGATTTATATTATTATTATTATTGTTATAGTAATTAAAAAAGTAGTTAAAATTTTAACTACTAACTATACTAGTAGTTAGTAGTTTAACTACTTTTAAGAACGAGTAGTTTAACTACTTTTTTACGTAAGTAGTCAGTAGTTATACTCAACTACTTTTGTCAAGTAGTTTGCCCAGCTCTGATTTCTGCAAGCTTTCTTATTAAAATACGAATAGCTTGTAAACGAATCACAATACTGTGTAAACAACAACGTTCTAACAACGACGACTATAACAAATAGATTTTAATATGAGTAGATTTTCGGTATATCTAAATTTCTTGATTACTTTAAATTCTTATACAAACAGAAAATTATGAGTGATAAATTAAAACAATTTATGCACTTTAAACTATACGTGTCATCATACGTATTGTAAATACAATATCTGTGTGAGTTAGTACTATCTGATGTAGATCATTACAGCTGCTTATTATGCTACATCAACGTTAATTTGACAATTAAGACGTTTACGACAAGCGTTCCATATTATAATTATTCGTTGACACTTCAAGGACTGAATCATAAATCCAGGGTTTCAATCAGTAAATGAAATTCTTTACCAAAATATAATTAGAGTTTAAAAAAAACTAAAACAACACGCTTTTGTATGAACTAAAAAATGCAAAATAATTTGACAGCAAAATTAGCTTTACTGTCCAAAGCGTGTAGTGCTTAATATCGGTAATACATTTTCATTTACTTGCTAATTGTAACCGTAGAGCTATTATGAAAATTTAAGTAAATAGCACTCCACATTTTTTACAGTAAAGCGAATTTTGTTGTCAAATTATTTTGCATTTTTTAGTTCATCTGCATGGTTAAGTTTTTTTAAACTCTAATTTTAATAAGATTGAAAGCAATAACGCATTTGACTATGAGGTAGGCATGTCAACGTACGTCACTGTACGTGTTATCTTGCTTGCTGTAATTTTTCAATTTTTATCCTGAAGATCCTGGTCAGGATAAAGGAACAAACTTATTAAATTGTTGTATTGTCATAGGTCCTTGATAAATGTGCAAAGTTTCAGTTCAATCTGACGTTTTGAAATGGGTGAATTTCACGTTCAAATTTTTCATTCCAAACAAAGATGCAAACATATAGGTGAAGCTAATAATAGCGTGTTTGGTATATTAATGTAATATAGCTTATTGAAATGTACACAGAATAGTATATGTTGTATTGTGATTTTTTATTTCGACACTCTAATCAACTTATATTAGTTTCCATAACAGATTTGAAAATATTTTTATTATTTATAGGAATTACTAAAATAAGCTAAAATAAGTAGTTAGCTAGCTAACTCTGAACCCTGTTTAGAATTGTTGACCGCACCTAGCACTGAAGACAAAAGGTGTTTGAAACACTGTTATAGTTGTTTGTTTTAATCATATTATATTATTGTGTGTGCGTCGTTGTTTCCCGAACTTCTGGTTCCCATGTAAAGATGCTTTCACACTTTGAACTTGTGTAATTAGATCTCTATTTGCACTAATTAGTACACTTTAACTGTCATTAATTGATGTACGCCGCTGAGTTATAGCGGTTATGCCGACTGTTTTCACATTAATAATTCATAATTGTATTTTGAAACGTAAAATTCAGATTCAAATCTGTATCTCGGCTGTTCTCAAGGACAGTCAAGATTTTTGGGTTGCTACATAACTACACCAAAAACGTAAATGTGAAAAAACCGGTTAAGTGAAAAGGGCTCCGTACCATTTAGTTTTCTAGAAGTTTATGCATTTTCTAAGATTTTCGTTTAGTTTTTCTTGTAAACTACGAGCAGCACCGGCCCTAGCTCTTGATCAGAGTATATCGAGATTGTCTTCCAGCGCCCTTTGGTCGACGCTTTCACTTCACATAAATTGCACTTCGGTTTTATGTTAAATTTTCAAAAATCAACTTTTATTGCAAACATCAACACTGTAGGTCTATGGATTTATTTAGAGACAATCTATGGAAATCTACGGATTTGTCAGTGTCACCCTACGGATTTTTAAAAATCAGATCTGGCAACCTTGCCCCCGCGCCTCTCAAAAGGCCTCATCAAAATTTTATTTTACACTGGAAATTGTTTTTCGCATTTGATTTGGTTTTTTGGCGCCCCTTGCTATCCGGCGCCTAGAGTGACCGCTCCTCTCGTTCTGCCCCAGGGCCGGCTCTGACTATGAATGAGGCCCTGTATTCCTTATTTTTTCAAAGTTTTAGGGTCAGTAGTTTCGGAGATAAGGGGGGGATGCTCGATTTTTGTATATTTTCTTTAATATCTTTTAAACTATGCATTGTAAAATTCTAAAAAAGTATGTGTTGTATTTCTCAAAACGAGCCTTTTCAATTAATACGTCAAAATGATGCATTTCAAAAATATGCTTTTTTTTAGATTTTCTAATAAGTCTTCCAAAATTAACTCTCCAAAATCGGTATTCGTTTATTTACGCTATACGTCTGTGATTGGGTCATCTATGTAACTATCTATGTACACAAAGTGAATTAACAAGGTTGTAGTGTACTTAAGTGGAAATTATATACATGGCAATTTTGTCATTTAAGAAAAAGGCAACTAAATAACATACCTGCACGAAAGTACTACCGTAATTATGTGACTAATTACAATTGTTTTATTTAAACACTTCCGTCGCCAACAGACGTCTACGATTTACGGCCTTTATGTGTCGCATTGTTATAAAAAATAGTTCCTAACATGCAATAACAGAAACTCAATTATATAGAACATTTTGCAATGTGTATCATATTATCAAGTCTTATACGAAATTTTTGTTTTCCTTTGGGTACAAATTATTCATAGTTTCTTTTTTTAATGCGGGTTTAATATGGTTTTGTGCAACCGATGAAAGAACTGAGTAGGATCACGCTGTTGTCTGTTTGATCTTTTTTATAATTCTAAAATGAATAGCTTAAACGATATTAACCCTTTCAGGGCCGTAAGATTGTAGGAGCGAAAGTAACCATTTTTTTACAATTTAGGATGATCCAATTTCCAGTGATCATAATCAAAGAATGACGGTTCAGATGCAGTGTTGCCATATATAGAAAATGAAAAGATACGTTTACGAAATAATAAATGTAAAATGACACCCACTAGTTTCTTAGTTATTCACTTCTTTTAAATTTTTTGTTTGGGACAAATGTGTCCCCGTAGTCGTTAAAGAGTTAAATAAAATATACAAAAATCGATCATCCTCTCTTCCACCGAAACTACTGAGTCTAATGAAAATTTTTAGGGTTCCGTATATCTAATAAAACAAAATAGGGAATATAGAGCCTCACTCATAGCTTATAGAAAAAAACTAAACGAAAATTCTAAGCCTGAAAGTTCTTACGAAAAAAGGAATGCTACGGAACCCTCTCGCACCTGATCGTTTTTTATTTTTTATATAAAAAGTTGATATTCGATTTTTAGTTGATTTTTCTTTAGTAATCTTTTAAACATAAGTTGGTAGTTTGCAGCCCGTTATTCGCTAGGTACTTAAATTGATCTTAAAATTGATGAAGCATTTTCAAATAATACTACGTATTAATGTATATTTTGTGTGCATATATATTTGCATAAAGTTGATTGGAATTTATATAAATTATGCATATAATTATTGCTATTTCCTGCTATAAATAATTTGAATAATAATAATACATAATATTCTATGATACTTGCTGTAGATACGACAAAAATGCACGGTTTACCTGATAGTTTTTGAATTGAAACTTTTTTGGGCACGGTAGGTATTTTCTGTTTATCTTTTATATATTTTCAAATTATTGTTTTTGTTCAATAGATCTTGACAGAAAGTTGTCATCCTGTCAAAAATAAAATATATATTCGTCAAGATCGTCGAACGTTGTTTGTGAAGTGAAACTTCTTTTTACTTTTTACTCTTAATTAAAACGCAAATCAGTAATTATTTTCAGTGAAACTTACCAACTTTCTGGACAATCCTGTGCATAATCCTATATATTCAATCCATGTTTTTTTCTGTAAGTTGACGAGTGTAAAAAAAAGAAATGGAAAAATCCGATTTTTTAAAATTAATTCCACAATCCTGTTAAAAATAAAAAAAATTTCATAAAAATGTCAAGACTTATTACATATTTTCAAAGCTCGTGACCAATGTAACGTGTGTACTTTCGGGACATCCCTGTATAACATGATTTAATTATTTATGTCGGTTACTATTATATTTGTGCAACGTGGAACTTTTTAATAAGCGCATTATGTAGATACAATTTATATACATTATTTTAATTATATTGAAAATTATCGCACATCAAGTAACCTTTCCAATTTGTGATAATTGGTAATTACTTTTGTCACCTCATTACGCACGAGAAAAATCTAACGTATAAAATATAAACGAGACCTTTATCTGTAAGCCATTTTCTTGCGGGTTTCTCAAGATTTCGAATATTTTCTATTGTATCAAGTAGGTTAAATCCAGACTTTGTGTCTGTTTGCACGTCACGAGTCAATGCTAGTAGAAAATATTGAAGGAGTATGCTAAGGCTAAATATGTTATACTTAATAATAATTTTATAACTTATTTCGTTACGGCACAAAAACGTAAGGTTTATATATCCATAGCTAATAGTTTGCTATTATATTATGACTAGCGGTACCTGTGCGAATAATTCGCACTAAAATTCATTTCTAATTTCTCACACTCTTTATAACTTTCTTCTTTTTGTTGTATTACATTACGAAGCTCAGTGACGGTTCAAGAAAATCTTTTTCTAAAACTGTCATATAGAGGCGCAAGTGTCGAACACGTTAAGTTGAAGCGCCGCCATATGAAAAGTATTTATACCTGAATTTTGATTAAAAATTAAACAAAAAAAATTTACCGACCGTCAATCATGTTGACGTTGTTTCAAAGTTAGAACCGTCAGATGGCAGCATTGCTGCATATACTGAATAAAAGTATAATTTTTATAATTAATTATTTTGCAAAAACAAAAGCAATAATAGATCTTTTAGTTGTTGATGTCGGTAGAGCAAGCAATTATCTGTAAAATGATATAAAATTTATGTGAAGCAACTGTGTGGTTTTTTCGAAAAAGGGAGGCAAACATCTTAACCTTAGCGTATTAATATATATGATATACACCCAATGTTGACGTCACAGTGCGATATTAGAAAAATTTATTATTAAATAATAGGGAAAAATTCACCTTTGATTCACTCTTAGACGTAGCTCTCGGTTGAGTGAAGGTTCGTATTCTAATATTCCTAATGTCAAATTAGCTCTCGGCGATGGTGAAATACCGTTGCAAAAATGTTTTACTATGAGAATGTTGATTGTTTAGATGTGTCACTGCAGAATAAATAATAATTCAGCCGCCGCGATAGTGGAAGTTTCGGGTTCGAGACTCGAGTCCCGATAGTGAGATTGTTTGAAAAATAAAATTTTTTAATATTACTTTACAATGTCAACAATGGGTGGTTCATAATATAATAGCAAGCTATGGCTATGTATTTACATATCTGCAATATATATTTTTATAGCCTGGACTTTCGCGTATAAAAAATATGTGCTAACTTTTTACTAGGTTTAATTGAATTGAAATTACGTCCTGCAAACGAGGACGCACGCAAAAATGGCCGAAATTACAGTTATCGTATTTATTAATTAAAAAAATTATACAATGTATTAAAATTTTCATTTTGATTTTTATCAACTTTAACGTTAACATTTTTTTTTGTTATTTTCCAAAAAACTACTAGAAATATTTGGACAAAAAAGCATAGTTATGTACGTCACTGAATAATAAACCCATAATTAAAACATTTTCAATAAACATCGGAGGCGTTTACTGCATTTTTACAGCTTTTAGTTTCTTATAAGGTTTCTTTACAACGCATGCGTTTAAATAATAGTTTTAACAGAGTAAAAATGAAAATATTCTCTTACAATTATTTCCGTATTTTTCGGACTATAAGACGCAGCGGACGATAAGACGCACCTCAAATTTATAAGATGATTTTTAGAAAAATATATTTTAATTCATATTAGGAAAAATCAGGTCTTGAAATAAATTAAATAAAAAAGATCAGGTGAAAAGACCAATTTTTAGGTACGTTTTTATTCGATATACGACGTTTATAAATTTCATATTAGTTAATCAGTTGACGCTAATAATTTTTGGACTATTATTGTACTTCATTATTTTATTGTAAAAAAATATTGGTATGACTTATGTTTTAACAGAATTTTCGAGAAACCTGAAGAAGTCGGAATAATATCGACGAAACGTCGTATATCGAGTAAAAACGTACCTAAAAATTGGTCTTTTCACTTGATCCTTTTTATTTAATATATTTTAGTGTTACTTGTGATCATAATTTTTGTATATTGTAAACATAACTCGTACTAGCAACTTTCAGTTCATCTTCACTCTGTTTCATACGTCCTGTTGCGGTGACATCATGATTGGGCTTTGCCATCCATTTATACCTCATATTTAGAGATGATTTATTGAAAAAAATATTTTAACGTTACCTTTGGACCATAAGAGGCACCCAAAATTTGAGAACATTTTTCTATGTAAAACGGTGCGTCTTATAGTCCAAAAAATACAGTATTATATTTCTAAAGTTAGTTTGGTGATCCGATTATTGTATAATGTTAACTCGACCCGCTACGTCCACCACAAAGTCCCGTCATTGTGGTGGAAAATATTCAACTGGGTGATTTTTATAACAATTTACGAACAATTTCTTAATTTTCATATCATTTATTAAAGGAAACAACTATACTATAGGATTGAATGGGAATTCATATTTTCAGTGTATAATTATTTTTAATAGTAAAAATTCAGTTGATACTTTCATCAGTTCTCAGGTTTGGTACCTTAACTTATATACAAAATGGTTTTGTCTACGTAAGTTTGCATTTTGTGCTTGTCCGATTACAAAACGTGTCATGTTTTTTCATTAGTGCCAAAAATGGACACTTCTTAATTATTATGCATTATTGATTTTTTTAAAATTCATAATTAATACTTTTCTTAGAAAATTATCTTCGATTTCAAAAGAACTATAGACGTTTTACTTTAACGTTGTGCATTTGTGAGGTTATAAAGGTGACCTATTAATACAGGTCAGGTCGTATGAAGCCAGGGTATTATTGCTTTGCGCGCAAGTGAACTGTGCAGACGAGTAACAAGATATTTTTACATAATATGTACTAATCCGTTTTGAAATGTACTAGGTTTCTATATGTACATATTATTCATAAAGCCTGTTTCACATCGTCATTTGCGATACATTTTTTTTAACTCTAGGGTACGTATTTCCGTTTGTGTATTCAGTAGGATGCATTATTGCCTCCAAGCAAGCACGGTTTTGCAATGCAAACCAAAACTGTGCTTGTTTGAAGGCAATAGTGCCTCCTGAACTACAGATTGCCACCAGATTTTTTCTGAATGTTATTTTCTGTAATGAAATTATTAAAATTTTTAAACTATAATTTTTTAATGAAAACATTAATTTTAAAATATTAACTTAGTTTTTGTCATTAGAGAGAAAATTAATGTGCAAAATGGCGTATCAAACATTAATTTTGATACAGTATTAAGGGAGATATTTCATACCGACAAAAAACACCTTTGAGAAATAATATATACCGATTATTACAATTTTTATAAATATTAAAATTTGTTATTTTCAACGGTCACTTTAAATGCATCTTTTTAAAAAACAAGAATTGTTTGCCAAGTGTGTAAAATAGGTTTTACAATAATATAATATCACAGTGGTGAATTTGTTTTGTACTCTTATTATTTATTAACAATGTGTGTGCCCTCCTTTTTATTTGAGGGGTGACGCAACCTTACAGAGACAAGGCTATTAAGGATTTGCATTTATTAAATTTGACACTGGATTTTTATTTTATTGTATTGTCTGTGTAATTCTACTATAACTAATACAACCCCATTTTTAAAACTTGAAGTTTTCAACGTAAAAAACATCAAATGTACAAATTTCAGTTCCCAATTAATCAGAGACCGTTTAGTAGTTGCCACCATTTTCTGCTGATTTTGCAGCGCAAAAATGTAAAGCATCTACACTTATGATAACGACATTGCACTCACCAGAGAACCCACGCTTTTATAATAAATTATTATTTCACTATATTTATATATATTATATAAAAGAACCTGCTCGGATGAATCCGGGGCAGATAGTTGTGTATGGAATAAAATAATAAGAGTATGTTTTTTTGTTACAGGTTGTAAATCGTTTTTCAAAAGAAGTGTCAGACGTAACCTCACTTATTCGTGTAGAGGTTCAAGAAACTGCCCAATAGATCAGCATCATCGTAATCAGTGTCAATACTGCCGGCTCAAGAAATGTCTCAAAATGGGCATGCGCAGAGAAGGTAATTATCACCTGTTTTTTTCTCTTATTGTTGTTCTCTGTCGCAAGAATTAATGTTGGGTCTTTTTAAAACAACTTTAATCTTTTGCATTGTCGACCACAACATTGTTTTGTTTTGAGTTTCTACTAGCAACGCTTAAGAAACAAACGAGTTTACTTAAAATATATTATTTGATTTAAGACGCTAAGTTGTCGAGCGTCTATAAACTACAATAAAAAATAAAAACCCGGGTCGCAGTGCCAAAACCCTGCCGACAATATAGTGTATTTGCTTGTATAGGGCCGTGTGGTTTTATACTTTTATTATGTGAAATTAAGTTTGTTTTTGGGCAAAATGAAAAATTTAACCCCTTAATACACCCCTTAAAATAACATTTTTTTTCTTAATTGTAATATTATTATCAATCTAACGTCTACACCGAATTAAATACACCCTTCAATAAATAAGTCACTATCTGCAAACTACTGTTTTCATAAAATTTGTAAATCCGGTCCTGTCGGGCCGATTTTATTAAAATTGTGGGGACACTTTTTAATCACTATCAGAGGGTTAAATTTCAATTTTGAAACGATTCGGAGAATTTTTTCGTTATTTTGGGGCCCAAAAACAGTTTTCAACCCCTAAAAACTACCCTTAAAATAGCCCGATTAGGCCCATTTTAAATAGGCTTCTTGCGGTGATGGATTTCAACACGTGGCCCAAATTTCGTTGAAATCAATTAACTCTTTTTAAAGTTATCGCGCGTACACATATATATATATATATACGTATATAAATATATATATATATATATATATATATATATATATATATATATATATATATATATACATATATATATAAACATTTTTAAAAATGGTGCCAAAGTGTTTAGGAAGTTATGAAACGTCGAGAAATTTTGGTCCGACCCCTAGGTCCCGCCATCCGACCGACGCCAATAGTGTATGTTGCCATATGGCAAATACACTAAAAAACACACTATTTCTATTAAATTCGAAGACATTAAATTTTTTGTGACATTATTCTACGAAAACCAACTGATTTCACAAACTAGAAATAAAGAGCAGTGAACGCTTCTTGAAATTCTTTTCCAAGTAGCACAACGGTCGACTTTGTTAGCAGACATGTTGGTATTTTCAAGCGGTCAGCGTAATAAATAAGCGTTATGTTAGCCGATGTGTCTACATAATATGTAAGCGTAATCATGCTTATAAAATGTTGTATAATTCTCAGTAGCCAAGTAAGTTTTGTTCGCTTTATTTAAAACTAGTGTGTTTATTATAATTCATGGGGTCAGAGCGAATGTCAACATAGTTAATCCACTCTTTACACACATTAATACGAACACTTGGCCACATATTAGTGCTCGCTCAAGGATGGGAGAAAGAGAGTCGGACTCATACACAGAGGGTTCCGTACCACCGTACAATATTTATTAACATATTTTTAGTGTATTTGCCATATGGCAACATACACTATTGGCGTCGGTCGGATGGCGGGACCTAGGGGTCGGACCAAAATTTCTCGACGTTTCATAACCTCCTAAACACTTTGGCACCATTTTTAAAAATGTTTATATATATATATATATATATATATATATATATATATATATGTGTACGCGCGATAACTTTCGAAAGAGTTAATTGATTTCAACGAAATTTGGGCCACATGTTGAAATCCATCACCGCAAGAAGCCTATTTAAAATGGGCCTAATCGGGCTATTTTAAGGGTAGTTTTTAGGGGTTGAAAACTGTTTTTGGGCCCCAAAATACCGAAAAAAATCTCCGAATCGTTTCAAAATTGAAATTTAACCCTTTGGTAGTGATTAAAAAGTTTCCCTACAATTTTAATAAAATCGGCCCGACAGGACCGGATTTACAAATTTTTTGAAAACACTAGTTTGCAGATAGTGACTTATTTATTGAAGGGTGTATTTAATTCGGTGTAGACGTTAGATTGATAATAATATTACAATTAAGAAAAAAATGTTATTTTAAGGGGTGTATTAAGGGGTTAAATTTTTTATTTTGCCCAAAAACAAACTTAATTTCACATAATAAAAGTATAAAACCACACGGCCCTATACAAGCAAATACACTATATTGTCGGCAGGGTTTTGGCACTGCGACCCGGGTTTTTTATTATTTGTTGCTATCTAGCAGCCATAGTAATACACACAGAAATGCCTGAACTAATAGCTTTTAAGAGATTCCGTCCGATGTCACTAGCATGCACTATTTTGACGTTTAGAGAAGAAAAATATTTTATGATGTAATTACAAATTTACGGTTTTCCGATTTTTTTCCTTTACTTGTGCTATAAGACATTACTTCTTGTCAAAATTCATGGTTCTAGGTCAACGGAAAGTATCCTATATTCTATAAGTTTGGATTCCCTTGCGAGAGACAAAATATGCGGCATAAACGGCCGTATCTTTTGATTGCGTTGACTTAGAAGTTTGACTTTTTTCACAACTCCAAGGGATTGCAGACCTGAGTATTTGATATCAATTTCAACTTGATACCTCCAATCATATTTTTAAACGTAAAATAAACCCATCCTTTGAACGCGTAATAAACGGACCGTACATGAATATGCTAGAAATAGATCCGGTGACCCGACGGACATCCTTTTTCTACGGCCTACCTGTGTTTTAGTTCGCACAATGAGAACGGCCCCCCGTCTTCACACGGGGCTTAGCGAAATACTCGTCCAGCTGTAAAAGATGCACTGCAATTTAAAATCAAAGCAGTCTACGCGTCTACAAGAAATTTATACCCAAGCTGTTAGGCGCATGATGACTAGTGATTTTATAGATAGATATATTGTAAATTATAGACGCTCAACAGCTGAGGTCATCAGTCAGTGTATTAAAAAACATAAACAGACCGACTGGTACGAGCTCGGGTTCCTGGGAGTGCTAATTCGCATAAAACATTGGAACGCTATAACTATATTCCGATGTTTCGCTTGACGGATGTTTTATATGTTATTAAAAAACGTTTATGACGTCTGTTGTTGAGCGTCTATAATTTACTATTTACTACTGAACTGTTACGTTCGACGATGTCCAAACCAACTTAAAGTGCCATGATATATAGTCTAAAGCAAAGTTTCCTAAACTTTTTCACCTACAGACCCCTTAGAGATATATAATTTCTGTACCGGCCATCTTGTTGGGGCTTTCCATGGTTTCTCTCAATTAATCCCAGATAAATATCGATATGGTTCCCTTATTCAAGGCCATGACCTGTCTAACTCTATGTTGCCTTATCCTAATTTCCTATGATTCCTTATTCGCTCATTGCTATTAATTAAGTTGAAGTGTAAAACATAAAAAAATAACGGGAAGTGTGGTAGATGGAAAATAGTAATGATGCGAATTGTGTCTGTGATGAATTAACGAACGTTAAACGCATTGTTATTATTATTATAACATTTAGATGTTTGTAAGTTCCACTTCTGTAGTGTGTTATAAGTTTAAAAATATTTTAATTTGAAGCTTAACGCCCATCGTTCCAAAATATTGCACGAGTTTTAAAAAATAGAAATGTTGGCACACTTGTCATGCACGATACATTTTATAACGAGGACGGACGTGCGTAAAATGTGAAACAGAGGAGAAACCCGTGTTGAAAAAAGACTTTTTACACACAGTGACTCATAATGCGTCTGTTTACGCATAGTTCGTAACCAGTTTACATGTTCGTGTTTATTTAAATAGCGATTGACCTTTTAATAAAACGTAAAATCATTTCATTTCCGTGATACGAAAACACTTAATAAAATTGTAAATTATCTGTCTAAAAAAATCTTTAAAAAATGTTGATTGAAAAAAAAACTGTACTTTAAAATTTAAACGATGTAATTGATACGATGACGTCATTGCGACACGAGAATGTCATAAAACAAGTGAACACGCTAACAGATGTTTTGCTATTGGTCAGTAACTTCGAGTAGCTATAAATCATTTTTAATAATAGATGACTTAAATTATTCATACATTAAATAATTAATATAATATCTAGAACACTTACCAAGTGCGCTGTGGACGTTCTGAAACAAACAGAATATCTATTAGAAAAAAAGCAAAAGTAATATTTTTTTGTTTAAAAATAAACGCCTGTGGCGTAGCTACGAGGCACACAAAAGTAGATTTGGACTCCTTAAACACATATTTGTTCTTTAAATAACAGTAATTCATTTTCATATAAATCAAAGATACTTACATTTAAAAATTAAATACATGCCTATGTATATATACAAAAAGGCGATGTATGTATGTTATCTATATGGACTCCAAAACAGCTGAACCGATTTTGATGAAATTTTCAGGAAATCTTTAAATTAGCTCAGCGGGTGATCTTACAATAAATACTCAAATTTGCATATTCGATTAATTCATTACGGCGTTTGATTCATCCAATATTTGTAACTGCATAAAAATAATCCACAGTTCTTAAACTTTTCTTAATTTAGAACAAGACGAAGACCTTATCCAATTTTTTGTCTTTGGAGCAATAAAGAGCAATAAACATCGAGATTACATCGATAGCTTTTGTTGTTAAATGCATTCAAAAAAGCGACTCCAAATAAATAAGATTAACCCAACGAAATGTGCACACGTAACAAAAAAAAAGTAGACAACAAAAAACGTGTTCGACTACGAATGAAACACTACATAAGTAATTGATACTTTTGACTACCGTGCTTTAAGGAAGATTTACACGTGATCTGGTTGATCTATCTCGCTTTACATCAGGATTAGTGGTGTGTCTTGATTCAACAAACTAGTTAAATCAACGAAACAACTGTTTCTGTTTTAAGAGTAACTAATTGACGCTTCGACTTCGTCTATCCGTAACAAAATTCAAAACGAACCGACACACAAAGTAATATATTATAATACATGTATTCGTTTGTTTTTTGGGCTGTGATTGGTCAGTCGGGCCAATCGAACGGCAGAATTTTGTATGTGTTTATTGTATAACTGATCACTCGAAACAATCGAAAGGCAGTATTTGTATGATTGTTTGCATCTACTGAATTGTGATTGTCGGTTGTGACAATCGAACAGCAGTTTTTGTATGTTTGTTTATATCTACTGAGTTGTGATTGGGCGGTTGTGACAATCTAACAGCAGTTTTTATATATTTGTTTACATCTACTGAGTTGTGATGGATCGATCGAGACACTCGAACGCCAGTATTTGTATGTTTTTGTTTAGATCTACTAAGTTGTAATTGGTCGCTCGTGATAATCGAACGGCAGTTTTTGTATGTTTGTTTACATTTACTGAGTTGTGATTGGTCGTTCGCGATATTCGAACGGCAGTATTTGTATGCATTTTGTTTCGTATTAAAAATTAATATAGATTTGTAGTGTCCGTTATTTAAATCAGCGAGATAGAAACATTTTTTCGCAACTTAATTTGAGGTCGCAACGACCCTGTCTACCGTTCTTTGGTAAACAAGTTAACGAAAATAAAAAAAATGCGACAACAAAAACTATATATGGTAGCATTCTGAACAGAATGGCGTTGCAATTTTTCAGATCGGTTGATAATTGGCGGAGTAATCGCGTAACAAACATACAAAAAAACATAGTACCGAATTAAAAACCTCTCCTTTTTTAAGTCCGGTAAAAAGATCAACAAAATAGTGGTCAGTTATAATTTGATCACAAAATCAATAATAATTATTTTCGTTCTGTTAGGTGAAATGCGACCCCATTGTAGACCCGGCTTTGTTTCTCGTCTCGTCGGGGGTGCATTATAACACCACCGCGATACACTGACAACTGCATTGATGCAAGGTCTGGTTTACCGCAGCCTCCTTCAGGCACGAAATCTAATTCGGTTTATGCACACCATTATGTTATTATTTCTATACAGGATGTCAAAGGCATATTGCAACGAGTGTAAAAATAAATAATAGTTTAAAAAAAACTAAAAAAATTCCAGCCAATTGGGCGACAAGACCATTTCAACTTTAAAAATATACACATTTGATTTATTATAACAAATAAAATAACATTTCTATTAACGCGTGCGGTGACGCGGGTAACAACTAGTAATAAATATTATGAAAGCTTATTCATTTTCATGGTTACATAATAGGGTTTTACATGTAAAAATTAGCCAAAGCATGCTTGTCAGCTACCTAATTTCTTTTTGACAGATCTTTGGAACAAAAGAACAGCTGATTTTTTTTTATTTTCAAAATATTTCCGCAACTATGAAACTTAGGAAAAAAATTTTTGTACGAAATTTTCATGGAAAAATTAATAAAATATTAAACCGTTATAAAAAGTATACCATCATTATAAAAGACAAGCAACATTATAGGATATATCTGCTCTGCGCATGCGCCGATTTTCCCCAAAAACAATAGGGCTCTTCATATTTGCATACCAAACATCCTCCCAAAATTTAGTTTCAATCCGTTCATCCGTTTGACCTGTATCGTGCTCACAGACAAACAGACGCACAGTTTTTTCAAAAATATGTTTTTGGATTCGAGGGACCTCAAAACGAAAAATATAGAAAAATTTTGAAAAATGAATTTTGACCTAAACCAGTGAGTTGGAATGGTAAAAATTCTAACAATACTGGTCCGATTCTGATCGAACAGTCGATATATTTCTTGTTAGCGTCGTGTCGGCGAATTTTCAATGGACTCAGAAGGAACGTTTCTGCCTGCATTATGCGAGGTTATTATGTTATATGATATTTTACAATAAACATAGTCAAATCTAATTATGGACGTTAATTAGTGTTCAGGGTAGTCAGTTTCTATTATGCGGCTGTTTAATGATATTACTTACAGCAGGTTCCTACAAAGGCACACCACCAGCTCCTCTAGCTGGCCATTCTATAGAAACCCATCAGACTTACACATATTTGTAATCAGCCGTTTATTCATTCTGATATTCAAATTATAACAAGATGAGTCATTCATACCACTGAATAGACTATTTGACTCATTTTTTAAACTGACTTAAAATGTTCGTATTAGTCCACAGGAATTTTTATTTCGCTTAAATGTAATCGTTTGATAGGATAACATTTTTAAATATATAAGTTGGCGCGAAAACACGAACCGCCATGTTTACCCACCGTGACGTAATTCTTGTAGTACACAAACAAGTGCAAATAAAGGTCTGTATCGTTTATACGAGGCTTGTGTAGTGTGTCGTGTTTAAGGTAATTGTGTGTTTACTACAACGCTGACGTCATACTTCAAACCACCATGGCGGACAGCGTTGTTTGACATGTTACAAAATTGCAATTTTAAAACTGAAATAATAAACCAGCCTCGACTATTTTCAGATTTCTTCTGCGACAAAATATCGTATTCACAATTTAATCATTTATTTTCTATAGTGTTAAATACTCGATTGCAACAATTACTTATTTTTACAGCGAACAAACCAGGTTAGCATAATAATAGAATTGCTGTCTGCAGCAGGTAGTTTACGAGTTTCTCTGCACAGGCAATTGAATGTGTAAAAAAGTAACTCTTGACCGAAATAAAAAGAAAGAAACGGAGTATTTTATTTATCTACGTGCCCTTTTTAATGTTAGTTGTTTATTGACAAAATGGTCCTCCAAATAGTAATTTATTTCAATAGATTCAGGAACACAATAGGTGTGTTGTGTGGTCTCTTGGCCTTTCGTTTTAAGAAGGGCATAAAGTTCCTTGCTTGCTATACTTGCCCACATTATCGTCGGTACGATTTAGAACTACCTTACATTTACTTAATAATATAATGTTTGGTCTTTTTGAGACAACATTAATACTCTGCATTATCGACCACAACATTGTTTTGTTTGGAGTTTCTATTAGCAACGCCTAAGAAACAAACAAGTATAGTATAATTTTCAATCTCGTTGTGAACAGACGTTTTAGAACTCATCTTAATTAAATCAAATTTTATTGTGTTTTATTTATTTACTTTTTATTTTATATTAATAGATCAATTTGATCATTATAATTGGTAGCAAATTATATTATACTTATTAGTGTATTTGCCATATGGCAACATACACTATTGGCGTCGGTCGGATGGCGGGACCTAGGGGTCGGACCAAAATTTCTCGACGTTTCATAACCTCCTAAGCACTTTGGCACCATTTTTAAAAATGTTTATATATATATGTATATATATATATATATATATATATATATATATATATATATATATATATATATATATATATATATATATGTGTACGCGCGATAACTTTCGAAAGACTTAATTGATTTCAACGAAATTTGGGCCACGTGTTGAAACCCATCACCGCAAGAAGCCTATTTAAAATGGGCCTAATCGGGCTATTTTAAGGGTAGTTTTTAGGGGTTGAAAACTGTTTTTGGGCCCCAAAATACCGAAAAAATTCTCCGAATCGTTTCAAAATTGAAATTTAATCCTTTGGTAGTGATTAAAAAGTTTTTAATAAAATCGGCTCAACAGGACCGGATTTACAAATTTTATGAAAACACTAGTTTGCAGATAGTGACTTATTTATTGAAGGGTGTATTTAATTCGGTGTAGACGTTAGATTGATAATAATATTACAATTAAGAAAAAAATGTTATTTTAAGGGGTGTATTAAGGGGTTAAATTTTTTATTTTGCCCAAAAACAAACTTAATTTCACATAATAAAAGTATAAAACCACACGGCCCTATACAAGCAAATACACTATATTGTCGGCAGGGTTTTGGCACTGCGACCCGGGTTTTTTTGTTTGTTAAGCGATACTAATAGAAACTCCAAACAAAACAATGTTGTGGTCCATAATGTTGTCTCAAAAAGAGCTAACAATACAAACCTAATTTAATAAAACCGGTCAAGTGCAAGGCCAACTCGCGTGGAAATAGTTCCGTACCAATCTGTTTTCCGTAAGCAGTTTAGGACTTATGATTTTGGTGTAAACTATGAGTGAGGCCCTATATTTCCTTTTTTTTTCAAAATTTTAGGCTCAGAAGTTTCGGAGATAAAGAGGGAATGTTCGATTTCTGTATATTTTCTTTAGTATCTTTTAAATTATGCATTTTAAAATTAAATATATAGTTATCTTTCATTTGACACGTTACATGATGCACTTGATTTTTTTTTAATCTTCTAATTGGCCCCTCAATAGTGAGTGATCCTAACACAAGACAAAAAAAAAATATTTTTTTCTAAACTTTTTCATGGCCAACGTTTCAACACTAATTGTGAACTTTCACTTCAATAAGTAACTTTCAATTAATATAATTAAGACAGAGAAGAGTTCGTAACTTGTGTATTGAAATGCATTCTGTTTACCTGTCTTTATTGCATCCGATTGAATACATAATACTATCATTTAATTCGTTAACAATAAAATTTACTTTTTTATACCTATATGTAAATCCATTCTTATACCCTTTTTATTTTGTTTTTTTGATAGTTGACTTGTACCTTCCATATTTGCATTTTTCTTGGTTTTTATAATCGTAAAATTTGCATAATGACCATCGGAACTCCGACAATTTAAGAGATAAGGAAAAAAACATTAATTTAGTTCTAATATTATCCATGTGTATTAATCCACGCGTAGTTTTTTAATTTAGCGATTTGTATTGGATTTTTACACGTCATATTAAACGCGTAAAGATTCTATAATTTTATAGTCTATAAAAATTTTAGTACAGACTTGTTATTCCATTTACTGTGGATACTAAAAATAGTTGACCAATGACGTAAAGTTAACAGCGCTGTTAAATTTCTGTTTCACTTTAACTTATGTTAAAAATGTTAGAAATTAACATCACTGTCAATTCTCACGTACAGAATAGCATTAGTGTCAATGGCATTCTTTGTGTTTCAATTTTTGTTGAAGATTTTCCAAGTTGTGGGTCTTACATAGATATCGTTAAGAACCACAGCTGTTTGGAATAAAAACTTCTGAATCGATTTAATTAAAAAGTGTGTAGGACCATTCCGTCGTCTATCTGAACAAAATGGAGTCGAAATAATTTCCATCGGTCAACCCCTCGCTCGAGAAAGTCAGGCTGAATAGACACAAAAATACAATGAACATGAAAGCAGTTATTTTATAAGAGGCAGTGCAAAGAAACATTACACATTACAAACAAACTTAAAAAGACTCCGACAAAATAATGCTTGTATGGACCATACTGTACTGTTATGTAAAACAAAACACACTCGACATTTTTCCACTTGTGGCCTATCTTAAGCGTATATCTATATAAATAAAAACGTAATCTGAATTTTAATTTTTTATTCTTCTAGAAAAAGGGTAACGATATAAGTATTAACGACCGTAATAATTTACTACACCCATTTGTGACCAAATTTTTTCATCTTTTTTAAATTAAAACACAGCTTAAACTGTGTGATGTAAAATTACCGATTAGAGTTTAAAAAAACTAAAACAACACGCTTTTATGCACTAAAAAATGCAAAATAATTTGACGGCAAAATTAGCGTTATTGTAAAAAGCGTGGGGTGATATCTATACTTAAATTTTCATAATAGCTCTACATTTACAATTAGCTAGTAAATGAAAAATTTATTACCGATATTAAGCACTCCACGCTTTTTACAGTAAAACTAATTTTGTTGTTCATAATAGCGTGTTGTTTCAGTTTTTTTAAACTCTAATTTCAATTTACAATAAGTCTTTCCTTCTTGGTTTTCTGGGCCCTTGCAGTATTAAGACCCCAAGCGAACGCTCTATGGTGACAAGTAATAATTCAAAGAAAATATGTTGACAGTAACTTATTTATTTTGTGTGTAATTCAAGAAACGTATTAATTACATGGAAGTTGTCGTTCGAGAAAAAAACCGCTTCTAGATATTATTTCGGAGAACGTAGGTAGCCTTGTATCTAAAATTATAAACAAATTTTGTCGTAATTTGACAGCAAATTTGTTTAAAATTAAAATCTAATATGTTTAGAGTTGAAACCAAATCGAGAAAAAAATATTTACGAAAAATAATATCGGTATTTAATTTCCCGAATTTGGTGTTTTGAAGAAGAAAAAAATTATTTTTTTATGGCATCATGGATTCACTAAATTTAAAACGAATGCGTGTCAAGTTTTACTACGCTGATAACCTCAGATGTTGAGCGTCTATAATCAGTTCTTCGTCAAGTTTTACATTTTTCAAAATTGGTGTTCTAGAACTACCATGCTCATAAACTAAACTTAAAAGGTGGTTGGTATTTGAGGAAAAAAGAGTAAATAATTGACAAATTTGGTAAATTGTTGTTGCAACTAATTAATACTTTAAATTAAATAACGCACATTTATTAAGGAAAAAGACAATTTGAGTAATAAAAACAAAACTAAAAATCATTGCTTAAAAATTAAAATAAATAAGCAGTAATTTGAACGCTCGATCAAGCAACGTGCCTGCTTAGTGCTTAATATCTTATATATAGATAGATATAATATAGATGACGTCAGCAAGTTAAAAGCGAATCAATATTAATTATTGAACATTAACCATTATTATCAGTGAGAGTGATTTTGCTATTTATATAAATAAAATGAAATTAAATTCATTTGCAAATAATCAATCAGCTGTCAATTATTCTTAAAAACATAATGAAAATGATTAATTGTTTTATCATATCATTGCCAAAAGACGCTGAGTACATTTCTCAAATGTTAAACATCGGCATATTACGTCATCAAGTTGTTTTTGTTTTTTAGTTTTGTTTATAATATAGGTGTGTTTGGTATCGTGTTCCAGTGTAAAAAGTGTTGACACTTTTGACACTATTGCGTTAGTTACAAGTGTCATGTCTGATATATCAGTGAAATTTATTTATCTATTTTGCATTGCGCATGTACAATTAACTTAAAACACAAGCCCGTTTGTTACAAGTGTATCAACAGTGTATACTTTTGGTAAACCTAACGTACACTTTTCAGTGTAAATTTCACTACACTAAATGTACCAAACACACTTTATATTACAGTTTTATTAATAATTGATTTATCTTTTCGGGGGTTCACTTATTTTTATTGTGGTTCAAGATGTGTTTTTAGATTATTTTTTATTTCGAATCTCAATATTTCAATTGAAAATTTAAATAGGGTCATCCCACATTTTCTTTTTGTTGAAATCTACAAATCAATAGAATAGAGAACAATTCTCTTGAGTGTTATTATTAATTAACAAAATAAAATTACTTGCAATACTGTTCAATTGGTTTTTATTTATATAAAAGACGTTGAAACGTCTTTTATATAAATAAAAACCAATTGAACAGTATTGCAAGTAATTTTATTTTGTTAGTATATCTATTACTGTTGGTAGAGTCAATATTATTAGTTATTATTAATTGTTATTATTAAAAAGAGTGGATTTTCCAATGAAATTGATAACATACATATTATGTCACTACTGAAATAACATTATGTGGTTGGCTGACTAGATCTACTGCGTCTGATGCCCACTGATCTGTCACGACGAAGATAATTTATATACATCTCTTTTTATAGAGAAATGTGACTGTCTTCTACGTTATAACGGTTTAGGCTTAGCATATATTGTTTGCAATTAGGAGGAAGGATATAACGAACGAAAAAGTTAGTTTACAATATTTGTTTATATGTTATATACGAATTACGAGGAATAATCTGCAACTGTTCAAAATTATCAGATTTTGTTACGCGGGCCGATCCTATTATAAGATCCGAATGTAGTTTAAAGGTTGATTGGGATTTCTTTACCTGGAGGGAGAGCGCGCGTCCGACCGATACAAAATACCAACATAGCACGCACAAAAAAAGTGTTTAGAGACAAAACAGATAATAGAACCGCTTTGTGCAGATGATGTAAACAGCTTCTTATGAACCGAACCTAATCTTTGTTTGTGTACCCTTTTATTATAATGTAACAAAAAAGAAGGGTACAAATGATGAAAAAAGTGCCAGTTATTCATTCTGTACCATTACAATGTATTAATCATTTTAACCTTTTAAGGTTATAGAATGAGTGTTACACCGGTAGATAATGTAGGTATTAAAGTGCGCGGGACCCCTGACTCCTCATCGGGAAGCTGGGTTACAAAAGTCAAAAGTTGACGCCACATTTAAAAAAACACCTGTTTCACCTCGCACTAGAAGGTATTGTGCTCTTATTCATACAGGATGATTCGTTTTTATGTATACAAAAACGATTGAGATCAGATACCTTTGTTTCTTAAGTTGTGATTAGTCGGTCAGGCCAGTCAAACAGCACTATTTGTATTAATTTGTATACATTGACTGAGTTGTGATTGGTTAGTCGAGACACTCGAACGGCAGTATTTGTATATGTGATTGTTAACATTTACTGAGATGTGATAGGTCGGCCGGGGCAATCGAACGGCAGTATTTGCATGGGCTTGTTGACATCTACTGAGTTGCTATTGGTCGGCCGGTACAAGCGAACGGTAGTTTTGAAAAGTGTCTTGAAAATGAACATAGTTTAGTAATCCGGTCAACCTTCGCCCAGGTTTGAAAATTACTCGGCAGAACCAACTGACAACTCGCCAATGCTATGTAAATTGTATCAGTGGTTTTTAGACAGACAAAATACGGGTTGATTTCGAGAACACGCATTAATTAATTTTTTGGTTAAAATGTTACGAGATTTGAGTTTGCTGTCTTAGTGATCGCCTATATTAACCCTTCCATGCATGATTTTTTTAAAATTATTGAAAAAAATCACACAGCTTATTTAAATGTTAATAAAAATGGGAAAAATATTTAAAAAAATGTAATTATAATATTAATGTCTTTTTTTTGAAAAAAAAATTAAGTTGCATATGTGCAACATTGCGAAATGAGGTGAAAAACGATTTGTTGCAGTTTGCACTATAAAATCAGTAAAAGATTGTAAAGTTCGCATTATTTTTCAGAATTATATTTATTTCACAAACAAAAAGTTTTACAATAATTATTCATGAAAAGTACAATAACAATTTTTGTCTTTATTAAAGCATAAATTTATTTTACACTTTTGACAAGTGACAAAAGTACACTTTTGTCTCTTGCCTTTACAGTTTGGAAGTTTACATCTGTTTCTTTTTTGATTCCACACTGGCCAATGATCTGTCGCGTCTTTTCTTACATCTTTTGTAGGCAACCGTGTAAATAATTTTTTATTTACACGACGCTCTTGTGTAGGAGCAGCGGGTCTTCCTCTTTTAGGCGTTCCTATTTTACCGCCAATATTACACAAGGTATTCACTATTCGGAATTGTTTTTGTGATAATAATTCGGAATTATCGTTTTTGCATCTAGAATACTCTCTGGATTGAACACTGTCATCGCTGTCTTCATATTCGTCTTCACTTTCCAGAGATATAGACAACAAATGAACTAATTGTTCGCGAGCTATTCTTTTTCTTCGCCCATTTTCAGTGATGACAAGTTCATCATCCATTCTGTTATAAACAATTAACACAATGTAGCATAATTTATGCACATAATCTACCATGATATTGTAAAGATCACTCCGTAGAAAAAAATACTTTGTGAGTTTTTCAAATAATACACAAAAGTCCACTTTTGCATGACTGCGCAGTGTTGCATATATGCAACATCATCAAATTACGGAATTGGCCAAACGGTGTTTATAATAAATATTAACTGTATATTTATACATCCTTATACATACATTTAGCAATGAAAAACATTTTTTTCAATACTTAAAACACAATACGAAGCTTTATACTTACATCTATAAACGCAGTTTTTTTCAAATCTTCACAAGGATGAGTACACACTATATCGAAATGTCAAAAACTGAAGAAAGTTAGGGTAAACATGTGATGTTATTGAATTATGGATAGAACGCATGCTGTTGCTTTTATGAATCATGATGTTGTTCCTTTTTGCTCTAACAGAGGACTTTACGAACTTAAAATATATCATGTTGCATATATGCTACACGATGCATGGAAGGGTTAAAAGTACAATGTTTTGTGTACCAAAAGAGTATTATTGTGCCATAATAAAATTACAGTGAACTTGTGTGTTATACATTATTTACTAAGGTCTAGTTAGTGTATTCTCGATGTGTTACGGACAAATATATCTTAGATGAAAGAAAACATAAGATGAAGTCTGATTATTATAAATTATACTTAAATAAAAAAATATACACAATATGAGTATGTACGATGATTTAAACATTTGTAACCTGCGAACGTGAAAATGTTAAATATTTGTGTCACTTGTCAGATTTTTATTCTACAGTCGATATTCTCAAAATTGTATCCTTGTAGAGAATTGTTTTTATTTGATTTTTAAAACTAAATTTACTGTTTTGAAAAATAACTAGAAAAACTAAAAAAAAAGAATGAAAATTCGTAGGAATGTGGAGTAGGATGTTCATTAATTAATACTTAATCATTAATTCTGCGACGTTTCGGCTCTTTTGTATTGAGTCTTAATCAGACATCTACATAAAACACACAGTTTAAGAATTACAGAACCTCTAGAGCTTTTGTAATGAATATGAATTTTCATTATTAGAGGTATGGACGCAAATAATTTTTATTAAAAAAATATATATTAACTGCCTTCAAAAAAGTCGCTAAAAAGAGGAAAATAATGATTTTTGGAGGTCGAAGCCATTTTAATTACTAAAAAACAAAAATAATCATTGATTCTATGTATTTTTAATTACTAAATTTTTTACATAAAATACGTGTCGAATTGTAAAACCTCTTTATTAAAGTCGGTTAAGAAAATAGTGTTTAATGTTAATTATATTTTTTAAGTTGACAAAAAAATACTTTTTAAGAAGTATTTAAGTATTACGAGAAATTTGTAGTTTATATCTTTTGGGCAGACCATAATTTATCTGAGCGAAGCCGGGTCGAAAACTGGTTCTCTCATAAAAACAGATCATTGGTTTTTTTCATACTGCAAAGTCAAGGAAGGAAATGTTTTCCAATTTTCTTATAGGAAACCACAGCATCGATTAAAAAAGTCAGTAGGTCCGTACTTAAATAAAATTATAAAGAACACATATTTGTATCCCTCATAGCGAGCCCTTTCATTACGTCACATGATACTCTTAAAAAAATATTTTTTTTTATTTCCTAATTTGGCCTCCAAACTTAACCCCTAAAATTAGAATTCGTTTATTTACGCCATACGTTCGTGATTGGGTCAACTAATATACGTACAAAATTTCTTACTTTTCTGTCCAGTAGATTGGGAAAAATAAGAGTGATTCTTTTTTTTCATCGGATATGCAAAACCCTAAAAATTACCATATTAAATTATTTTAAGTATCTCAGAAATGCTTCCAAACTAGAATTAAAGAAAAATAAACAAAAATACCTATGGCAGCTAAGCCAATTTTTTCATAGAAAATTACGGTTTACCGGAACAACACTGTACCGTGCCCGATGCGGTCGCAGCTACTTGTTTATACATACGCACTCTGTCGGTATGACTGCAAGGCATATCGCCGGATTATTTTTGTAATTTATGGCTTTTTATTATTTATTTCAATTAGGAAACTGGAAGCCTGTGGACTGTATACACGAGTTTATATATAATACATATATATGAATCTACAACCGAAAGGCAACGCCGCTTATGGCGATTTTATTTTTAGTAATTTCAACACTTGCCTCTACACATTAGACTGGTTCTTAAAACGATCAGTTCCGAATATTAATGCTTTAGTTGACTCAAACGTTTCTAGAATAAAAAAAATGCAGTCATAATTTCAGGTTCGTATAATCTGTGCCCCAAAGTCATCTAATTTTCTCTGCATTTGACACAATTTTTAACACTTTGCGGTTGATTTATTTGAATGCAATCTTGTTTTTAAAAATCTGAGACAAATTTTCGCAAATCGCTTCGATATGGGCGTAAGTTTTTGGAAAAAATTTTGGAAGTTCACGATATCTTATTTTCAACATTTAAGAAAATAAATGTTTTTTATCTAACTTGAAGCGAACTAAAACCTTGTTTTTTTATTTATTTCCGAAAATTATATTGTTAAAAATTCTAAAATATCCACTATCTACCATATATGCATAAGTAGTTTGCTACGTTTCAGATTTTTTAAATCAGAATTGTCAAATAGAAATAGAAATGTTAGTATACGAGATCTTGAGGCAAGCGTTAGATGTGAAATAGGGACCTGAAATTTTGACAAATTAATATTTGGAAATGACCATGGTGTGAAAGTACTTACAGAATCACACAAGTTAAAGAATTTTATTGGAGATCTAAAAAAAAATTACGAGAACTTCGAAATACGTGTTTTTTTCTTGTGACCGCAGTTGTTTGAACACTTCTTTATATGCGTTTCATTTTGAGTTTTGTTAATTTGATACGCTAGCGTTAAAATGACAAATTCTGTTGGAGATTTTATATAAATATTCTCAGCTTGTTTAAAGTATTTTTTGATAAAATTAATTACGCTCTGGCAATCTAAATGTGATTTATTATTTTTGTCGTTAACTAAAATAAAAAACTGATAAAATATATTTAAACTTGAAAACATAAATTATTGATAGTTTTTTAATGGATTTTAAATAGTTGAATTTAATGCCTGATTTTACGAAAATTTACAGATTACCATATTTTATGGATATCGAATTTTTTTTAAGTTGTTAATCGTGTCGAAACTAACGTGACACTAAATTTAAAATAAAATCGGTGCTTTGCAAAAAGACGGATCGTTATTTTTATGCAAGAATACGCCCAAAATTTGTGCATGTAATTTGATATAAAATCAAAAAAGCCCATTTGCATAGATAAAATTTGGTTATTTTCAAGAAATGCAGAATTTGTTTATGTAGATTTTATTTTTTATAGTATTTGAACATTTCTGTCAAAATAAACAAGATAAATTAATGTCGCAATTTATAAATGCATACGATACCTATTAAAACTAAATAAATTTGTCATTCTGTTTAATGCATTTTGAAACTATTTTACGAAAGTTGTAACATAAAAATCATTTGAATATTTTATCAAAATTTCTAGAAGTCTTCGACATAAAGTTTGATTTGTCATTCACCTTACGGCAGTAATCTTTTTAACACGCTTTAGCTTCACCTGTATGTTTGTAAAGGAATCTTTGAACGTGAAATTCATCCACTTTAAAAAGTCAGATTGAACTAAAACTTTGCACACTTATCAAGGACTGATAACAATACAATATAATTTAATTTAATAAGTTTGTTCCATTATCCTGACCAGGACCTTCAGGATAAAAAAACTTGAAAAATTACAGCAAGCAAGCCAACACGCTGTACAGTGACTTACGTTGCATTGTCTACTCCATAGTCAATACAATATGGTTTTTAGTTTTATAATTAAAATTAAAGTTTAAAAAAACTAAAACAACACGCTTTTATGAGCTAATAAATGCAAAATAATTTGACAACAAACTTAGCTTTACTGTAAAAAGCTTGGGGTGCTAACGACTTAAATTTTCATAATAGCTCTACGTTTACAATTAGCTACCAAATGAAAAATTTATTGTCGATATTAAGCACTTCACGCTTTTTACAGTGAAGCTAATTTTGCATTTTTTAGTTCATAAAAGCGTGTGGTTTTAGTTTTTTTAAACTCTAATTTTAATTAAATATGTAAACTTGCTTTGAATGTCCAACCAACTCGTTCTCACAGCCCCCTTTGGTAAGACGAAGACATTTGTAAAACGCATTCGTCATCGGACATTATAATGTATGCGTAAATATTATAACGAACATTCAAGGGGCAGTTCGAACCAAGTGTCCAGTCCGGTGTGTCTGTCCGGTCAGTCAGGTTTTTGGAACAATTCCCCGTACCACGTACAGGTTGTCTCTGAAATACGATAGCCTGTCAGGGAACCCATTATTCATTTTAATTATAATTTATTAGGGTTGAAAGAGATATCTTCTTACCTTTTAGAAAAAAAAATCAATCTTTAAATAATATAACAGCAGTGTTTTAGCAACGGTATAGTTCGTAAGACTAATTAATCTCAGTTTTTCTACCATTGTTAAGAAACATCCATTGTTAAAATGCAATATTTAGAAACATTTATTTTCTTATTTTCAAACACTCTCGCCGTCGGGACATAAACCCGAATCTTTCCACTATCGCGACGGAATGAGTCAATATTTCTCATATTCCCCAATTGTATAATACCGTCTTTATTTTTACATTTTTTCTGTCTTTTTTTAGGGTTCCGTACCTCAAAAGGAATAAACGGAACTTTTATAGGATCATTCGCGTGTTTGTCCGTCCGTCTGTCACAGCCAATTTGCTCCGAAACTACTGGGCCGATTGAGTTGAAATTTGGTACACATATGATCCAAGCACGGACGCATAACGTAAATAAATGAATAAGTATTGAGAATGGAAGGCCATGTGTGGAGGTAAATTAGGAAATTAAATAAAAGTTTTGCGAACTGTACCGTGTGACATATCAAATGAAAGAGCTTGTAATAAGGGTCTCGAATATATTTTTTTTATAATTTTAAAATAAATAAAATAAAAAGTTATATAAGAAAATAGATGAAAATTGACCATTTCCCCCTTATATCCGAAACTACTGAGTCTAAAATTTTGAAAAAAATAGGGAATGTCAGGTCTCACCCATAGTTTACAGGAAAACCTAAACGAAAATCTTAAGTCTTAAAGTTCTCACGAAAAATAGAACCCTCTTCTCGCAAGTTCGACTCGCACTTGACCAGTTTTTATTTTCTATGAATTTGAAATTTATGGAATTTGTCTATGACATCTTATTAAGCGTAATGAAAGGGCACTTAAAAGCTATTGATAAAAATTTCTGTCACTTTAAATTACTGGATGACTAAACCGGCCGAAACTTGCACAATTTGTGTTACAAATTTTTCGTTCGTAAATTTTGTAATATGTTTATGACATAAAATAATGGTTTGACCAACATCAAATGGAAAGCAGTGACCAACTCTGCATACATCGTGTATTATTATTATTATTGCAGGTTCATACACTGTTCGTCTTCTACACTCGATTATTCAAAGCGCACTAGAATTTAGAAAAACTCTAAGCGTGAACAAACACCAGTCTAAGCAAAACCATGCTTTCAAAATATATTCCAAAATATTCAATTGAAAACTATTAATATTATAGCATCCATGATTTATACCAATTCAAAACAAAAATCGCAGAACCGTGGACGAAAAACGAACTGACATGAGTATTGTACATTGTCAAATTTTAATTTTGTTATTTTTAATTGGAGAATTTTTTTATGATTAATGGATTTTGTCGAATCTTGTTAATTTATAATGGGTTATAAAGTGCATAATAATTTAATGTTTATTGTGGAGTACTGGTTATGATGCCGGATGAAGTTCAAATAATTATTGACCGAAACGTCGCTAAAATAAAAATGTACTGATTATAATAAGCATTTCTTTTTTCGTCCACTTTTCTACAATTTTTGTTCTGAATTTCATTGAAATTCTTAAGCGCTACAACCTTACTGATGCTAGGACTCAAATCTGAAACTCCTGCAACATTCAATCCCTTTCTTGATCACTTTTTCATTACTTCAGAAAGATTTAGCCGACGTCGTTCCAAATATTTTTGGTTTCCAGGCTTGTGGTTTGCTAAGACTCGAACTTGAAACTCTTGTCACATTCAATCCCTTTCTTTATCGCTTTTTCATTACTTCAGAAAGATTTAGCCGACGTCGTTCCAAATCTTTTTGGTTTCCGGGCTTGTGGTTTGTTCAGACTCGAACTTGAAACTCTTGCCACATTAAATTTAATCCCTTTCTTTACCGCTTTTTCATTACTTCAGAAAGATTTAGCCAGCGTCGTTCCAAATCTTTTTGGTTTCCAGGCTTGTGGTTTGCTAAGACTCGAACTTGAAACTCTTGTCACATTCAATCCCCTTCTTTATCGCTTTTTCATTACTTCAGAAAGATTTAGCCGACGTCGTTCCAAATCTTTTTGGTTTCCGGGCTTGTGGTTTGCTCAGACTCGAACTTGAAACTCTTGCCACATTTAATCCCTTTCTTTACCGCTTTTTCATTACTTCAGAAAGATTTAGCCAGCGTTGTTTCAAATCTTCTTGGTTTCCGGACTTGTAGGCCGTGATCCATCGGTATTTGTAACTGACGTTTCGTCTACAACTGCAATAGACATTATCAAAGGTGATATAGCAGCGCCTAGAAGGACACTTCGGTCGCTGTCAAATCGCCTTTATTAATGTCTATCGCAGTTGGAAACGAAACTTTAGGTGGAAATATCAATGGACCACGACATACAAACCAGGATTTGGAGAAAGATGTAGATTAGATGATGATTGAAAACAAAGTCTTCGCGTGGCAGAATGAATATGAAATACAATATTGATATTTTATCTAATTGAAGATTTCAAGAGGAAGGTATAAATTCGATTATTTTATATCTTTATTAACGAATTAGTTGGATGTTTTGCAATCATGTCGTGATGTTCGAAAGTTTTAATTATTTGTGTTTTTTTTAATAATTATATAATAACTTTATTGAAAACGACGGTGTTAGTTCGGACACAGAGTCGAACGCGCGTACACCTTGAAAGAAACGTGGCCGCGCACTCAACGAAGGCAAAGTTGACCATCAGGTTAGGCCAGGTTAAGCGGGTCTTGGTTCCCACGGTCACCATCGATGCGCGCTCTTCTGCATGCTCTGATGCCACGTCTCTATAATAATATTATGAGCACATATTATTATAATACTTATCTGTGGCCAGCAGGCAACGTCGCTCATTTTTCGACATTGTGTTTTTTAACTTCCCCGTACACTGGGACGTTATTAAAATGGACCAAAATCAAAATTTTATGGTTCAAGGTCACAACACTATTTTTGAAAAGATGTCTTCCCCTGTGGTACGTACGTATGTAGGTATGTGGTCATTTCTTTCCAAGACGAGATTTCGAGAATTAAAAATGATATCAACTATACGTTAGATTATTCTTTATAACATGAGCTATCTGCCAATGAAAGTCCCGTCAAAATCGGCTCAAAGGTTTCAGAGAGTAGCCGGAACAAACAGACCGACCGAACAAACTGACTGAAAACTGAAAATTCGCTCTAGGAATCTTTACAACTGCACAATTATACGATTTTATTTGTATTAATTGAACTAACTTCTGTACAGTTCATTAAAAAAGCAATATGTGGACTTTGTAATCTATTGGTTATATATACAAACACATCAGTCATTACTTCTGTAAAGAGTGCTGTATTGTACAAAGTTTGGAATTGTCGATTTTATTTATATGTATAGATTAAATTAAATAAAAGTATTTAATTTACAATGTAAATACATATTGCTAATTTTTCATGCGCCAAAGTACAGGTCATGTGAACTGCACCCTTATCCATAAAAGGTCTATATTTATGTTGATATACGAAGGGACTGGCCAGTGGTCAGGACTACCTTTCTTATCCTTGAGGGACTGTTGACCGTAGGGCTATTGTATAAAGATAATTAATTACACCTGAAGTTCTTCGCTCTCTACCTTTAGATTTTTTTAAATCCTCAATTAAAAATTTAAAAAAATCTATTGTGCCTAACTATACATGGGTAAAAATATTATAGGTACACACCCAGTGCATTTTTTAAAGGTAGCAATTTTAACGGATACTTTTAATTAGATTTCGATGTATTTTCACACAGCCTGTGAAATTATAAAAAGAATATCTTGCCTCATGTGAAATGTAAAGTATGAAAAAATTACTGACGTAAAAAAATAATTTACTGGTGATTTAACCGGTTAAATATCCGCGATATTTTATTATAAATAGCAGCAGCTATTATTATACAAATCTGTACAGAAAATTTTGCGCGTAATTGTAACTTTCAGTCAAGATTTAAATTTTATAATCAATATTTACATAAATATAATATTTAATTAATTCTTTCGATTCTGCTGTTGAAAACTGCTCTGTTGTTTTGTGTTTTGTTATTCTGAGAAACAGAAACTGGAAGCCGCAATTTTGTTTTATAGATAGCCGATTAATTAACCGATAAGTTATTCTGTCCAAATGGTTACTATCATAAATAACTGGTGTTTTTACATCACTAGAAAAAATTCACCAGCCAACAACTGATTACAATATACGAGTCGCTTTTCATTTTCGCTCACTGCTCGTTCATTTTGCTGTAGTAGACTTTTAAATAATTGAGAACATCAAGAATATAGTGCTAATTTCGATATAAATCATCAAATAATTTATATTTTCGAAAAGATAATGTGTAAGAATTATGCAATATAAAATTACATGATTGCCAACTGTTATCAAATTGTATCAAAACAAAAGAATAAATTATAAAAAATAATAGCCGATCAAAATTTTAGAATGGAATATTAAATGTTTTCAAAGTTGGATTGTTTTTTAATAATTTTTTAGTAGTACATTTCACAGTTTTAGATACGAGAACATGACGATAGTTGTTTTTTTGATTATGTAGATACAACAGATAAAACACTTTTAAAAATAAATGTACACTTTTTCAACAGAAATTTGTTGTTGACCAAATATAATTATGATAGAAATAATATTTATGGTTATGTAAAAGTATTTTAGAGGAGATTTTATTTATTTAATGCGAATTTTCTTTCCATATTTACTTCTAATGAAGATAAGAAGGTTATCGTTGATATGAAAGGTTAAAAGATAATTAACTAAGTATATATAGTATCGAAATCAATTTCTTAATAAATTTCAGGGATGGATAAAATAAAATAGGATGTCTAGGGAGATTGATATAGTTAAAAGTTAGCCTGTTCACTTCGAGTAGTACTTATTTACTTTGGATAATAACTCCATCAGCACATTGTAACAGAGAAATGAGACGTGTCATCTACGAATACAAAGTAAAACTTTACTGCATCGAAGAGTCAGCTTTATCGACGATTTCAACCTGGCTGATCCACGTAGTACATTGATATTAAATTAACAACTAACTTCATATGGTGTCTCATGCGTAACGGAGAAAAGTTTACTCTCAGTGCGCCAAAAGAAGTATAACTTCAAAAAAAATGTAATATAAAAATTGCTCCACAATTAGATCTCTAAAAATTTGATTCTTACACATTTTCTTGTGTGGGAAAAAGTATGGCCAGAAATGTAGCTTTCGTCGTCTTTAACAATGTTGTATTTATTATTGAAAATACGTGTCCAAAAAAGTGACATTAATGCTGGCGAGGTCGCGATTAAATAGTCAAATATAAAATTAATTCCAGTTGATTTTTCACACATCTGACCTTCAATTTAAAAATTAAAAATTAGTGAGCATTGGAATGTTAAAAATATATTTTTTACCAAATGTTTAAATGCAAAATTTATGAGAACATTTATCATAAATAAACATGTCATAATTTAACTGAAGAAGCACCACAGTAAAACTTATTAGTACAACTTGAAAAAACCGAATTAACTGTACAAATATGTCTCCATGAATCATTCTTACAGTTTAGCCAACATAACAGTTAAAATTTGTCCCATGCTGATCAAAGATACGATTACTTTTTTTTTGTAAAATGATGCCGTTAAATTTTTATAACAAGTGTACTCGGTTCGTTTATTTTGAAAAATCGATATTCATAAAACGAATATAAAATGAAACCGTTTTATCAATGTTTTTGCATTCAGTCTCATTAATTATTATCGCACTATCTGAAATCACATCACAGAGCCATCCTTGTTCACGTAATGCGACAAAAACTAAAGTAACTAGATTTAGTACCGCAATCAGCCACCACGTTGGAGCTTATGTTTCAATTAAAATGTAAAACATTTCATTTGGAGTTGGTTGCCAAGACTTTTGGCAGGCGCCTTAGATTCTTTAATTTTTTGAACTTATACTTCTTTTGGCGCACTGAGGGTAAAATCTTCTCTGTAACGGAAGTTGCGCACGCAGCATGCAACGAATATGTTGCGGAAGTTGTTCCTGGTCACGTCAAAATAGTTATTTCATAAAACAACAAAGTAGGTTATACTAGCGACATCGGACGGAACTTCTTAAAAGGTATATGATATTTTTTGCACGTACCTCGTATAAAAAAGCTGGTTTTCTCCTTCATTTTTAAAATGTTTGACAGTTCACATTTGAACAAACCTCACTTTTAACATAAGTTATAAGAAAACTGACAAACAAACTGTGGAATTGGCATAGCGCGACAAGTTTTGTTTTATTTTACCGAACTAGTGCGTAATAGGTCAGTTTACGGCTATTTTATAGGGGGTAGTGCATAAATATTTCTGAAAGCAATTTATATATGTAAGGTTTTTCTGCCCCAAGAAAGGAATCAACGTCGGTTTAATAGGATTGACAAATTTTTGTGTACAATTTCTAACTATAGGTTTTGAGTACGGGAAAAATCCTGGGAACTTATCTACTGTTAGACAGGACAAGTCATTAATCATTGACAGGTCATTAAATTAATATGCATACGAGTCCTTTGCACATTTCGTTACTGCAAACGAGTATAAATAAAGTTGTAGGGATGGGAAAATCGAAACATTTAAATACAAGAAGCTAGGAGAACTGACCCCTCAAAAAATATGTCTAAAATTTACCTGTGCGTATTTTTATAACGACCACAATTAAAATCTATATTACTTTTATTTTAAAGTTTGTATAATACGTGTATATTAAACTAGTTAAAAACATCAGAAATACGACGTCATTTATTTCATTAAACCATGGAAACGTCATATAAACAACGACATCGCTAGGCACTCGATTCTCAAGTTCAGAGATGATCACCACCCACTAAATCGGCACGGAACGATCGGCAGTTTTGGGACGCATGAAACCAAATGAGTTCCCACACACCGGTCGACTCGGCAACATTCAGTATGCGTATACACTGCCGAGTGAAGCCGATTTCAGTGGTTAGAGTGATTTCAACTATTAAGAATAATGAAGTGTGCCCATCCTTCATCGAAACGCCGTGTATTATTATAGTTCGGCAACAGTAGTATAGTATGGAGTGTATAGTGTCCAGTCAGAGGCACCAAGGACATGGGTCAGCCAGTGTCTGAGCCGTTTGTTATAGGGTCAGCGCAACCGTATGGACGATGGGCAAGATGGCAAGGGTCAACACACGAGGGTTCTTCTACTATGCTACTCATATATACCATCATACCATATTATAGTTATCTCTTGTATGCGCTGCTACTACAGAGCCAGTAATTTATTCGCATATTTTAAACTGCTTGTCATGGGTCACTATTGAAGGTTTACCTATAAGGGTTTTTGTATATTTACATCATCAATCATCGGAACCGGTGATCGTTTTCTATTTCTTCGCCTATTCATAATTTTTATATCTTTTCGAATCAAGATGCAGGCTCGTTCAACCGAACTTCGAAACACTTACATAATTACCCAAAATCAGAAATAGAAATATTTGTCTATCCACATAAATAAAATCGTCAGTTTCAAACTTTGTACAATACATAAATATTGATTCATGTGTTTTGTATATATAGCCAGTGGATTACAAAATCCACATACTGTGAGTGTTGCTTTGTTAATAAATTTTGCAGAAGTTAGTTCAATTAATAGAAATAAATAAAACCATAACGTAGTCTGTAATTGTACCGTTTTAAAGACTCCTAGAGCGAATTTCCAGTTTTCAGTCAAAAAATAATATATTTGTTTATACATATAAATAAAATCGACAATTCCAAACTTTGTGCAATACAGAAGATTGATATGTTTGTATATATAGCCAATGGATTACAAAATCCATACACTGCGAGTAGCTTCCTCAATGAATTTTACAGAAGTTAGTTCAGTTAATACAAATAAATAAAATCGTAACGGAGTTTGTAATTGTACAATTTTAAAGATTCCTAGAGCGAATTTTCAGTTTTCAGTCAGTTTGTTTTGTCTGTCCGGGCTAATCTTTGAAACGGCTGAGCCGATTGTAATAGCACTTCACAACCAGGTAAAGGATTATGCCAGGAGTGATCTAGGCTACATTTTATCGGAAAAATGACCCTTGTGGGACGGAACAGAATGATGGAAACCTTCATAAAGGATACACTGTATCTCTGAAATTACTGAAGGTAAAAAAGAAATACATGTTCGACGGTCCCTCAGTGCACCAAAAGAAGTGTAACTTTAAAAAACTCTTCATTCTCTTTTGTAGTAAAGTTAAACAAACCTAGGCGAGGCGAGGAAGTTCGATATCAAGTATATGCGCGCCGTAATTTCCATAAGAATAAGTTTGTTTTACGGCATCAGAATGTATTGTTGAGCGAGCGGACCTCTCGCTGGACGACACATGGTGTCCGTTCTATTGAACTCACTGATTTGCTTGTCTGGTGATATTATTGATACTGGCACGAGAATGATTGATCAGTCAAAACATTCACGTTCTGCGATCAAAAGTTATTTCTCTATTGCATTTCATCACAATCTATCTCACGTCCACATTCTTCATTTTTTTTATTTGATCTGTGAAACATTTTCACCAGACCAAAACAAAATCAGTATCAAGTATGAGTAATTACCGAATTACGTAATACGGTATTTGACACTATAAAATATAAATGATTAATAAATGAATACGATAATTTATCGAAAGAAAAAGTTGAAATTATCCATTTTGTATTTATTATCAATGTATTTGTCATATGGCATCGGTCGTATGGTGGGACCAAGGGGTCGGACCAAAATATCTCGATGGTTCATAGTATCCTGCATAGTTTGACACCATTTTTGAAAATGTATGGATGTATGTGTGTGTGTGACCACGATAAGTCTCGACAGACTTGATTGATTTAAACGAAATTTGGTGCACACGTTGTAATCCATCACCGCACGAAGCTTATTTAAAATGGGCCCATTCTGGTCATTTTAAGGGTGGTTTTTAGGGGTTGAAAATTTTTTTGGATCCCAAAAACACCGAAAATACTCTCGGAGCAGCTCTCCAAAATGATTATCTTTTCATTATTCTGAAAGTACTATTCAACGACTTTTTGACTATTTATATATAAGTACTTAACTTACAATTAATAAAATACTAGCAAAGAGAAAAAGTTGGTATTTTGCAACCGCAGCGACTTTTAAATCATCCCTTGTCTGATAAATTATTGTGTGTACAAAGAGAAGAATTGGTCTAACTTCACTAGTTCGTTCTCACTCGCTCTCATACTAAAAGTCAGTACAACGAAGTGAGAGAACAACAGCATCACTGGACCACGTAAAACTGTAATAGTTTTACAGACACGCATCCGTTTGTCTAGTCGTGGCAGGGTGGCCACTGGGTATTTGCATTTCTAATCTTATTAACCCTTCAGTACACGCGTGCGATCCTAACAATCCTATGCTACACCTTACGTTTCGTACTTTTATTAGCACTTCATCAAGCTAATAAAAGTACGAAACGTTGCGCTAGTAAGAATTTCGTCTTAATGGTTTTGTAATCTGATCCTACACCCTCTAATATCATAGTAGGAGAGCTATTAAGCATTTTTGGGTAGGTATTTGAGGCACTGTGAAATTTAGTCTTTAAGGAGTTGAAAGACTTAAAAAATATATTTGAGGCACGTCGAAATTTAAACAGAATAATATTGGTAACTAAAAATAGATATATTCAAAAAGGCAGGTCGTTTTGGTGGGGCATTTTACCTGCCAGGCGATCAATATGTTTAATAAATCGGTTAATCGGTTAAGCCTCGCTACCCTTCAACCAGGTTTGTGTTTTTGTATTCGGATATTACTAAAGAGTTATTCTACAAATTTTCACTGTGAATCAAATACCTACCAAAAAATGTCTAATAGCTCTTGGCGGGTTAAATTAACAAGCGTAAGTTTAAACGCCTGTTTAAACAAAACTTATGATTTGTTTGCCTCCTTAACTCCAGATTATAACATTTAATTGTTTAAACATTTGTTTATTTGTTTTCCCACGAACTTAAAAAACTGACTATTGTGTAACAGTTCCATATTATATAATTATTATACCGTTAAAGTTCGTGGTTTTAAATTTATATTACGGCATTTTGTAATTGAAATGATAGTAAAAACATTTTTTGTTTGAAGTAAATCAAGCGTATCAAATTTGGTATTAATTTTTGTTCAATTATTTTTTAGAGAAGCATTTGTTGAAAAACAACGCGATTTGTCAGTTTTTTTTTCTTTTATCTAAACCAGCAGCTTTCAAACTATGGTCCACGACCACGGTCTGGCTTGCAAGTCTGTTTTATACAGAGTGATTTTTAAGTCGATTCTTTTTTTTTTGACAGCGTGTAGAAATCAAATAGACGAACAAATATGTCAAGTAACTTTTTATGGAAACTCAAAGATAAGAGAAACAGTCTTTCAAAGTTTAATTAAAGCTTGGACACCCTTGATCTAATGTAATATTTGTGGATAAAAGACAAGAAAAATCGTCAACCTGAGATACATTCATTTCATAACGTTTGGTCTGTAAAAAAATAACGAAAAATCTTTTGAATCATCTTCTAATGCTTGCATAATTATTTTTTTAAGAGTAAGCGAATCTTCGAGAGGAAATGCCATCTAATAGTTATCATTCGTGTGTTATTGATAAAAACATATCTGCAACAATTCTCATGGAATGTTAAATTTTATCTATTTGTGATACGCGATCAAAAAGATGTTACTTCATGGTAATACTATTGGTGGACAGATATTGTAAATTATAGACGCTCGACAACACAGCTCATTAGCATCTTAACTATCTAGGTTTCACCCGACAGCATCGGGTTTGCTTCCATAACATTCTGTATTTTGTGCACTATCCCAAAATTATAATTTTAATAATCAAGAATCTGAATAATAATAATTAATTTAATCGGAATATAATGAGACAGTGTCCGTTTTAGCAGTCACGTGTGTGACAGTGAGAGAGAGAGAGAGAGAGAGCAAGAGAAAACTACAAGAGAGAGAGAGAGAGGGGGAGAGAGAAAGCTATCTTAACAGATGATAGTGTAGACATCATAGACATAGAGACCTAGACAGCGGCGTTCGTGTCGCTATATTAAAAGTGGACATCAAAAATGGAACACACGCCCCATCTCTATTTCTCTCTCTCTCTCTCTCTCTCTTTATTTGAGTCTCGTCTCAATAGAAACATATATTATAATTAAAATTACAATTTAAAAAAACTAAAACAACACACTCTTATGAAGTAAAAATGCAAAATAATTTGACAACAAAATTAGCTTAACTGTAAAAAGCGTGAAGTGCTTAATATCGGTAATAAATTTTTCATTTACTAGCTAATAGTAAACGTAGAGCTATTATGAAAATTTAAATAGATAGCACCACACGCTTTTTAGAGTAAAGCTAATTTTGTTGTCAAATTATTTTGCATTTTTTAGATCATAAAAGCGTGTTGTTTTAGTTTTTTTAAACTTTAATTTTTTTTATTTCTAACAATGATCATTTAATACATTGTTAACATACGGATGGCGCCGTCCAGTTTTCTGTATCTGTGATCTGAACAGATGATAGTGTGCCAGGGCTGCCATATCATAAGCGACGTAATTAATGATACAATATGTAATTATACACGTGTGCATATAATATAGACGTAGGTATCACAGGTTTCAAGTTTATCATACGTTATGTGTAGTGCGATATAATATTATGGATATACGTCGTGTATTCCAGTTTCAAGCATTTCACGTCCACACTATGTCCGTTGTGTTTTACATATTATTTAAAATGTGCACAATGCATTTTAAATAAAATAGATTTTAATTTATTTACATACTAGCGGCCCAGTCCAGGCTTCGCCCGGGTGTAAATGTAATATACAGTCAAACCTGGGTAAGCGAGAAAACTTTCTAAGTGAGAGTAATTGCCAGGTGCCGTCTATAAAACCTCTATAAGTGAAAAACGGAAACCTCTATAAGCTACAGTTGGGTAACTCAGATCCGAACCGGTTCAAAGAGCCGACTCCGACAGAAGATCCGTGAGAGCCGACGGATCAACGGATCCGCATAACTCAGTGAAACACTTAACACACAGAAGCACATTTTACACTTACGTGTCAGTTCTTGCTTTGATGCATCTGTCAGCTCAAATGACTCATGCATCACATGTTTCTGTACAGGTCGTGATATGATTGACTGAACTAGGTAACTCAGTGGCAGACTGCAGTAACATATTAAGAACTCGGCTCTTTTTGAACCGGTTCAGTGAGCCGGCTCACATACGAGATCCAGATGCAAAGATGCAGATCACTAAAAAGACCCGTTTTTTCCATCTCTACTATAAGCGAAAGACGTTTCTCAGTCATGCACCTCTAAAACTGAGTCTACTACTTGCCTGTAAACGATAACGCATTAATAGTTCCACGAAATTTAAGAATAAATAGCTGAACTAACATTGTTTTTGTAATATTGGTTTTATTTTGCATGTGTACTGCCTTATTTGTCGAACTTACCACAGTTGACAAGTATCAATTGCGATAAAAGGTTCGGCACGTAATCATAATGTTTGAAAAAAATTATCACTATATATTTGATGTATTTTTATAGACCTCTATAAGTGAGAAAGGCCATTGCTGTACCTCTATAAGCTAGAAATTCAGATTAATGAAAAACATCCATAATCGAAAAACAGATCACGGTCCCTTGAACTCATATATAAACCTTTTTTTACCTTGAACTCTTGCTTATCCAGGTTCAACTGTACATGATATAAAAGATGAAAATCATTATCATAAAATTCTCAACGTGTATTAAATTTGCGCGAATTCAATCGATTTTAATTGTGAATGTTCAAAAATCAGTTGAAAATACATGAGTCCATAACTATGTGAATCAACGCGAACGAAGCCGTAGGTATATAATTCAATTACCTATACATATAAAACATGTACATAGTTATTGAATTTTTGAAAAAAATGTTTGGAATAAAATGCTTATCATGCAAAAAAGCAACTCCGACAATCATTAGATACAATACGCCGCTATTACCTAATGCTATTATAGAAAACCACAAACCAATACCTGCTCTAGTCTATGTCGATCGATTTCTCATTCACGTCATTACAGAATTACACCATTACATTCTTCATTTGACCCTAATGACCTTAGTTGTCGGGCATCTATAACCATCATTACTATAATAATAAAAGGAAAGCTCTGTTCCACCATGTATCTTGTAAACGAATGTTTGACCCGCAGTATTTAAACAAATGTTATTCAATATTGTTCAATGAATTGTGTGTAATGGTTTATGTTATGTAAGCTGCGTACATTGATATTGCAAAGATTTTAAGCGGGTGCAGTAGCATTATGTGTTCAGACAGGATGCAGTTCACATTGATTGTATTGCTGAATTGAATATACTTTATTTAATAATTGGTTTCATCATTTTATTTCCTACACTCACTGCAAGTCCCGAATCCGATTTCAATGAAATTTAGTCTATACTTGTGATTAATAGACTTCGATACCGTTTGACCGATCACTGTGAAAGTTGGCACATACTTGTACATATATTTTTACACGGTGAAGTTTTTTATGCTATCCTAACTCGCCACTAGATGATGCCAGGTGGATCCGAAGACTTCACTACTGTTTTTGCTGCCGTGTTTCAGAGCCGCGGGTAGCGGCTAGTATATTATGTTGTTGATAGTGAACCCTCGTTTATGGTATAGACTTACAATGATTTTAAATATGTCTGTCGCATATTAGAAATCAAAACGCGTATAATATCTTCGAACACTTCTGACATCCTGATAATAATAATTTCTATTTGACACAGGCTATCATCACATCGCATAGTACAAAAGTTTTTATTTAAATAACTTTGTGCAGCATCACACTCGTTCACATAATGTTATCTTCGGTAAAGATCTTGCAATGACGTCACAGACCTGCTTCAAGAGAGTGACGTCATCTTTTGACACGCGGTATCAAGTTATGATCGCGGGCCGTGACCATGCTTATTTTGTGAGCAAAGCGACGTATCGCTTAAAACTGAATACCGCGACGCACCATATAGTTCCGAGCGATTTTATTCTTCCCTGAAGTGCTACAGAGCCGGCAGGGGAAATCCCTTATGCACCGTCCGAAAATCTGATTTGACAAAAGTTTTAGATTTCACCATAAGTAGAGCATTGTAGAATTTTAAACCGCGTCGCTCGAAAAATAATTAATCGAAATTTTAAGGGTTCCGTATTTCAAAAGGAAAAAAGAAACCCTTATAGGACACAACATCAATACCCGTCAAAAAAACACCTTACAAGTGCCATACAGCTTAAATGGAAGCAAGAAATCCCCTACTTACCTAGGCGTTACCATTTTTAATAAGCTACCCGAAAATATTAAACGTTAAAGTTAAAACAATTAGAGCCCACCCTGGACACAATATTAGCTTGTTTTGACTGCGACTCAAAGAATATTTTTGTGAGCATTCGAGCGTGCATATTTTAAACCTTTTTTTTTGTTACGTCGTTTCTTTTTATTATTATTGTACATAAAGTTAAGAGTCTAAATAGTCGATGCGTGCTTGTTTAAGTATCTAACTGTTAACGAATTTTTGTACGAGTAAAAAAAAAGTGTATTCATTTGAAACTCGCCGTGTCATTGCAATGTGTCAAACGTTTATTAATCGTATCTGTCAAACATCGTGTTAGTACAGTAAGATCTCGCTTAACGCTGTTTCAGTATTAAGCGGTTTCTAAAAGAAAAAGTTTAGTCACTATAATGTAAATTATGAAACGTTTATATAAAATGATTCAAATGTTGGTAGAAGTTCAAAGGCAAGACGACGAAGTATCATTGATGCAATATATCTTGCTATCGACAACAGCTTGCTGAACGAAACAGAAAAAGGCAAACGATCATTAGATGACTTCTTCGCAAAAAAACAAAATATGTTAAATGAGGAACCTTTCTCATCACAAACATAACTTCTTACACGAACTTTTATTTGATTTTCATAAATGTTTTATGAACAAGTTAATAAATCTATAATTAATGTGATAAAAAAGTAGTAAATGATTTAAAATTAAACAAAAAAAAAACTACCAAATTTTTTTATTCTCGATTCTGTTTCACTTATACCTATTATCAACGTATGTAATAAGATGACCCCGCTTAGTGCTGTTTCGTATAGCGCAGGAACTTATTGGAATGTATCTCCCGCGTTAAGCGGGATCTTACTGTATTCTATTATTACACGACGGTATCGAGTTGTGAAAGTGCCGTATGGTTTACACATAGTAAACAAAGATGTCCTGAATGAACCGTTACAGACTTTGACAGGCGCCATTATATTTGATCTTAGATGTTTTGCAATGCATGTTTAACCAAAACTACGTGCATATCAAAATTATGCAACGCATTTATTACAGTACACTCCCTATAGTTGCACGATTACCGAAATAGATACAAGAAATAAAAAAAAATGGTGCATGTACTTATGTACTAATGTGATATTCACATTTTCGTTAAGGATGTACATTGATAAAATAAAGTAGGATGTCTATGGAGATGATAAATATTGTTAAAAGTTAGCCTGTTCACTTCGAGTAGTATTTATTTACTTTGGATAGGTGAACAACTCCATCACCACATTGTAACAGAGAAATGAGACGTGCCGTCTATGAATACAAAATAAAACTATACTGCATCGAAGAGTCAGCTTTATCGACGATTTCATATTCGTTGTCAACTTTTATTTAACGAATAGCCGTATTCCCACCCTGTATATGTTTTCTAGTTCCATTTTTATTGGCCAATCGTATAACAGTTTCTAGTTACTTAGCTGCCATGTGTATGTACTACAAATGTTTAATAACTCGGCAGGTATGTAGCTTTTGATTCTTTAGAGTTTAGAACACACACGTGTTCGACGGATTGACATCAAATTAATCAAACAACATTTCATTGCATGAATCAACGCACACATATGCATGCACAAACATATGTTAAATATCTATACACATCCGACAAAATATATGGCCATATATCGAAATCATTATTTCAGACCTAAAAGACCCAAAGTCTAATTGAGTAATTGCAATTGGAAAATGTGAATCAAATCAACAAGTCCACATAAACTTTAACATATTTCGTATCCGATAATAATTTATTAAGATAATTATGTATAATTTTGCATAATCCCGCGTTAACTCAAAACTGGTCAAACGATAATATATCGTTAAATTATATATACACAAAAATTAACACTATTGAAATAACCCATCAATTCTTAATACCAACCTATAAATAATTGAAGAATATCACAAATTATTGAGCTATTTGCCAATTATCTTTGGCTTCTAATAAGGTGCGAAATAGTTTTTAAAATAAAGAACTGATCTAACTGGTTCTAGGTACCACTTCATGTAATAATATAAGAATTACCAAGAGTTCGGTTTTTTATAAAATCTAGATAGTGATTCATACAGTTATATACTTTACAATATAAGCGGCACAGTATTTATGTGTTGCTTTTTGCATTGTTTCATTGCTTTGTTAAACACCCACTCTCTACTATTTCAGAATCGCAATATATCCAGTAGGATTCAAAATCATAAAAAGAGCCACATATTTCATCATTAAATAAAAATCAAGATTATTATCTACCAATAAAAGTTAACCAGCTCGTGACAAACGAGTTGGTTTTTATTGCAAATTAAATTTATTAAAAAAAAATATATATATATAACGTAAAATCGCTTAAAAGCCAGTTTATATAAAAATTTACAATGATGTGATTTTAAACTGTAAATTTTTTAATCTAGTGCAAGTAAAAAAAGTAGAATCTGCGTCCCCAAGACAAAACGGCTCATGTCCATTTTTGTGTGTGTATTCAAGTGGATTAGAAAATATATTGTCTCAATATTTTTGCGGGGTTTTTTAAAAGTTTAATGGTCATTAAAGCAGTATTACAAGCACCAAGCTCTCAGCATTTCCCATTAAAGATTAAAATAGAATGAGGTGGTCTCTTGGCCCAAATGCACCACATCCTGAAAGGATTTTTGTGCTTCCCCTTTTTACTGATTCTAGTCAGTAAATAATCTGGATTTTCTTAAGAGATCCAGAAAATTGGCTACTAGATCATCCTGTGGAACTATTCCATCCTCATCAATGTAGCCAAAGATGGTTGCCCTCCTGATGACTAGTATATTAATTTATACCATAAATATAGGGTTATCCAAAAAGGACTGTAAGAAGTTTTTTTTTTAATATATTTTCTTCATGTTTTTTTTTTATTTTATTATAAAATGATAGTTTGATGTTTAATTATCAAATCAAGTAACAGATAGAAAAAAAAATGACTCGTTTACAATATATTAAATTTCAACATCCTAGAGTCTATTTTGGATGACCCAGTATAAGCGTGTTTTAAAAAGGGTCACCACTTTGCATTATACTATAGCTAATCTAAAAATATTCTTGCAATTTTTGACAACAAGCTCTTGGACTACAAGGAGGAGAGACGAGGTGTCGATCGAGAAGTTGTCGACGATGATCAGTGCATGAAACGCGATTAGCTTCTAATTTATGTTAACATGAATTTCGTGTTCGATGGATTTTACATGCACGGCAATACGCTGGCTACAATCAACCATACAAATTAACATCGCGGTGAAGATGAACGCTTTTTTATAAATTGACCGGCTTCGGACGACAGGTTCGGGATAGGCGCCGTGGCTCACAAAAACCGCGACATATACATTGCAGAAGAAGTCTAATGCTAGGTTGCAGAAAAGATTATCAAATAATTTGATTTGACAATGACCTTAGATTGTGATAATTTGATTACAGTTTTCATACATGCAAGAGCAGTCTAATGTCGTATTCAAACTCCCTGTCATGTACATTAGATTGTATTCGCTCAAAAACAAATGCTTGATCTACACAGAGAAAGTTCATTTTTCAACTCTAATTTTGATTAAAATGCGTAGAACAATGTCGTTTCGAAGTAAAAATTATGCAAAAAACTATGTTAAATACACGTATTCACAGTTTAGAAAGAATATCATTTCAATCGATCAATTATTTTTCGAACAGAACCCAACTAAAATTCTACAACGCTTTTCTTATGGAGAAAAATGTGTGTTCACAATTAATCTAAGGTCATTGTCAAATCAAATTATTTGACAATCCTTTCTGCAACCCAGCATACATCTTTCAGTTTTGTTTGTATTATACGATATTGTGTTATTTTTTTGTGTAAAATTTTGAAAGAATAAAAGAGAGAACAGTATGGTTCAGTGGTTAGCGTGCTGGCTTCTTGACTGGACTGTCGTGGGTCCGAATCCTGCTCATGGATGTTTGGTAATGTTTAGTTTTAAGTGATTATGTTATTTGATGTAATTAAGACCAAAGTTGTCGAGCAGCTATAATCCACAATGTATTAAACTGAAAGAATAAATTCTTCAAATTTTTTTCGAAATTTCCTTTGTCTCAGATAAGAATGGTTGGGTTGTCCATTAATGTCAATTGCGCCCCTGTGTAAACTAAAGCAGAACCTTTGTCATCGACCGCAATTCGTGACTTCACGCTGTCATTATAAAAAAACAAAAAAAAAACAGTGTCTGTAAAACACGGCAAAGCTCAGCCCGATTATCTGCGCAGGACGTAAAAAGTTACGCTGAACCGTTTGAACTGTTCCAATCGGTTATGGTTTATTAGGTAAAAACCATGTGAACTACATTAAAAACCAACTCTTTAGTTATTCATGTCTATTAAAGATTCTACGGTCACATGGCAAAGTGACTTCAGTTGATTTTTTAAAATAATTTGTATGCCTTCATTTTTAACATGCTTTTATTAACTTATAACCTGTATGTTGGTAACGGAATCTTTGAATTTGTCACTCACTTCAAAACTTCAAATTCAATTGAAACTTTGCACACTTATCAAGGGCCAATGACTATACAATAATTTAATAAGTTTGCCCCATTATCCTGACCAGGACCTTCACGATAAAAAAAAATAAAATCTTTGAACGTATGTTTATAAAGGAATCTTTGAAGGCGAAATTCATCCACTTCAAAACGTCAGATTAAACTGAAACTTTACACACTTATCAAGGATTGATGGCAATACAATAATTTAATAAATTTGTTGCATTATCCTGACCAGGATGGTTAGGATAAAAAAATAAAACTAAAAAATAAATAATAGTTTAAAAAACCAAAACAAAACACGCTTTAATATCAAACTGAACTAAAAAGTAAAAAATGATGCTTATTATTATTAGTGTATTTGCCATATGGCAACATACACTATTGGCGTCGGTCGGATGGCGGGACCTAGGGGTCGGACCAAAATTTCTCGACGTTTCATAACCTCCTAAACACTTTGGCACCATTTTTAAAAATGTTTATATATATATGTATATATATATTTATATATATATATATATATATATATATATATATGCGTATATATATATATATATATATATATATGTGTGCGGGCAATAACTTTCGAAAGAGTTAATTGATTTGAATGAAATTTGGCCCACGTGTTGAAATCCATCACCGCAAGAAGCCTATTTAAAATGGGCGTAATCGGGCCATTTTAAGGGTAGTTTTTAGGGGTTGAAAAACGTTTTTGGGCCCCAAAATACCGAAAAAATTCTCAGAATCGTTTCAAAATTGACATTTAAGCCTCCAGTAGTAATTAAAAAGTGTCCCTAAAATTTTAAAAAAATCGGCCCGACAGGACCGGACTTACAAATTTTATGAAAACACTACTTTGCAGATAGTGAATTATTTACTGAAAGTTGTGTATAATTTGGTATAGAAGTTCGATTGGTAATAATATTGCAATTAAGAAAAAAAAATGTTATTTTAAGGGGTGTATTAAGGAGTCAAATTTTTATTTTGCCCAAAAACCAACTTAAGTTCACATAACAAAGCCACCCTGCCTGCATAAGTGCAAATACACTATATTGTCGGCAGGGTTTTGGCACTGCGACCCGGGTTTTTTTTATATTAACCCTACTTTTACAAATAGCTACCAATGGAATATTTATACCAGTTAATATCAAGCATCCCACGCTTTTTTGCACTAAAAAATTTTTTTTTTTCATTTTAGTTCGATTTTTATAGTTGGAACTAAGGTTATTAGATACAGAGGTGACCTCGTTCCATTGGATAGTAGTGGGGAAATGACGTCATTCAGTGAACTGTCAATTGATATTGCGTGATTACTACTGGAACGAGGTAACTTGTTAATATTATTAGATACAGAGGTGATCTCGTTCCATTGGATAATAGTGAGGGAATTACGTCATCAAGTGGTGTCATTGATTTTGCGTAGTTGATAAAAATATGGAACGGTCTCCCGACTGACGTTATTTATTAACGAAGTGACCTGTGTATATCTAACAGCCTTGCTGTAAAACGACGTAACCTGTGTATCTTATGACCTTGGTTCTTAGTGCTCGGTCACAACGAAAGGTTATGTAACTTAAATATTTTTGAACATTCCGTAATTATGATAATCCAACAGGTGTATGCGCAGTGACCCGACGACTTTTACTTTATTGATTAATTGCTGTTGATTTTTTTTTATTTTATTGATTTTATCACAGCACACTCTGCAGTTTATGTCTTTATGACACCAATAAGTTTCAGAGGCGAACTAAAAAAAAATTGACACGTTGCTTTCTCAACAAAATATTCTTCTTTAATAACACTGCCGGATTTCATAACACATCGGAAAATCTTAACTGACAATCATCTCAGACTATGACTTTATAATTACAGTTTTAATTTGCACACAAACAGTCTAAGGTCGTTGTACAACTTTTTAATTGTGTAAAAAAACAAATGATAAGTCAACATAAAACGTCAAATTTTCACAAAAGTCCCCAAAAGTGCTGTTTCAAAGTGAATAAGTGTAAAATTTTATGAAAAATATGATCACGACCTAAGGTAAATGTTACTCAAGATTTTTTGACATCAACTTGTAAGAATGGTCTCCTAATAGTACGCGATTTCTGATACGACTTTAAGTTTTAAGATAAAAAGCACTGAAAGAACATGATTTCAGAGTGTATAGTAGTTCCGTTGTTTATGTGATGTTTCCATGGTTACGAGGCCCCAATTTTAGTACTGGTAAAAGTCAAGGTCCTTAGGTATACAGGTCACCTCGTTAGTAAATGACGTCAGCTAAGAGACCGTTCAATATTTTTATCAACCACTGGATGGCGTCATCCCCTTTACTACTATCCAACGGAACGAAGTCACCTCAGACCTCTAATAACCTTGGATAAAAGTATTATATTTTCAATATATTTTATATTTTCAATATAGGGAAGGCTTGCCTGAAATGATTCAACTCCATAAATACTAAATTTTAAGATATCAAAATTTCCAAATGCCTCAAGGGCTTTTTATTGCGAAAAAAATTTTGTGAATTTAAAATTTTGAGGGTCGGTTAAGCCCCGTTACTCTTCAGCCAGGTCTGTGTTTTTGTATTCGAATATTACTATAAAGAGGTCACTATTGTACAAATTTTTACATTGCCTCAAATACCTACCCAAAAACGTGTAACAGCTCTCCTAGTATCATTCTAATTCAGTACTAAAAGTCGTATCAGAAACGGAGCATAAGAGTAACAGTTAGCGAATTAATTATTGACAATATAAGATTAAAAAATCAATTTGCAAAACCATTCTTGTCGATAGAAATTTGTGTTGAAAGAATTTGTACAACTAGAATAGGACGGTTTTTTTTTAAAAAACTTAAATGTACTGTTAATTACAAATTTCATCTGACAATAGTTCAGGTAACGAATTAACGTCATGGTAAATTTCATAGACTGTCTGTTAAACTATAAAACGTCTCGGCACGGATAATAAAATGCTTAACCTTTTCATTTTTATAATTCCATTATGTTCTTATGACAAAACATTTAAAAAAAAATATAATAAAGGTACAAAGTACCCACAATACATCGCGCTTACGTGAAACAATAAAGCATCTATTGAAATTGTAAAACGATGGTTCGTGGGTTAAATGGTAAGAACAATGTCGTTAAACTACTAAGTAGTTTCATTATCCAACTACTAAAAGTGCTATTATGTACAAAAAGCGAAATTAAATTTTTCCGTTAGTTTTTTTTTAACAGTAGAACAACTATAGTTTGCTATAATAGTTGAGAAACATCCATTGAATGCTATGTTAGAAAAAAAATATTTTCAAATAACTGTCACCGTAGGGACTTAAACCCGAATCTTTCCACTTTCGCGGCGGAATGAGTTATCAGCTATTCTACGGTGCCATATCTCAACAGCTGGATTGAGGGACAAAGTTGAAAAACTGTTGTCCCCATAAATCGACATAGGTAGCGGTCAGTTTACTAACTGCAAATAAGTTTATAATCGCAAAAAAAACAAAAAAATGTTTGTGATGTAACTATAAATTTACGGTTTTCAGATTCTTCCTTTTACATGTGCTATAAGACATTGCTTGTGCCAAATTTCATGCTTCTAGGTCTATAGGTTTTGATTCCTTTGCGAGTGTCACAATATGCGGCATAAACGGCCGTATCTTCCGATTGTGTTGACTTAGAAACTTGATTTTTCCACAGACCCAAGGGATTGCAGACCTAAGTATTTGCCACTAATTGCAACTTGATATCTCCACGCTTTCCTGAGAAAAAGGGTCTTGGACTGACGGACAACGAAGTGATTCTATAAGGGTTCCTTTTTTCCTTTTGAGGTACGGAATCGTAAAAATATAAAAATCACTTGTCTTTCTGTTCTAAGTCTAACCTAAATCTAAACCTTGTTGTGTAATCCGTCACTGGCCCGTTATGTGTCCACATGTGGTAAACCTGGAGATGCCATCTTTAAAATTTGGCAACCAGGACAAGACGCGTGAAAATCTCGGATTTTAGAGCCCCAAACCCGGACATGTAAACAGGTTTTTTTTAAACATAGTGCAATAAAAAACAGTTGAAAATGTCATAAATCACCTTTTTATTTATTTTCAGACCTTAAAATTAAATTTAGTAATCTTTTGTCATCATTTTAAATGTACCTAAGAAAACAGACTTTAAATTTTTAAACCCGGACGCTCCCCGGATTCCCTCTAAGCTAGGACAAATCCGGGGAAACCCGACGGATGGCAACCCTAGGTAAACCTAACGTACACTTTTCAGACTAAATTTCACTGAGTATATACCAAACAACCTAGGAAAAATACGGAGATGCAGAAAATCGCCGACACAGTTTCCCAATCTCTGGTTAAACAAGACAGAACTGAAGGACCGGTTGTTGGTGTGGTAAAGTTATCCATACTTAGTTATATGTATGTATGTACTGTAACGCGCATGGCAACATTGTATCATTAATCACCGTGCGCGACCACGGCTCACCGCGATCATTTATATATCGATTCGGACAGTTGAATTAGCATTGATTGCATCCCATACTCGAGATTGACGTTTCGGACATTTTTCAATTTCTTGTGACATGTACCTTATTGTTCTGTCCGTGCCTTTATATTCATACATACTTACATTCATGCTTACAAACATACATACATATGGTGTATGGTACGTCAAACGCAGTAATAATTCCATGTACATACAATAGTGTGTGCACATCAACTCAGACTATGGAAAATTCTTTTTAATTATTTACTGATGTTCAGTAATGATCTTGAACAGGGCTTCGGACAAAGAATTATATATATCTATATCTATCATCATTTATATTAATACGCTAAGGTTAAGATGTTTGCCTCCCTTTTTCGGAAAAACCTCGCAATTACTCCACATAAATTTTATATCATTTTATAGATAATTACTTGCTCTATGTGCATCAACAATTAAAAAATCTATTTTTGCTTTTGTTTTTGCAAAATAATTAATAATAACAATTATATATATAGATATACATTTACTCAGTATGCAGCAATGCTGCCGTCTGATGGTTCTAACTTTGAAACAACGTCAACATGATTGACGGTCGGTAAATTTTTTTTTGTTGAATTTTTAATCAAAATTCACGTATAAATACTTTTCGTATGGCGGCGCTTCAGCTCAACGTTTTCGATACTTGCGCCTCTATATGTATAACATTTTTAGAAAAATATTTTCTTGAACTGTCACTGAGCTTCGTAATGTAATACAACAAAAAGAAGAAAGTTATAAAGAGTGTGAGAAATTAGAAACGAATTTTAGTGCGAATATTCGCACGGGTACCGCTAGTATATATATAAATAGATTTGTATGTGTGTATGTTCCCTATGGACTCCCAAAAGGGCTAGACCGATTTTGATGGAATTTTCGGGCAATCTTCAGATTAACCCAGCGGGTGATCTGGTGAAGTTTGCTAGCGATCGTATCAACAGATTTTTTTTTCGGTTTTTTGGCAATTTTGATTTATCTTGGATTTTGGATATTTACAATTAAAAGCGATTGAATTAACGCACGTTCAATACACAATGAGAATTTTATGGTAATGATTGTCATCTTTTATGGCTATTGATAATTAGTGCTACCCCTGCGAATCGGGCCGGGCCGCTAGTTATTAATAATCAGTGATCATTAGATTCCTGAAGGTAACTCGTGTTGAGAGGGTGTCGTACTATTGCGTTTTCCTGTATTACAAACACCCAGTTTCCAGGTTTTAATTCGAGAACTAGTAAACATATCTATTGGATTACAATTTATGATTAAATAAAAAAAACCGGTCAAGTGCGAGTCGAACTCGCATGGTGATGGTTCCGTACCACTGAGTTTTCCGTGGGAAGTTTAAAATTTAGGACTTTCGTTTAGGTTTTCCGTAACTCTATATTCTTTATTTTTTTCAAATTTTTAGGGTTAGTAGTTTCGTAGATAGGAGGGAATACTCGATTTTCATATTAATATCTTTTCTTTAATATTTCTTAAGCTATGCATTTTAAAATCATCAAAAAATATGTTTGTATTTCCCATAATGAGTCCTTTCATTTGATATGTCACATGGTACACTTGAAAAAAATATTTTTTTTAATTCTCTAATTTGACCCCCAAAATTAATTTCCAAAATTCGAATTCCTTTATTTACGCTATACGTCCGTGATTGGATCATCCAACTTTATATAAGTACTAAATTTAAACTTTTTTCGTCCAGTAGATTTGGAGAAAATAAGGTGTGACCGACGGATAGACAGATACGAGAGTGATCCTATATAAGGGTTCCGTTTTTTCATCGAATGTACGGAACCCTAAAAACGAATTAATAAATTAAATAATGCAATTCACGATTCATCGGCAAATGTTTATTATCTATTTATTTTTGTTTGGTGCATTAACATATTTATACATTAATTAAATCATTTTATTATATTATTATTTGAAGGCTTCATAAATCACACTTTTTTCCCTATTTGGAATATCTTTATTTTTTTTTGTTATGCGTTTCCATGGCCACGTATTAATAAAAGAAACAAGTGATAATACATATTTGTGAAGGTCGGATGGATACAATAAAATAATTGAATTTATTATTGAATATTACGCAGCCTAGCCATGTGTACTCAGCCGATGTTAAAAAATTTACATAATCAAACATACCGTTAAAAGGCGCCGGAATTATTCAAACATTTATATAAATAAATAAAATCGCAACTTTGTAAGCCTTAGATGCAATGCCGTTGTTTATTTACATGGCGTTATAGGCGCTCCTCGTTCCCAACTTCTAATCCAAGAACTGGTTAAAACTGTAAAATGCACTTACGTCTCGAAAATCTTTCATTTCTATGAAAAATCTTATTCAAACTTTAATGTTAATGCTTCTAAATAAACTAGAAGTTTGTATCATTCTTCCCATATGACTTTAAACCACATTTTTACAGCTTATTTGATCTAAATGAACGATTTAAAGTCAGATAAAAAACGAGAAAATTAGCGTAAGTTTTTGTAAAAATTAAATTTAAAAAGAGTTATTGAGCAAGCCAAATTTGTTAGTATTTTTTAAAACAAAGAAAAAACTTCAAAATGTTAATTTGCCTTCTCGTTATTCGAAATCTCGTGACATGCTGTAAAGAAATATTGACGATTATCACGTTTTTTGATTCAATTTTTAGGGCAAAAATATACGTTTTTAAGCAGCAAGCCAATACTGTGAAGTTTAATGCTTAATCCCAGCTAATTAAAAACAGTAATAAAACATATTTTGCGACCATGGTTCGAAATTTCCCGAGAGCATTTTTCAATCTGATAGATCAAATCACTTTAATATAAATACTAGCTTATGTATCCATGCTGTAATGAAGTATAATATCGACGAGATGTGACACTATGTAAAAGTGAGTTTTAACAATCACGCACACCATAATATCATAGGGATGTTGACTATTTTTGGGAAAGTGTTTTAAATCGTGCATAAGTACCTAATATTGCCACAAATATTATTATTTTTATTTAAATACAACTCAAGCCTTAAAAATCATGTATTTTAAATCCCGTTTCAAATTTCGGTCCAAAACGCCAATACTAGTCGCGTGACGTCACCTGTTCATACCAAAGGAGGCTCAAAAGTTTACACGGGAGCTTATAGATGCGTATTCTGTGCTCATAAACGTTAGTAAACTGAAGTGATGAAAAGTTGTTTCGTAGTCGTTGCTATAGTTACATGTAATTTGACGTTTCCTATAAACAAATAATAATAAATTAGACACTAAATATTAACCAAACAATGAAGTTTTTTGACAGCGGCTGAACGTATGACATCATGCGCTCTGATTGCTGTCTGTTGTCACGTGACTTGAGAGTGATTTTATTAGGTTTTATTTATTAAATATTAATTAAATTCCGTAAAAATAAGGAAAAATATAGTGTTTTTTACTATTTCTATCATAAACTACTACTTTTCGTTAAAAATATGTTTTTATTTGAATACAGTCAACATCCCTATTGCGTCCTTAATTAGAAGCCGCTCTCAATCAATGGTGATCGATAAACCTGTGCCTTGTCAAATCTAAGGGATGACTCACCTTAAACGTTTTTTTAGATAGATAGATAGATCAATAAATTAACCAGCACGTGCCAACTGTCTTCAACTTTTTGAAGAAACCTTGAAACTGGACGCTTCCCTGACAGACTGATGTTCAATTTTTTCCCTGTTCTTTAAAATGCACACGATTTGTGTATGTTTTTTAATGATGTAGTACTTCATCAAGAGTTATAATATTGTTATTATAACATAATAAAGTATGAAATTACTGAAGGTAAACTGGTTATGAGGTAATTAAACCAAACTCTGTACAGAAAAAAAAGCGCAAAGCACTGTAGTACGTAATAATAGTCGATAATATTCACAGATATATCGCATGGAAGCATCTACAGTGGTACCTCGACATACGAGTGCCCTAACATACGAGTTTTTTTGAGATACAAGCTCATCGAAGAGCACTCTCCGGAACTGAGTTACAAGAGTTACACTCGCAACAATATACGGAGGTTCTGCAAGAAATTTGTTTCTAGGATAAGCCAGAGATGGAGGAGATTATCTCTACAAATGAGATAAAGTAGATCTTGGAAATGTGGGAGAGAATTTCACAGTTCGTGAAAAAGAAATACCCCGAAAAAGTTGCAATTGGTCGTGCATCGGAACTATTTAATGACGCTTGCCTAACTAATTTCCGCAACATTCTAAAAGAGAGGAAGAAACAAACCACCTTGGACAGGTTTTTTTTTTTAAACGGCCTGCATGTGAAGATGAGGAAAGCCTGACGAAAAGACAAAGACCAGTGAAGAGAAAAACAGTGACGAAAAGTAACACCTCCGCCAACATCTTCCGTAAGCTCATTTACAAATATATTTTTCTTATTCAAAAACACGTAACAAAAACAACAGTGGTGGCATTTTGGGGACTGGAAAGGATTAATGGCATTTCAGTTAATTTAAATGGGGAAATTTGCTTTGATTTACGAGCAAATTGGTATACGAGCAAGGTTACGGAACGAATAAAACTCGAATGTCGAGGTACCACTGTATGCTTAGCACATACATAGATGATGTGATGAACATAGAATCTGCACAAAAAGTTATGACATGTGTAAAAGAAAAAAATCCTTCAACAGTTAAAACTGTCTGAATAAATCATCGTACTGTTAGATTAAACGTAACTTTTTATGAAGGAAATGAAAACTATGCAACTTTTTTAAGAGCATTGGATATACCCATGGTGCAAATATTACATGGGTGTGCTCATTAGGCAGGCTTCTCTCTTTAAAGATCGTTTCTCTCTTGTACATTGCACCGTTAGAGGTTAGTTACGTAATATAATAGGGCGGAAATAAATTTTATTGTATTCTATTCAGAGACTTCAGCGCCATTACGTCACTTAATATTACCGACAACTGTTAAAATAAACGTATTGCCACCAGAATGGTTAGTTATGGATGCACAACTTTTTGCATGACTCTTGTTATAAAAGTCTTACGGCATAGAAAAGATTCGATCATACATTTGAAGGTAAAACACTTGACGATCGATAGTAAATTCATTTGTTTGCTTGCTACTGTGTAACTGCAAATGAATCAATAATAAATTAATAATAATACTTTGAATTTGCATTACGCAGCGAGTGATGTAATAAATCAGAATAAAAAGGGTAAATACTTGGAATTTAACAGGAAAATCCGCAACAACGTGGAAAATTTTGAACCGATGTTCAGTGATCCTGTGAAGACTAATTGATCATAAAATTTATTCTTCTTTTGGTACGTTGAGAATAAAATTTTAGCAGGCAACGAAAGTTGCTAATGAAAATTCAAAAGAATGAAATTGGCCATATAAGAGACGACCTAGACAGAAATGACAGATGAATGAAATCAATGCACTTTCTGTCATCTGGAAACTATATAATATAATCTACTAGTAACTAGACGACTATAACCTTTGATTACAATACCAATAGTTCTTTTGAAGTGTCATCCAGCGGAATTTATAATATCATATTTTTGATGACTCAATGGATTGATTATAAAAGTGAAATCCAAAATAAAATTTTGTAAGTGTTTTTAAAATATTTGAGGTTAATTTTTTGTAGGTATTATTCTTAAACTTTTCAATAAATTATTTGCACGTACAATATTAAAAATTAGTTTTTAATCGCGCCAAAGAAGTATAACTTCAAATAGGTTCAAATAGGTACACGCACCCACTTTTTTTAAATAAAAATATTGTAGCATTTAACGGTGGCTGCAATTCTGTTCAAGGGCGAGTATAGGGTACAGTCATTTAATTTTTTCCTAATTTTAGTGATTTACGATACAATAAAAATTTATCGTTTAAAAATGTGTTTGAAAGGATAATAAATTTGACTGACAAATTGATTTTTTAAAGCGGTAACATTAAAAATCGGAAATATTGTAACACGATTTGGAAAAAAAAACAAGTTAAGGAGCGCGCGAAGTTTTATTTTCGTATTGATCTTTTTTTGCCTTCGGCTTTTAAGCCGAAGTATAAAATGTGAAGGCATTTAGCTTATTGTAGTCATAAAATTGATCGAAAACGAAATGTTTAAGCATTCGTAGAGGGTACCTGTTGCTATAAAACAGTTTAATGCTTTTGTCGTAAATAACATTAATTCCCGTAGAAGAATAACTCGCGGTTAACTACAAATGATACAGGTGATCCATATTGGACCCAGTCTCTTTTTTTTATTATTACGCGAATGCTAAATCATTCTTGTTAATCGAGAAGTTCTAAAACCTTTCCAAAAGTGTGGTACCGTAATATAGCGGTCATAATGTGACGGTGAATGAAGCAACAACAAAAAATGGTGCGTGTACTTATGTACGCCCAGGAGAAGTTATACTTCTTTGACGATATTCACGTTTTCGTTAAAGATGTACATTGATAAAATAAAATACCGTTGACCCATAATTTAAAAAAAATACAAGTATTGAGGTCAGCATTAAATGAACTTTGTGTAAATGATACCGAACCTTATTTGCACTCGTTTGTATACTACAAGAATGACGTCACAGTCCGTGGCAGGTCGTTTTACTCCAGCTTATAATGTTTAAAATTTTGAGTACTATTTTATCCTATAAAACAAATACATTTAAGCAATATAAAATTTTCTGAGAACTACGCTATAAACATTTTAAGACAAGTTAAAAATAAGAGTTAATTTGCCTATTAGCAGTTGATAGTCTTAAAACAAAATATCTTTACAACAAAACTAGTAAAATCGCTGACAAGTTTGAAACATCCACTCTCCGGATTATCTGTTCCTATCAGAGGAAGTGAAAATAAATTCATCCTTGCAAAACACATAGTTTAAACATGTATGGTATGATAATGCAATGCACTATGGAAATTATCATGTCTGTATACTCATAGTTAAAAGTATTTACTGCATAATATGTGTTAAACAATTGCAAGGGTGGGAGATTTTACAAATTGGACATTTTTGGATACCTAGCGGACCCGTGCCAATGTTTCACACCGTTAGTGGTCAGTTACGTAATATAATAGGGTGGAAATAAATGTTATTCGATTCTATTCAGAGACTTCAGCGCTACTACGTCACTTAATATTACCGACACCAGATGACGACGTTTGTTTTTTCTGATTGATATTTTCTGTAATGATATTGTTAAAATTTTTAAACTGTAATTTTTTAATGAAAACACTAATTTTACGATAGATATTAACTTATTTTTCGTCATAGAGAAAAATAATTTCCAAAATGGCGTATCATCAAACATTAATTTTGATACAGTATTTAGGGAGATATTTCTTATCGACAAAAAACAGCTTTTTGACTTAATACCCATTATTACTCTAAAACTGAACTGTTGAATAAAAAATAGCCCATCCCTGTAATCCTGTAGCGATTATGCTACTCCCTTTCGCATAATGTACGCGAAGGAAAAAATGCATACATGCTATAAAGATGCATTTCCTGGAACGAAAACAAGTTTCAAATGTCTTTGTCATTATCTGCCATGAACATAAATGTTCTACCCGCAGCGAGAACATTTTTAAACGCTTAAACTAAAACATTTAACCTTAAGGTTTATTATTTAAGCCGAGTTTAAAAACAGACTAGATTCGAAGAAAATAAGTTGACGAACAGACACGAACGTGATCCCAAGTTCAACTTTTTCATCGGATATACGGAACCCTAATAAAATTAGACTTTAGGAAAACTAAAACAACACGCTTTTATGAACTAAAAAATGCAAAATAATTTAACAACAAAATTAGCTTTACTCTAAAAAGCGTGGGATGCTATCTACATAAATTTTCATAATAGCTCTGTACGTTTACAATTAGCTAGTAAATGAAAAATTTATTACTCCACGCTTTTTACAGTAAAGCTAATTTTGTTGTCAAATTATTTTGCACTTTTTAATTCATAAAAGCGTGTTGTTTTAGTTTTTTCTAACTATTGTAATTATAAGATTAAAAAACATGATTGACTATGAGGTAGGCAACTCAACGTACGTCACTGTACAGCGTTCTAGCCGGCTTGCTGCAATTTTTCAAGTTTTTTTCCTGAAGATCAGGATAATGGGACAAATATATTAAACTATTGTATTGTCTTCGATCCTTGATAATTGCGCTAAGTTTCAGTTTAATCTGACGTTTTGAAGTAGGTGAATTTCACGTTCAAAGATTTCATTACAAACATACAGGTGAAGCTAATAAAAGCATGTTAAAAATAACGATTGCTGGCCTGCAAAATGGTCCAATAATTTACCAATATTGCGGTGCTTTAATGACACGTCGCGAACTCTTTAAACAACTTGTCTCAGATAATGAAGTGTTGTTCCAATAATTGGTTTACTTATCAGTTCATGAAATCTATATGCCGTAGCTTTTGTGTTCATTGACTGTTATGCAATATTTGTCAATGAGATACTGGTCTATGTTCAAAACAACTTTATTAAAGAATGCTATAGCTATTTAACAAATGTTCGTTTAAAATAGTTTGTCTTTATTTAATAGAGTGAAAGGACCCACTGAATCGGCTTGGATCAGCTCGGCACGATCAGCAGTTTTGGAATACATGAAATTAAATGAGTTCTCACGCACTAATCGGCACGGATCGACTTGGCAATATTCAGTGTGCGTATATATTGCCAATATGTCGAGCCCATCCGATCCAATTCAGTTTCACGCGATGCCAGTTGCCTTTGTCTATGACTCTATCCTTCATGGCTGCATGTTGCTAGCAAAATTTAAACTTGTTAATTTGGCTCGAATTATCGATGTAACGTGTCGTTAAAAAACAATGTAATTGGTAGGTATATTTTTTTTCTGTTAAAAATACGATAAATCAATCAATACAAAATTTCAATGTCAATAACGAACTTGAATAAACAAGTTTCTGAAATTAATTGTATTTAATTAAACTTGTAAAAGATAATGTGCTTCAATGTAAATAAATAAATTTTTAAAATTATTTTTGACAACTTAATATGCAAAAAATACTTAAGTTTTAACATTATCTGCGTCACGGTATATATAAAAGTTGTTTAAAATGTTTTAATCAATATATATTTTGCTCGATCCTCTATAGTCTATGAAATCGATGCTTCTACTGCCTGTATATCGGTAGTTTGATTCATTTCGGACTAGTGCGTAAAGTAAAACAAAAGAATGCGAAACATGAGTAATCCAAACGCAGCCTACAATCTTGGAAGTAAATTGGTTCAAATTTGAATTGTTAATTTTTTTTTAATTTTGTGGAAAATAGCTATTTTATAGGGGGTATAAATAATACTTTTTGATAAATTGAATTTTTCAAGCGCGAAACTCAATATCATTTCCAAAAGTAAACCAATTAAAAAACTTTTATCACAACAGAAGAAACATTTTTTTAAAAAGAAAGAAATGCAAACGAAAATTTGTCATAAATCATTTTGCTTGGCGGCGTCTGATATTTGACCGTACGGATTATCGTAAATCATTGCTTGCTTGATTACTGACGGCAAACCTTGTTTACTAAATACGAAATTGGAAGTGCAAAGTTGTTTAAGAAACCGGTCATTAATGTCAAATCAACCCGAAAGCATTAAAGTTGACGCGATTTGCAAAAGAAAAATTACAATAGGTGTCGTAAAATTTTAATACCAATGGATCAGCAAGAAAGATTAGGTAAACAATACTTTTTTCTCTGCCCAAACACGTGAACAATTTCAAAACTAATTCTGTCCTTTTTAAGAGAAATCGTCTTAAATTGCAGATGAAACGTTGGCAAGGAAAATAAATATATTGAACAGGCTGAAGGCTGCATTTTTTCCGTTATCTATTAAGTAATTATATTATACTAAAAAAATTAGAGTTTAAAAAAAGTAAAACAACACGCTTTTATAAACTAAAATAAATGTAAAATAATTTGACAACAAAATTGGCTTCACTTTAAAAAGTGTGGTGTGTTATCTACTTAAATTTTCAAAATAGCTCTACGTTTACAATTAGCTAATAAATGAATTTATTACCGATAATATTAAGCACTTCACGCTTTTTACAGTAAAGTTAATTTTGTTGACAATGTATTTTGAATTTTTTAGTGCATAAAAGTGTGTAATTTTAATTTTTTTAAACTCTTATTTTAATTATAAAACTAAAAACCATTTTTGCATTTGACTATGGGGCAGGCAACAAAACGTACTTCACTACAGCGTGTTAACTTGCTTACTGTAATTTTTAAAGTTTTTTTATCCTGAAGGTCCTGGTCAGGATAATGGGACAAACTTATTAAATTATTGGCATCGGTCTTTGATAAGTATGCAAAGTTCCAGTTTAATCTGACGTTTTGAAGTGCGTGAATTTCACGTTCAGATTCCATTACAACAAAAAAACATACAGGTGAAGCTAATAAAAGCGTGTTAAAAAACTCTTCTATAAAAAGTTCGATATCGTACAAAACAACGAATAAATCGCCTGTAAACGTTATATTTTATTTTCAGCGGTTCAGAGAGGCCGAGTACCGCCGTCTCAACCGCCCGGTCTACCGGGAATCCCCAGCCAGTTCGCATTGACCAATGGCGATTCGGCTGTGGCAGGTCTGAACGGTCACACGTACCTGTCTTCGTATATTTCGTTGTTGCTGCGGGCCGAGCCTTACCCGACGTCGCGCTACGGCCAGTGCATGCAACCTAACAACATTATGGGTATCGACAATATCTGCGAACTCGCCGCAAGACTTCTTTTCTCGGCCGTCGAATGGGCCAGAAATATACCGTTCTTCCCCGACTTACAGGTAAGTGTACAAACCACACTTTATGCAAAAAAATGCAAGATTAGTAGAAATAAAGGTTGGGCGTTCACATTGTTGAAGCTGAGACTAGGCGAGACGCGAGAGAGAGCGGGGGAAGTAGGTTTGTGGAATAACCAAGCCATGGTCATCGGTGACGTAAGCAATCGACTCAACCAATCACAGACGTAACCATGTTTATAGCCTCTTACGCCCAACCTTCTAGTATTCTAGTAATTTTGACAAAAATGTGCAAATCAAACTTGAATCACAGTAAACTGTGGTAAAACCTAAGGTCCTCAAAGTGACCTCGTTACGTTGGATTGGGGGGATAAGGTCATTCAGTGGACTATCAATTGATACAGCGAGGTTGATAAAAATATTTAACGGTCTTCCAGCTGACGTAATTCTTTAACGAAGTAATCTGTGTATCTAATAACCTTGGTTGTCACTCAAGATTATTGGATACAGAGGTGATCTCGCTCCGTTGGATAGTAGTGGAGAGATGACGTCATCCAGTGGATTGTCAATTGGTATTGCGTGGTTGTTAAAAATATGAACCGCCTGCCAGCAGTTTTTAAATGTCTTGGTATTTCCACTTTTTAATCCTGGTTCTCAAAGTTTTAGATGACAGCCCTAATCTAAGCTCCCCCCGCATGATGCACAGAATGTGGTTTGATTTTTAAAAATTTCTTTGTTGAAATTATTACAGGTTACAGATCAAGTAGCCTTATTAAGGCTTGTATGGTCAGAACTGTTCGTCCTGAACGCTAGCCAATGTTCGATGCCTCTCCACGTGGCGCCGTTACTAGCGGCGGCCGGCTTACACGCGTCGCCAATGGCGGCAGATCGTGTCGTGGCCTTCATGGATCACATAAGGATATTTCAGGAGCAAGTGGAAAAGCTCAAAGCTTTACACGTCGACTCAGCCGAATACTCATGCCTCAAAGCAATCGTCCTTTTTACTACAGGTAAGTCGACTCAAATACTTTTCAAATTTATAAATGGAAATAATCTCATCTTTGATTCACCCATAACTCTCGTCTCTCACTATTGTAAAGGTTCATGTCTGCGGATATTAGCTCTCGCGTGATGTGGTTACAAATATGATTTAAATGTGAGAAAAATTGACTGTTTCGATATGCCACTGTTGAGTAACTGATAACTTATTCCGTCACGATAGTGATATATCTAATTATCTACAGGCATAAAAGATAAAACTCATTATCATAAAATTCTCAACGTGTATTGAATTTGCGCGAATTCAATCGCTTTTAATTGTGAATGTTCAAAAATCGAAAATGCTAAAAAACGAAAATTCTGTTGATCCAATCGCTACCAAACTTCATAGGATCACCCGCTAGGCTAATCTGAAGATTTCCTGAAAATTTCATCAAAATCGGCCCAGCCGTTTTGGAGTCCAAACGGAATATAAATACACAATCCGATTTTTATATATATAGATAGAAGTTTATGAATGAATCAATATATATAATTTGATTAAAGGTGTAATATATTTCTTATAATATATACTGTGATGACTTATTTGATTTCTGTATGTGCGGAGAGAGAGATAATATTATTACATTTTGAGGAATGCAAAAACGCATCTCGCGCGACAATCAATTCAATCTCAAGTCGTGTAAAGTAAAAGCTATTGACGATTAATCTTGCGGCGCGACTGAAGATATTTCACATCGAGGTGATAAACGCGCCGTGTCCATGCAGCTCCGCATCGAATACAATATACCACGCGCAATAGCATTTGTTTCTTGAGCTCAGGGATGAGTTATTGCGCCCGCTTACGCACAACAAAATATATTCTTATAGCTCGCGAATATTAGATACAGCTATAGTTATGTAAAACGATAAATTACCGGTTAAATAACCCTGGTAATTTATACCCCACGAATGTTGCAGCTAGTTATGTATAAAAAGAATAAATGAGCGGTTAAATAGCCCCGGGAATTTATAGCTCACGAATGTTGCAGCTATAGTTATGTAAAAATATTGCAAAAAGTATTATTATTGGACAAAGCTGCGCAGAAAGTTTTGCGCATGCTTGTAATTTCCGGTCGAGATTTTAATTTTGTTACCAATATCTACATAAAAATAAAGATTATTTAATGTTTAATTCATTCGATTCTACTGTTGAGAACTGCTCTATTGTTTTGTTTTTTGACGTTGTTCTGAAAAACAGTAACCGCAAACTGCCAACTTGTTTTATCCGGCTAATTATCCTGCTAAAATGGTTACTATCATAAGTTATCGGTAATTTTACATCACTAATTGCAACACGGTTGATTCAACGTAGAATTTAGTAACTGGTACCGAAAAACAACCGATTCCAAAAAATATTTATTATTAAAATTATTCTGTTAAAAGTGATGCGGGAATAGCCGAGCTGGTAGCGACGCGGTTGTTTATATGGTGCTTCCGCGGCTCTTTTATTACAAGCCCCCAGTTCCCACGCTTTTTACGGAAATTATTCGAAAGTCCCTGGAATTCTTGAGTAATACACGTTTTCGTCGGAAAAAGAAATAGTGGTAGATCGCGTTTATTTATGATGTCTTTATGTAGTGAAGAAATATTGCACGATTTTCACATCCTTTGAATATCAGAGGCAGCGAAAAAAAATACGAAATTTATACTAAAATATTAGGTTGCACTTTTCTGCATCTCATAGCCTGTTGTAGTATCTGCTTATATGGCATCATCCATAAATGAATAACCCTTCACTTGTTATTTATTTATGTGTGCGCTTTCAAGATTATTAAATTAACGAAAATTTATTTCTTCAAAATATTTTATTGTCAAATTCCACATCTATCACTATACAGAAATGCAAACTTTCGAAAAAGCCCTAGTTTTTTCAAGGGGTTCATGATCACCACAGAAAACCGAAACTGTAAAACATTTCAAAAATGTCGACAAAAAAAATCAATTAGAATTTAGGCATCATTCATAAAAATCGAGTAAAATTCGGATCTCTGAAGTTTTGGAATACATGAAGTTAACTTACGCACTAGTCGGCTCGGATCGACTCGACAACATCCAGTGTGAGTCGATCCAATCCGATTCAGTGGACTTTTTCAAAATAACGTTCTTAATTCCTTGACGGCTTTTCGTACGGAACGAGGTCACCTCTGTATCTAAGAGTCTTGATAAATATCTGGAAAATATCGGGTTCTGACGTATAACTATCTGTTAGTTAGAGAATTTGCAGAACGCAACAAAACTTCGTTATCAGTACAGTGGCGTACGTAGCTTTTGCAAGCAAATTTGAAGGCATTTATTATTAAACCCTAAAACAATATGCATTGCTTTCTGTATAGTAGGAGAGCTGTTAGACATTTTTGGGTAGGTATTTGAGGTACTGTAAAAATTTGTACAATACCTCTTTAGTAATATCCGAATACAAAAACAGAGACCTGGCTGAAGGATAGCGGGGCTTAACCGACCCTCCAATTTTTAAATTAGCAAATTTTTTTCGCAATAATTTGAAGTTTTAATACTTTGAAATTTGGTATTTAAGGAGTTGAAAAATATAAAAGCCAGATTTGTTAATCGGGTCTAAAACTTAGCCAGGTGTTTGCAAAATTATATTTTTGAAAACTTTTAAAAATATATTTGAGGCACGTTGTAATTTAAACAGAATAATATTGGTAACTAAAAATAAATACATTCAAAAAAATAGGTCGTTTCGGTGGGACGTTCTACTTGCAAAGTGATTAAAAATTTGAGTCAGTTAAACCCCGCTATCGTTCAGCCAGGTCTGTGTTTTTGTATTCGGATATTACCAAAGAGGTATTGTACAAATTTTCACAGTGCGTCAAATACCTACCCAAAAATGTCTAACAGCTCTCGGACTAAAATATATTATCGTTAACTCCTCTTCCCATATGTGGGGGACGTCTGTAACTGTATGTTAAATAAACGTGTGTGGACCTTTGTCCCGAGTATCCTGTAGGAACCTTACCGTATCACTGAACCATTGTTTGTACAAACGGCCATCCCTCCCTGAGACCTGGACATTAACACAATGCGTTGCAGCTAAACTTTACATTATTGTGTTTGAGGCTTTATTATTTTAGTTATGTCGGAGACTTTTTATCTCGCGCTGCACAGAGTCATTCAATTGTTTTTCTGTTCTAATATATTCGTTTCAGAATAGTATTTTGTGTATCTAGATTGTAATGCATTATTTTATTGACGGTGATTGTAGACTTATTCGTCAACATTTTGCAAAAATTCTTTCTCTATAAGGAAGATAAAGGACAAATCTAGGTCTCTATGGACTACTTTTGTAATTTATGTACGATTTACTGGAAAAAAAGTTGACATTAATTGTGCCAAAAAACACTCGTTTTCAATGTCACGCCACGACCTTATTCGTATTTATTTCACAAAATTGTTCCATCACAAACCTGAAAAGTTTTTAAATCTTCAAAATACAGTGTAAACTCTTTATAACGAAACTCAAGGGACCAAGCATTTTTTATCGTTATAGGGAGTTACCGTTATATGGAGTGAAGAAAGAAAAACAACCAAATTAACAATAATCTTTAATATGTATGTTTTTATTAAAATTAATACATATAGGTAGTCAGTTAACTTTACCTGACGTTTCGGGGCCTCAAAAGTTAAGTCGGCGTCTTTTGTAACCTGATAAGATAACATAAACAATAACACCGACAATGACGATTTTCTGTGTCTAAATATGAACACATTTCTTCGTAATAGAGAATGGCTGCTGCGCTATAAAGAGTGTATCAATGCATGGGTTTGAAGGTAAACCAACCAAATTGTGATCTTTTCTATGTTATAGAGAGTTTATCGTTATAAAGAATAATGTTATAAAGAGTTTACACTGTATTTCCAAAAATTAGAGTAATCAACTGACAGCGGCACCATTGCAACTGAATTTTTAGCCTCGTAGTGTGTCAGATTCAGATTCCAACAGCCTTAATAGTTTTTGAAAAGGGTTTGACTCTACAGGGATGCAAGGTTACCTCGTTCCGTTTGATAGTAGTGCAGGAATGACGTCATCCAGTGGAGTTGTCAATTGATATTGCGTGGATGATAAAAATATTGAACGATCTCATTCACTAACGACGTAACTTATGTATCATTAGGTTTGGCAGGGGTGTATTTTGGTATTTAGGCAAACTGTGACCATACGTATATTCCTCAATTGTCGAGCGTCTATAATTTACAATCGTTCTTTCTCAATCCTTAGATTCCGTAATGGAAATTTAGTTTGCAATTTTTTTGTCGGAATTTTGATAAAGCTGTCATTTTTCAAAAAAAATATTTTGGTAAATTAGAAAATAAAAAAAAGTCAAGTGCATTATGTGACGTATTAAATGAAAAGGCTCGTTGTGAGGAATAATAATAATAAATAAGATTTTTTTTCTTTTTGATGCAATATAACTGAAAGATTATTTTGAATTTTTTCCCTTTACTATAGGAATGTTTGAGCTTTCACACAGCTTAAGACGACATGTTAAAAATTATAATAAAAATATTTTTTTTACATTTATTTATAATAAGCTACTGATAGAGCAACTGGGATAGAAATTACACTTTTTGTTTTTGTACTGTTTTTATATATCTATTACTTTTTTCTATATAATTTTTTCTATGGGCTAGGTGGCAGATCAACGCAAGTTGAACCGTGCCTTTTGTATATTTTATGTACAATAAACATTTATTATTATTATTATCATCACATTACCGTTCGCACTGGCTACGTCTTTCCTTCCACCCTGTATAATTGCATTAATGGGTGTTCAGTTTGTAATTATTGAGCAATTAAAAGAAACATTAATGTCAAATTAAATTACACGCCCCTTCGATGTAGTCGTCGAGTGGTTCAGGTGAAAGTCGACTCAAATCGATCGGGCGCTACACGAACTCTCTACAAACGGTGTGTCTATTATAAAAACACATATCACAGCTGTACTCATAAAAAACCTTGCACACGAAATAGTTCCTCTATAATTTCTATTAATGAAACAAAATCGGAATTGGAAAACATCTTGGTTTCCGGGCTTGTACGCCCTGATCCATTGGTATTTCTACCTGACGTTTCGTCTACATTATCTACATTATCAAAGGCAATGTGGTAGCGGGCGAAGTGTCCTAGGCTGCTCACAGGATAAAATCGAAATATGTTTATTTACACTGTTCATCCGTAATTGGTGAAAAATATATCATTATAACATAAAAAAACAACGGCATAGTGCAAATCTCTTCTGCGGATGCGCCGATTTCCCTCAAAAACAATAGGGCTTTTCATATATACAGGTCAAACATCTTACCAAAATTTGGTTTCAATCCGCTCAGTCGGTTGACACAGACACAGACAACCAGACCCACAGGTTAGTGTGTACCTGTTTAAAAGGACACCACATCGCGTTTAATAATGTCTACCGCAGTTGTAGACGAAAACGTCAGGTAGAAATACCAATGGACCACGGCGTTCAAGCCCGGAAGCCAAGAAGTTTAGCATATTAAAATTATTTTTTTTTATTTTTGTGTGCAGTTTGACAGCCTCGGCGCTATTCGAAGTTTAGAATTAACTTACGAAAATCTAGTTGTTTGTGATTGAAAATATCACGTGCGCTTATGACCATACTTTGTGCGCCGCTGGCTTTAGGAAGAGTTTGTATAGGCAATCTTATTTTAGCATCAACGTCCGACCATACGAAACAATACAACCTATGTAATATCGTTGTGTAATATTTGCAGCAAATATTCAAAGTACGTAATAAGGATGTACTAAAAACACTTAATATCTTGAGCTTTAATGAAAATACAGTAAGACCACGCTTAACGCGGGAGATACGCTCCAATAAGTTCCTGCGTTATACGAGGTCATCTTAATACGTAGTAATAGGCATACGTGAAACAGAATCGAGAATAAGAAAAGTAGGTAGTTTTTTTTATGTTTAATTGTGTAACATTTATTGTTAAATACTTTTTTATCACATTAATTATTATAGATTTATTTATTGCTAATATCGATTTTTGTTCGTAAAACATTTGTGAAAATCACATAAAATTTCAAGTTAAAAGTTATGTTTGTGATAACGGAGGTTCATTATTTGGAATATTTTGTTTTTTGTGAAGAAGTCATCTAATGTTGTTTGCCTTTTTCTGTTTTGTTCAACAAGCTGTCGTCGATAGCAAGATATTTGCATCAATGACACTTATACGATCTACTAAAAAACCTTATTTACAGAAATACAAATGCATTTTGGCTTTTCATGTTTACACCGAGAGATGGCGTTACTATCCCTTGACGAATGCGTATCTGCAAGCCGCATACGAATACTGAAGTCATGGATGTATTTAACATACTATTATTTATTAATCATTAATTCGAATACAATTCGAGTTGTGAGTCTACCCCTAGAACACGTATATTGTTTTGTTTCACGAGATTTCGCGGTGCGACGGTCGTGGCGCTGGCATTTGTTCTCTCTGACAGAGGTCCGCGCCGAGTCGACGGTGCGGTTCGGATGAGTGACACGTCCTGGACAGGGCGCTACGGGAAGTCCTGAATCGGGGTGTGATATCTTACATTATGCATCTCTCTCCATACATAGATAAAATTATTGTATATTATACGGAACACATGACCTGTATGAGAAGAAGAGGGGTTCACATCATCACTATGCTACTGCAGCGCCGGACAAAACAATACTCTAAAATCGGCACTAACATTTTCTCGATGCACGTTACGCTAACATCTTCAGGAGATGGTTAAAATTACATTGTTAATGAACGAACGACAAGAAAAAGTGTTAGAGATTAATTAAGATCGACAATATTTTATTTTGTACAATTTTTAAATATCAGCAGTTTGTCGTCAGTACTTTTAGTTCGTCCTTTTTTGCGCTTTACTATTTTCAACGGTCATGAATCCCACTTCTGCATGTCGTGACGAGAGTTCGATTAAATTAAGAAATAGAGAAAAAAAGAAAAAGTAAAAAAAAAATTAATTAGTGTATTTGCCACATATTTTATTGGCGCCGGTCGGATGGCGAAATTTAGGGATCGAACCAAAATTTCTCGACTTTTCATAGACTTTTAAACAGTTTGGCACCATTTTTGAAAATATATGTCTATATATGTATTAACACGATAACTCTCGACAGATTTCATTGATTTAAACGAAATTTGGGCCACACGTTGGAATCCATCACCGCACGAAATCTATTTAAAATGGGCCTAATGGGGTGTATTTATGGATTGAAAATTGTTTTGGGGCCCTAAAACACCGAAAATATTCTCGGAATTGGTTCAAAATTGAAATTTAACTTTTTAGTATCAAAGGTGCTCCTAAAATTAAGTAAAATCGGCAAGACAGGACCAGATTTACAAATTTTATGGAAACGCTTGCGGATACTTACTAAAAGGCTGCATATAATTTTGTGCAGACAATGAATTGATAAAACAGACACAAAATATTGAAAAAAAGAAAAAGATGTTATCTTAAGGGATGTATTAAAGGGTTAAATTTTTTATTCTGTCCAAAAATAAACATAAATTCACATAATAAAACCACACTGCCTGTATTAGAACATACACTAATTGTTGGCAGGGTTCTGGCACTGCGACCCGGGTTTTTTCTATATTATTATTCATAATAGTGCTAAATAGAAGAAGATTGCATTCCAGTAATTTTGTAGAGCAAGTGGTTAGTCGAGGCAGACAAAAAAGTGAAACTTGCTGATATAAACGACGATTTCGTAATGTTATACTGTTAGCCAGCTCTGTACTTTGTGGTGTAACTCTCTTATTGTTTTCAAGTTCTGTCTGTCTTTTGTACGATATGTTATGTATTATACTACATATTATAGTACCTAGTATTATATAGTTTTAGTATGGAAGAACAGGTATGACGTGGAGCTGTCTGTGAGGTGCCATTTATCAAATAACGCTGTGCCAGACTGACGAGATATACTACTTTAATTGAATATCAAACTTCCCATACTCTACACCAGCGTTTCCTCAACTTTTTCACCTACGGATCCCTTAGACCAGTGGCTCCCAACTCGTACAAGTCTGCGGACCACGCAGCCTGAAATTGAATAAGTACGGACCTCCCCTTCCTCTATCAGTTGCAACCAAATTCAAAGGTGTTTACGTAAAAATGTTTTTTTAAAACACATTTATTAGGATCCAACATTAGTCTGACTTTTCGTAACTTTATTCTGCTCCTTGTCAGTCGCGTATGTTCAAAATCGCGCTATAGAAACACGCATTATAGCAAAAAAAAATCCAACTTTACATTGATATTTGGTGAATTTATATCTCTCCTTATCAGTCGCGTAAGTACAAAATCGCGTTATCAAAATACGCTCTATAAAAGGCTGTCCATTTAACTACATCTCCACCTAAAGACTGTCGGAATTTAAGCTACACTACGAGGCTAAAAAATGCTGTTGCAAGGGTGCCGCTGTCAGTTGATTACTCTAAATTTTGGAAATATTTTGAAGATTTAAAAAACTTTTCCGAAAAAGGAAAAGTCACTTTAGGTTGGTGACGGAACATTATGTGAAATAAGGCCGTAGTGTGACATTGAAAACGTGTTTTTTGGCACAATTAATGCTATTTTTTTTCAAGTAAATCGTACATAAATTACAAAATTAGTCCATTACCTAGATTTGTCCTTCATCTTCCTTATAGAGAAAGAATTTTTGCAAATTGTTGACGAATAAGTCTACAATCAGCTATCAGCCGAAGCTCTATTTTTGACTTAAATTCAGAGCGTTCCGACAGCCTTAAGGCTGTCGGAACGCTTTGAATTTAAGCCAAAAATAGAGCTTCGGCTGTCAACTGATTGTAGACTTATTCGTTAACATTCTGCAAAAATTCTTTCTCTATAAGGAAAATAAAGGACAAATCTAGGTCTCTAATGGACTACTTTTGTAATTTATGTACGATTTACTAGAAAAAATTTGGCATTAATTGTGCTAAAAAAACACACGTTTTCAATGTCACACTATGACCTTATTCGTACTTATTTCACAAAACTGTTCCATCACAAACCTTAAGTGACTCTTCCTTTTTCGGAAAAGTTTTTTAAATCTTCAAAATATTTCCAAAAATTAGAGTAATCAGTTGACAACGGCACCTTTGCAATAATATTTTTTAGCCTCGTAGTTGGCACCATCCAAAAATTGAAACGTACCGATGATTTGAGCGAGACAGAGCTAAAGAAGGCCACACACACAATATGTCTTTTGCCTACCTCGCCCCTTACCGCTGGGTCACAGCACAAACAAAATTCGGAGCGTTCCGACAGCCTTAAACGATAAAATATCGAGACGTAATGCATATAAGCTTTCTCCTGATCGTAGTGCATCGAGTCGTGCACCAGCACCGCCCGTATGTATTTATATACTGTGTACAATCTCATATGCCACCGGATCATTGTTGTACATGATTTGGTTGTTCTTTAGGTCGCGACTCGAGGTACTTGATTTGTTGCTCACCGTTTTCTATCTACTAGTACTTGATATATTGCTCAATATATTAACGTTAATGTGAGAAATGTACAGCCATCAAGTTGTAAACATCAATTTAAACATTTCCGTATACTTTTAAGGCTTTCACTAACGACCTCTCCAAGAGTTTTGAAGTTTAACTTCTTTAGCGACGTATCTGTTAGAAAAATGTAAAAAATCGAGGGGAAGTAGAACTAACAAAGAAAGGGGAAGTTAGTTTGTCCCCTAAATTATATGAAACTGATAAGAACAGAAGTTTATAGTGTGTTGCAATTTGATTCGCAAAATAATAAGACAAGGATGAACGGCTTGAATCTGGCGTTTAAAATTACGAACAATTGAAGTACAAAATAATTTCTGTGATTTGACGTACAAGCGGTAGGAACTCATAATATATATTTCATGTAAATTAGAAAGGAAAATATTAAATATCATATTCTCTATTTTCAGATGTCAGAACAATTTTTAAATAGAAGTATATGCTGAAACGACACATAATGTGAGGTTATGATGTTGATATACTACATACAATTCATATTAAAAATGTTTTTCTGTAGATTATAGTATGTAAATAAAACTATGGTATGAATGTAACGATCTGTCCATATGAGAATTTTCACATGACATAAACATCAAAGTGCGTTCTTAAAATGTGTAATAATTTCGTCGTAATTATAATATAAAAAACTAAAGAAGCTAAACTTCTTATGTGAGCTTATGAGGGTGAGGCTCATTATATTTTTTTTTTACTATTCCAACTGCCCTAGCGGGGAATGGTACTAATTTAGTTGAATTTTTTTTTTAAATCTGTACATCCGACGAAAAAAGTGAACCCTTATAGGATCACCTCGTGTCTGTCCGTCTGCCACAGCTCATTTTCTCCGAATTTACTGAACGAAAAAAAATTAAATTTGGTACATAAATAGAGTTAGATGATCAAAGCACGGACGTATAGCGTAAACAAATGACTTTTTTTTCGTTTTAAATTCCAAAAAACGTATCTTTGGAAAAAGCCCTGCCTGTAATCTAGTAATTAACGTGCAAAAAATACATAAATAATTTTAATAGCATCATTAGAAACCTTGAGATTACACAAAAATATTATTCTACAACTGTAAAACTAAAATGAATTATCAAAGGCTCATTATATTTGAGAATATTATAATATGCAAATGCAGATATCTCCGACGTCGATGCAAAACCGCTTATTTCGAAAATCTCGTAAGAAAAAAGATTATATAATATATGGTTCAGTTCTTGCTGCAATGAAATTTGGAATTATTTCCGCTTGAAATTTTTGCAGTCCATAATAAACCAGAACCAGTTAGAACTCACTAGTTGATCGTCTATAATCTACAATCTCTCTCTCTCTCTCTCTCTCTCTCTATATATATAGGCTTGTAGTTGAATGACGCCCGGTATTTTGAATATATGTTAATGATTTGTCAACAAATATTTGCCTAAAGAAGTTTTACTTTAAAAATTGTGGGACGTGCCCATTACGTCGCTGATTTTGACATAAGTGGTTTAGTCGTTTGACCACAGATATAATAAATAGACATCACTAATAATTATAAAAAAAGGTGTACACTTTAAATGATAATTATTGACGGTAGAATAATTATAAACTTATGGAAAGTTTACATTGTGCAGTCAGATTATAATAATAAGACGTTTAATTGGACATTCATCAAAGTTGTCTGTGGAAGTTAAAAAAGACAAGAGAAAGGGCCTCTCAAACATTCATTTTTTTTTCTCTCGCATACAAAGATAAACAAAATAATTCGCATAGTTCACTGTCAATTAAGAAAAAATACGACTCAAAATAATAATTTATTAACTGCCAGTTTAACACTAAATGCAATTAATTGATGTACGAAATACAGGCTACACCCGTATAGCGCGGCAACCAAAGGCGTAATAATGTCGAATCAAATTCGCATTCCGTTTTTCATAAAGATTGTATTTTTTGTACCCTTCGCCCTATAAAATAACGACTTGTATCTTCATTTCCAGTATTTAAAGTTGCTGAGTATCAGCTGTTCAATATGCTTCCTTTTTCACCAGCATAGTAGTAGTTGGATGTGTATGTGTGTGTACTTATTAACGTTTTGGAAATCTCTAGTTTCTATAAATAATCTTATTCAAAACAAATTAGATATGAAAAAAATTATTGAGCAAGCAAAATTTGTCAGTATTTTTAACATAAATTTGTTAAAAAAAAACTTCTAAATGTTAATTTGCCTTCCCGTAATTCGAAATCTCGTGACATGCTGTAAACAAATTTTTTTATTCAATTTTTAGGGCAAAAATGTATGTTTTTTGAAATTTTTAAGCAGCAAGTCAAATTTTGTAAAGCTTAATGTTTAATCACAGCTAATAAAAACAGTAATAAAATGCATTTTGCGATCACAATTCTAAATTTTTCGAGAGTATATTTTACAATCTGCTGAAGGATGTCACCTAACAAAAAACAACGGGGGTTTCTTCTCAGTCGAAAGTATGTGTACTGTGAAGGTCACCGTGTTGTACGAGGCTTTATTGTATTTTTAATGATTGACAATATTTTATGGTTTGGCATGTTGACCATTTTACTGTTAAAAATAAACAAGCTAAAAAATTAAAAAAGTAATGACACCAAAACAACAAAAATGTTATTGAAGACGACTATCTAAAATGACCAAAAAATTATTCACACCATAATAACCATTTAAAAAAGTATCGAATGATTTAATGTCGAAATAAAAAACCTAGAAAAATGTTGAAATTAATTTGCTGTCCCACAGTTAATAAATTATTTAAATATATAAATTTTGATTAATAATTTGTAAATGAAAAATAGCTAATAATGTAATCCGTACGACAACCAAACTTTAAATTCAAGGAAATCCCCGATCAAATTTAATGGAGGATAAATTTTAATGTAGTTCGGATCTGTTTTTATTTTCATTTTCATATTGCATGGTTATTAGATACACAGGTTACCTCATTACTGAATGCCATCAGCTGGAAGACCGTTTAATTTTTTGTCAACCAAGCAATTGACGCCATCCTCCCACTACTATCCAACGGAACGAAGTCACCTCTGTGTCTAATAACCTGGTTCATATTGCACTAACCAAGAATAAGTTTCTGAACGGTCTGAAATGTTAAGCGTTCCCCAAACCTTTTATTTGAACAAATTAAACTAAATACGTCTAAAATAGTCGCACGTTTTCTCGCGAATTTTTGAACTGAACGTACGTATAATATAGTCAAAAATGTATTATTAGATTAAATTATAGCGGAAAATTACATAATTACTAAAATTTTACCTCAAACATTGTCGGTTTTTGTTGACTTGTGAACTTAAATATTGCAGAATCAAAATTATGTACAAAGAACAGATAAACATACTTATTACCTATTATGTGTAGTTAAGTATGTAGCGTACATTGCTGGCATATCCAGCCTGTCTTGTGTTTTAGAGACGTTAACTCGAGTTTGTAGGGATGCGAGAATCGTCAACAAATCTTCGAGAAACCTGAATTTAAGCGTGGATTTCTGCCTAAACGCGTTCAATTCGGAAATTGTTCAACCGATTTTCATGCAGTTTTCATGATTAACTACAGTGTCATTCCGGCTGGGAACACTCGAGTTTATAAGGATGCAAGAATCATCACCCAAATCCTCAAAGAACCTGAATTTGAGCGTGGATTTCTGTCTAAACGTGATAAACTCGGAAATTGTTCAACCGATTTTCATGTGGTTTTCACGAATAACTACACTAGCGTTCTCGCTGGGAACACTCGAGTTTATAGGGATGCAAGAATCGCCAACTAAATCCTCAAGGAACCTGAATATGAGCGTGGATTTCTGTCGGAACGCGATAAACTCGGAAGTTGTTCAACCGATTTTCATGCGATTTTCATGAAGAATGACACTGTTATTCCCGCGGGGGACGCTGGGTGTAAATACTGCTTTTACTAATCTATATTCGTAATTTCGTCGAGGGGGGATTGAAATCTATAAAAAATTATTAAGAATAAAAAAATAAAAAAAAAACGAATAAGTACTCGTGTTATTACAGCCAAACTGCAATTTAAAGATTGTATTCGAATGGAACTTGACCCGAGCGCTGTTAAAACTTATTATGCGATTAAAATTCATAAACAAATATTTTAATCTTTTCGTTCATTCAACACAAGGATACCAGTGGAACTAGATAGTGCCGCATACAAGTTCCTGCGAGCTACTTCCGCTTAATAAATGAAATCTTTGGAAATGTTTTTTTCAATCCCTCGGTGGAAAGATTTTAAACCATTTCTTTCCTTCAACACCGAAGCTAGTTTCGGGAGATATGCCAATGTTAATAATTAAGATTCTTGAATAAGGAATGATGTGCGCGATTCTTCCTCACACACACATACACACGACATACTTTATTACATACACACGACCGACACCACATCTGATATGTCCTACCCTAGCACTGGCACAGCCAAGTTGGGCATCCTATACCACAAAAGTTTGTCATCTATGTCGTAGGATAATTGAAATAATCCGATTTAGCGAAAATCCTAGAACGAGTGCAAAAGACCGGGTAATTGGAATCCGGTTTTTTGCAAACATCCTAGGATTTTCGCGACAATCACCAAGAATTTTCGCGAAAATCCGATTTTTTTAATTATCTTACGACATATACATGAATTGGAAAGTAAAATAAATAAAAAACCCGGGTCGCAGTGCCAAAACCCTGCCGACAATATAGTGTATTTGCTAATACAGGCCTTGTGGCTTTATTATGTGAACTTAAGGTGATTGTTGGGCAAAATAAAAAAATTAACTCCTTAATACACCCCTTAAAATTACAGTTTTTTTAACTACATCATTATTATCGATCGAACGTCTACACCAAAATTAAAAACACCTTTCAGGAAATAACTCACTATCTGCAAACTAGTGTTTTCAGAAAATTTGTAAATCCGGTCCTGTCGGGCCGATTTTCTTGAAATTTTAGAAACACTTTTTAATTGCTATTAAAGGGTTAAATTTCAATTTTGAAACGATTCTGAGAATTTTTTAGGTATTTTTGGGCCCAAAAACTTTTTTCATCCCCTAAAAACCACCCTTAAAATGACCCGATTGGACCCATTTTTAATAGGCTTCGTGCGGTGATGGATTCCAACATGTGTGCCAAATTTCGTTAAAATAAATTAACTCCTTCGAAAGTTATTGCCCGTACACATATATACCTATATATATATATATATATATATATATATATATATATATATATATATATATATATATATACATATATATATAAACATTTTTAAAAATGGTGCCAAAGTGTTTAGGAGGTTATGAAACGTCGAGAAATTTTGGTCCGACCCCTAGGTCCCGCCATCCGACCGACGCCAATAGTGTATGTTGCCATATGGCAAATACACTAATAAATAACGTACCTCAGCACGATAACTCTGGCATTTGTGCACATCCCTGGAGCAGCCAAGAGCGGCATGAAGCAGCGGGTGTGTAGCCGGGCGGCTGGGAGGAGCAGCGTGACCGCAGGTCCCATGGCGAACAAGTCACGACCTCGCGCATAGAGTAACCAATACACCTACAAAACAATTTCTGCCTGTGTATTTTATTGTATAGGTGTATCTTTGTTTGTGTTTGTGGATGGCCCGAGGCATCAGCCGCCGGTATGCCTGTGTCTGCATTAGATTTGGGAATAATCGAATGATTTTAATAATCGAAACATCCATTCCATGGACTGTACAAGTTAGTACAAGGAACGAGAATACTGGACCGGGTGATATAAAGAAATTTGGAGATATAGCACAATAAGTCCTAGAGGCTGTAGTGTTCTCAGCGATAGACCGCTTTCCATGTGAAAAAAAATCGAAAGATTTTTATAAAATGTTCCTTCGCATGATGTGTTAGTATTATGTGTGATTGAATGAATGTTTCAACTCTTGAATGAATTTTGCTCTTCGATTTCGATTATTAGTCTTGAGAGACATGCCTGCATAGTGTTTCATAAAATAGACGCAGATAAAAGACGTAAATATCTAATCATATTCAATATTGCGAAATGCAGGTGACGAGAATCTGCGACACATGATTTCTTCCAAGAAAAAACGTACTCTAATAATTTTTTACTGGAAATTGTATTATATGTAGACTCGTAGGTATAAAAATCATTCGAATGATTTTGAATAATATTATTTATTTTTAACACGCTTTTATTAGCTTCACCTGTATGTTTGTTTGTAAAGGAATCTTTGAACGTGAAATTCACCCACTTAAAAACGTCAGATTACACTAAAACTTTACATACTTATCAAGGACCGACGACTAAACAATAATTTCATAAGTTTGTCCCATTATCCCAACCAGGACCTTCAGGATAAAAAATTACAGCAAGCAAGCTAACACGCTGTACAGTGACGTACGTTGCATTGCCTACCCCATAGTCAAATGTAACATTGTTTTTTAGTCTTATAATTAAAATTAGAGTTTAAAAAAACAACACGCTCTCATGAATTAAAAAATGCTAAATAATTTGACAACAAAATTAGCTTTACCTACTGTAAAAAGCGTTGAGTGCTTAATATCGGTAATAAATTTTTCATTTACTAGCTAATTGTAAACGTAGAACTATTATGAAAATTTAAGTAAATAGCTTTCCACGCTTTTTACAGCAGGTAAAGCTAATTTTGTTGTCAAATTATTTAGCATTTTTTAGTTCATAAAAGCGTGTTGTTTTAGTTTTTTTAAACTCTAATTTTATTCAACTTGATCTAACCGATATAGGACATGTCATATTATAATAATCTCTCGAGATATTTTTATAATCGAAAATTTTCACTCGAAATATCCCACCTCTAGTCTGCATGCTCTCCGAGTGCCCCGCGCCTAAACAATCGAACCGCTCTCGAGTCTCTCGCGGTTAACATTTTCCCATACTGCTTTTATTATTTAAAATCATAACAGTAAAGTTTCCTCGCTAGTTGTTTTACCTGCGGCGTCGCTCGCATTAATGTCGGTTATGACAGGAATCTTAACCCGATCATAGCCGGAAAAAATATAAACATTTTCGAATCTTTATATGTAAAAACGAATGCAAAAAAAAATTGCTGAAGACGACGCACCAGCCTAGTGCAAAATTACAATTTGCAAACGTCAGCGACAATAATGTAGCAACGTTGAAACTTGAAACGTTTAAAAAAATCTTGTGCAATACTTTGACAGTTTCATACATTCGTAAAATATTGATAACCGAATTGAAACACAACCTTTCTGGTATTCTGTGATCCTAATTATGATTTAGATATAACAATCATATAAAGTGAAAAGAAAAATGAGTACTGAATAGTGATGTAACATTACCGGTTTATTGTTTATTAAACCTTTCTAGCCGGTTAATTAACCGGCTATCTAGGAAACAACATGTCAGCATCCGGTTTGTTTTTCAGATTAATGTATATCATAAACATGAAATGCTCTTCGTTGGTAAGTCATTTGGGAACGGCTGGACCGATTTGGCTATTTTTTTAAAAGTTCGTAGTAGTCCGAATAAGGGATAGAAAAATTTAAAAAATTGCCCCCAAAAGTGAAAAATTCAGGAAAAACTGAAAGTGTTTTTTTCTATGGATTTTTATACATCTTATTTTATTTTATCACTGTACATCTTTAACGAAAATGTGAATATCAATTATCACGATCACGCCAAGTATAACTCCTCGCTCCACTGAGTCTATGACCGGTCCTGAACCGCGGATATGTAACCGGCTAGTTAGCCGGCTATTTACCCTTTTGACTGAGTGAATGAAGATCAATCGGTATCAGAACACACACGACCATGCGTACGGTTGTTTTTATCCCACGCAACAGCTGATCGCACCAGTATGCGGTACTGGTGTGATACTCTAGCAGACAGGCGACAAGTGTCGCGGTCTGCGGTAAGTGGATCAAAATCACACATACCTACATATCAGCGATCCACAATACGAAGTGGCCGATGTCAAAATACAGTTGCACCTCGACATAAGAGTGCCCTAGCGTACGAGTTTTTTGAGATACGAGCTCGTCGAGGAGCACTCTCAGGAACTGACGACCTAGGAATTACCAGAGTTACAGTCGCAGCAGCATACGAAGGTTCTGCAAGAAATTGGTTTCGAGGACGAGCCAGAGGTGGAGGAAGTTATCTCTACAAGTGAGATGAAGTAGATCTTGGGAATGTGGGAGAGAGTTTCACAGTTCATGGAAAAGAAATACCGCAAAAAAGTTGCAAGTGATCGTGCATTGGAGCTATTTAATGACACTTGCCTAACTCACTTCCGCAACATTCTGAAAGGGAGGAAGAAACAAACCTCCTTGGACAGGTTTTTTTTAACGGCCTGCAGATGAAAGTGAGGAAAGCGTGGCGAAAAAGATAAAGACTACAACTGTAGAAAAAAACAGTGACAAAAATTAAGCGAAAGTAATACTTCCTCCAGCATCTTCCGTAAGCTCAAGTCGTTTATAAATACATTTTTCTTATTCAAAAGCACGTAACAAAAACAACTGGGGTGGCATTTTGGGGGCTGGAATTGATTAATGACATTTCAATTAATTTAAATGGGGAAATTGGCTTTGAGATACGAGCAAGATTACGGAACGAATTAAACTCGTATGTCGAAGTACCACTGGATATAGATGGCTCACTTCGTCTCATTACCGCAAACGTGCAAGTTGACGTTTAGACACGCGCTTGCCATCATCGGAGCGACGGAGCCGGTGCTGTGTGTGGATTATGTCGCACGAGCCACTGCTCTGATTGAATCAAACCGCGCTCTTGCTAACCAACCGGTTCCCGGATCATCGAATTGGATGATTGGCGACACATAAGAAAGACACACTGACCGTGTGATGTTAACGACATAAATAAGGATAATAATCCACCGTTGAACGCTTCTGACTTCACGCGAAACAAGATTTACAATTTTTATTTCGTTTATTGTTAGAGATCAATTTCTTGTCTGTTTAAGTTTAAACTTCCCCATCAATTAGAAATATTGTTCATGCCCAAAAATATCATAACTTAATGTTGGAAGTTAAGATCTAAGAAGTCACTTTAAAATGTTTCATGCTTGATGCTTTAAAGCACTTTAGTAAGTGCTCGATACTTTTAAGCATTTTTCAAAATGAAAGTGCTTGTCCCTTGAAGCTATAATCACTTTAGTAAGTACTATAACAGATAAATAAAAATGCTTGGAAATTCTACAAAAATTATTATTAAACTATTTCTCGACGATCGTTTCGGACAATAAGTCCATCCTCAGGAATATAAAACGTATACTAGTAAGTGGTCGATGCTTCAAGCACTTAGGTTCAGTGCTTTGCAGCTGATGACCTTAGATGTTGAGCGTCTATAATCTACAATCTTCAGTGCTTTGCTCAGCTCTGTTACCTAAATTAAACTGTTGTTTAGTATTTATCGAACGATATAGAAATATCTTGTTCGGTAAAAACAGCTGAGATTATAAGTTGCACGGTGAGAAAGAGAGACAAAAAGTGAGTGTAAGAGAGAGAAGAGCATGCAAATGTTAGATCGTAGACAGCAGACACATTACATTACATAATCAGTTAAATCTAATCACTTGACAAAGAGCTTAAAATAGCAGATCTCGTGTAACGGTCGCTTTCATGCCGGAATTCGTGACCTGAGCGCAGTTTGTTCTACAGCCTCGATGTCATATCGCAATGCAACCTGACATGGTGCCATACCTACAGATTATTGCGAAACGTTGCAGGGTTGCATTCGTAACTTAAAAAGTCAAATCTATCTGAACGCATCCCAAAAAAAAAATTTTTTTTCGGGTGTATAAAATTAACAATTAAATAAAATAATGATGGATTGTTATTTTTTTGTTATTTATGTTTGAAAAACAATATATCTCTTGATTCTTTTATGAGTTGTGTGACTGTTAAGACTAATAATTCACATAAGTACTTGAAGAAAATATGTTTTTTGAAGTCATTTAAAAACGGATGAACCGATTTTAATAAAAACTATATGGTACCAATCCGATAACATAAAATGGCGTCCACATTTTTCTAATCGGTTCACAACTGACGGAGCTATCGCGGAACAAACACAAAAAAGTGATAATAAAAATACGCGTCGAATTGTATAATCTCTTTTTTTTAAGTCGCCTGACAGCTCGAAATATTAATGGATCTGAAAAAATCGAAAAGGTCGTTGTAAAGTAAGGCTACCTTTATCGCATATGGAGCCTTTTTTTAAAATTTCAATTTGATCTTAGCTATAACTTTCTTTTGTGCAAAATTTTGATGTTTAATTGTTCATTAAAAAATTCTGAAACAAAAATTTTATTAAAATAGCTTCATACACGGTAAAGTATCTTGAATTTTTTAGATCCATTGTAGATTATAGACGCTCAACATCTAAGGTCATCAGCGTTTTAGATCCATTAATATGTCATGCCACAATACACCGTCCCTGTAAAATAAAGGGTTGTATTACTTATTGCCAGTCGACGTAGTGCGTAGCGGTTTGGGTGGTTTGGAAGGATGCATCAGACATAACACACGTTCATAAACAGAATGGCGGCGGCGGCAGGTTAATGGCGGTTTCCAAAGAGGGCAAAGGCACCATCATCATCGTCGTCGTTGCCGTCGTCGTCCTCTCTGGCATACACATATAAATACACAAACTTTAAATGTTAGCTTAAGCACTCACACAAACTAACTACGAGCGGTATAACATAACCGCTTGCTTTAATGTGCTATGTGCAATATTATATAACGGGGTGACACTGTGAACATAGATAGGGCAATGTTAGAGATTTGGCAAGGCACGGGTTTACCGATATACCATTGATCGAGAGCGGCTTTTAATTGACGCAATGATATTATGGGTCCTGTGATTGTTAAAGTTCACTTTTACATAATGTCACATCTCGTCATATTATACTTCATTACAGCGTAGATACATAAGTTAGTATTTATATTAAGGTGATTGATCTCTCAGATTGTAAAATACAGTGGTACCTCGACATACGAGTTTAATTCGTTTCGCAACCTTGCTCATATCTTGAATTACTCGTATGTCGAAGCAAATTTCCCCATACAAAACAATTGAACTACCATTAATCCGTTCCAACCCCCAAAATGTCACCCCAGTTATTTTTGTTACGTGGTTTTGAATAATAAAAACGTATTTATAAATGACAAATATTTATTGTACAAAAACAAAAAAGAGAATGTAAAGAAATAAATTAGATATCCTCACTGGTCTTTGCCTTTTTCGCTACATTTTTCTCGCTTTCACCTGTAGGCCGTTTAGAAAAAAACATGTCCAAGGAGGTTTGTTTCTTCCTCCCTCTCAGAATGTTCCGGAAATGAGTAAAACAAGTGTCATTAAAAAGATCAGATGCACGACCTGCTGCTAAATCGAACTCGTATCTCGAATTTCGCTCGTAACTCAAAGCAAAAAATCACTCGCTCGCCGGCTCGTATCTCGAAAAACTCGTATGTTGGGGCACTCGTATGTCGAGGTACCACTGTATGCTCTCGGGAAATTTCGGATTGTGGTCGCAAAATTCATTTTATTACTGATTAAGCATTAGGCTTCACAAAATTTGACTTACTGCTCTAAATATTGTATAAAATACGTGATATTTGTCAATATTTCTTTACGACGCATCACGAGATTTTGAATTACGGGAAAGCAAATTAAGATTTTGAAGTGTTTTCTTTACGAAATTATGTTAAAAATACTGACAAATAGGAGTTTCTGTACAAAAAGTTGTGTTAAATTTAAACTAATTTTCTCGTTTTTATCTGATTTTAAATCGTTTATTTGGATCCAATAAACTGTAAAACCTTGGCTAAAATTCATATGGGAAGAATGGTACATATTTCTTGTTTATTTTGAAACATTACAGATTGAATAAGATTTTACATCGAAATTATAGATTTCCGAAACGTCGACACAAAATCAATGATTTTATTTTTCGTCGTTAGTAAATTCATCCTGTTAAATATATTCTTATTAGTTATTTTTTGTAGAACTCAAGAATTTCAAATTTATATTGTAAATGTTGTATGCCAATCAGGAATCGATGAAAGATTTTTTAAATCGGTTCAATAGTTCTTCACCGCTAATAAACCAACATGCAAACGTTTTCTTTTTATGTAACATTACAGTTGTAGGGATAACGCAACTTGTCATCACATTCAGTGAAATTTCATAATGATAAAAAATTGTTTGCCGCTCGACGGTGATAATGTGCCGACGTACAAGTATCGCGAACGTTGAATAAACGAGCATGTATAATTTAAATTGAAACCTTATCTCTGTGCACGACCTCTGACCTCCCCAACAGTAGGGCCAGGTCGCGCTGACCGCAACTTTGACCACCAACATTCACCTCCAAACACCCTCCATCTCGTACCACCCCCACCCCGCCCCCCGTAACACATATATAATGTGTGCAGTAACCTATATTTATATACGGATGTACTCTCTCTCTGGTTTGTAGTCGAGAGAACAAAACATTTGACCACCCCTTTCCACTGTTCACCAGCGACCATAATCGAGATCGACCTGTTAACTGTGTACACGAAATTATACAAGCAGTGAACTTTTTGTACGTATTTAAAATCCGATACTCAGGGGCGGATCTAGGTTTTTTGGAGCCTAGGGCTTAGTGAAGTTCAATGGAATCCTATTTTGTCAAATATGTTGTCAGAACTCATCAAAAAGATTATCAAAATTCACCCAAAAAAAAATGCCAAATTCATCCAAAAAATTTTCAAAATTCATCCGAAAATTTGTCAAAATTGACCCAAAAATTTGTCAAAATTTACCCAAAAATTTGTCAGAATTCTCCCAAAAATTTGTCAACATTCACCCATGATATTGATAATAATTAATATGTATTAATGATTTTTTCACTTATAATAAGTGCTTATTGTTAATGAAAAAGTATTACTGATAATTAATAATTCAATTTTTGTGGTCCTGTAATTTTTCTGTTAGAAACTGGAGATACAGAAAAAGCCGTAAATTATCTATTTTGATAGATATTTGCTCCACTTGAAAATAGAAATTACAAAATCTATTTAAACAAGAGATTATTATTGGGAAGTTGGACTTATTTTTTATTCTCTCGGACAAAACCTGCATATTAAAAATAATCATAAATCACAAAAGCTGTCCACAAAAAAGAAAATCAATTAAAGATATTCATCCAAAGAATAAAAACAATTATTTGTTTGTTTGACCCGTACTAACATAAACAAAGAAAACGTTTTTCACAAATGTTGTTAGACGCACTACATATTTAACCCGTGTAGAAAAAAAAACGAAATGACCTTCAAACAAATAGTAATAATTATAAAGATAATTGAAAATGATGTGTAAAGGTCATTTTAAATGACTATAATTAAATGCTCAGCCATTATAAGAAACTAATTCAGCAAGTCTTTTCAAATCAAATGATTCTGTTTTGACTTTAATTAACAATTTACGTATTAGGTATGCAAAGTGAATTATCGTTTGCAAGGTAAAAACCGATAAAAAATTATTCTCAATGTAAACTCTGGAATTTTATTAATCGCCAGTCATTTTAGTACTACAAAAATTCTTAGCACAATAATTATTCTGGATTTCCGATACGACTTTGAACGTCACTTTAAGCTTAATGAGTAACAGCTGTTCAGTATGTTCCTCTTTTTCAACCGCACTTATGAGCAAAATAATCAGTATGAGGAAATTGTGTATAATATACATAGGTAGATGATCTCCTAATACATTCATATGTCATGAATAAACCCCGTAATCATTTATTTTATAAATATAAACACCTGATGCTAACATGATTAGTGAAACGTAGTATCGAGAAAAAAGTGTTGATTACTTAGTGTTTCGTGGATATTTTTTAATTGTTTTAACTTCAAAGGTTCGATACCTCTTCAAACAATTAATGACGTATTAGGTTACCCATAACTTCTTCAAAATATTCATGGGATATTAGGGTACCATGACGTCTTCAAGAAATTCATGATGTATTAGGGTGTCATAATGTTATTAAATAAACTGTATCAAGATATCATGTACATTGATCTCTCAACGCCTGTGTATCAGGAGCTCATAATTTTTTATGCTGACCTGATACTTTACACTTTCTTGCAGTTTGGATCAAAAAAGTCTCTGGAGTTTTCAGAACACAAAGGGAGCTTCCTCAGTCGACTCCAGAATGATTCAAAATCAGGGATAGAGTTGCATAATTAGCCAGGTCCATCGTTATGTTTACAAATATTGGATGACAGTTCGACGAGGTTTATGTATGCATATGTTATGCAAACACTGCTGGTAAAGAGAACACATACGTCTAATTATAAAAGCCGATATACACCTTTCCGTTTACAGGGTGTTCGATAAAAAATTTAATTATCAGTACGTTCATGTCTAAAAGATCATACAAATACACAAAATTGTAACAAGATTTCGCTAACATTAATTTCTTTTGAGTTTTTCGAGATTTTCAGGTCTTGTGTAAAATATTTAAACAGAAAAATCCGTTTTCACAAATTTTGTGTCTATATTATCATTACTCACTGACATTAAACATAATGGCACACCTCGTCGTAATATACCCTATTACGACACTAGGCATACACTTTACAATTCTGTCCTGCTCTCTAAAAAATAGTAGCTTTACAAATGTGCAAAGTGGCCCCTCAGAGCGGTAAAGTAAAATTCATATTTCAATTGTACATCAAACTTCACTTCTAAATGTCTTTAAATAAAATAACCTACTAGGTTACTAATAACTATAGTAGTATGTTTGTGCATTTTATTTTCTAATAATAATAATTCTTTATTGCTCCAAAGACAAGACATTTTATTGGAGAAAACAGTTACGAAGCAGTAAACGATACGGTAGTCGAACTAGCCGCTACCCGCGGCTCTGCACGCAATTTACATAAAACACGATAGCGACAATAGTAGTGGAGCTTTCGGTTTCATCGCATTTAGCTAGTTAAACAAAGTGTATAGTATAAAAACCTTCTTCATGAAAAAATACATATATGTGCCAACTTTCATGGTGATCGATCAAACGGTGTTTAAGTTCATAAAACATTTATGGAAATCAAATAAAAACTCGACTAAGAAGTTATGTTTGCGATGTAAAAAGGTTTCTTATTTGGCGTATTTTGTTTTTTGTGAAGAAGTTATCTATTGTCGTTTGGCGTTTTCTGTTTCGTTCAGCAAGCTGTTGTCGATAGCAAGATATATTGCATCAATGACACTTCGTCGTCTTGCCTTTGAACTTCTATCAACATTTGAATCATTTTATATAAATTGATCCATAATTTACGTTATAGTGGCTAAACTTTTTTTTTAGAGACCGCGTAATACCGAAACATCAGTAAGCGGAGCAGCGTTAAGCAAGGTATATTGTACAGTAGAATCCGTTTATTATGAGTCCGCCTATATTGACCAACCGCCTATTATGACGTAATTACACAACGAAGTTTAGTTTTCATATAAAATTCTTTGTAACAAAGTCGGATATAATGACTTCGCTTACAGTGACATGTCGCTTATTATGACTCATTTTTAATAAATTTTGTCCGTTTATAGTGACCGACATGACTCTTTACACCTTCGGCAATGTTTGTTGATTCACGACGACGTTCGGCACGTGGCTTGTTTTTGTTTTGAATCTCAGTGAGTAATTGATAGTTGAACGTCACGCATTGCTTTTAGTGATATCCTAAGTAAAAAAATGTCATCGCAACGTCGTAAAGCATTTACGATTGAGGAGAAAGGTGCAATAATATGCAGATTAGAAAATGGAGAATCAAACTCATCTCTGGCAAAGGAATTCGGCGTGGGTCATTCGACAATCTCAATGATTTTCAAAAACAAGAACCAGATTAAGCGATCGTTCAATTCAAATGTTTTGAAACCGAAGAGGCTTTGAAAATCGCGACAAGAAAATGTTGATAAAGCGTTAATTCAGTGGTTAAAATCACGAGAAACAAAGGAATACCCGTCAGCGACCCTATGTTACCTAAAAAAAAGAAGGTTGTTTTTTTTCACAAAAATGCTTTGTATGACGTCCGCTTAGTATGACGCGTTTGTCAATCCCCTTCGATATCATTATAAACGGATCCCACTGTATTTATTATTAAATAGCTATTTATTTATTACTGCGCTAGTCAAAATCGTAATATTTCGCCAGCTACCCTGTATATTATAGAAACTGCGATCCATAGACGGAGTGACTAACGAGCGGTTGTGTACACACAAAGTGTGCGACACACACACACAAGTGGTTTTACGGTTAGTTAACGCGAATCGCGTCCGCGTATGTAAACAGTCCACTTGCGGCTCGCCATGCAACACTGACCCGCAACACAGATGCCGCATAGCGCGTCGCGGGTTGACCAGATTCTTGACATTTCAAGTGTGTGTTAATGATTAAAAAATCGTTTACGAACAATTACATACTGTTGATTTTTTCAAGTAAAACTTCTCTTGCCACGGTAGCGAAAAATCGATTCATGAGACTGAAAGTGTAACGAAACGCTGCAATGCATGTATTATATCGTTTACAAACTGTTTTTTTTTTTTTTTTAATAAAATACAAACTTGATTTTTTTAAGTAAAATTTATCTTTCCACGGTACAATAAAATCTATTTATGAGACTGAAAGTGTAACGAAACGCAGCAATGGACGAACTTTATATTTACAAACTGTCGATTTTTTTAAGTGAAACTTCTTTTGCCACGGAAGGGTTAAATCGATTTATGAGATTAATCAACATGGCGACTTCCGGTAACTGTTTCTCAGAACAACAAAAAATAAAACGATAGGGCAGTTTTTAACAGTAAAATCGAAAGAATTAATTAAATAATTTATCTATATTTATATGGATATTGGTTATAAAATTAAAATCTCGACCGAAAGTTCTAATCTTACGCAAAGCTCTCTGCGCAGTCTCATATAATAATAATAAAAATAAATAGCTACGGATATTTAATTGGTTAATTGATCGGTTAGGTAACCGATAATAAATTGATTCTTTCCATCTCTATTATAGGAACAAAAGCTGTAAAACTCTACGTTGCCAGTATGTTATTCATATTATGGTAAGGCAGGCTGCCAACGTGTAAAAGTTAAACAAGCGCCATAACGCACAGCTGTTGCTGCATTTTAAATGTCGCGCCGCATAATTTTATTGCTTCCTAGTTGCCTTATTACTTAGAGCACACCCCCAGCATTCTGTATTATAATAGTTATGACTGGAGAACATCCAATATGTTCAAATGCCTAGAATTATTGGCAGTCATTTTAAACGTTTAGTCAATTTTTTTTAAACTTACTCAAAAGACAGACATTTAAAACTTATAATACGTAAAACAATTTTTTTATCGTTTAAGAATAAGAGAAATCAATAAACTAAAAAGAAATTTAATAAAACCGCAAACACTCGAAAGGAAAGCCTTTGTACGTTGTGACTTTTAGAAATAGAAATTCAGCGTTTTTTATTACAATCATACGCACCTTGGACATATTATCCTAACCCTTTTCTAGATAATTTAAATTTAAAAAGATCACACACTAATTCTGAACTCAAGATATCTTCTAAATTAGTAATGTCATAAGACATAAGTAGCATTGTATTGTCTCTCTGCAGTATATTGTAATTTGTACTAAACATTTTTGTTTACTGTATTTAAGAGACAAATATATGTATTTCTATTTCCATTTATTTCAACTCTTTTTGGAACATTAAGTCCGTAAATATTCTCAGCTACTTATTTAAAAAAAAGAACAGAAGCCGTTTTAAAATCGAGAGACCTTCTAGGTTCTCGGTAATCGTTTCTCTAGATAATTTCTTGATTTCTACGCGTTTCGGAAAACTAAAATCGAAGAAGAATTCCGTGCAAAATTCAGAAATGCGCCAAATTAAAAAATGTTTGATACCGGGCGCTCCTTAATTAACCAAGGTGTTTCGTCAAAACAGGTTTTGTGAAGTGGTCTAAGAAAAAGTTTGCGAAACGCTGTTCTAAATAAACTTTCAACCATTTTGAAGTCGTCCCGGATTTCAAAAAGACTAATGAATTTATTTCGGAATCTTATTTTTCGATTTAATTTTTTTCTTATAAACGTGAGGATTTTATAAGAAAAAAATTACACCCCTGCAGAGTGCAATTTGTATATTGAAGCTTACACGGGCGTTTATGTTGTATACAGTCTAATAAAATAACGGCTCGAAAAGTGACAGATTGTGCAGCGCGCGTCATATTGTACTCTGTCAAAATATTATATTGATGGTTTTTTGCAGTAATATGATACTGTCATAATATGCCTCGTGTAATAACAGCGATCAGTGGTAGCTCGTCATTGTTTATAACGTCCGTGCACTGTCTTTCTTTTGACAATTGAAACCATACACTCCTAGAAACAACTTTCGTTAGTGCGTGAAACATAACGTTAACTAAGAACTAGTAAACAAGAAGACTCACACTTTCTCAAAAGTTATCCAATAAACTGTGATCTGTGTCAAAATTTCGTAAAAACATAACCGTAGTTACAATCCGTATATATTATTTCTCAAAGGTGTTTTTTGTCGGTATGAAATATCTCCGTTAATACTGTATCAAAATTAATGTTTGTTACACCATTTTGGAGATTGTTTTTCTCTCTAATGACGCAAAATAAGTTAATATCTTAAAAATTTTGTTTTTATTAAAAATTACAATTTAAAAATGTTAACAATTTCATTACAGAAAATAACATTCAGAAAAAACAAATCTCGTCATCTGGTGGCAATCTGTTTATTTTAACAGTTGTCGGTAATATTAAGTGATGTAGTGGCCGTGAAGTCTCTGAATAGAACAGAAAAAAAATATTTCCACCCTATTATTTTACGTAACTGATCACTGACGGTGCAAAGTATTCGCACGGGTCCAATAGTTTTTTATAATTCTAAAATCTGCACGAACATTTTTATACTAATATTAGATATATTTATACAGAATTCTACAAAAACTCAATATTCTTATCCTGACAAAGTTCATCATAATATCTATTCATTCCGCAAATAATGAAAATAATAACTAGCATGTGATACCGTTGAACCGCACAAAAAAAATCACTGCATTCATTTGTTCGTGCACTGCGGTTCATAACGTTATTAACCGAGGGGTGGAAATCAAAAGTCACACACAGATTACATACAATCGCATTCTGAATGTATAAACTATACGATCAGGACTCACTGATATTCACTCATTGTCATGACGTCGAGTTTTTTTGGAGCTATGTTCCTTTAAAAGTAGAGTGAGAACATTGTTAATACACGGTTGTCCATACGATTTGAATTTTATATTTTAATTAATTATTTTTATTGGGACTTTTATGTCATTTTTTATATATATTTTATTTACGGGTTGTAGATATTTCTGTATTTTGACGTGTCAAATGGATGTATGTCTCGATTGACTTAATAAATATCTATCTATCTATCTATCTATCTATATAGGTATGATGACCACAGATGTTGAGCGTCTATAATCTACAATTCATTCATTATAGGTAGTAGAATAGAAAAGCTAACAGGTATACCAGCTCGCTGTAGTTGACTGTGGAGTAACCGCTAAGGCGTATGCGTAGTGTGATCAAGGTCCCGGGTTCGATCCCAGCCTCGACTTAATTTTTTGTTTTACATCCATTCCATATTATTTCACTTATTTACTTCTGGCCGGTCAATTTTTTTTCAGATGTTAACATTATTTCTATTTAACATATATAATACCACGGTGTTCTTCTGAGTTAAGACGACTTTTCTTAATTAATACAACATCAGTTATTAGGTACTAGATTTTTAGCGAAAAAAAATAGAGTAAAAAAATTTCGGTTTACAAAATTAATTTTTATATTATTCAGACATGAAAAGTTTAACTTCGGCCGTGTTGTATAGTGATTGTATAAAAGTTTTTACATTACAATACCTTAAAAATTAAAACGTTCACACGGTGGGAGAAACGGGTCTATGGTGGAAATGACGGGATGCTACGAAACTTGAAAGAACTGGTTAAGTTCTTAGTAAAAAATATTATGTTGTCATCAAAACTACAGATGCGTGCAAAGCTTTATTGTATTCAAGTGCAAGAAAACAGAATCTTGTAAAAATCAGCTCTATGACATCAAAATATTGTATTGTCAATGGAGCTACGAACGGCTGCAAAAGGTCAAGTCAATTGAACAAGTCAAAATGGCATTAGAAAATTTGACTCTCTACAGAAAAGTGAATAAAAGTTTGTAAAAAAATTCTAGGATACAGTAATAATTGTTGCTTGCATCGTACAAGCACAGTGTACAACACAGCGCTATGCATGTAACTCATCAAACAAAAGAATATCTCTCACTCTATGTACAATGTAACAACTAATAACATGACTGACTCACTCGTCTCCGCTGTTCGCCCCCAATGCTTCAAAAAACCGCATCAAATGGGCATCACTAATAATAAAAGACAGATAAATGACGACATTGTTATTAGAACCACTATTCAAATTCACATCTTCGTTTGATTTGCCTAAATTAAATAAATTTTTTGTAGTTATTGAAAAAATTAAATTTGACCGTATAGTTCAGTAAAAATAGCACAAGATAGAATGGAAAAAATTGCTATTGAAAATGTTCAGGTCAAATTTTTCTTTGAGGCTTTTTTATCGCACACACTAGTGATAACACTGGTTTTTGTTTACTAAAATCGATTACTTTTGGACTTCATTATTCGTGTATCCGAACACCAAGTTTATAAACGATTTATATTTCTGATATTTTCTGAAAGTTTTGAGGTGGCTATTTAAAATGGGAATATGTGTATATTAAAATAAAAAAACTTGGAAAAAAATATTAACCTCCTTCAAAAAAATCACTAAAAAGATGAAAATAATTAAATTTTGCGGTCGGTGACAATTTCATTACTAGAACTTTTAATTACGTATTAAATTGGCACCGACCTCAAAATTTCATTATTTTCATCTTTTTAGTGATTTTTTTGAAGGAGGTTAATATTTTTTTTAAAGTTTTTTTATTTTTTACTTTTTAGTGGTGGATTTGATTTCGCACATTTTTGAAGATTTCCCTCGATTTCTCCAAGGTTCCATCATCAGATCCTGACCTGATGACCGTGGGACCACCGGGGATATATACCCTTTCAAACAAAAAAAGAATTTTCCAAATCGGTTCAGGCGTCTTCGAGTAATCGGGGAACATACATAAAAAATAATAAAAAAAGATTCCGACGAATTGAGAACCTCCTCCTTTTTTTGAAGTCGGTTAAAAATTGCAAACGTTTTGTACGTTAACAGTTGCAGATACAGAACAGTTTTGATTATTTAGTCATCCATATTATGATTCAATCAGATTTATCTGTTGAAGAACACAAAGGGAAGAAGCCCTGCGAGCTGCAAACACAATAGTCCTTTCGGTTATACGCACCATCCGCGATAGCCGCGCTGTCACTCAAAATGTGAACTTATTTTACCATAATATGTACCGCTTCTAATACCCTCATCTGTAGATAATCACAAAATTTTAGAGCTGTATTTTGCACCAAACCGAAAATAACATGCCGAATATTAGTCACGGTTTTTTGACTAGTTACTGGAACTCTTTAAAAACTACGAATTTTTATTTTACAATATGTTTTACACATTCAAAATAATTTCTGACCACAATTTCCTGACATTCTGGTTTATTATAAAATTTATAATTCCTAAATTAGAGGCCGAAAAATTCCAAATTAAAACTATTTCTTCTATTCTTCAACTGGACTAATACCTCTCCCTATAACAATAGCAATTAAAACTATTTAAACATTTGATTATTCGGTTGACTAGTAAAAACGTTGTTAAAAAAAACCTGGGTCGCAGTGCCAAAACCCTGTCGACAATATAGTATATTTACTAATATAGGCAGTGTGGCTTTATTATGCGAACTTAAGTTGGTTTTTTGGGCAAAATAAAAAATTTGACTCCTTAATACACCCCTTAAAAGAACATTTTTTTCTCAGTTGCAATATTATCAATCGAACCTCTAAACTAAATTATATACACCTTTCAGCAAATAATTCACTATCTGCAAACTAGTGTTTTCATAAAATTTGTAAATCCGGTCCTGTCGGGCCGATTTTATTAAAATTTTAGGAGCACTTTTTAATTGCTATTAAAGGGTTAAATTTCAATTTTGAAACGATTCTGAGAATTTTTTATGGATTTTTGGGCTCAAAAACTTTTTTCAACCCCTAAAAACTACCCTTAGAATGGTCCGATTGGGTTCATTTTAAATAGGGTTCTTGCGGTGGTGGATTCCAACATGTGGGCAAAATTTCGTAAAAATCAATTAACTCTTTCGAAAGTTATAGCGCACACACACATAATATATATATATATATATATATATATATATATATATATATATATATATATATATATATTATATATACATATATATATAAACATTTTTAAAAATGGTGCCAAAGTGTTTAGAAGGTTATGAAACGTCGAGAAATTTTGGTCCGACCCCTAGGTCCCGCCATCAGACCAACGCCAATAGTGTATGTTGCCTATGGCAAATACACTAATAATCCGAATAGTTGCTTAATGTTACAACCGCATTTTACAGAATAAACTTATTTTTAGGCTTCAATTTAGGTTGAAAAAGCTGGTTAAAGAAGACTGAAAAATTTTAAAATGCCATTCCATTCATAAAAAACTCTACACTGCCAACGGATCCGTTGGATAGTAGTGGGGGGATGACGTCATCCAGCTGTCAATTGACATTGTGTATCTGATAAAATATATATTTATTTATATATATATTTAAATATTGAACGGTCTTCCAGCTGACGTCATTCATTAATAATGTAATCTGTGCATCCAGTGACTTTGTACACTTACTATATAGTTTGACCCCTAATTTATTGTTGGGCTCTGATTTAGCGTCAAAAAGCTACTGAAAATAGATAAACATCCAACAGAAAAATTTTAAAATACCATTCCATTTATAAAAACTTTATACACTACCAAACTGTCAATTGATATTGCGTGGTCGATAAAAATATTGAACGACCTTCTAACTGACGTCATTCATTAACGAGGTAACCTCTCATTTATTATCAGGTTCTGATTTAGCTCCAAAAAGCTGGTAACCTGTGTATTTAATGACCTTGTTGTATATTACTATACATAGTTTGACCCTCATTTATTGTTAGTCTCTAATATAGCTCCAAAAAGCTGGTAACCTGTGCATCTAATGACCTCGTACACAACTACATAGTTTGACCCCTCATTAATTATTAGACTCTGATTTTACTTCAAAAAACTGGTGAAAATAGGTAAACGTGCAACTGGAAAATTAAAATACGCTGTTCCTTTCATGAAAATCCTGTATTAGAGGGAAGAGTATGGAAGAGCCTTTGCTTATACCGTTTTTCCATTGTGTTCAGGCTTCTGTTGGCACAATACACAAAGTCATAACCTTTTTGTGTATAACTGCAACAATAACTTTAATCTACGTTGAACTTTTCCACCTTCAACACTAAAGGTCACCGGGGGTTAATCGTGGAAGATTTATTGTGTCGGAGCCGATGGCGTAGCTGCCTTCAGGGACACTATAACCCTTTATTATGTAGTAGCTGCCTGACCTTTACCGCACTTTTAGTACCTAATGGCATTTTAATATTGATCTTTAAACAGGTCTGATGCGCACGAAAGAACAAAAAAAAAACAGAACATTCTAAAACAGCGTTTCCTAAACTGTTTCGCTTACGGATCCTCAGCGATCAGCAATATCTCGTATCCCCATTAATATACAAAACCAAGAGTAATTTAGTTAATTTTTAACACGCTTTTATTAGTTTTACCTGTATGTTTGTTTGTTTGTAAAGGAATCTTTGAACGTAAAATGCACCTACTTCAAAACATCAAATTAAACTGAAACTTTGCACACTTATCAAGGACCGATGACAATACTATAATTTAATAAGTTTGTTCCATTATCCTGACCAGGACCTTCAGAATAAAAAAAACTTGAAAAATTACAGCACGCAAGCTAACACGCTGTACAGTGACGTACGTTGAGTTGCATACCTCATAATCAAATGCAATAGTGTTTTTTAGTCTTATTTATTTAACCTCCTGTTATTTTGAACTCTTTAAACTCTTTTTCCTACTGCCGTTCGCCGAGAAACGGTAATTCCTGTACCGGCCATCTTGATTGAGGTTTTCCATGGTTTCCCTCTATTAATTCCAGATAAATATCGAGATGGTTCCTTATTTGAGGCCATGACCGATTACCTATCAAACTCCTAGTTCAAAAATTGCCTACCTTATTCTAATTTCCTATAATTCCTTCATTCGCCCATTGCTATTGCATAAGTTGAAGTTTTAAAAATGTAGAAAAATAACGGGAAGTGTGGTAGATGGAAAATAGTAATGGTGCGAATGGCGTCTGTTATGACATAAAGTCGAGAAACGAACGTTAAACGCATTATTATTATTGTTATTTTGAACTCTTGGTAATTTGAAATTTTTCTCTGGCCCCTTGAGTGCCGAATTGTCGATAGTCGGACTGTACATATGAATTTATTTTATTGCAACTGCATTATAGAATTTATACATAATATAACGCACGATGTATATAACGCGGTATTTTTTTATTTTAAAAAGTTTCACGGTCACAAAACAAACACGGACATTCATTTGCGTTTATCTAAACGGTGTTGAGCAGACATAACAACCATTAGTGGACCTCACACATGAGACAATCGCCCACGCAAACCCTTGCACGTCAACGCGCGATTGTTCCATTGACAGTATGAAGCTGGACGGCTGTTTTATTTAGTGTTATTTTAATTCGATTCAATTTGGACACACGTTTCGATTGTCGAGTTATAAAATACGTATTATTATATCCGTTCTAATATGATTGTAACTTAGTCAAATGCGGTGAATATCCCAATAAATTCTTTTCAGATACCCCTAACTATACAGGCTGTTTTTTAACAAGTGTGAAAATTTTCAGGGTAATCGAGAAGATTATATTGAACAATAATTACTCACAAGGGCATCATGTCACGCAGTTCAAGGATTTCAATCTTTTGCTCGTGTGGTGTATACTATTTTTCTTTAAACCCGATCGAAAGTGCGTTTATAACCAAAATTTTAAATTATTATCATAAAAAATACAACCACGTTCCAGCAGGTAGCTTGTTGTGCGGTCATGCTTAATTTTTGTTCCTTATTTCAGCGCTTTTTTCGGATATCCCCAATGCATTGGATATTTTTCTATCTTTTTCTAGTTTACTTACCGGGTATACCTAAGGAAAAGCTCTTTTGTCCCGCTGTTACTTTCTTTCGGCCCGCTCCTCTTATAGATGGCGTGCGAGTAATTTCAGCAGAGCATAAATGTTAGGTTTTCTGCCTTAAAATCGAAGCCGAAAGTACGTACTTTCGACCGGGTATAAAGAAAAATGTTTTTTATGCCCGTTGCGTAGTTGTGGCTCCAATAATAATTGGATAGGTCGTGTTTTTTTTGCCAATGTTGCGTAATATTTCAATCTTTTCCGAGAATTCACTAATTTAAGAATATTTTGAATACAACCTTTGGTGTTTTCCTGTTTGGGAATTAGTAATACAATATTTGCATTTGTAAAAAAAAGTATATTTAGTCAGCAGACTTTTTTTTATGTTAATAACACTGCTTAAAATTTAAATGTGCAGTAATAATAATAACTTTTATTTAATCTTGTTTCTTTTTGTTTCAGGTAAGCTTCCCACATTTGGAATTTTGATAATTTCTTTGAACTTTTAGATGGTAAGCTTTTTTTATTTTAAAGAACACATTTTTATAAGCATTTTTAACCTACTTCTAAAGTTAAATCGCGTCTTTCTTATTTCTATTATATGACATAAAAAAATATTGAAATTGAGAAATACATTTTATTTTAAGGACTGTATTAGGGGTTAACTTTTTTATTTTGCGCAAAAACAAACATAATTTCACATTATATATATATAGCAAATAGACTATATTGTCGGCAGGATTTTGGCACTGCGACCCGAGTTTTTAAATTTAGTTTCTACAAAAAAAGTAGCAAAACAAAATTAATAGAGATTTATCTAGAATCACAGAGTTCTCTATGTGTTTTATAATGTAGGTAAAAGAAATACGGTGTTTACAAAAGGTAAAGCGGTTTAATCTATTCCTTTGTTGCAACTAGAAGATGCACTTCTCGTTATAGAGAAGTAACACACACCATGTCTATCTAATGTGATCAATCGTCGTATATTAACCGAGAAAAAATGGGCACGCAGTCGCTGGTTTACAAGCACTTAAAATCTGAATACAGTATCCGTTACGAATTTTCAAAATCCTTGGCAAAGTCAAAAGTGCACGCATCCGATAAATTTGCAACTGCATGATAAAAACAACTTTTTAGGGTTCTGTACTGATCCGATTAAAAAACGGAAACCTTATAGGATCACTTTCGTGTCATCCATCTGTCACAGTTTATTTTCTCCGAATCTACTGAACGAAAAAGATTGAAATTTGGTACACATATAGAGTTAGATGACCCAATCACAGACGTATAGCGTGAATAAATGAATTCCGATTTTGTGAACTAATTTTGGGGGCCAAATTAGAAAAAAATTAAATACCAAATAAAAGGGCTCATTTGGAGAAATACAAAATATATATATCTTTTTACAATATTTTACGATTAACATTTGTTTATAACAATTCCTCTACTGAGCGACTTTCAGTAAGATCTTAAACAAAGCGAATAAAAAATAAAGCAAATCGATCCGTCAAAGATTGCGATCTGTAGAGCTCGGACGTACATACAAACCAACCGACAACTGCTGTTTACAATTTTCAATTATCATTTAAAAACCTATTATGGAACTCGAATCAAAATACTACATATGGTTCCATTTTATAGAAAAAATTCTTCCTTTTGAAAGGTTGCATTAAGGGATAATTTTTTAATGTGCTCAGAAGACATTTTGCAACCGCGACGAGTGTTTTGTTTTTTTATTATTTTGAACTTGTACGTCTGTGACCTTTGGAATTCTGATAAATATTGTTTTCAGTTTTGCATTTATAAAAAAATAAAGCGATTCGAAAAAGACACAATTTTTTTCGTTGACAACACAAGTTTTCGGTAGATTTTGCGCGCGCATTGTTTTAAGTATAGAAGATTTTAAAACACAATTCAACACCCGCACATCACGGAATGCCGACTTTTTACATCACGACGCGTGCCACCATTTGATTAGAGCGGTATCATTGCAATGCGTGTAGCTTTTGTATTGTAGTGATGATGCCGCTTCGCTGAGATGATGCGATGGTGATAGCATCTCTCGGACCGGTTTTCCATTAAAATATCCATACAACATTGCGCGAGTGAGCTCAACAACACAACAACAGATAGTAAAGTTCTTTAGAAAGTGCATTTGCATTGTACAACATTGGAAATGCTCTACGCTTGGTAGCCAGAGCTATCTCATATACCACAGCCAAGCCCGGGTTTTATAATACTTATTAAATTACGCTATTTGAAACTTATTTCGGCTTTGTCACTGAATAATAAAACGATGGAGCCAACGGCTCCACTGCTATATTGTCATATCAACCGTGTGCGGAGCCGCGGGTAGCGACTAGTTTAAATATAAATTAGTATAATTTGGATTCGCGCTGACAAATTTAAAAATAAAATTATATAATATTGACACGGAAAAAAGATTCGCCATCACTGTCCTAAAAGAATAAAGATTAAAATAGAATGGAATGGTCTCTTGGCCCAAATGCACCACATCCTGAAAAGATTTTTGTTCTTCCCCTAGAGCTAGTCTGCAAATAATCTGGATCTTCTTATGAGCTCCAGAAGATTGGCTACTAGATTGTTCTGTAGGTTAAAGCCTCACATTCGAACACGATGTAGGTGGCTTTTTCATTTTTCATTTCGCAAAATCTACATAGTGTTGATTCCTGCTATATCCCCTTCACAAGCAAGTGTTTTCTCAAGAAAGCATGACCGGTTAAAAGCCCAATCACCTTTCTGAGTGTCGGTCTGTTGAGTCTAATTAAGCCCTTAGTTACTTTGAGGAAGGACCCAGAATCATTTTCTTCCCATGGTTGTTACCTGAAACCAGGTCCCAATCTGAGAGATGCTGCCCGCAGGCCCATCTCCTGATAGTTTGCTGGACATTTCTGTAGGAAATTTGGCAGACCGGTTCAAGTCCAATGAATTTTTCAGAAGCTCCTTGTCTGGTAAGGATATTTGCTCTTTCATTGTCGCGAATTCCTTCATGACTTAGTACCCACAGAATATGAACTTTATCACTGTCCTAGGTTAAGGAATAGAGACAATATGAGCAACCTGCGATCTTGTTCTCGTATTGCGTGTTGATATAAAAGACATTTAATGAAAGATTCGTCGGAATCTAATCATCCTCATTTGATTCATTCGACATGATGACAAAAAAAATCTTTTGGAAAAAATTTAGGAAACAACGCTGTTTTGAAATATGGTGCCGACATCAAAACGTTAGACCATGTAAAAAAGAGCATCGAGTGTATTATTTTATAACACGAGTGGAGGTGATGAGCGCGCGGGTGCAAAGTGGCGAGTAGAGAAAAGATTCAACACACACACACACAAAAAGAGACTTAATGAAAGAGCTCTGTCATTAGTGATGAGGAGTGCATAGAGTGTGAGACGTGAGCATCGATGATAATGTACGTGACGCCGGCAATGATACGAGAAACTGCGCTGGAACCAGAGTCCCTCGAATCATTGCTCAGGCGTCTTTTTAAAAAGATGTTTTTAGTAGTGATTCCTGTTTTTACGATTACGATTAACATACCAATAATCGTACGGTTACGATTAAAGATGAACTAGCGGTTTGCCCACAAGTCCGTCCGATATATATTGTACCCAGTTAATTTCTTTTATATAAAATCCACCCCGACTCCGTTCGGGTGTGTGTGTTCAAAAGACCGTCGAACAAGTTTTTCTTTTTTAACTTACGATACAGCGTATCTTTTATGAGGATTTCCTTCACCCTGTTCACTCCCATAAGGGTTATTTTTGGGATAAAATGTAGCTTAGACCACTCTTGGATTTTGTTCACAATTTCATGCGTTTTAATTTTTTTACGCGGAACCCTAATTCGTTTTCTAAAATAAAAAGCAGCCTAAGTTACTCCTTATAACGTCAGCTATCTGCCGGTGAAATCCCGTCAAAATAGGTTCAGCCGGAACAAACAGACAGACAGACAGCCCGGACCGACTGAATAAACTGACTGAAAACTGAAAATTCGCTCTAGGAATCTTTAAAACTGTTCAATTTCCGATTGTCGTTACGCTTTTATATATTTGTATTAATTGAACTAACTTCTGTGAAATTCATTAAAAAAGCAACTCTCGCAGTATGTAGATTTTGTAATCCATTGACTATAATATCCAAACACATCAATCATTATTATTGTACAAAGTTTGGAAATTCGGTCCAAATAATAACTGACTTTGCCGGGGAAAAAAAGTGAGATCTAAGGTTTGCCATACACGAGTACTCTATTAATCAATGCATGCGTGTCAAACGAGGCGGGAAAGCCCGTGTCACAATAGACAAAAGCACTTATCAACTGAGGCGATGGAACACCGTCTCATCAACAACCAGCGCAACCATATTAGAGCCCGTCGCGGTAGGCTTTTTGTGCGATCTTTGCACTTTGACACGATTGCTAATCTCGTTCGTGTCACGTGTACCTCCGCTGTACCTCATCAAGTGAAGTGGAGCTATGAGCCGACGCCCTGTAAACGCTATTCAATTGTTATCTAATCAAGCTCCATCATCAAGTGGCCCAGTTCATAATTTTCACTATACAAAAGAACATCGATATTTTAAAGTGTTGTGTTTCAGAAAGTACATTATTAGTGTATTTGCCATATGGCAACATACACTATTGGCATCGGTCGGATAACGGGACCTAAAAATACCGAAAAAATTATCAGAATCGTTTCAAAATTGAAATTTAACCTTTTAGTAAAGATTAAACTATGCTGTTAAAATTTTAATAAAATCGGCCCGACAGGACAGGACTTACGAATTTTATGAAAACGCTAGTGTATTTACCGAAGAGTGTATTTTATTTGGTTCAGATGTTGAAATGATAACAATATTTTGACTAAAAAAAAAAATATTTTAAGGGGTGTAATAAGGGGTTATTTTTTTATTTTATCCAAAAACAAACTTAGGTTCATGTAACTAAACCACACTACCTGTATTAGCAAATACACTATATTGTCGGCAGGATTTGGGCACTGCGACCCGAGTTTTTTTTTTATAATTGTAAGACGGTCGTTTAAAGAGTAGCTTCCAGGGGGAGACGTCTGTATAGAGACTCGAACCAAAAAACTATCGTAGTTTTGTGCTCAAAAACTAAGTGATATAATATAATTTGGAAGTAGAAAACCTGCACGTCTAAATGCTTGCACCCAAAAGGTTAAAAACGTTACTGTAATACTGCATTAATATAAAATTTGTTTATCAAATCTTTTGATCACAAATCACGATATCCATTTGCAACAATCATTTGTTTAAATATCTGAGCATCGATACAACAATGTCTTGAGACGTTACCCGAGATGTTAGATAGATTAAACAAAAGTTTCTTTATAATATTAAATCTGAAGCAGGTATTCATAATATAAAACATGTGACCAAAAGACATAATTACTTAAGTAGAATTTTGTGTAATTTTTTTCAATGTCATCAAATAGGATTTGTTAGAAATTGTGTTTAATAAAACTAATTCAGAAAACAATTGACTTCAAAAACGGAGTTAGAAAAGGACAAAATAATATTATCTTCACTTTAATCACTCTGTCTAATCTACATTCAATTATATTTGTATTCAATTATTTCTGTAGAAAAATCATAACGATTAATTTACACCTGCTGCTAATTGAATGTACGTTATGGACCGTGGTTGAAAAATGAAGAAAAAAATTGTATTATACTTTTCAGACACTTTTTTTGAGGCGGGCCAATTTTTTTAAAATTATCTTTATTTTACACTTTTCAATTTTTTGTAATTTTCCGGACTGCAATCTTTATACCATAGATTCCGAAGAGGGATGTACCGCCCCCCAGTGGGCGCTGGAGTCTTTGTAGATTAATCTCCAGATAAAATAGGTACAGATAATATATATTAATATTTTAATATTTCATATAAAATTTGCGATTATGGATTATGGGGCGCTGGAATTTTTTTTCTTGGTCCAGATAAGCTTTTATAAACGTTTCGAAAACGTCAACATACGCGGTTTTACATTTTGCCCGCAGATTATTCCGTATGTGTACATTTGTGTATCATAGTTTTAGAATCTCTGCAGCGCATAAATTTCAAAAGCGTGTTGTGAATTTTCTTTCTTATCGATGACCTTTTGCTGTGTTTTCATTGGCTGTTGTTTTTGCAATTGTTTCATACGACTATGCATACATGAACATATGTAAATACAAATGGCGTTATCCCATATATTATTATTATTATTAGAATAGTTATTTGTTACAAATATATAGTTGTATCTTCTGTGCTGATAAGAAAATGACCTTTGACTGGTGATTTTTTCGTTTACATGTATATTCTATGCATATATTATGTTATTGAAAGATTATATTATGTATTTTCAATAATTACATTTATTTTACAAACAAAATAACCATGAATAATCTAATTTTCGATATCACAGAATATTCTAGAACTTATGACTTACAAAAAGTCTTGACTCGCCGCCCGGTGGTTAGTTATATAGATTGAGCTATTCCCTACTGTCAGTATCGGATTTACATAAGGGCACTTGGAACCTAGGCCCAGGCGTCCCCACAATCTAATGCAAAATTCTATTTCTAAGAAAAAATATATAAGTATACTGGTCGACCATCGATAGGTACTTTTAATAAATTTTCAGTAAAAATTTGCAATCAATTGTTCAATCTAAAAAGTCACAAAATGCTTTAATTTAAATATCTTGCCGATAGATATATCTAATTTTAAAATGCAGTTTTAAGCTTTATCGGTTTTATTAATGAATAAATTTTTTTTTTCACATTAACAAACTGCGGCATGTGTTTTAAGATTCATCCAATCTTGATCTCCTTACATGGGGCCCCCACTCAAATTCGACCCTAGCTACTGTCATCATTATATTCTTTAGTTTGGGAACTCCGTACAGAGCCGGATTTATTGTAGTGAGGGTCTATGAGCATAAAAATGCTGAATTTTTTTTAAATTTAATTTAATTTTTTGAAAAATTTCTAAATATTGAAAAAAATCGAATTAAAAAAAATGAATTTTCGAAAAAAATAGGTACAAATTAAAAAAAAAAAAACATTTCGATGAAATTAGTTCAAAATTTCGAATTTGTTCAACACTTAAATTTTTTTTCGAAATTTCAAATTTTCTATTTTTTGGTTGGATTAAATGCGATATTGACCCGGTACCATTCGTAGTTATTAATTACACAATGTCGAACATTTATGAGCACAGTGTACCTACTGTTAAAAGTAGCGGAGCAACAAATCATTGACGTGACGCGCACGCAGATGTTTACCGAACGCATTTACTCTCTCTGTGACATCAATAGACACAATTCACAAACACTAAATAGCTTTAAGCGACCGACACAAATCTGTGGACAAAAGGCATTAAAAGTCTGAACAAACAACACCTTGAGAGGGCGTTTTCCAAAAAAAAAGTACACAAAATCTTATTATCACCCTGACGCCTTTCAATAATTCTATTATGCAACAGTTTGTATACATCTAATTCAATAAATGTATCCATGCTTCGTTAAATTTCTATAGATCAAAACTGTCTTCGGATTTTTGGAAGACGTTAAAATTGTTATTTCTGTTTTCTACAATTATGTCAGTTTTTATCATGGACATGAAATATATGGACATCGAAGTTCAGTAGACACAGGAAGATTGTATAAAGTCAGCAGCGCCGGCCCTAGCCCTTAGTCAGGGTAGAGCGAGATTGTTTTTCAGCGCCCTTTGGTCGACGCTTTCACTTCACGTAAATTGTACTTCGGTTTTATGTTAAATAAAAAGTTCCAAATAAACCTACGAATTTTTAAAATTCACGTCTGGCAACACTGTCCCCGGCTCTATCAAAATTTTGTTTTGCGCTGGAAATTATTTTTCTCATTTAGCTTTTTGGTACCCCTTGCCACATGGAAGTGATATACGAGAAATTTATTGCTTTGACAATTTCATTGTCAAACCAAAATCTATCCGGACGAAGCCGGGTCGGAAAATTAGTATTTTTTATTGATTTAAAAGTAACACAAGGCGACTGTATAATTATTTTTTATTATAGAAATAATAGCTAATTTTTTGCTATAATATTGTGAAATACTTAATGTTGCAAATATAATGCAATATTAGAAAAAAAATACTATTGGTAATTCAGCCGCCGCGATAGTCAAAGATTCGGGCTTGTGTTCTGATGGTGACATTGTTTAAATAGTAAAATTCTCTAATATGACATTATAATCGCAACAATGAGTGTTTCATGATATTTCTATATTAATGACACCACTGTTATTATTTTTTATGTATGTTACCTCATATCTCCTGCATTTGTGAATTGATTTTGATGATTTTTTTTCTGTTAAATCGGGCATTTCTTCAGGGTAGTTTTACATAAATTTTACTTAAATCGGTCTAGTAGAAAGAAGTCAATTAATAACGTATTGCAAAGTCAAGTGAAAGATACCACTTAAAAAAAATCGAACCTCCTTCAAAATCGGTCACTAAAAGGAGAAAAATAATCAAAAATCTGTATTCGGCGTCAATATAAAAAGTTTTGGTAATTAAATCGATGTCGACCTCAAAATTTTATTACTTTTCTCTATTTAGTGGATCTTATTAATGTGGTTTAATTTTTTATCAAAATAAATTCGGTGATCAATAAAATTTTTCGCTACTTTAATATTTAATAATATTTTTGCTCCTAAAGTAGTCTGCCCCCGTCAAATGACACCTCTTATTACAAAAAAAAATTGTTAGATTTTTACACTGCAGAATAAATAGACAGAAAAAATATGTTTTCTGTGCATAATAAAGAATTAAAAAGGGAAAAATGCAGTATTCAGAAATACAAAAAAATAAAAAAAAAATAAGTTGTTATTTCAAATTGCAATAATTGTGTGTGCATGAAGTGTAGCTACATTCACGCTGTATTATCGTGAGATCAATATGTAGACGCAGAATGCGTTTATTATCAATTTAGCCAACAAAAAGAGAGATAACAATTTACCACTGAAAATAAACAGGCCGTAAATATACGCATTTTTATCACTCAATATATCTGTGGCCGAATGACAAAACTGCTTATGTCAAAAAAAAATCTATTTCATCAGACACTTTTTAAATTCGACCACACATATGCAGTCCTAATCATACTTACCTTGATCTTACAGGTGTGTATGTTTGCATGTTTCCGAAATATCTGATTTTTATGAAAAATCTTATTTAATTTTTGATGTTTATGTTTTCAAAATAAACTAGAAATATGTACCATACTTCCCGTATGACTTTTAGATAAGTTTTTATAGTTTATTTGATCAAAATAAACGATTTAAAAACAAATAAAAACGAAAAAATTAGTATACGTTTTACACAAAATTTAAAAAAAATTATTAAGCAACCCAAATTTGTCGGTATTTTTAACATATGTTTGTAAAGAAAAGTCTTCAAAATGTTAACTTGTTTTTCCGTAATTCGGAATCTCGTGACGTGCTGTAAAGAAAAATTGACAAATATCACGTTTTTTTATTTAAAAAGACAAATGATATATGTTTTTTGAAACTTGTAAGAAGCAGGTCAAATTTTGTGAAACTTAATGCTTAATCACAGCTAACAAAAACAGTAATAAAGTGAATTTTGCGACTACAGTTTGAAATTTCATCGACTTCGGCTTAAACCTTACCTCCCATCACAAAATCAAGTATAATACATAGGCTAAGGCTGTCGGAACGCTCTGAATTTAATCCAAAAATAGGGCTTCGGCTGATAGCTGATTGTAGACAAATTCGTCAACATTCTGCAAAAATTCTTTCTTTATAAGAAAGATAAAGGACAAATCTAGGTCTCTAATGGACTACTTTTGTAATTTATGTACGATTTACTAGAAAAAAATTGGCATTAATTGTACCAAAAAACACACGTTTTCAATGTCACACTACGAACTTATTCGTACTTAATTCACAAAATTGTTCCATCACTAACCTCTCTTCATTTCGTTTTCGGAAAAGTTTTTTAAATCTTCAAAATGTTTCCAAAATTTAGAGTAATTAACTGGTAGCGGCACCCTTGCAACAGCATTTTTAGCCTCGTAGTGTGGCTTAAATTCAGAGCGTTCCGACAGCCTTAAGAGTCTAAAAAAATTTGCAAAAAAATTATACATAAGCACTGTTTCCTTTCGTTCCACATATTATGTGTAGTTAGGCAACAAACCGTTTTAAAGTTAAAACGTAGCCGCGAACATTTCATGAGTGACGATTATATGTACACATTTTCCGTAACACGACAGGCTATATGTTATGCAATATAATGTGTATAAAGCGCTAACTGTTAAGTGTTAACTCGTGGCGAATTACATAACGCACCTAACCGACCCAGGGTTGACGCAACTCTAGATCGCTCTACCGTTCGCAAAATCAACAACTGCACGAACCTCGACCGCTTGTCGAACGTCTATAATTTACAATATTTATGGAATAAATAAAAGGCCATGGCCCAGTACTTGACAAACCTTAATGTCACAAAACTGACTATTTTATCCTTATTTCCGATAATTCATTAAAGTTTTTAAAAAAATGAACAAAATGAGAGGAAGATGGCAACTAGAAGATAGTAATGGTGCGACTGGTATCTGTTATGAGAGTGTCGCGAAATGGGCGCTACCATGACGCCGACGACTTTTCGTATAGCAATTCGTACAATTTAATTACTTATCTATATTTCTGAGTCAAGACTTGTGAATTATTGCAATTAACCATGTGTTTTGCCATGCAGCGACTCTGTCGATCGAATGAAACGACGCTATTAATTATCAATGACTTTTCGCATACTAAATCAAGATAATTTGATAACTTTATTCGTATTTTTGGGTCAAGACTTGTGAATTATCGGAATTAACCATGTATTTTGTCTCCATCTGACGATTTTGGGTGGATGTTAAATGAAAATATAGTACCAATGAATAGCAATTCGGATAATTTAATAACTGATTGGCATTTTTGGATCAAGATTTATGAATTATCACAAATCATAAATATGTATTTTGGACGTGAAATATTATAATCTCTCATCCCTGGTCGGGTAGCCTCAGACTCCGCTGTAGCCACTGTTTACGCGGGATGAATTCTCTCTCCTCATCTCGTACTACAATCACCTCAATTTAATTTAAAATGTACCCTGTTAGCTGTTTACATTGCCATACAGCCAAACACATCGCACAATATATACATATGGAGGGAACAGGTTCGCATACAAATAACCCATACGCGCTATAGATCTACTATAAATAGGTACATATTTAGTCTCTATTTCAGCACGCCAATAAACAAATCAATTATTTTGGAGAATGTGATTAGACAAATGCGATTCATAAAAATTTTACCAAATCAAGATAATTTGAGAGCTTTTTTACGTTTATTAATCAAGATGTGTGAATTATCGCAATTAATCATGTATTTTGTCATCTAGCGATTCTAAATGAAACGATGCTGTGAATTATCAGTGACTTCATGCAATGAGATTCATTAAAATATTATATTCGTAGTTCGTACCAAAGGTGAATCTATCGAAATTATTTTTGGGTATTACAATGAATAATATTATAATTACCCAAAGGAAAAAAAAAATTCTTTATTTTACTCAGATGTTGTACACTGATGTCTAATAGATAGATAGATCGAAAGATGCATTTATTGGTGAGTCACCTTGTGAGCACAAAACATCAAAATTGAATTAAAAGTCATAGTTTAAAAAATCTTCAACACCGAGCAATGTAGCAAGGCCGTTGTTTATGTGGCGTTCACATCGCTTTTCTGTTCCAAACCCCCAGTTCCTAGGTTAAATATCAATTGGATTTTAATTTATTATTAAATAAAAACCAGTCAAATACGAGCCCAACTCGCATGGAAGGGACTCCGTACCATTCCGTTTAGGTTTTACTGTAACCAATAGTGAGGCCTTATTTTTTCAAAATTTTAAGCTCAGTAGTTAATCGGAGATAAGAACGAGATGCTGTTTTCGTATATATTTTCTTTAATATATTTTAAACTATGCATTTTAAAATTATAAAAATTTGTGTTTCCCATAACGAATCCTTTCATCGTCATCATATACGTCATATGATGCACTTAAAAAATATTTTGTTTCTGACTTTCTGATTTGCCTCCCAAAGTTGGAATTAGTTTATTTACGCTATACATCCATGATTGAGTCATCAAATCTATTATATGTACCAAATTTCAACTTTTTTGTCCAGTAGATTCGGATAAATAAGCTGTGACAGACGGACAAACAGCCACGACTCTGATCCTGTATTCGTACACTTTTTGGATGGAACTCTGATGAAATAATTTGATTTAAAGCATCAGCTCCTCACTAGTTCTAATCGAAGACACTATAGACACAGATTATGGATTATAGACGTTTGACAAGAGAGAAGAAGCAAGACAATGTAAATTCTATTAGAAGTTCCGCTTGTTAAATACGTTTCAGTGTTAATTGTGTTAAGTTTTCTAAGCTTTTCGATTTCTGTTTGTGTTTAGAAACCACTCGACAAGTGAAATTCGTTTGCACAGAGTACGCGATCTGTTGTCGGGATGACTATGTATGTATGTACGCGAGTGTGTGTACATTTGAATAAAGTAATTTCATGAAGTGATGTTGGGGGTTGGCGGAACGTACAAATGCACCCCACAGATCTGTCTGCCTTCGTCCAGGGTTCGCGTAAAACCGCCAGCTTCCATATTTTCGGTTTCATTATTTTGTCAGTCTGTAATGTCGGATTTAAGGTAGTTCTAGCGTGGTATAATAAAGAAAAATCACTTTTGGATAGATTTTGCTTTTTTTTTCATAAGCTAAAAATAACATTTTCTAATAAATCCCGAAGTTTCAGAATTTTGGACCGTTTAGAACGCGAGATAATTAATAACAAAGTTTGCAATTTTCACATGCTGACCGTGAAAATTGCGAACTTTGTTATTAATTGACTGTCCAGTTCCGTAAAAAATTTTATAGCTAGGGCCATGGCGACAAAAATGCCTTGTAACTCCCAAACGGAAGAAAAGCAGGTTTTTGTATAGTTCGAGTCTCCTTCTCGAAATCCGGTTTGTCGAGTAGGGGTCTGGCGCGTTGCGTTTAGCGGCTACAGCTTTTTGTCCAGATTTCCCCGAGTGATTTCAAAAAATGTTTACAAAATGGAAGAAAATTACTGAAGGGCAATCTAGGCAATTCCCCATTCGGGGAAAAAATATTTTCTTCCAATTTGCTCCTTGCAAAGAGCTCTTCCAGGAGCTCCAAAAAATGAGAAAAAAAATTTGTGTATCTGAATTTGAAACTTGACACGGGGGTAAAGTTAGTGTCTGAGAATATATATTAGAACCATAGTTACAATTTTATTTATTTGTATAATAATATTTGAAACCCTGTTTCGTATGTTTTAATACGCAGTTGGTAATAAAAACAAAGATAAGTTGCGAGATACGTAAATCTAACAGACAGAGAGACGTATAGGTAGTTCCGTTCACATTCTAATATCGAATCTTTATTATATTTTTGCATCCCCTAAGCTTTTTATTAGTGCTAGTTTTCACACCGTACGACAGTTGGATTCTGTATTTTATATATAATATTATTGTTATAAAAATCAATGCACACATTGTACGAGCGTGTCCTGAGGCCAATACAGAGTGATGGCCCCTCATCCCATGTCGGCAAAACTCACCCCTCTGTTCGGTTTATCTATGACTTACTCATATTACATAAGCCTATGACAGCAACGCGTGTTTTTTTTTTGTGTATTGTGGTCAAATCAATAGTTTTTGTTAAATTATAATATTACATTGAGAAAAAATTATTTGAGCCACATACATATAAATTTCGAACTGTAGTCGCAAAATTCATTTAGCTATAGCTATAGCATTAAGCTTCACAAAATTTGGCTTGTTGCTCAAAAAAAAACACATATTTTTGCCCTAAAAATTGACTAAAAAAACGAGATATTCGTCAATATTTCTTTACAGTACGTGACGAGATTCCGAATTACGGGAAGGCATATTAACATTTTGCAGTTTTTTCTTTTCAAAGTTATGTTAAAAATACTGACAAATTTGGTTTCCTCAATAAATACTTTCAATTCTAATTTTTTCTGTATGAAAATTTGCGCAAACCTTATGCTAATATTCTCGTTTTTATATGATTTTTAATCGTTTAGATCAAATAAACTATAAAAAAAATTATAATGAGCCTCGCCTTCATAAGCTTACATAAGAAGTTTAACTTTTTAAGTTTTTAATATTATTCCTAAGTTTACTTTTTTGTTATGTCAAACTAATTAATAATATTTACACATACACATGTACTTAGCAACAAGATATAAACTTCTGTCTTTGTCAGTTTCATGTAATTTAGGAAACTAACTTCCCCTTTCGGGAACAATTCTACTTCCCCTCGATTTTTACTTTTTTCAAACAGATACGTGTTGCTAAAGAAGTTAAATTTCAAAACTTGACAAAAAGTTACATGGGAAGAATGGTACATATTTCTAGTTTATTTTGAAGCACACCAAAGATTGAATAACATTTTTCATACAAATTAGAAATTTGCGAAACGTAAGTGCATTTTACATGCACACAGAAATCTAAATCCTCGTAACATAGAGCAATGCCTGTTTTTTTTTTATTTATTATGTAAATTACAATTTGGAAATAAATAAATTAGAAGCCAAATCTACACTAATATTATAAAGAGGAAAGATTTGTATGTATGTAATGAATAAACTCAAAAACTACTGTGCCGATTTAAAAAATTCTTTCACCATTAGAAAGCTACATTCACCCTGAGTAACATAGGCTACTCAAAAACTACTGTGCCGATTTAAAAAATTATTTCACCATTAGAAAGCTACATTCACCCTGAGTAACATAGGCTATACCGTAAGACAACAACGAAAAACTGGTATACGGTGATACCGGGTGTTTTTAGATTATACCGGGTGTTTTTAGATTATACCGGGTGTTTTAAGATTATACCGGATGTTTTTAGATTATATACCGGGTGTTTTTAGATTATATAAAACGCGTAACGAAAAACGTCTTATACGAAAGGGACTTCGTTCCAAACGCGTGTCCCGCGACACGTTCCAAGTTTTTTTTTATTTTTTTACTTTTGGGAAATAAGATTTTTCTTCGATTTTTGAACATTCACAAATAAAAGCGATTGAATTCGCGCAAATTCAATACACGTTGAGAATTTAATGATAATGATTCTCATCTTTTATATCCTATATATTAGATTTACACCCGGGCGAAGCCAGACTGGGCCGCTAGTTCTTTATATAATACCAAAACAATACTCGCAAAATGTTACTAAAACAAGTACAAAAGTCTTATTTACTGTGTTCAACAAAGCCATAGATCTGTCGCCTTAGTTTCTACTGTTTTAATGTGATTGTGACTTTTACGACATTACACATCGCTGAGGTCCGAAACTATACTCTGTCCCAATCGGAATTGGGGACAAATGCATCTTTATCATAACAGTTCAAAACTAAGTTACGATTTTATCACTAACTTCTGTATAATTCGTTAAAAAAACAACTCTCACAGTATGTGAACTTTGTCTCCGGTTTATAACTTGTATGGTTGCTATTATACTGTACTAGTCGCGCACCTGGCATGAAATACGGCAGCGACAACAATAGTGGCGCCTTGACTTCACCGTATTTAGCGAGTTACAACAAAGTGGATAGCAAAAACCTTCTTCATGAAAAAATACATATTTGTACCAACTTTTATGGTAATCGGTCAAACACCAGAATACAATAGAGGTTCATAGTCAACCGGGTCTGATTATAGATTATAGACGCTTGACAGGTTGGTGGCGTTTCAATTGAGACATTATTCTTTCTCGTCTTGCACTGCTCCGCCTAACTGCAGAGTAAAGATTCAAAATCAACCGGGTTAGATTTTAGATTATAGACACTCGACAGGTCGATGGCGTTTCAGTTGAGACATTATCCCCTCTTGTATTGCACTGCTCCGCCTAACTCCAGAATCGAGTTTCAAGGTCGCTGGCGGTTCAATTGAGACAATGCCCAGTTTCCAATTACAGTGGCATACATGCATGCATACAACAGAAAGATATCTAATTTGCATATCAGCATCCGCACAACCCTTGCACATCTTGTGGCGCGACCCTCGCCCTCTAAAGCCAACCCTTTCTCCCTGCACACACTAGATGAAAGTACAGTATAAGGTGCATATTATACAAAAGCATATCACCACACAACGTACACCACTATAGCTCTCGCAGGCGGTTGTGACTATCGTCTCAGAGCTTAATATTGATTTTATTTTAACCTCAAGCTTAATGAACGGTGACCGCAACTAATATGATTACACCCTTTGCTTTCGTAATCCACACACCTACCCCTTAACCCTGACGACCCGTTCGTTTACACCCTCTTCTTGTCGAAATTTATGCCCTTCATACAATATAACTAACTATAATATACATACGTTGTATAACTGTGTATCTTTGCGCACAAAACAAAACTGCTTACGGCTTTTGTATAGGTCAGGTTACGGATCGCATCGCCTGAAAATACCCGACGGCCCCCGAAGACCCCAGTACCTGAGAACCGGTGAAATTATAGTGGACAGTGTCAAAACACCTGGAGCCATTTTGAAAGTAAAAATAAAATATAAGAAAATAAAATATAGTATCTATATTTACAGGGTGTATCACAGGAAATCGAACACAAGGAAACTTACACAGTACTAATTAGTTAAGATCAAAGATTGATTTGCCCTCTCTGCAGAGGTCGTTGTACGGATACAGTAGCAAATGCATATTGCAGTTCATTTGACAGTTTACTTACAAATAAAAATAATGTATTTTATCGAAGGTGCTCTTAACTGGTCAGGTGTACTTAGAATTGCTGCTAAAGAAAATTTGTCCTGCTCTCACAGAGTTATCAGATGACAGTAGATTTTGTGTGGTTTCAACAACATTTTGCAGATGTTAGACAGTTTTTGAATCGAACCTTCATCGTTGGATAGGTCGAGGAGGTTCTATAGATAAGCCGAGTCGTTCTTCGGATTTAACTCCAAACGAAATTTTTCTTTGGGACTATTTACATAATGAAATCTATTCGAGACGATGGCAAATCTGGATGAATTTAAAGACAAAATCGCCGAAGTATGTTTCAGTGTGATTCCTGTAATGTTAGACAAAGTGAGACAAAGTTTTTATAACCGATTAAGCCACTGCTGAATTCAAAATGGAGGTTTAATTGAACATTTGCTTTAATGTTTTATTTTAACTGTTTGTCTCGTTTAGTTATTAATTAAAAAATATTTTTTTAATAAAACAATGTTTCATTAATAAAAATAAATTCACTTAATATTAAAGAATTTATTTTGTACTAGTTTTTATAATTATTCATTATTAGCTATTATTGTTATCGTTGATCCTAACTAATTTGCACAATGGAGTTTTCCCTATGTTTGCTTTTTTGTGATACACCTTGTATATAAAATATGATGTTGGTATGTTTGAGATTAATAAACTTCGACACCGTTTGTCCGATCGCCATGAAAGTTAGCGCAATAATGTATTTTTTCATGGAGAAGGTTTTTATGCTATCCACTTTGTTGTAACTCGTTAAAGAAAGTGGACCCGAAGGCTCCACTACTGTTGTCGCTGTCGTGTTTCATCACAATCGCGTGCAAAGTCGCAGGTTGCGGCTATAATATATATATTTAGTGATTCGTTTCATAATTAATGTATAAAACCAATTCTAGTTCTCCGTCCGTTTCTTGCTAGTTTCATCAATTACAACAAATTGTCATTAAAAACATACTTCGAGTTCGTTCGTAAAAGCTAAAAATATTGGATTTTAACATACGAACGGAGTTTACATTAAATGTAATGTCGAATCCACCATTTTTATATACACAGTAATACTAACAGCATGTAAAATGTAATGTGTTTATGATTCAAATTTCTGTCACCAGATGTCGTATCGTTTCATGTGAAATTCCAATATCTTAAGCATCGAAAAGTTCCTGAGCTAGAAAAAATTTTTATTCACTTCGATGGGTCTGGACGATTTATGTCAAATCTCAATTAAAAAGTTACCAAAATTCCGTCGTACGTGTGTTTGTTTTGTGACCGTAGATAGGATATAACCCGAACCTTTGCTATTGCTGTGCTAACTCCGCCGTTCAAATTATTTTATCATTAACCATATTTTATAACGTATCTTTCTCACTTCTATGAGACCTTTAATTAATTAAATTTTGCGGTTCAAAACTTTCCTTACAAATGTTCAGATTATATCTATTAATGGTACTATGAAGGGAAAGAAACGCTTGCACTGATAACAGATTTATATTAACTTTATTTATATTCAAAGACTAGTAGAGAGCTTATTAAGAATTTTTTGGTAAGTATTTGAGGCACTGTGAAAATTTGTACAATAATTCTTTAGTAATATCCGAATACAAAAACACATACTTGGCTGAAGGGTAACGAGGCTAACCGACTTAACCGAATTTTAAATTTTTGCGCAATAAAAAGTGCTTGAGGCATTTTGAAATTTAGTATTTAAAGAGTCAGATTTTTTAATCGGGTCTAAAACTTCGCCAGGTGTGTGCAAAATTATATTTTTTAAGACTTAAAAAATATATCTGAGGCACGCTGAAATTTAAACAGAATAATATTGGTAACTAAAAATAGATAACTAAAAAAGACAGATTGTTTCGGTGGGACATTTTATCTGCCAGGCGATCAAATTGTTTGATAAAGTCGGTTAAGCCCCGCTGCCCTTCACCCAGGTCTGTGTTTTTGTATTCGAATATTACTAAAGAGTTATTGTACATATTTTCACAATGCCTCAAATACCTACCCAAAAATGCTTAATATTGGACTTTAAAGATCGCTAGCGAACTGTCAAAAGAAAACGTGTTGTTCTTTAAATATATATCGTAAAATCGCTTGGTATTCCCCGAAACAATTATATCACTGCTTTATCTAAACACCAAATATTTTAAGTCGAAACGCGTAAAATGTAAAACCAGTGTGTTATGTAAAAGAGGCCGACCTGGCATAAATCAGACCGCCAACAAATCACCGTTCAACTTGACCATTTCGTCGTGTAGTCGAAAGCGCGTTAAGATCGACTCGGGCGCCCGTCGACACGGACGCCGGTCACGGAAACTGACGACCGACGCCGATACAGTAGCGTCGCGACGTGTTCGCTTGCATCTGTGCAAAGCGAACATGCAGTGGGAGGTGCACTTGGGAGATTTAAACACCTAGTTGGCGGCGTATGTGAAGCCATTGTCTTAAATGTGGAAGTCGGTGATTTACCGATCATCTTACAAGCGCTGTAAATGCCGTTGATAACTCACACACACACATACATATACACGCAGTGTCGGATTTACATAAGGACACGTGCGGCCCCGAGCCACGGGCACCCATAAACTAGGGCCCCCCACAATCTAATGCGAAATTAAATTTCTATAAATATTTTTGACGTATTTACTATGTGAATAAATTTCATCATTATCATTATCATTATATGGTCATCGATAATTTTAATGTATTTTCAGTAAAAATATGCAATCAATTTTCAATGTTTCAATTTAAAATTATAAAAAAAACCCGGGTCGCAGTGCCGAAACCCTGCCGACAATATAGTGTATTTGCTAATATAGGCAGTGTGGCTTTGTTATGCGAACTTAAGTTGGTTTTTTGGGCAAAATAAAAATTTGGCTCCTTAATACACCCCTTAAAAGAACACTTTTTTCTCAGTTGCAATATTATTATCAATCGAACCTCTATACCAAATTATATACAACTTTCAGAAAATAATTCACTATCTGTAAACTAGTATTTTCATAAAATTTGTAAGTCCGGTCCTGTCGGCCTGATTTTGAAACGATTCTGAGAATTTTTTCGGTATTTTGGGGCCCAAAAACATTTTTCAACCCCTAAAAACTACCCTTAAAATGGCCCGATTACGCCCATTTTAAATAGGCTTCTTGCGGTGATGGATTTCAACACGTAGGCCAAATTTCGTTAAAATCAATTAACTCTTTCGAAAGTTATTGCCTGCACACATATATATATACGTATATATATACGTATATATATATATATATATATATATATAAATATATATATACATATATATATAAACATTTTTAAAAATGGTGCCAAAGTGTTTAGGAGCTTATGAAACGTCGAGAAAATTTGGTCCGACCCCTAGGTCCCGCCATCCGACCGACGCCAATAGTGTATATTGCCATATGGCAAATACACTAAAAATGCTTCAATTCATTTAAATATCTTGCCATAATATCTATTCATTAATGAATAAAAAAGTTTTTCACTTTAACAAATATTACAAAAATTGATATGACACAGTTAATCTTTAAAAAGTAGTATTTTAATTTTATTTTTAAAAAATTGTAATTTTGCAGTTGTACTAATTTGTTATGTTATTGTAATTAGTCTAGTTGCCTAAGGAAATATGAACAAATATACGAAACGTTCCAATTTTCACAATAGTCTGTTGTTATTTTTGTCCATATTCCCGTGAAAATTCAATAATTAAATATTAATTTAAGAAATGACGTCATCATCTGTCAAAACGTATCTATAAGATATTTAGATTGTAACACAGTTTGTTTTAAGAGAGACCATACGTTATCTTTCACACCGTGCAAAAGTCAAAAATAACCGAAAAAAATTCTAGATAGGTAAAATCTAGTTTTTATTCTGTATGAAAAAAACTGGATTCCGAATTAAAGCTTCGTCTATAAAGCATCATAACCTAAAAAGTAAACCTTAAACAAATGACAAACTGATTAAATACCACTTTTAGAGAAACAGATAAATTAAATAGCGCTTAAGTAATAAAAAATAATTTATATAGATATAAACTCTTAATCAAAATTAGCATTTTGTAGACGGTGGTTGGAGAAGAAAATAAAATGATTTATGTGAATTTAATTTAGCATCCCTCTTGATTCATAAAATAAAGCCACTTACGATTCCGACAGAATGATTTAAAGGCATGGCGGAAAAAAGTAAGTAAAAATAAAAGGCTACTTTAATATTCACCCCGCAGGCGGCTCTGGGGTATCACTAAGGATGCAGCAGCAGTGGTACCACACAACACATTGTGCCTTTTTTTTCTCACTAACTTCATTGTGATTTATAGGGCTTGTAGAGACAGTTCTTCGCACCCACCTTACACTTACCGGAGGGTCAGTACTGACAACTGGAAAAAAAAAAAACTAACTCCATTTCATCATTTCACTATTTTTAACAGAGCGTTTAGCTTTTTCTCTCAAGATTACTGGGTACTAGCTGTTCAACATGTTCCCTTTTTCACCCACACTATATCTTACGAACGGTGTGTGTGTATGTTAAATGCACTTACGTTTCGGAAATCTCCATTTTTTTTTAAAACTCTTATCCAATATTTGATGGTAATGCTTGCAAAATAAACCAGAAATATGTACCGTTCTTTCTATATGACTCTTAGCCAAGTTTTTACAGTTTATTTAATATAGGTAAATAAACGATTTAAAATCAGATAAAAACGAGAAAATTAGCATAAGTTCATTACACACATTATTGTAAAAATTAAATTTGAAAAGAATTATTGAGCACACCGATTTTTTCAATATTTTTAACATGATTATAAAGAAAATATACTTCAAAATCTTAATTTGCCTTCCCGCAATTCGAAATTTTTCTATAAACGTCAAAATAGTGCATACTAGCGCCATCGGACGGAATCTCTTAAAAGCTATTAGTGTAGGCATTTCTGCGCTATAACAACAAATAATAAAAAGAAAATAAAGTTAATAAATGTTGTCCGGTGGTACATAACCCTGCGTTGGGCAGTTTTTTAAAATGCGATCACAATGGTTATTGCGGTTTCGTAGGGTAAATTTTTTTTGTGTGGGTTGTATCAGATGAAAATATAAGAACTACAGCGCCAATGTTACGCTAGAATCAATGGAAGATATATTACTATTATTCGTGAATCAAGAAGTCAGCTGGCGGAGACATCGATTAGTGTATAGGAAGGAAGGTTCAACGAAAGTTCGAATTCGCACCGAGGTACATTTCATATTGTGGGGTGTTTAGCACAAAAAACAGAATGCTTATTTAAGAAGTTTTCTTATATATTCTGTACTAGCCGTTACCCTCGGCTTCGTTCGCGTTCATGTCAGTTTAGACCGTGATTTTTTTAATTGTAATATATTATTTATTTATTTGCATTAGTGTAAAATAAATCTAATTTAACTAGGGCGCTGTTCTGTGTCCGAATTTATAGCATTGTTAAATTTCTGTCCCACTGTAACTAACGCGATGTTAAAGTTCGTAACAAACCGTAAATTTTTAAATTCGATGGTCTTATTCCATAAGTAGCTATCTACAAAAATGTGGCTATGTGATGTTAGACATTTATGGCATTAAAAACTGATTTTATTATGTAGATAGATACTTTTTGAATCTTTAATTGGGGCGCCATATGTCAAATAATGCTTAAAACTACATTTGGAACCAAAAGAAAACGATACTGCGTAGAAAGCTCAAAATTGTCAAAATTGAACATTTTGCTGTTAGCCACATTTGGAACCAAACCATCGAATTATAGCACTACTAATCTAAATATCCAAGCGTTATTTTCTCTTTGACATTAAATGTCAAAAAGAAAATAACGCTTGGGTCGATAGTTAGTAAATTTTAGTAACTATAGACCCAAGTTTTATTTTAGAAAAAATAGATTAGAAAATGCTAAAAAATTTGGAATTGTTTCAAAATTCAAATAAAATACTTTATCAGAATCGGACAGACAGGAACGGAGTTACAAAATTTTTGAAAACACATTAATACAGGACTGGCTCTCCAGTCGAATTTTCTTTATTTCAGTTCCATAATTATATCTAAAGATAATCGAGCCTACTAGTATTCTAATAACCTTGACTGTGACAAGTCTTTCTATAAGATGTTCGCATACAAAATGGCTGCGAGTCCGGGCCTGGTGAATGGTTGACCACTGACCACGATCATCTGATAAATCTCATAACTTCAACACCTTTTAAAAGCTTATCAAAACGCTGTCACTAAAAACTCTAATGTACTATTAATGATGCTACTTGATTATTCATAACCGGTCATTTTTTTAGTATGTATGTCCATTGCCCAGTGGCGTAACCGGATTTTAAAATTGGGCGGTATACTTTTTTCTTCTTTTAAGCCTCTAGCTGATATGTATTTTATTATTTAAAATAATTTTTTTTTTACATTTTTTTGCCAATCTAAACGTTTTTTATGATTCCAGAAATACTATAGGCTATGTTTATTTCACTATTTTATCTCAAAGTTAATTCATTTCAAAATCTACTCGGCCAAAGCCGGGCCAGAAAGTTATTACACCAATATACTGAGTGTTATTTTATCAAACAGGAAGTCGGTTTCAAATAATGTGCAAAAATTATCTAATTTTGCCATTAAAATGCGTCATTTGCCTGTGAATCAGTTTTTTAAAATCTTTTTAAAGACTTTAAAATTTTATAGTTTCCGCTAAACGCATTTTTATCTGTAAAGTTTCATATTACGTAGGTACGTGTACAATTATTTCTCCATTTTTGCAATTCTGGCATTTTACGTAAAACTAAATATTTATCAAGATCGTATATTTAGTTACACGACCTGAAATAATAAGATTGAAAATATTACCAAAAAATTATGAATCCGTACAATCTTAATCTATACACAATTAACTTCGGGCGTTATGGTCTGTAAAAACGACTTTTTTACGGAATTTCTAATTATTTATTGAAGGCTTCTAGAGATAAGAAATTTAGTTCTTTAACCGACTTTTTGAGTTTCTTTCGAGGAAAATCGAATGTGTAAACCGTAAACCACACTAATAAATATATTTACACTTTGGCTCTCGGCTGAGTGAAGGTTCGTATTCTAATGGTACCCTAATATAAAGCTAGATCTCGGAGGGTATGGACTACTATTGCAAAAATGCTTTCTTATGAGATGTGTCGATTGTTTAAAAGTGTCACTGTAGAATAATTGATAATCCAGCTGCCACGATAGTAGAAGACTCGGGTTCGTGTCCCGTCATTATTTGAATAGTATGTTTTTCTAATATCGCATAAAAAACTATTAGCTATCAGTATGGATATATTATTTCTCATAGACGTTTTTGTCGGTAGGAAATATCTCCCTTAGCTGTATCAAAATTAATGTTGGATACGCCATTTTGGAGATTATTTTTCTCTCTAATGACGAAAACTAAGTTAATATCTCGAACTTAATGTTTTCATTAAAAAATTACAGTTTACAAATTTTAACAATTTCATTACAGAAAATAACATTCAGAAAAAAGAAATGTCGTCATCTGGCGGCAATCTGTTTATTTTAACAGTTGTCGGTAATAAAGTGGTGTAGTGGCGCTGAAGCCTCTGAATAGAATAGAATAAAATTTATGTTCACATTATTATATTACGTAACTGACCACTAACGGTGCAAAGTATTCGCACGAGTCCGCTAGTTATTTCTGTATTATAAAATATTACATAACACTTGAATTCATTTGAATAAATGACAGCACGTTGCTTTAACACTTACCAAAGACGCTTTCAAATTGTTTTAATTTTGTTAATAATTAAAGGTTAAACATTTGTTTATAATAGTCGGTATTTAAACGAACAAATTTGTGTCAATTAGAAGTTTAATGTGTTATAAAGGTACTATAATCGTGTGATTATAATCTTTCTGCTAATGATTTTTTTCATAATCGAGGCGTGAAATTTATAATGACGGTAGCAAGTCGTGTCGACAACACATCTCTTCTTCTTTTTTAATCAATTACCTTGAATGGTCTTTGACACCGACTGTCTATCTCACACGTACCAACTTAAAAAAAACTCACACGCTGTGCAACTCTCTAGTAACGTGCATATTAGAAGTAGGTTGGTACTCCTTGGTTGATGGATGAAATTGTTAAAAATATTAATAATAGATTGACATTTTTTTTCTTTTTTGTCCTTGGTAATTAATATAAAAATGATTTGTCGGGAAAAAGGACTTTTTAAGTAAACACTTATTTGTTATTTATAGCGACGTTTCGTCCCTTGCTTGAAAAAGTCCCAAGCAAGGGACAAAACGTCGCTATAAATAACAAATAAGTGTTTACTTAAAAAGTCCTTTTTCCCGACAAATCAGTTTTTTATTAATAATAGATATTTTAAACGCAGGACTATACTTTCAAAGCTTCAGTGGAAAGAATTCAAAAAGTTTGTTGGACAAACAGCCAGAATTGTGTCAATTTTATACGATTAATTTTGTTTTTACTTAAAATTTTCAAATGTATAATGCGATGTATGAAAAACACAACTACAGGAAGACCTCGTTTAACGCTGTTTCAGTTTTATGCAGTTTCTAAAAAAAAGTTTAGCCACTATAACGTAAATTATGGATCATTTTATACAAAATGATTCAAATGTTGATAGAAGTTCAAAGACAAGACGAAGTGCCATTGATGCAATGTCTTGCTATCGACAACAGCTTACTGAATGCTAACGCGCGGGAGATGCGTTCCAATATGTTCAAGCGCTATACGAAACAGCGCTAAACGAGGTCATTTTAGTACGTATATAATAGGCTTGAATGAAACAGAACCGAGAATAAGCAAATTTGTTAGTTAGTTTTTTGTTTAATTTTGTAACATTTATTATTAAATATTTTTTTATGACATTAATTATAGATTTATTTATTGCTAATATCTATTTTTGTTCATAAAACATTTATGAAAATCAAATAAAAGTTCGAGTAAGAAGCTATGTTTGTAAAGAGGAAGGTTCCTCATTTCACATATTTTGTTTTTTGTGTAGAAGTCATCTAATGTCGCTTGCTCTTTTCTGTTTCGTTCAGCAAGCTGTTATCGATAGCAAGATATTGCACCAATGACACCTTCGTCTTGCCTTTGAACTTTTATCAACATTTGAATCATTCTGTAAAAATTGATCCAGAATTTATGTTACAGTGGGTAAACTTTTTTTTTTAGAAACAGCGTTAAGCGAGGTCTTACTGTATTGCTTGCATACGTGTAGACTTTTTTCAGCTGTTGTGAAAAAAAACGTGTTATCTGTACACAGAAAAGTTACGCAAAGTATTTCAAAACGATTTTACAAAACAAAATTACTTTGGCCACTTTGTCTCGCGTCCGTCCGTCTGTTACAGCAAAGAAGCGCATCGTTATAAGAATATTGTGTTGTAACAGCAGTAAGCAATGCTTGACCTTTTGTCACAGATCAAAGGTCACTGACCTTTGGTTTGTTAAGTCTTGTAATGAAGCGCACAGAACAAGAAAAACTAAAACAGTTAATAACAAAAATGTCAACCGAGAAATCATTCTAAAACTGGATTTTTATTGTAAACGCTTCTTTAAGTTCGCGACAACTACCTTCAAACGTGTTTTTGGACATGACTAATTTTATTTCTGACATTGATTTAATAAGAATAAATCCCACAGTTTATCCCAAATTTTCCACTTTTCCGGGCAATTTTTCCAATTTTTCTTTCCCTACAAACCTTATTCGGACTATTACGCGAACATTTAAAAAGAAATTAGCCAAATCAGTTCAACCGTTCTCAAGTGATGCGCATTTAATTTTTATTTATATAGATTCGATAGAACATGTCAGATTTTTCCGAAGAATAACACTTAGTTATTAGACATAGATGAATACAAGTTTAGAAATCATTAATAAACATGTTTGGTTTTAATGAATATCATTAATATTTTTAACACCTTTCAATTTTACCATTTATCGATTCCATTCATTAACTGTTGATGTTTTTTAACGCTATCAAATAAAATGTTTTTTCATTTTGCGTGTTTCTACAGTATAATATTTAAATGGTTTTTAAATACAATAAGACCCTGCTTCACGTTTGAGATACGTTCTAATAAGTTTCTGCGCAATACGAAACAGCTCTAAACAAGGTTATCTTCATAAGTAAAACAGAACCGAGAATAAGAAAGTGTTAGTTTTTTTTTTTTAATTTTGTAACATTTATTGTATCACATTAATTATAGATTTATTAATTGTTTCAATCGATTTTGTTCATGATGAAAATCAAATAAAAGTTCGAGTAAGCAGTTATGTTTGTGATGAGAAAGGTTCTTCATTTGACATATTTTGTTTTTTGTGAAGAAGTCATCTAATGTCGTTTGCCTTTTTCTGTTTCGTTCAGCAAGCTGTTGTCGATAGCAAGATATTGCATTAATGACACTTCGTCTTTCCTTTTAACTTCTATCAACATTTGAATAATTTTGTATAAACTGATCCATAATTTACGTTATAATAGCTAAACTTTTTTTTAGAAACCGTGAAATACTGAAACAGCGTTAAGCGAGGTCTTACTGTATATAAGAAAACTAGCGGACCCGGTATGCAGACGCTGTGCTGTCACAGACCTCGCTAGCAAACTATATTTTTTGAAATAAAAATTTTTAGTCAGTATAATTGAAGTAGGTACCTCAAATAAATGTATTATTAGATAACGAAGAACAAAATTAAGAAAAGTGGATCTCTTGAATTAAAAAATATTGAGAGATGCAGAAAATTGGGGATTGTTTTTTTATGTGAGAAATTAAAAAAATATATATATATAAAATGTCTGAAAATACACATTACTATCGCATCTTTTATCGTCAATCTGCGCCACGCCGCGGCGGTTACCGCGCGCACACAAATTAACGTACAGTAAAACCTGCTTGCTGTTCCAGTGGCCTATCAGACACGGGGAGCAATAATATTTAAAGGTGTGTAAAAATTGAAATCTCAAATCCAATCGAAGTGTAAATATACAGGCATAATTATTTTCTAGCTTTTAGTACAATAAAACCGTTTAATTTGAAAGGTTTCTTTTAACGATTTTATTTTATAGTTTTCAGTGAATTTTATTAAAGTGCGATTTGTATCCGGACGAAAGTCGGACCGGTCAGCTAGTTATCATAATATTGTATTGTCATCGGAACTGCAAATGTATGCAAAATTTCAACAAAATTGGACAACGGGAAGTGAATGAAAAATCGGTATCAAGATTTAAAACAAATAAAATAAACCCGTTTAAAAATTAGATTCGTATTATGACCACAATATAAGGTCACTTTCAAATCATATTTCATCAAGTACATGTGTTGTCTGTGTTTATGTGGAGTAAATGTGCATATGTTTGTGTTGTGTGAATGCGACGTGTAATGTATGTATGGGTTTGTGAGGAGCTTTCATGTTACAATGCAAACTAAGTTTGATTGAAGCAGCTAAATATCTGATTTCTGTTGACATTATGCAACCATTCAGTGACTTTTTTTTTCGAGCCTATTAACAGAAGTTATCGTGCGGAGTTCGTGTATATTTTGTAACAATTATAACTATATGTTGGTTATTCCTGTTACGATAATCCAAATTTTTTTAACGGGTTCCTAAAATGTCATGAGTGCCCACTGGACTTAAGACGGCTCTGACCGTTCCGTATGAAAAGCTAGACCCCCAAAAAGTTAAACTCGGCACTGAGCGTACGCCACTGTATGAACTCGACCTCGTGGCCTCTCTCGCGGCTCTTTCATTGCTCTTGTTGTGAACTTCTTCCTCATAGTCAGTACGCTGCTACGACGGCATACCTTCCTTCATGTTACAAGTACAAATACATAGTATTGCAGCGTAACCACATCATATTATAAGAATGTGTGTCAATAAAAAACTATATTTATTCTTTCCCATACGGGAATAGGCCTTCTGTATTAATGTTGTAGGTCTAGTGCCACTTCATTTTACAACTTCAACCCACTAGTGGGGTTTAGGTCAAAATTTTACAATATTTTTAGTGTATTTGCCATAAGGCAACATACACTATTGGCGTTGGTCGGATGGCGGGACCTAGGGGTCGGACCAAAATTTCTCGACGTTTCATAACCTTTTAAACACTTTGGCACCATTTTTAAAAATGTTTATATATATATTTATATAGGTATATATATATATATATATATATATATATATATATATATATATATATATATATATATATATATATATGTGTGCGGGCAATAGCTTTCGAAAGAGTTAATTGATTTTAACGAAATTTGGCCCACGTGTTGAAATCCATCACCGCAAGAAGCCTATTTAAAATGGGCGCAATCGGGCCGTTTTAAGGGTAGTTTTTAGGGGTTGAAAAATGTTTTTGGGCCCCAAAATACCGAAAAAGTTCTCAGAATCGTTTCAAAATTGACATTTAACCAGTTAGTAGCAATTAAAAAGTGCCCCTAAAATTTTAATAAAATCGGCTCAACAGGACCGGACTTACAAATTTTTGAAAATACTAATTTTCAGATAGTGACTTATTTATTAAAGGCTGTATTTATTTCGGTGTAGACGTTAGATTGATAATAATATTACAATTAAGAAAAAAAAATGTTATTTTAAGGGGTGTATTAAGGGGTTAAATTTTTTATTTAGCCTAAAAACAAACTTAATTTCACATAATAAAAGTATAAAACCACACGGCCCTATACAAGCAAATACACTATATTGTCGGCAGGGTTTTGGCACTGCGACCCGGGTTTTTTTGTTTTGACGTTTCCTGAATCCAAAAAAACATATTTTTGGAAAAACTCTGTGCGTCTGTTTGTACAGTGGGATTAATGTTTAATACATACCACGTCACATCTATCTAAAATACCTTTTTTTGCAGTTGCACTTCCTATCTCAAATTATTAAGCACTAACTTTAAAATTTAAAATTTTCTACATTATTATAACCAAAAACTTACATTTAATTGCAATCGACTGTAAATTTTAACAACTTGTGCAGCGCTCTTTTAAGACGAAAAAATCCACACTTTCTCCTTATAAGTTTATCACAAATTGTTTTTTCAAAACTATAGAATAATGAACAACTGAAAATAAATCATAAATGTTGTACAAAACAAATTTTGAAGAAAAAAGTTGTTTTAATTCTCGTTAGAATAATTAACACACGAAAACAAACACTTAAATTCAATAAAGTGAACATATTTTTTGAAGTCTCTTAAGAAAACATAATGACTAAAAATTAAACCAAAATCACAGAGCAAGGCACGCGATACACTCTATTCAGAAATCACGTTGCAACTAAAAATTCTCGGCAGGTCATTTTTAAAACGTGAATTGTCCTGTAGATTACACAATTATGAAATCGATCATGCAATTTAAAAAACCAACAACGCTGTTTCATTTATTTCATTTTTATAGTGTTGGAAAAAAACGTTATAAATATTTATACAGAGTGTCCTCTTTATATTTTATAAAAATACGTAGTATCAGTTGAACTAGAAACTAACTGAATGAAATTTATTAGAAAGTATTTTGCGAATACTTCGTATAATTGTCAATATACACTAACAACAAATTAATTAATAATGCTTTTTAAAGCAGAAAATAAAAAAATAGTCTTCCAAAGAAATGATATAAAGTAGTAAAATTTTCAAAATTTGAATAATTTTGGAGCAAAGAGATGAAAATTTCTAGAATTTTGTAGAAGGTTCTATGAGATTTCCAGAATGTTCCAGAAGGTTTCCGATCATATCAGTTATACTGTGGGAAATCCGCCTGTTTCGTACCGCTATATCCACATTTTTGAAACTGGAGTAATGAAGTATTATGCTTACGCAACACGATATTTTGTAGATATTTTTGTAAGATTGAATTGAAACGTGTACGAGTTCGGATATTGTAACTAAATTAATAAATATAATTGTTTGATTTGATAATTTTGTTTATCAATTTATTAAATTGTATAAACCTACAAGTTGCCAGGACGTCAAACCTAAAAGCCGAACAGACCAACCAGTTTGGCCAGACATTTGGGTAAAAAAGCCGGACACTCTACATTATTGAGGATTTTTTTCTCAGTAATAGGTATGATAAAAAAATATGTAGAATCAAGCTTTTTTGATTAATACCATAAATCTTGTTAAATTCTAATGAAAAATAAATAAAAAATAAATAAAACGCCAAATCAGTCCAAATAATTTATTTTCTATCAGTCAAATAAAGCCATCAGTCAAAATTAAATTCTAGATAAACATTTTTAAATTAAATAAAGGCTCGTTTGCGAAATGTAAAAAACCTAAAAAGCCGGACACCGTTTAATTTTGGCCGGACACGCAATCAAAAAGCCTAAGTATGTCCTGCTTTATCCGGACGCCTGGCAACCCTAGAAATGGTAGTACACTACGTTTCGCATTTTTTTGGTTTTATTTTACGCACTAGTGGGAAATGGATCATTTTACAACGGCTATGTACAGGCTTGAAAAGTCGTGCAAATTCGCGCTTATATTTCGTCAGTCTTTTTTTCTACACCGAGCGGTGTAGCCTAACCAAAATCTAACTGGGTGAAGTCGGGCGAGTAAATTAATAATAGAGAAGTTATAAAGTAGAATCAATCACGGTCGGTTGGTCCGTCTTATCAATCAAAGCGATGTTTCGGAAATAAAAACACAATTCATGCATAAATTATGTAGATTTGGACGTGCGGACCAAAACGAGTGTCAAAATACCTGGGCCTGGTCATAAACAACACATGTTTGTGTACACTCAACAATATTATCTATGAATAAATAATTAAAATACGTCAATGAAGGTGTTAAAAGGATTCTTAAATCAATTTCAATAATAAATTAGTATTCTCTTGCACTTTTTTTCACACACAAAATAAGCATACATTTTTTTTTTGAAAATTTCCACTTGCAATAATTAATAATACTATTTTTCGCATTATAGTAGACTCCTCGTGAAGTCGCTTAACTGTAGAAGAAAAATTATCATTTTCTTTACAATTATTATTACATTGTGAAGTATGTGTTCTAGTCACAGAGAACCGTACTCTAGGAGTAGACAAAATGTTTTGTGGTACCACTGGTGCGCAATCTTATCCCTTCGAAGGATCGCATTTAACAAATTAATTCCGAACCGTACTTTATGTTCAACAACCTGCCCGAGGAAATTAAAAATATCCCTGACATAAATATCTTCAAAAATAAATTGAAAACATTTCTTTTAAACAAAGTATGTTACAATATAAGATTTTTATAATTTTTAATTTATATTTTAATTATTTAATGACTATGTATGTCCCATTGCGCTCTTCATACAATACAGTCATCTCTCTATCTATCTATCTATCTATCTATCTATTAAAAACTGAACACGATCCGAAAAACCGACATTAACGCGAGCGAAGCTGCGAATAAAGACAAGTACGAACATATTCAGCAGACAAATTCTAATTCTAAAAAGCTGGACTGAAAAAAGAACACAATTAAATGAATGTTTTTGAATGTTAATTTGAAAAGATTTATCATATTCGTGTGTGTTAAGATACATAGATTACAACGCATGTCATTTGTCAAACGGGGAAACCCATTGACTCGTAACATTGTTTTGTTTGACACGACAAACCAATCTATCTCATCTATGTTGCAGTACGTATACACCGAGTGTAAATTGTAATCCATCTTCTTTGATTGGTGTCTGATGGATGCCCGCGGCCATTTTACCTGCGTTCAGGGCATCGGTCCTCATTAACGCCGATCCCCGAAAAGGGTACAGTACAACCCAAGGTCATTAGATATACACAGGTCACCTCGTTAATGAATTACGTCACTTGGGAGACCAATATTTTTATCTACTATAGCCCACATGTGAAAAAAAGACTAAAAAATTTTCAAATTTAATTTCAAATATATATAAATCTCTAAAATTTAAAGAAAACGACTGGACTTGGAGCCGACTTTTTTATTCTAAGGTAGGCTGTGAGCCTGTTAACCAACTTTTTTAAGCTAAATCAGAACCCAAAATTAAATTAGGGTCAAACTATGTACTAGTATACAAAGTACAAAATATACAGGTTACCTCGCTAATGAATGACGTCAGCTGGAAGACCGTTCAATATTTTTGTCAACCACGCAATATCAATTGACGGTCCACTGGATGACGTCATTTCCTCAATACTATCCAACGGAATAACCTTGAGTAGAACTCATATATTTTCAACCTATCTTGTGTTTTCAATTTTTCCTTCAACCTCACTTCGTGGCAGTCATAGACCAATCAGAAAAAAAACCTTTATTAATTTGAGTAAAGATTAAGAGCACTGTGGTTGGAACAATAAAAATAAAAGAAAGAATAGTTACTTCTTACCACAACAGATTTATTCAGTGGATGTACATTTCGAGAGCTAAGCTCCCATCTTCAGCAAAACACTAAACTGAAATGTACATCCACTGAATAAATCTGTTGTGGTAAGAAGTAACTATTCTTTCTTTTATTTTTATTAATTCGAGGTTCAACATTTTGAAAAGCATTTTTCAACCGGCTGAGCAGCGTATTTTCCGGAATATTCTACTGAAATTTGTCATATTAAATATTAGTTTCGGAAGACGAAAGTCATTTCGATTTTTTTTATATAAGAGAACGGGTATATTGTGACGATCTAAGGTAACCTATAGGCTACATATTGAATGGCCGATAGCCTTAACAGCGTTTCACTGGTAAAAAATAATGTAATGTAGCGCCCGCTACGCTAAGTATGACGTCTGTACGTGCGTATCGCGTATGTATGTACGTACAAATGGTGTAAAAAGGTCACGGCGCGAGGTCAAGCACTCATTGTGTTCTCCGTACGTTGATGGTTATATGAATTATTGAATATTGATTAGTGAAGTGTATTTTGTCTCTGGAATGTTCCGTTTCATAATAGAAACAATGCCGCGCACGTGTATTAGAAGTTCGGGATATCAATAATATAAAGTTGAAAATTGTAGGAAATTGAAAATGGTAATTGTGCGAGAGGCCAGTAAACCTCTGGCACGCCATCTTCAGTTTCCTACATTTATAAACTTCAACTTACAACAATTATGTGTGAGTAGAAGAAGTATACAAACTTAGAAAAAAAAGATGTAAATTGATAAAATAAAATAGGATGTCTAGGGAGATGATAAATATAGTTAAAAGTTACCCATAATTTTCTGGCTGAGTATTGTATACTATTTTTCTTTATACCCGGTCGAAAGTACGTAGGTGCTTTCGTATTAGTGTGCACGAGAAATATCGGCCCGCTATTACAGATGACGTGCGAGTAATTCCAGCAGAGCATAAAAGTTAGGCTTTTCTACTTTAAAATCGAAGCCGAAAGTACCTACTTTCGACCGGGTATAAAGAAATAGTATATTACACCACAAGAGCGGAAAGTTGAATTTCCTGCACTGCGCCACATGATGGTGTATACTATTTTTCTTCATACTATGCCAAAAGTACGCACTTTCACCAATGTATAAAAAAAAAACTACTTACTTTGAAGTGATAAATTGTTAAGGTTATATACGTAATGACACATGCATCTCATAATGTCAGTATAACATCAAATAGCTACTTACTGCAGGCGTACACATAGACATCTATGGGCCAACGTGTGACTTGACAAAGTCGCCAGTCTCAACGTCTCACGTATCAGTGCGCATGAAAATACAGACAATAATAATAATAATAATTTTTATTTTTGTTACCAAACAGGTATAAAACAAATCAACATAATATAAATATACAATTTCATTAAACATTCAAAAATTCAACTATGGTGTAGAAAGTATTGGTCACTAAATATTTTTTTAGTTTTTGTTTAAACAGTTTGTTATTTAGAGTCCTAATCTCTGGAGGAACTGCATTATAGATTTTATATATTATACGGACGATATGAATGTAATTGAAGCTTGTTATAACAACAAATCAGAAATGTCATACTTTCTGATCTAAAATCGAATCAGAAAGTACGTACTTTCGACCGGGTATAAAAAAAACGAATTTTATATTTCTCGAGATCATATTTTATAATCTAAGGGATCAGCCACCTTATAGCAATTTATGAACGCCTTTAGTACAGCATCTCTGACCTCATCTGCAGACTGTAACCGCGTCTTCTCTCACACGGTATATGAATACCACGCTGAGCCACGCTGCCGGAAAGCCGCGGGGCTTGCCTGTCTGCAATGTGCAGTCTGATATCGTGATGGAGTGCTCCACCCCGCAGATTCCTCTCGGATGTTCGTCAACCATACCGTTGTATGTATCATCTGCATACATACATCTGTCAAATGCGTTTTATAAATCGAAGTCTCTCAAGCAATTTAATTTTGCTGAATCACGCCGATCTAACGAAGGTGTCGATACTTTCGAAAAACAAATCGATACCCGGAACTTGAAGAGAAATCTCACTCAAATAACGCGTCAATCGAAAAAAAAATGTTCCCTGCATCGGAGACACAAATGGAAATTTATAATAATAATGCGTTTAACTTACGTTTGTCGATATTCTGTCATAACAGACGCCATTCGCACCATTACTATTTTTCCATCTAGATATTTATCTGGAATTAATTGAGGGAAACCTTGAAACACCTCAACAAGACGGCCGGTTCAGGAATTACCGTTTCTCGGCAAGAGGTGGTAAGGAAAAGTCTTAGCCTCATCTGCGCCCGCCGGGACTCGAACCTAGTACCTCCAAAATGCGAGTCCAGTGCTGTCACCATCACACAAATAGAAATTATTGAGTCCTCTACATCATTTTGTTGGAACCGAAATGTCCAAAATATTTCTGGAACATTCCAGTTCAAAATGACAGTTGTATTGACCCTGACAAAATTTGAAATAGCGGTCTGATATTTTTACATTTGTGGCCTTGTTAAGCTTGCAGTAAACAATACAAAATGTCTTAATAAATTCTAAGAATGGCGACATGTATTTCTGTGGTCACAAGACAACATCGCTCATTCCAAATTGTTAGTAACGTCAGTGTAATAAAAAGAACGAACTTCACTCGCAAACTTCTTTCCCACCCGCAGATATAGTTGTCACATGAACAGTACATGCTTCTAAATATGTACGTGTTTTTGAATTTCATTCTTACAACAGCGACGCAACAAAATGCTGCTTTTAAATATGTATCTGTTTTTAAATGTAGCCATTCTCACTAGAGCGACGCGATAAATTGCTGCTTTATAAATATATATGTGTTTTTAAAAAGAGCGATGTGGCAAACTGCTACTTCTAAATAAGATACGTGTTTTTAAATGCAGCCATACTCACAAGAGCATCGCGACTCAGCAGTAGTGCGAAGCGACAAAATTCAACTCTTCAAAGAACGTCAGTACCTATGTGAGAATCGATTTAAAAAAAATGTCGTATTGCGTTGCGTCGCCTGATGACATTAATACAAAATCTATTGGAAAAAAGGTTACCGAACGTTCGCCATACGCCATTTTGTGTCATGCCAATAGATTCATTGCAATATAGTGTAGCGTGTGACAGATGGCTATTTAAAATAATATGCAGTGTATGTGTGTGGGGATAAAAAAATAAAAAGCCAACTAATTTAGCGCTCTGTAGTAACACAACAGCATACCACTATGTGTAGACGTTTCATACCTATATGAGAATTCCTAACGTTCCTGCAATGCCGAATGTTCATTTTATTATTATACGATTCGTTTCTATGTAAAGCTTATTTAGTTTTTTTTATACAAGCTGTTCTACAAAAAAAAACATTTTTTTAAATTTTATTTATTAAATCCTATATATTGCACATCATACCATATAAAAAAATGGTGCGTTTACTTATGTGCGCGCGGCAGAAGTTATACTTCTTTTTCGTTAAAGATGTAAATTGATAAAATAAAATAGGATGTCTACGGAAATGATAAATATAGTTAAAAGTTAGCCTGTTCACTTCGAGTATATACTTAGGGTAATGTTTTGAAATTATTTCAATGTTTCAAGATATCTCAAGAAACTTTTTTTAAGTCTAAATTGATGTAATGTATTTTAATAAGAATTACATTAATCCTATCCAAACAAAATTTTACGAGAAATAAACGAGACCCTGTATAATTCAGTCATTTTACAACCGACGACAAATATAAAACAGTTATAAGTGTCACCATCTTAAAGATCTGATTCATTTTGTTTTAATTTTGTGAATCATTTTAATTAGTAAATTATCTTTCTCAAACGGTCAGTTACGAATTTTATTAATGCACCAGTAAAATCCAGAATGCTGCAATTAAAAAATATTATTTCTGTATAATAGCCTAGATGCTCAGTCATTTTTTTAACTTCATTTGAGAAAAAATCCACTTTCCATATTTCTGGATCATTAGTGCAGTGAAATTTTTTTTTATAATTAACGAACTCTTAGAACTTTTGCCTGAAATTCGATTTTCCTGTAAACTTGCAAAATTGGTCTTGGTCTTGCTGTCTGGGTCGAGTCTTGTAAAAAAGCAACACCAAGACCAAGACCGAATGAACAAGAACAAAACCAGGACCAAGAATGCAAGACCAGGACCAAATGCGCAAGGGTGAACAAAAAATTATGATTATCTCTAATGAATAAATTTCGAAAAATAATTCCCAGGGTTTAAAACAACCAGGATTAAATACGCAAGACGAAGACCAAGACCAGAATTAATACGCAAGACCAAAACCAGAATTAAATACGCAAGTCCACGACCAAGATTAAAGGAGCAAGAACTATACTTATCACTTCTTGATACCTTGGTTAGAAATCGCGTTATTAATTTGACAAAACTACCAAGGTCAAAGTTTTTGTGTTCGACTCGGATTTATATAAGCATTCTGTCCAAACATCAATAAAGTAAAAACTTTAGAGAAAACGGGACACAAAATTAAATAATAACAATATTAGTTTGTTTAAACGATTTTAAAAAAAGGTTACAAATGAAAAATTAGATATTTTCGGACCGATCAGGTTCCTACGTTCAAAACCAATGTAAGCGAATCCTCGGGGAATTATTTTCGTCTTGATCCAATAAAAAAACCACAAATAAATTCTCACGAGCAGAAAATTCTAATGGAGTACAGATTTACCGGTAAGAAGAACCAGCTGACAGTCTTAACACAGAGATTATAATACGTCAGCGCATGATAACATTAAGAACCGTAATTATTACCTACATAGCAAAGTGCAAGGAACGGTATGACGATTATGATAGTTCACGTAACATATAATTACATTTATAAGCGGTAAACGGTGTAAAGTGTAGAAAGACTGCGCACGGGGCAACCTGACATGGATCATTATATCATTGTTATGATTTGCATACCCGCCTATCGTATAATTTGGATATACAATAAAACCCCGCTTAACGCGGGAGATACGTTCCAATAAGTTCCTGCGCTAAACGAGGTTATCTTCATACATAGATAATAGACATAAGTGAAACAGAACCGAGAATAAGAAAATTTGTTAGTATTTTTTTTTGTTTAATTTTGTAACATTTATTATCACATTAGTTACATCAAATTAGTTATAGTGGAGTGCCGTTAGGTTTATACCTCGGAATCCAGGGCCAGTCAATGAATCTTCATAAAAATTTTGGACTGCATTGTTAAAAGCTCAAATAAAAAAGTTAAAAAAAAAATTTTTGCGATCTCGATTGCGGGGTGGATGCCACCCCTTCTCGGGGGTGAAAAATGTTTTGTTGAAAATAAGCACGGAAATGGATAGGTTGACTAATTATAAGCAATTTTTGTTCTATAAAGTTTTTTCTGATAGTCCATACTTTTCGACTTATTCGCGAGTGTAAGTGTCAATTTTTCAACCAATAAACCTACGTTTTCAGGTGGTTTTTCCCGAATAACTGAAAAAGTAAGTATTTTATCGAAAAAATCATTCTAAGTAAAAATGTAGCTTATAAAAAAACAAAAATAATGGTGAGTTTACAGTGGCTGTAGACCCAATACAAACGGAGAACTACCTTGCTGAAGGTTGGTTCTTATTCGTCAAAAGCCAAAATTGAAAGTTTCAGCGTGAAGTTACCAAAATACAATGCATTTTTCGGGGGAAACTCATGGAGCATTTTTTGAAGTGCTTGAAAGAACCTTTATTTATATTTTTTATAAAAGTCCCTAGCATCAAAACTAACTGAGCTCTGACGAAAATAATGTTGGTCCTTATTTTTTTCGATGTCAAAAAATGTGAAAGTCACCCCCTTATTACCACACAAATTAAAAATAATCGTTACCACTTCACAATTCACTTTATTTATGTACTTGTAACATGCTCTAAAAGTTTGACCGGTTTAAAGTGCTTAGTTTTGAAAGGGCTAGAGCTGAAAGAACTCGAAAAGTTATTATTTACGAATATATGCAAACTTTAAACGGCCATATCCTATTCAAGTTTCATCCTACAGAAAAAAAAACGAAATTTTCCAGAAAAGCAAAACAAACAATTTGGCACACTACAAAATTTTGCGTATCATTAATAGTTTTTGAGTTATTTTGAAGAAAAGGCAATTTTTTGCAAAAATACAAAAATGCTCTTTTCATTTCAAACTCAATTTTTTTCAAAACTAAGCACTTTAAACCTGTCAAACTTCTAGAGCATGTTACAAGTACAGAAATAAAGTGAATTGTGAAGTGGTAACGATTATTTTTAATTTGTGTGGTAATAAGGGGGTGACTTTCACATTTTTTGACGCCGAAAAAATAGAAACCAACATTATTTTCGTCAGAGCTCCGTTAGTATTGATACTAGGGACTTTTATAAAAAATATAAATAAAGGTTCTTTCAAGCACTTCAAAAAATGTTCCATGAGTTTCCCCTGAAAAATGCATTGTATTTTGGTAACTTCACGCTGAAACTTTCAATTTTGGCTTTTGACGAATAAGAACCAACTTTCAACAAGGTAGTTCTCCGTTTGTATTGGGTCTACAGCCACTGTAAACTCACCATTATTTTTGTTTTTTTATAAGATACATTTTTACTAAGAATGATTTTTTCGATAAAATTCGGGAAAAACCACCTGAAAACGTAGGTTTATTGGTTGAAAAATTGACACTTACACTCGCGAATAAGTCGAAAAGTATGGACTTTCAGAAAAAACTTTATAGAACAAAAATTGCTTATAATTAGTCAACCTATCCATTTCCGTGCTTATTTTCAACGAAACATTTTTCACCCCCTAGAAAGGGTGGCATCCACCCCGCAATCGAGATCGCAAAAATTTTTTTTTTTAACTTTTTTATTTGAGCTTTTAACAATACAGTCCAAAAGTTTTTATGAAGATTCATTGACCGGCTCTGGATTCCGAGGTTTTACAATTTTTACGTCTAACGGCACTCCACTATTATATTTTTATTAATTGCTAATATCGATTTTTGTTCATAAAAAAATATGAAAATCAAATTAAAGTTCGAGTAAGAAGTGATGTTTGTGATGAGGAAGATTCCTCATTTGACATATTTTGTTTTTTGTGACGAAGTCATCGAATGTCGTTTGCCTTTTTCTGTTTCGTTTGGCAAGATATTGCATCAATGACATTTTATCTTGCCTTTGAACTTCTATCAGCATTTGAATAATTTTATATAAATTGATCCATAATTTACGTTATAGTGACTTAACTTTTTTTTTAGAAACAGCGCAATACTGAAACAGCGTTAAGCGGAGCAGCGTTAAGCCAGGTCTTACTGTATTTTTTTAAGTCCATTATTAGCACAAATAAAACATATTTATTGAAGTCATATTACTGTAGAACTAACGCATTTTCAATCTGTTGGGACAACAAATTGATAAAAATCAAAAGCTCTAACTCTATAGGACTAGTAACTACATCAAAATGAATACCGAAAGTGACGTTTGCTCTATTGTCGGAGCATAATCTTGCAGAATTGCCTAGACATATGATTGAAGTCACTATTGTAGGAAATAAACTGATGAGACACACACGTATTCAATTATTAAATGCAGTATGTCCTATTCAGCAATATAATCAATGTGAACTTCCTCCTGTCTTCAACATAGAATGCTACTGCATCCGCTTACAATCTTTACAGTATAAATGTACGCAGCTTACATAACATAAACCATTACACAATTCACCGAACAATACTGAATAACATTCGTATGGGTCAAACATTCGTTTACACTATATGTACTATCTTTTCTGAAAGTTTCATCCAACGGAACCGTTTTTTGCGGCCGGCGCTTGGACTATAAGGCAGACGTTCGACTATATATATATTTTCCAATTTTCTGTTCGAATCTATGCACATGTGCAGGACGTGAAAACACATAACAATGACCTGTCTCAAGTGTCATCGTAGTAGGCTGCATTACAACGACGACCGGTTGTTATTTGGGGTTTGCAAATACAGCGCGCACCGTTCAACAAAAGTTTAATCACAAAGGCACTATCAAACATTAATTGAAAACTAATAAAGCGATGTTTGTTTTAAAATAAAATCGCGCCACACAAACTGACGCTGTGTTTTTGTAATTATAATTTTGAAGCGAGACTATTTTTGATTGAAAAACATCGAAACAGGATTAAAAAATGTCGATGGCACAAGCGCCTATCGATACCGAACGTCTAATGAATAGGATGCGTTTGTACAGACACTGATTGTGCGGGAGTCAAAGGATGGGGAGGAGGGAGGGAGCGAGGTTGCATCACATATTCAACGGTTACAGATTAAGCCACCCTCGCTTGTAATACAGACCAACCCTCCGGCCACAAAACAAACCCTTTCTCTAAACGAAAGCGTCGTTTGTCGCTTTCTCATATTGTTCTTCATCCAATTGATGCTGGTTTTTTTACCATTACAACTCCACTAGTGGGGATTGGTACTAATTTATAATTTATTTCATAGTTGTAGAAGTAATCACCAATTTTAAATTGTAACCAGGCTGAAAGGCAAACGAATACATTCATTTGTTAAATTCTTTACTTGCTAACGTTTCAGTACTATTTTCTCAGGACCTTAAAATTCAGCAAATACTTCTTTTTAAATTCATTGTCTTCTGAAGAAGACACAATACCGCTGAAACGTTGACTAATTAATTTAGCAAATGAAATAATTTTCAAACGCGGTGGTATAATAATCAATTGAAAATGTGAGTTGGTACTAGGCCCAGGCAGCCCCGGATCTAGGGGTGGCAAACCGGGCCACTTGCCCCGGACGGCAGTTTCAGGGGGCGCCAAAATCATAAATATAGTACTATGTTTGAAAATGGATAACAAATTATTATTAAAAAAAAATTATTAAAGGGTTTTGATTCTCCCCTCCCGGTCACAAAAAATACCACCCATTATATATTTGAGAGTTTTTTTTAAACAATTTATCTCAAACGCTATCAAGTTGCTGCCCCGGTTCGAAAAAATCGTAGATCGGGGCTGGGCCCAGGTAGCCCCTAGCAGTTAGTGAAACTGCTGTATCATTGTCCTTGGCATAAAACAAATGTATGTCAATATAACAAAAGAAGAACGGCGTGTTTTCTTGTTTTCATTAATTTAATATTCATACTTTCTGTGAACAAAAATAAAGGCTTGGAAATGGCCGTTACAATGAAGTTAGCAGCAAAGCAAAGTACGGAAGCTTATACTATGAGAGACAATCACGGGCGTTCAATCAGGTTAATCTCTTAAGCTAAAACAAGCAGCTTTGTGAAACAGAAAATAATCAAGAAAACCTACAGTCGGCCAATCTAAATAAAACACGCTTTCGGTTTGACGTAATAACCAACAAGTGTGTCGGTCGTTTGGATTTTTCAACATAACGTACGCAACGAGATTTTTTGTCGCGTGAAATTATGCGACAAGATTGTGTTTAAATTCACTTAGGTAGAGAAAATAATACAACGAGGGTCATATATTGTGTTTGTGTATACCTTTAATGTAAAACGTTGATAATATTTTCTAACTCATTTTTTTTTAAATTCATAAAACATATTTTTTTAGATGTAAACCAATTTTTTTATAAACTCAATCTAACAATAGTTATTAATAAGTGAATATTTTAATAATATTAAATAAATTTAACAAAAAGTGGCTGAACCGATTTTACTAACACAAATTTGTATCGTATTGATGTCAATATGTTTCGATTAGCACCATAACGAATTACCATAGCAACCCTAGATAAAAAAGTAAATTAAAAGTCATGACTTACTTTGATCCATTCATTTTCTCCCAAATATCTTATATGTGCACCTTACTGTAAAACATTTTCAAAAATGATGACAAATTGTTCAGGAGAGTATGAAATTATATGGTTCAATCCCTAGGTCCCTACATCCGATTGACGCGACGCCAATAGTGTATGCGCCATATGGCAAAAATAGTATAAAACAATGGAACGGTAGTTTATTTTTAAGTAAGTTTAATGAGTCAGATGGACCTCAGCAATGCAACAACAATTATACATAGTTTAGACGTCATATGCATATAAATTATGGTGGCATTTTTCAATTAATTAAGATTTATGTAAATGCAACCAGAACAAGACTCAATATGGTATACCGTCTGTATCTGTATTGATGACCTCCTCTTATGATACATATATACATTATGATTATTGTCTTGTTATACTGGGTGTCCGATAAGAACCTGGATCACAGTGTCTAAACCCTACCCATGATATAGATTCTTTGCTAAGATAGGCAGTATGGCTTTATTATGTGTTCTTTTTGAACAAAATAACAAATTCAACCCTCAATACACATCTTAAAGTTTTTTTTTTATTTTAAATATTATTATCAGTCCGACGTCTGTAAATATACCATTCCATATCCGAAAATCAGGGTTTCATAAAATTTGTAAGTCCGGTCCTGTCGGGCCGTTTCTATTAAAATTTTAACAGCACATTTTAATCGGTACTAAAGGGTCAATTTTAAATTTTGAAATGATTGTCAGAATTTTTTCGGTATTTTTGGGAACAAAAATATTTTTCAACTTCTATATAAAAACCATTCTTAAAATATCCCTGAAGACACCCCTTAAAATGGTTCGATTAGGCCCATTTTAAATAGGCTTCGTGCGATAATGTCCTCCAACGTGTGGACCAAATTTCGTTAAAATCAATTAACTCCTTCGAAAGTTATTACCTGTTCATTTATTAGCTGATTTTCACCTAATTTAAAACAGTAGAAAGCTTTTTAATAGTTAAAAAGAACTTTATGCAGGCACTAAAAATGTTACCTTTGAAAATGAGACAAAGGGAAAATGTATATGTCGTAGGATAATTGAAAAAATCAGATTTTCGCGAAAATCCCAGAACGATTGCAGAAAAAATGCACATCTTTATCAATTATCGCGATCACGCCAAGGAAATACACCTTCTGCCGCGCGTAGTACACGCACCACTTTTTTTTGTTAATAAAAGGTGACAATTCATATAAATATTTGTTTTTAAAAGAATTATTTTGATCAACGTGCAGGGTGTTGACAAACAAGAACCTCTATATAATTTCGTTTTAGTTATATAGCTACACACAAACACCAAATAGAATATGAAAACAATAATTTCAATTATAAAACACAGCCTTCTTAATTGACCCATGAGACAATCTGACCGTTCGATTTGATCGCCGCCGCCGTATTTGTATATTGAAATGACAGTCGATCAACTCGAATACTCAACCGTGTCGTCTTCTATAAACTTACTGACAAACGGTCTGGTCCGATCGAATTATATGTGTCCACAGAAATTAAACGTCTCGTATTGTTATTAAAGACAATTCTGTTGAGACGGAATATTATACGGATTGATTCTAAAATGAAATATCTTATTTGATAATAATAATAGTGGTTTTTATTATAGAATACTAGCGGACCCGTGCAATGCTTCGCACTGTTAGTGGTCAGTTACGTAATATAATAGGGTGGAAATAAATTGTGTTCTAAACAGAGACTTCAGCACCACTATGTTACTTAATATTACCGACAGCTGTTAAAATAGACAGTGAGTCACCAGATGGTGGCATTTCTTTTTTTAAATGTTATTTTCTGTAATGAAATTGTTAACATTTTTAAACTGCCTTTTTTTATTGAAAACATTAATTTTAAGATATTAACTTATTTTTCGTCATTAGAGAGAAAAATAATCCCCAAAATGGCGTATCAAACTTTAATTTTGATAGTGTATGAAGGAAGATATTTCATATCGACAAAAAACACCTTTGAGAAATAATATATACCGATAAGAGTTTCAGCAGAGTGGTTAATCTATCAAAACCACACGATTTTACTCTTTGCAGGCACAGGCCACTTTTATGACTAATTGGTTCGAAACAATTTGGACTGTTTAAAAACATAGAAACTTGAAAGGAAACTGAAAAACTTCAAAGATAAACGATAAAAATCATATAAAATATGACTTCCTAGCTTCGTATTATAGTGACATTAGAGAGAGAGAAAATATAAAAAATGGTAGTCTAAAAAATTATTAGCACTGTTGGTAAGAGCAGAAGTCAAAAACGTTGGTTAAAAACAAAAACAATGCGTTGCAGATACTAAATAATTAAGTCGCGCGTTTCAGAAACACCTTGTAGACACTGCATATATTTTCCATGGCATAATGTAAATTAATAATAAACATATTTCAACCCCTATATATGTAAATAAATAAATATCTAAAATTGATAAATAACACGGTCCCTTCAATTTTTTTTTTTGTGCATTCATTTAATTTTAACACATGTAGAAAGTAATTATTAATACATATATCAGTACTCACAAATTGTACGAAGATTCTGGGCTACTGTTCTCTGCTAGCTGCAGCCGGTCTCCACAGGTACATTAATTAAGTGTCCATTGCAGGTTGTTTCAGCGACCAAATTTTTCGCAAATTCCAATTTTTACAAACGTCACAACCGAATTAATGTCATTAGAGTTAAGAAAAGTTCTTTAAAACATGATTTAATGTTCAAATTGTTTATATTAACGCAAATTATACCATTAAAACAAAACAAATCACACACTAACAAGTTCCGGTGACAGATGAACCCAACTGTTTGCAATGTGGCCAACTTAAAAAAGACGCTATATTGCAGTGATATTAACCTGCAGGCATAGCCCACAGGTGACTCTGATCATAAGAACATTATTAACAAAAAAGCTAACCAATTTCGGCGATTTACATTTTCAGTCAAAATAGCGATTTTTACAAAACCTGCAAGCTGAAGTAATATCACAAATGTCACAAAGAGATGTTTGAGAACGTTATTCAATATTTTATTTTGTTTATATACCACAATTTTACCAAATTATTCATGCACTGATAAAAGCTATACTTATAGATGACAGCCGCTGCTGTTTTTTTTCACTAACTTTCAGCAGGGTGGCCAATCTATCAAAACCACACAATTTTACTCTTTGCGGCTGTGGCTATCGGTATAAAAGTATTATTGGCTACCTGTAACTATTTGGTTCGAAATTAATTGAACTATTTAAATAGAAAATTGGAAGGAAACTGAAAATCTTCAAAAATAAAGTAATTGTAAAAATAATCAAAAAAGTCCATTTAAGTCATATTTATAAAAAAATTAAGGATAACACCACAGTGTTTAAATGAACTTTGCCAATCTGTCATCTGTAACACTAAAGTTATTTTTTACCGCAGAAAACAGCTGCATATGGGGCTTTGTGTCACGGAAGTGACACTTTGTTTCTGTAACATCTTACCAAGTCACTGTAGCAATAAAGTTTACACATCAAAAATAAAATAGCATAAAATATAAATTATAGTTATATGAGCGACTAATTAAAAAATCAAAGTCTTAATATACAGGCAATTAAGGGTCTAAATTAGAATATTAAAAAAAAAACTTTTTTCAAGTGACATCAAATAAAAGGACTCGTTATAAAAAATACAAATATACATTTTTTATAATTTTTCATAATTCCGCGTAACAAGCACTATCTATAACGTAAGAATTTACCCAACCTTGAGCTGCGTTAAAGACAAGTTTGGCTGTATTTTGTGTAAAAAACTGTCAGATATCTCTTTGCGCCCCCTATGTTGTTAATTTAATATATATTTTTGTTTATGTAGTAGTTGTTTAATAGTAAAGTTTAAACATAAAAAGAATAAATATGAAGACAAAAATTGAATTATAAAACAATTTTAAATAGCGGCGAAGGTATAATTTGCTATTGCATAAATGTACACAGAAACGAGAGAACGTTGCAAACACAATATTATGTATGTACAGTAAGACCTCACTTAACACGGACGATACGTTCCAGCGCTAAACGAGAGGTCATCTTAATACGTAGATGTTAGGCATAAGTGAAACAGAACCGAGAATAAGAAAATTTGTTAGTTTTTTTTTGTTTTGTTTAATTTTGTAGCATTTTTTGTTAAATACTTTTCTATCACATTAATTATAGATTTATTTATTGCTAATATCGGTTTTTGTTCATAAAACATTTATGAAAATTAAATAAAAGTTCGAGTAAGAAGTTATATTTGTAATGAGGAAGGTTCCACATTTGACATATTTTCTTTTTTTGTGAAGAAGTTATTTAATGTCGTTTACCTCTTTCTGTTTCGTTCAGCAAGCTGTTGCATTAACGACACTTCGTCATGCCTTTGAACTTAACTATTAAGATTTGAATCATTTTATATAAACTAATCCATAAGTTACGTTATAGTGGCTGAACTTTTTTTTTAGAATTCGTGAAATACTGAAACCGCGTTAAGCAGAACAGCGTTAAGCGAGGTCTTACTGTATTTTATTAACTATGGCTGTCTCTACACAGAAAGACATTCATAAATATATAACGGAAAGAGTTAATTGTAGCCAGGGGACAAAATGTACCACTGTCATAAAGTTTAAAATAATGAAAATATAATAATTATGAACGGGCGAACATTTCGCTGCGGAAAGTTTTATTATGTCTTTCATAATTCAAAAACACTCTGTTTTCTTCGGTAAACATTAATGGATGCAATTAAAAGTATATTTCGTGTTACAAAAGACCACGCAGCGTCACCAATTTAAATCAATGTTCGTTTGTTTCATCCAGAGAATCTCAAACTATTAAAAACGGTACTAATTACGATTTTCCATTTTATTTAACTTTAGGTAACAAAGTAATGAGAATCAGGCCGAATCTTTTTTTCCGTATATAAAAAAAACGAAACCCTTGTAGAATCACTCTGGCGTTCGTCTGTCACAGCTTATTTTCTCAGAAGGTACTGGACGAAAAAAATACTTTATCAGGCACTAAAAATGTTTCTTTTGAAAATGGAACAAAGGTAAAATGTATATAAATTAAAAGACCACAAACATAACCCAACCCGTGTTTAAAAATGTTTTTTCCAACTATATTTATCATCTTCCTAGACATCCTATTTTATTTTAGCAATCTACATCTTTAACGAAAATGTCAATATCAATTATCGCGATACCGCGCGAACATAAGTAGACGCACCACTTTTTTTTAAAAGACTTCCTACAAAACATACAAAAAAACAGCTAGGGGTGAGAATGTATGTTATCATTCAGGAAAAGCAGACTGATAGTTACAGCCCTGACTGTATAATATTTACTGCGCACAAGCAAAATGATATTGGAGCGGCTGCAACTGATAAGAACTGGGATGTTTTGAAAACACGTCAAGAATATATTTCTACAAGGTTGCTTAATCTTTCCAAACCCACATACTTCAGATGAAAATTTCCAGTGTTTTGATTAATAAATACATTTCGGGGAAGCTATTAATAAATTATTCATCATTACATAAAAATAATGTGCATTTGTTTTCGTCGTAATAAAATATTGCTTACATGGCATGTTAAAGCCGGCGTCACACTATGTTTCCAATATTAGATTCCAAATGGTTTAGTATTTGTCCCAATTCATTAGTTGTGTTTGATTCCAATTATTGAACACACTGTTCCAAGGTTCGAAGACCTTTTTTATTGTCACTGCTTAAGATTAATTATTGAAGTTATAATTGTTTTGGCGCATTATGAAAAAAATATTTTGGGTACTTAGATGGATAGTTAATTCTTATAAGCAGATAAATCTTTTGGGTAGTTGGGTTTTTGGATAGATGGATCTTTTGGGTAGATTGGTCTTTTGGATAGATGGATCTTTTGGGTAGATGTATCTGTTGGGTAGATGGATCTTTTAATTATTGAAGCTCTACTTATTTTGACGCTTTATGAAAAAAATGGTGGGAGTGAATTTTTACGATGTAAGATGAAAATGCACAGGATGAAGTTATCGACAGTAAAATGAAATTAACATAATGCTCGCTAAATCATACCCTTAAAATCAAAATATTTAACAAAATGTCCAAGATTTTTTGGGCTAAAATAAAAGAGATACTATTAAATCAAGGTTATTAGATACAGAGGTGACCTCACTCTGTTGGATAGTAGTGGAGGATGACCTCATCCAGTGACACTGTGTGGTTGGTAAAAATATTGAACGTTGTCCAAGCTGACGTCACTCATTAACGAGGTAACCTGTGTATCTAATATTCTTGCCGTAAAATCGACATACGAGAAATTTGTTGCTTTGATTATTTATTGGCATATCAAAATCTGCTCGAGCGAACCCAGGCCGGAAAGCTGGTACCACTTAAAATATTTTAAGTAGCCTGTAGTTTCTGACATCATTACGTCTAGACTCGGACTTAACTAGGTAATAAATTAAAACTTGTTTATGGGTCCTTAATATTATTGGTGTTCCATTTCACCCACATATAAGCTTGGTGTTGTGAAAAGTCATAAAAATTATATCAACAATAAACTTATGGCCACAGTGTCAAAATTTAATAGCTACAGTTCCAGATTAACGTGTATGATTTCTGCAGTATTTCAGTTAGGGTATTAACCCCTCAAAAGATCATCCCTCGAAGGCTCTGAAACGCAATCTGATTTGAAGGTCTTACCGAAATTTGGTTCACATGTTGAAATTCATCATCGCAAGAAGCCTATTTAAAATAGATTCATTTTTAGGGATTAAATAATATTCAAGAATTAATATAGGTACCTTTATGACTTGTCTACTACTTTCTGAAAATTCAGAACGATTTTATTTTTAAATCAATTTCAGAACGTCGATTCTTAAATGTCGGATGCGATGAAATTTCAAAATATTTTTAACAGTATACGTTATAGCCAAAATATGGCTCTTTATAATGAATACTATTTTTAGTGAAAATAACGAAACAATTTTGATTAAATTCTAGCATAATCACGCTGTTAAAAGTTTAAAAAATAGGTTTTATTTTTAGTACATGCGTCATCGTTTTATTACAGTAACTGCAGAAAAGAATAATAATAATGATATATTAATATCTACACAACAATGAGTGGATGTGACAAACTTATAATTTAGTTCAGCATCTACTAACATAAGAACTAATGTACGTCTTTTAAATGTTGGCACCAATTAAAAGCATTTACGTAATCTATTGGGTGCACCAAACAAGAATTTTCTTTATACCCGGTCGAAAGTACGGACTTTCGGCTTCGATTTTAAGGCAGAAAGTCTGACATTAATCGCACGCCATCTATGACAGAGGGACGAAAGAGTTTTCTCGTGCACACTGATAAGTGAGACTGCCTCCAGCCAGTAGTAGCTAACAACTGTTATTGCGTATAACCTCAAAATTGCTCACCTGAAAGTTATCAGTCTTTTTATATAATGATGAAAGTACGTATTTTCGGCTTCGTTTTTAAGGCAGAAAGCCTAACATTTATGCTCTGCTGGAATTACTCGCAATCCATCTATAACAACGAACCGAAAGAGGAACTGCGGGACGAAAGAGCTTTCTCGGGGACACTGATGCGTGAGACTGCCGCCAACCAGTAGTAGCTAACAGCTATTATTGCGTATAACCTCAAAATTGCTCACTTGAAAGTTATTAGTCTTTTTATATTATAATGGTGAAAGTATATACTACTTTCGACAGGGTATAAAAAAAACTTACTTAAATCGGTTCAGCAGTTTTTTTTTAAGTTTAGTATTAAGAAATTAAGAACAAACAACATATTGAAAAGATATACATATAAAAGTAAAAAATAATGAAATTTAAGCACCTTTCAAAAAAGTTTACAAAAAACCGTAAAATAAAGTTTTAAGGTCAGCACCAATTTGATAGAAGTACATAAAACGTTCTGGTAATTAAATTGGTGCCAACCTGAAAAGTTTGTTATTTTACCCTTTTTAGTGATCGTTTTTGAAGGTGGTTTAATTTTTTTTTAAGTTTCTGTGAGCTTTTAAGTTTTACAAATTCTAGGTATGATGCTATGAAAAAATGCGGATAGTTTCATTCTTAAAACACGTTTCCCGATCTAGGCGTTTTACAAAATAACCGACAGGAAAACGACACTATATAGATAGAGATGCCACAACATTTTTTATATATTTATTGATTGTTTCCGGGCAACCAGGGTTTTTTTTCCGATATACATATAGGTACATGCTTTTATACACAGTGTATAATATGTACACTAAAGTGCAATTAGTGTTATTGCCAACTTTAATTGTGAACACGACAAAAAACACTAAACACCAGATGTGTATGTGTATAGTATGACAATAACAATTTATAAATACAAAACCTCTTTCTTTTTCGTCTCTTTCTATTTCCACCGAAGTTCTATTATGTGATTACATCATGCTTAATTAGACGCCTTGGCTTTAAGGCATGCTGAAAAAAAAACATAGAAGGCGAACGCAGAGACTAGGGCGATGGTTTGAATATATACAAACCAAACATTACAATGTTGAGCAATACCGTTACTTTTTTAGGACTCCGTATATCTAATGAAAAAACGGACCCTTATACTTTATAGGATCACTCACGTGCCTGGTGTCAGTTCGTCAAAGCTTATTTTCTCCGAATCTACAAGATGAAAAAAGTTGAAAGTTGGTACATACATACGGTGTGTGAAGTTATCCCCCCAAGAATTTTTTTTTCAAACTACCAATCACAAATGGGGCTTGAAGAAATTACCTCTTGAAAATTTTGAATGGAAACACCCGTTCATTTATTCAGCAGGAGGTTGGAGGTATTACATGGAAATTTTTTCGTGATTGATAGCTTGAAAAAAAAATTTCTCGAACAAAATGTGTTTATTTTTGTCTGGAAAATACGATATAATAGAGAAAAATAGGATTTGCCATTTGAAATTTTAGAGTTGACCCCAGTCCCCGCGGGGTTACCCTCGTGGGGTGAAATTTTTGTCACCAAAATAAGCGTTTCTTGGAATTGAGAAACTTTTATTCGGAACATTTTTCATGAAAACACCATATTTCAGCGTTTCCGGACTTTTTGAACTGATATAAATGCTAATGAAGTAAGGTTCATTTTGATATCACGTCTGGTGACCACCAATCTTAGATCTTTCTGATTTATGCTAGAGTATGTTGTACCCGGACGGATCCAGGCCTGGCAGCGAGTACAATATGTTCCTTCAATCATTCGTATATATATATAAATGCTAATGAAGTAAGGTCCATCATTTTAATATCACATCTGATGACCACCACTCTTTGGGTAGATGCTGAGGATGATGAGGAACGCTTCTTTGTTGTCGGTGATATATTATTGTGTACAAGCATTTTTATTCTTATTTTTTCATTTTTTAATTTAAATATAATGTTAGCTCATTTTTAGAATGCCACAACAATCCATTCTATACGTCAGATTTTACGTACAGTACAACTTATCTGCATCCTTGTCACACACTCGACAAATACCATGTTGACATCTCAGTCTTATGCGTATATTTCATTATACGCGACCCCCATAGTGTTGGGTAAATTAACTCATTTACAATGTGCTTGTCGTTCAAGAATAAAATAACATTTTTTTTTCTTTCTATAATCGCGTTTTATAATGGAAGTGGGTTGACTATTATAAATGTTTTCAAACAAATTTTTAAGCAGTGTAAAATTTGATTAATGATTATAGTAAAGTCGTTAGTACAACCAGTTTTTTTTTTTTTTGTTAATTAGACCAGAATCTTTGAAGCATCACACTTGCTAAAATTAGTAGATACGTTAAATTACAATTAATATTTGACATAAAAAATAAATAAACAATTAATTTAAAAGTTCTTTTTTTTTTGTTCATATAGATACACAAATCTTTGAACTATCGGAACGTAATTTTATAACTTTAATGGAATACAGTCGGCTCTTAATAAAAAATCGCTCTTTGAGCGTCTCGCTTTATTGTGCATTAAACTTTCTTTCACTAATTTTCTCGTTTGTAAGCATTACTATCATAGATTGAATAAGATTTTTCATAGAAGTTAAAGATTTCCGAAACGTGAGTGCATTTTACAAATACACATTGAGATAGAGCTATATGCGGGTGAAAAAGGAGGCATATCGAATAGCTCAGTAACCGTAAAGAAAAAGAGTTTATATCACAGTAGAAAAAGTAGTGGAATGAGTATAGAAATTATGAAACTTTTAAATGAATCGATATTATGTGATAATTACAGAGGTCTGCTTTATCCTCGGACACTATATTATAATTATGGAATTCAGTTAATGCAAATGAATCAATCATTTTAATGTTTTTAGAGTCATTAGCGGAGCGGAATAAGGTGATGAGCAAGCCTTAATGTTTTGTCTCTCTCGTATTTCATGTCAGTTTATTACATTAATGCTTTCTTTATTATTTAACATTTTTTTGGAGTTAATTTAGCCTATTGATACCCGATTCAAAAGTGAACTATATCATTGTAGGACAATTTCCGTAGCGTAACTGCATTGTGGGGACCAAAGATTTTATACCTGGGGACCATCAAAATAAACAAATAAAAATAAATAGTTAGTTGAATCGACGCACATCACTGGCGAGTAGTGGTGTGCGTTGATTCAACAAACTCTTTTAAATAAACTATTAATTTTTCTTCAACGAAACAATTAACAAGTTGGCAATTCAACTACTTCAATTATCGGCAACGCAAAACGATTGAAACGAAACCGAAGAACAGTGTGGGTTCGAGTCTTGTCTCTGCTCATGCATCTTTTGTGATATCGTTACGTTTTAAGTGATTATGTTATTTGATGTTATTAAGACGCTAATGACCTAAGTTGCCGAGCGTCTACATTCTTCAAAAAATACATAAATAAAAAAGAAACGAAATCGACACATTTTTTACTTGACTGGTCCGTCGGGACAATCGAACAATTGTAGCTAGAATGTTGGTTATACCCATTGATAAACGAAATTTCTTTGGGCACGACATATCCTTAAATGCCATGAGCCATCACTTGGCTTAAGGCGGCTCAGATCGTTCCCTATAAAAACCTAGTTACGGATAGTTACGGATTGGTACTATGTACAGATCACTCTGGCGGTTGGTGGTATAACTGAACCTTAACAAACGAAACGCACTCAAGTACGAGTATATATAAAAGTAGTTTTAATTAAATGAACAATGTAATGATAAAAATGATGAGATCCATTAATTATCAAGATGATACCTATTATATATATATGTATATAAATAATATACTCTCTCGCTGGACATTTCCTTTATATACCAACTATATATAGCAACTATTAAATCTTTGTTGTAGCCACATACAATAAGGTTATAGGCTTCCATAGGGTTAAATATATTTGTAATGTTTTTAATTTATTTAATCGTCGTATAGTTAACTTGTTAATGAATACAACGCCGAGTGCATCGCTTGAATATGTAGTCATTAATTAATAAAAACTGATTCACTTCGGTGCCGGCTTTTATCTAATGAATACTTTTGATTATTAATCACAGAATGTTAAAAATAACCAGTAAATACCAAATTAGCATCGTCAGGAGATGATTCCATTTCCTGATGATTAACTATTAATACTTGAAACATGAGTTTTATAAGAAAGAAAGTTTATGAAACATTATAGAAAATCGTATTTCATATAGCGCCATACCAAAAAATTTTGAGGTAACAGTTGATTATCATCCGTCGGTAATAATACAACTATCACAAAAATTTACGAGATGGCGCTATATGAAATAGTTACAAAAAAACGTTTTTTTTTTTGTGTAAAATTGCGTTTTTACAAGAAATACAACTATATAAGTAAACTTAAAAAGCAAAACCTTATTTAAATACAAAATTTCATCCAAATCGTTACAGCCGATATGCAAGAATCGCTCGTTAAATATATAAGATTACAAGCACTAAGTTCTCAGCATTGAGCTTTGGTTCAAATCTATTTTTTTCTCGTAACTTGTCCGTTTATTAATAGGCAATAACCGCGGTAATCTAATAAATTAGTTTTGTTATAAATTTGCACACAGGCCGCTCGATTCCCACGCGTCCATTTCACAGCGTGGGGTCCTCACCATTCACTACGGAAGATGCAGGGCTAGAGTGAGATGCAGCGAGGTAACAAATGCATGCGCTTGACGCGTTGTAACAAGACGCAACTATCGATAATACAAATTACCTGTAGTTGTGCTTGTTGCACACTTGTCTCTGTCATTATCTCGTTGGTTATTGATACACATTTTGTACGTAACTATAACGCAACTTAACATACACAACGTATGTAAATGCCCACGGATTTACCGGCTTGGCAAGTTAATTTGCTCAAAGGTGCGCTAGTAAAACGATTTTGTAGGTAATGTGTGTCAGTTAGATCAGGGGTGGACTAATAGGGATTAAACCTTGAGTCTCCAAGTATCAGAGGTCCATAAAATAGAATTACCATCATTTAATATACTTTTTTATTAACAATGAGGAATGATTATCTTTATCGTGGGTGAATTTTGACAATTTTTAGGGTGAACTTTGACAATTTTTAGGATGCTTTTTGACAATTTTTAGGGTGCTTTTTGACAATTTTTTTGGATGAATTTTGACAAATTTTTGGGGAAATTTATATTATCATTTGTTTGGTCAGGTCACCAAGTTTTAACTCTGATTTTAATGTTATTAAAATGAATTTTAAACCTCAATTTAAAGATTCTTAATCTAACCAAAAATGAAGCCTCATTGGACTTCAGTAAATCCTAATCCTAAATTCACTCTTGAGTGAAACACTCTCGTCATATAAACGCAAACATAACTGCAAAGTTAGTATTTTAAGAGGACTGAGGATCAGGCTTATAAGAGTCAAAGCAATTTTTTTCTAATTTACGCAAGCAGGATCTTAACCAATAAAATATAACTGCAAAGCTACTGTAATGTTTTAAAATGTATTTAATAATGTTTAGCATTTATTGATTTCAATTAGTAACTATATACTTTGTACGGAGTAATTCGACAGGAATCTCTACTCGTCAATCTTCTGGAACTTATAGAAAGATCTAGATTCGGCAAAAAGGAAATACCAAAATCCTCGCAGAATGACTTGAACTCTTGTGTTATTGGGTTGATTGATAATATCGATTTTTGTTCATAAAACATTTATGAAAATCAAATAAAAGTTCGAGCAAGAAGTTAAGATGAGAAGATGAGAAAGGTTCCTCATTTGACATATTTTTTTTGTGAAGAAATCAACTAATGTTGTTTGCCTTTTTCTGTTTCGTTCCGCAAGCTGTTGTTGATAGCAAGATATAGCATCAATAACACTTCGTCTTGTCTTTGAACTTCTATTAACATTTGAATTATTTTGTATAAACTGATCCATAATTTACGTTATAGTGGCTAAACTTTTTTTTTAGAAACCACGTAATCCTGAAACAGCGTTAAGCGAAGTCTTACTGTACTTTTCATTCATAAATAGATTTCTGTACAGTGATAATAATTGAACGTTTCTTTTTATTTTCAGATGCTTGCGGACTTTCAGACGTAGCCCACATAGAATCTCTCCAGGAAAAATCACAGTGCGCTTTGGAAGACTACTGCAAAACCCAGTATCCAAACCAACCAGCCCGATTCGGTAAACTTTTATTAAGATTACCGTCGTTAAGAACTGTGTCATCGCAAGTGATTGAACAACTGTTCTTCGTTAGATTAGTCGGTAAAACGCCTATCGAAACGTTAATTAGAGACATGTTATTATCGGGAAGTTCCTTCAACTGGCCGTACATGAGTTCCATGTGACACAGCGTTTGGAGGCAACTTGCTTCCACGTGAAGAAGGATCGCCGATCTGACGGCAATTCGGGTCGCTGCAGCGAATACAGCAGCGGCAGAAAATGACGTCAGCATGCACCAATATTATAGTGCTAATAGTGCTTACGATTATTATTATAGCAAGTACGATTGCTATAATCAGCTGATGCAATATCGTAACGATGCGGCGACCCCAACAGCTGCAGCTGCTTCATCGACTGGTATCATGGTATTGTAAATTAAAAAAGACTCAATAATTATGTAGATAATGTACAGATCATTAGCTAGCGTAATAAATAAATATGGTATAAATCGTAGATTGATTCGTTTCGTATTGTTGTTGTGAGGTAAAAAAACAACGAGTTTTAGCCGTATTTTTTTCAATTAATATTTTCAATTTTTGACCAACCTATTCGCGTCAAACATATTTTAGAAACATGTATATTTGTGGCCACAATACAGTAGAAACTCTATAACTCGAACCTGGTTGAATCAAAATCCTCTTTAAGTCGAAGAAAAAAAAATGAATTAATTAATGTCAATATCCACGTGTCCACTGAAAAATTCGTGATGTCGTATTTTAATAAAAATCTGAAAAATTTTTCCATATGATTGCAAAAATCTCTGTGGGTGTCTACTTAAAAGAAAAAAACCCTTAAGTGGGCTATTTTTAACTCCAATGGAAAGATATGGCTGGGTGATCTAAAACGTCCATTGAAAAATGAACAGAAAATAGGCTAAAATTCGTCTTTTAATATGTTTTAAAAAAGGTCGATGAGTTTGGCAATAGTAAATGACGCGATAATTGTAATTACTTCTTCATTCTCTTAAATTTTTAAATTACAAAACAGGGATGTACAATAAATTAATGACATTTGCCATATTAGAACATGTTTGATACGTTTAACTCGAAAAATAGGAACCGTAAAACAAAAAAAAAAAAAGTAAAGAAAAAATTGTTAACTGTGTAAAATTGAGTCACAAATTTGCATGCTGCTACAAATAATAAAAATTAACTTATTTTGTCGTTAAAAATCTCTCTCTGGAAAACTACATTTTTTTTATTGCGACTGATATTTTTTTCTTTTTTAACAAGCGCCAAATTTAATAGAATCTCATAATAATATAAACATATACTAATTAAAAACTCTTATAACTCATTGGATCCTTAACCTATCCTAGCACTGACCTTGCCAAGTTGGGTAGGTTAAATTATTCGAAAATGTATTACAACGTAATTTATGCATTGCATTATTAATATTTTGGTGGAATATATGATCAATTTTAGAGACAGAGAGAGATTGTAGATTATATAGACTCCCGACAACTGAAATCATTAAAATGATTGTAGCATCATTGAAAACTCTAAATCATCCAATTAGATGACAATACATGAATAAAATCAATATTATTTTTATTATTATTATTAAACGAATGACGTCACATTAGTGCCATATTATTGCAAAGTGTATTAAACGCAATACTGACTTATCAACAAATCTATTTGTTAGTAGTTAAAATCAATTAGTGACGTACGCCTCCATTGTATTATTATTTTGGACTTTTTTTTTAATTTCAAAGAAAATACGCAAATAATTTATTATCGATAAATCAAAATCTGAAATTTTAAAGAAACATGGCGGACACCAGTTGTATCGAAGATTAAATTGCCAATATTGTCTACTAGGCGTGCGTCGCTAATAAATAGATGGTGAAATAATATAAAATCATTTATTCCTTAAATTTACGCATTTTTGTCAAAATTTCGGTCGTATACCAATAATGTTTTCTAGAATGAATGATATTATAAAAGCCATCTTTTTAGTTTATTATAGTAATACAAAAATATATCCTATAATAGGATAAATGTACTAAAAAAGGCTCAAAATTGAGTCAAAATGCTCATAGCAAAAATTGATAATTCTTTATATTGTATAAAATACTATTTAATTATAGGTTCTAAACCAATATTTTATCTCAGGATACAATATTTTTGTTTTAAATTTGTTATTACTTATTACTTTTTAAATTATCAAATTAAAAAAAAATATTTCGCCAAAATAATTATTCACACGTGTTTTAAAAATGTGGACCGTTAATTAAATTTGAATATTTCAGATCGATAAATTTTTTAATAGGTACAAAAAACATATTTTAATATTGATATAATCACATATTTAATTATTAAAAATTTTTAAAAAAATCATATTTTATAGTTATTTTTGGTTCGTTGGATATCGTCTATATCCATGGTACCAAAAAATAAACAAATGAATCACTGTCGTGTTTCATTGGCCCATTTTAAGGTTAAAAAACTTTCGTAAAAACGTCAACTGTTTTTGGAAAACATCCCTCTTTGTAACAGAAGATTTGTTTATCACAAACAAAAAACTAAATCTAGGCTGTTATTTAAAAATTGACAAACTATTGATCTGAGGTATTCCAATAATTGTCCAGTTTTTTACACCATAATGAAAGAATGAAACTCCATGTAGAAATGTAAATATAAATAAAATATAAATAATAAAATTAATATAAATGTATGTTAAATGTGGACGAATGATTGATTGTTGATAGATCATTTAAGGCAACTATTGTAAAAATAAGATAAATTTTCTACTATATTACAATCTTGACTCGGAAGACCACCGACGCCATTTTTAAACGTTTTAGTTTTTCTTTTGTACTTCATGCATTAAGAAACGATACAAATGTGTATGTTATTATATATATTATAGTGATTATCATTAAAGAATTATAAATTGATAGTAAAATTCTGAAAAAAATGTAAATAAATCTATATATTCGTCTGAATCTTCTTTTGTTTTCATTTTATAACCTCAAAATAATACACCTATAATAATAACCGTTTCTTGACACAGATACTAAGTATCTTTCATTTTCCTTGACTCCCCTATTACAAGTTCCCAACTTACTAATCTCTACGTATATAAATCAAGTCAACAATTCCAAACTTTGTACAATACAGCACTCTTTACAGAAGTAATGATTGTTGCGTTTGTACATGTCGTAGGATAATTAAAATAATCGGATCTTCGCGAAAATCCGATTTTTTTAATTATCCTACGACATATACAAACGTAACAATCATATATATGTATAAGTCAATGGGTTACAAAGCTTACATACTGCGAGAGCTGCTTTAATAAATAAAATAGTAACGTATAGTCTGTAATTGTACTGCACTTTTAAAGATTCCTAGAGCGAATTTTCAGTTTTTAGTCAGTTTGTTCGGTCTGTCCCGGCTAATCTTTGGAACGGCTGAGCCGATTGTGATGGCATTTCACAGACGGGTAAAGGATTAGGCCAGGAATGATCTGGGCTTCATTTTATCGAAAAAATAACCCTTATGGGAGTGATGGAAACTTTCATAAGATACGTTGTCTCTCTGAAATTAAAAAAGAGATACATGTTCGACGGTCTTTTGAACACACTACCCGAACGGGGTGGGGGTGGATTTTATATAAAAGTATTAAACTGGGTTCAATACGAGTATATCTACTATATACCACGCGGACGAAGTCGCAGGCAAACCGCTAGTTCCTTACAGTTAAATGATTGTGTTACCAAAGCTAGCCGTGGTGACACTAAGATTGCGCGTTTCTAGAAACACTAATAGCGCTCTGCACGATTCAACAAATGGCATCTAATTATAAAAATGTGTTCAAGATATGCACATCGATTGTGCATGGGACTATCTGCACAATGGCTTATGGTAGACTTTTTAATATCATCCTCTTCACAGCCTTCGAATTTTTTTTGAGATTTCCAGTTACATTTTTTGAGATTACAGAAGCATTTTAGATCACATTCCCTGAGATTAGTAATGGATAAATTTCCGCAAATGTATTGAAGAATATTCCCAGGAACAGGTCCTCTTCAAGGAACAAATAACTATAATGCGTTGCTTCCTCACATTAAAGATATCGTTTTTATCTTGGTTTAAAAACATGAGGTGCAAAATTGTTCTCTGCTCTATGTAAACTTATTCAGGTGATGTAAGATTCCTGCCCAAAGAATAAATAGAGATAAATAAAGAGGCAAAAAATGACGAAACCTAAAAATTCGCCCTAGTAATATTTAATAATAATAATAATAATAATGCGTTTAACGTCCGTTTCTCGACTTTATGTCATAACAGACGCCATTCGCACCATTACTATTTTGCATCTACCACACTTCCCGTTATTTTTAAAACTTCAACTTATGTAATAGCAATGGGCGAATGAAGGAATTATAGGAAATTAGGATAAGGTAGGCAATTTTTGGACTAGGAGTTTGATAGGTAATCGGCCATAGCCTCAAATAAGGAACCGTCTCGATATTTATCTGGAATTAATTGAGGGAAACCATGGAAAACCTCAATCAGATGGCCGGTACAGGAATTACCGTTTCTCGGCGAGAGGCAGTAGAAAAAAGTCTCAACCACATCTGCCCCCGCCGGGATTCGAACCCGGACCTCCCGAATGCGAGTCTAGTGCTGTCACCACTACTCTACCCAGCTCGATTAGTAATCTTTAAAACTGTACAGTTATAAACTAAGTTACGATTTTATTTATTTATATCAATTCAACTAATTTCTGTATAATTCATTAAAACAACAACTCTCGCAGTATGTGGGTTTTGTATTCCGTTGCTATATATACCTACAGAGAATTTTTGTTATATTACGTATGATCATATGATGCGCTATACTGTATAAACGAACTTTTTGAGTAGAGAGAGCCCCTTCGCGAAATTCACAAAGCGTGCATAAAATAGTATATTACACACAAGGGCAGAAAGCTGAAAGTCCTGAATTGCGCGAGGCGAAGCCGAGGACATATCATATCGCTCAGTAGAGGAATTTCAAATTTCTGCCCGTGTGGTGTGTACTATTTTTTTATACCCGTTCGAAAGTACGTACTTTCACCATTATATGAAGAGACTAATAACTTTCAAGTGAGAAATTTTGAGGTTTCTTTCGGCCCGCTGTTATAGATGGCATGCGAGTAATTCCAGCAGAGCATAAATGTTAGGCTTTCTGCCTTAAAATCGAAGCCGCAAGTACGTACTTTCGATTGGGTATAAATAAAAAGTTTTAGTTCTAAAACATTTAAATATCCGACATACGCGATTGTGCCTCTTGGCCGCAAATACGTAGTATGTTTAGTAGACAGATTTATTGCCCGTAGACCATGGAGTGTGATGTACCGAAGTACGCGGTGATTCAAGTCCAGCCACATAAAAGCGTCCATCCTGTCCGGCGCTCGTGATAGATGTCCTGCTTGACGCCGACTGATTTATGGATAGATAATATGTAAATACAAGTATGTGAAACATATGAACGTCGCGGCGACTCGCTAAAAAATAAGCCAAGATCAAATTAGATTGCATTTGTTCTAAACTCGCTTTTTCATTTAAAAAAAACTGTAATTCTGGAACGCATTTTTACAACGATAGAGCGACATGAACTTACAGCGTCTAGTGGTTCACAGCACATGTCCTATCGGCTAACTTCGAGCAGTGATGCCAACTTGGGGGGAAAAAATCTATACAGGGAGTTTTTTAGGGAGAAGAATTTTTTGGGGGTATTGTTAGGGATAAAATTTTAATTGTATATTTTGTATTTTTTTATTGAATTGCACTACTCTCCATACATACTCCATACTTGTATTCAATAAAAGCTTATAAAAAATTAAATAAGTATTGTGATTTGTTTTATTGTATTAAAAAAGATATACTTTTGTCACAGCTGGGGAGTTTTAGTTTGAATTTAGTGGGTTTAGAAATTGCTTTAGGGGGAAAGTTTTTAAAGAGTTGGCGACACTGACTTCGAGCCATGTCGCTCAGTCAGCTCCGGCAGCACAAAGCACTGTGACTCCTGAAGAAATGATCGTAATAAATTTATATGATACAATTTTATAAAAAATTAAGGGATCATTTTTCTTTTTTGAATTCTCACAGTTCGCTAAGAAATGATAAAAAATTAGAATTTTTTATTCAAAAACAAAAGCTTTAAAATGATATGTGTTTTACTTAATATTTTTGTCGTATTTTTTTGTTTGTACTATACTATCTATATAGATATATTGATATTTTTGAAATCTATTAGGTGCTTTGTACAATGTAATTATATTATATTGAGTTATACTGAAAATAAAAATTTATAGATATAATAAACATCAATACCGCCGTTCTCTAAGTGATCCATAAACCACGAAACATTCTTCTCGTTATAAAAACAATGCAGGTTATTAGCGGTAAATTATGAATATCGCATGTGTGTTCCATTTTAAAACAAAAGTGAAATTGCAGTTTCTGAGCGGTCACCACTAATTACTAAAATAAGAAAATAATTTATTTTTATTATATAAAAGAAAACTGGAAAATAATGTAAATAAATGCTGAAGAGATAACTCTAAAAAATTTTTTTAGAGTGATGATGATCCTTGAAGGTATATATAATTAATAACATTTTTAACTGAACCAAAAGCACTTACAACTAGATAACAACCAAAAACTAAACAAAACAAATATAATAATAATTTACAATTTATTTATATAATTCCAGACTCTCTGAAGATGGCAAAAAGATTGCCGAAACGTTAGAATAAATGCAATTCACATATCTCAGTATTTGCTTTTTTCGATCCTGTGCCACCTAGGTTCTTCCTAAGAAATTTCTCAATGTAAATAAATATCATGTAAAAAATGGAACAGCTGAAAAAAAAAACAAAAATCACACATCGCCGATATTCGGAATCGAATTATGTAAGTACATCTAGGTATGAAACAATGCACACGCGTTAAACCACTCGTCCATCTATGTTACCTGCTGTGCAAGCTTATTTTAGAATACCACGTATACTCAGTACTAGACAACAAGAGTATGTTGTGTGCAGTCAAAGTTGGCCGGTAGGACTTGTGCCGTGAACCGCTAGACGCTTGTCATGAACTTCGTCTGGCACAAGGTGCATAAACGGCCATATCTTTTGATTGCGTTGACTTAGAAGTTTGGTTTTTTCACAGCTCCAAGGAATTGCAGGCCCGAGTATTTGATATTAGTTTCAACTTGATACCTGAGAAAAAAGGGTCTTCACAGACAGACAAACGATAACGAAGTGACCCTATAAGGGTTCATTTTTTCTATTTGAGACACGGAAATCTAAAAGTTGTCAAAGCTTGTAGTACTCGTAAACGTAGTCGATATCGTTTGGTCCCGAGATAGTTCGAAACTATTCAACAGCACAGCGCATCTGTCTAGCCGTTGCGGTACAATATTTGGGGTAAATGTCTTAAAAATTAAGTACACTTGTCTTGTTAAATACACAAAACACTTTACGAGTGACTTATTCACATTTGTTTGTCAACAGAATTGTTGAGATTTCTGTAGCTATGTACATTTAAAAACATTTAATATTGAAATAATAGGTAATAGTTTGCTATAAAATTGTAAATACTTTATCCAGATTTTCCGCATGTTTTTAATCAAATTTTCCAGTCACTAATATGTCGTCTAAATATACTACTACTCTCGGGATATTTTGAAATAACTGTTGTACAATTCTCTTAAATATTCCAAATTTAAATTCTTGAATTTTGCCGAGGATTGATATATATTTTTAACAAAAAAAAATTATAATGAGCCTCACCCTCATAAGCTCACATAAGAAGTTTAACTTCTTTAGTTTTTAATATTATTCCCAAGTTTAATTTTTTTATGTGAAACTAATTAATAATATTTACGCATACTTATAGCAAACCACTATAAACTCCTGTTCTTGTCAGTTTCATGTAATTTAGGACACAAATTAACTCCCCTTTATGTGGCAGTTCTACTTCCCCTCGATTTCTTATTTTTTTCTAAGAGATACGTCGCTAAAAAAGTTAAACTTCAAAAGGTAATTCCGAGAATAAAAATTTTCTTAAAGCCACGATGAATTACATGATAAATCAATTGTTTCACCTCGTCGCCAGAATGATATGTATTGCGTTTCATAAATGAGGAATAAGGCAGAAATAATACTTATTCGCTTAGCCATACTGATATTATTCACAGAAAGAATTTTTAATTTGTAATACAATTAGGTAACATTGGGAATGAAATGACTTATAATTACCTAATCAACTTAAACACCACAATTTGAAACATCCATTGTTGTAATTTAATGCGATATTAGAAAAATTTATTATTCTAACAATGCCACTGTCGGGACATGAACCCGAATCTTGCAATATCACGGCGTCTGAATTGTACGATTTAATTTGCAAAAAGAAATACAGTCAGACTTTTTTCAACTGAGTTTTCTCACGCAATTTTTTTTGTACCTACGTCTCACGAAAAGTGCCTCCTCCTACGTTTCACAAACGCAAATTAAAAAGGATTTTTTTCGTATTGGTTTATGACTACCACGAAGTGAGGATGAAGGAGAGGTTGAAAATATAAGTTGATTATTTCCGTCAGGTTGAAAATACTTTAATGCTGTTGTAAAGGTTCATAAAATTATTGCAATCTATAATTGTTATGGCGATTTATATCAAAATAAAGAAAAACTAATTTAATGGACTGTATGGCTTACCTGCTGCATGCTGTCCGATTCTTGCCGTGGTTGGAAAAAGGGGAAAGGATAGCTAAGGATTCCTTCCACGACACAAAATTGTCCACACACAACAGATAATTATTTGATATTAAAAATAATACAAAAACAAAAAAAACTTTTACTGCTGTATACTCTGATATCATACACTCCGATGTTATTCGTAATACGGTTCAAACACGACTCCTTACTCGGATCTACTCGTGGTTACAAAAACGATCAAAACCCAAAAACTAAAATCCAATACCTTACTGCCCTCTATTGGGTCATTAAATCAAATATAAAAATAAACTAAAGCGGCGTGAACAATAATTATTAAATTATATTTATTCTCCAATCCAAAACAATATAAATAAATTCTTAGGCTTCTGGAAACAGACTGATTTAATATTATACAGTTTTTAAAATATACTGTTTGAAATTTTGTAGTAGCCTGTTTCATTATTACATAGTATCTTAAATATCATAGACTGAAATAATTTATTATAAGAAGTGCTTAGCAAAAGTTTCAGAGATACGGAATTCTTCGAGGATAAGCATTCTTCGGGGACGAATTGTAGAGAGCGGATTGCCCTAGAAGCCTTCGGAATGGCTAAATTTCAGTTGGTAAAAATTAACAGCTTGTACAGGGCAAATGTAGATATTTATTAGTTGTATTGTTTAGAGAAGCTGGGTTCAAAACTTCTGAAACGTCGTTCTAATATGTTCGAAGCAGTGTAAATATTTTAGTAACTAAATATAATATTAAGACGTTTTTGCTTCTAATTGACAGTTAGACGAGTAATATAATACTGTTATAAACATGCCTACCAAAGATTCCACAAGTTGCTTACACATCCTAAACGAAATAATATGTTCCTCTAATTTATTCATTACAAATTTATTGTCGACATTGTCTCATAACAGACGCCATTCACACCATTACTATATTTTTCAACTACCATACTTCCCGTTATTTTGTTAAGTTTTTAAACTTCAACTTAATTAATAGTCGTGGGCGAATGAAGGAACTATAGGAAACTAGGATAAGGTAGGAGTTTGATAAGTAATCGCTCATTAAGGAACCGTCTCGATCTGGAATTAATTGACGGAAACCATAGAAACCTCAACAAGCTGGCCGGTGTACAGAAATTACCGTTTCTTAGTCACATCTGGCCCCGCCGGGAATCGAACCAAATACGTCCTGAATTCGAGTCTAGTACTCTCACCACTACCCCGCATTGCTCCGTTTGGCGTGTTCAATAAATTAAATGACCAATTAAAATAGACAAAATTACATTTAAATAGTCGACGTTTTGGTCAATGCAAAGTGGTAATCCTTTTCAAAAACAAGGCACGGAAAACTTGAGAATAAATAATGTTCAAAAGCGTGGGGCACTCTCATACTTCATTTATTTTATCGAGCTCTTTAGAGAAAGAAATTTATTTTATATTTTCTGGTGCGCTAATATACTTAAGTGTGTTTTTTTATATTTTTCTAAAAAAATGTTTTTTTTTTATTTTTTAAGAAAATTTAACTAATCTCTCCATAATAAACAAAACTAAAAAATGGAACGGTTTTCATATGTAGTTCTAGCTATTTTGTGGGCGGGTCAGATAATAAATAATAGTGTTTTGAATACTATAATAATTTATATTCAAACGAATAAAATATAATTTGACGTTCGCATTTCCGTTGATACCTGAGACGTTATTGCTTTTTTCATAACTTCTAGCAGAAATTTTCGAAATACTTTGTTTGTGGAATAATTTAATAAAGGTGACTACAGTAAGACCCCGCTTAACGCATTCCAATAAGTTCCTGCGCTATACGAAACAGCGCTAAACCAGGTCATCTTAATATGTAGATGATAGGTATAAGTGAAACAGAATCGAAAATAAGAAAATTGGTTAGACTTGTTTTGTTTAATTTTGTAACATTTATTGTTAAATACTTTTTTATCACATTAATTATATATTTATTAATTCCTATATCGATTTTTATTCATAAAACAGTTAAGAAAATCAAATAAAAGTTCGAGAAAAAAGTTATGTTTGTGATGAGGAAGGTTCCTCATTTGACATATTTTGTTTTTTGTGAAGAAGTCATCTAATGTCGTTTGCGTTTTTCTGTATCGTTCAGCAAGCTGTTGATAGCAAGATATTGCATCAATGACACTTCGTCATGCCTCTGAACTTCTATCAATATTTGAATCATTTTGTACAAACTGATCCATAATTTACGTTATATTGGCTACACTTTTTTTTAGAAGCCGCGTAATACTGAAACAGCATATTGCATTGATTTCGTACATCTGTTATTTCAGTCTGGGCCTTTTATGGCCAACTTCATACTGTCGAATTTTAGTTAGCGCAGCCAACGTCATATTAAAGAATTTTGGTTAGCTTGGTCAACTTCATACTGCCGATTTTTCGTTAGCTATTACTCTCAACTTCAAAAACGAATAATTCAACATAAGCAACTTAACGTATTGGCTTCAGATTTACTACACGAAGTTCAGGACATAATTACGTTTTCTACTTGTCATGAATTTATAAAAATATAGGTGAGTACGCGATGACACACGAACAATTAATATTTGAAAAGGAATGAGTTTTTTAACCTTTAAATGTGATACCAGAACGCGTGTAATCTATAAACATGTCTATTTTCGTATCAACCGCAAAATCATGTCGTGTAAAAATACAATTCCGAGCTTGAAAATAAAAAGTCAGCTTTATTAATTATTGACATAATTGTCGAAATAGATTGTTTCACTATATAAGGTGTCTCACCAGCGTAGCACGTCAAAACTACGTATTTTTGAAGTCATTCTGAACTCATGTGCATTACAGTAAGATCCCGCAACGCGGGAGATACGTTCCGATAAGTTCCTGCGCTATATACGAAACAGCGCTAAACGAGGCCATCTCAATACGTGGATAACAGGCATAAGTGAAACAGTACCGAGAATAAGAAAATTTGTTAATTTTTAGTGTATTTGCCATATGGCAACATACACTATTGGCATCGGTCGGATGGCGGGACCTAGGGGTCGGACCAAAATTTCTCGACGTTTCATAACCTCCTAAACACTTTGGCACCATTTTTAAAAATGTTTATATATATATGTATATATATATATATATATATATATATATATATATATATATATATATATATATATATATATATATATATGTGTGTGTGTGCGGGCAATAACTTTCGAAAGAGTTTATTGATTTTAACAAAATTTGGCCCACGTGTTGAAATCCATCACCGCAAGAAGCCTATTTAAAATGAGCCTAATCGGGCTATTTTAAGGCTAGTTTTTAGGGGTTGAAAAATGTTTTTGGGGCTCAAAATACCGAAAAAATTCTCCGAATCATTTCAAAATTGAAATTTAACCCTCTGGTAGTAATTAAAAAGTGTCCCTAAAATTTTGATAAAATCGGCCCGACAGGACCGGATTTACAAATTTTATGAAAAAACTAGTTTGCAGATTATGAATTATTTACTGAAAGGTGTATATAATTTAGTATAGAGGTTCAATTGATAATAATATTGCAATTAAGAAAAAAAATGTTATTTAAGGGGTGTATTAAGGAGTCTAATTTTTATTTTGCCCAGAAACCAACTAAAGTTCGCATAATAAAGCCACACTGCCTGTATAAGCAAATACACTATATTGTCGGCAGGGTTTTTGGCACTGCGACCCGGGTTTTTTTGTTTTGTTTAATGTTGTAGCATTTATAGTTAAATACTTTTTTATCACATTAATTAGATTTATTTATTGCTAACATCAATTTTTGTTCATAAAACTTTTATGATGAAAATCGAATAAAAGTTCGAGTAAGAAGTTATGTTTGTGATGAGGAAAGTTCCTCATTTGATATATTTTGTTTTTTGTGAAGAAGTCATCTAATATCGTTTGCCTTTTTCTGTTTCGTTCAGCAAGCTGTTGTCGATAGCAAGATATTGCATCAATGACACTTCGTCTTGCCTTTGAACTCCTATCAACAATTGAAGCATTTTGTATAAACTGATACATAATTTACGTTATAGTGGCCAAACTTTTTTTTTTAGAAACCGCGTAATACTGAAACAGCGTTAAGTGACGGCTTACTGTACATAACGGGACAGCCTATATTTGTGGCGTGTTTTAACTTTTAATGCTTCTTTCGCTTATCGTGAAATCATTGCCGAGTTGTTATTGAAATTAAAACACATATAATAAATGAAACTTTAATAAATGAACAATGTTTGAGTCGATGCATTACGATAAAATGGTTAACGACTAAACGAGACATTATTGAGCGATCGAGTGAACAGATGGACAGACAGAAAAATTTAAAAATGATCAATTATGACTTGATATCATGCAAGATGCCTAAAAAGGTAATATTTAAAAAAGTGGTGCGTGTACTTATGTACGCACGGCAGAAGTTATACTTCTTTAGCGTGATCGCGATAATTGATATTCACATTTTCGTTAAAGATGTATGTATATTGATAAAATAAAATAGGATGTCTGGGGAGATGATAAATTTAGTTAAAAGTTAGCCTGTTCACTTCGAGTTAGTTTGTCCCGTTTATCTTTTCGTTAAAGCAATGTTCGGTGCTTTCATAGTTTTTTTTTCATTAAAAAATTGTAGGGTAAATTCCGTTGAACTAAAATCTTGTAATTTGGCACGAGTAAAGGGAAAAACCCGAAAATGATACATTTTTTATTTTATGTGGAATTATTATGTGTACGGAATCCTAAGGGCGCGAGTTCTACTCGCAATTGTCTGTCTTTTTTAACATTAATAATAATAATAATAATAATAATGTGTTTAACGTCCGTTTGTCGACTTTTATGTCATAACAGACGCCATTCGCACCATTACTATTTTCCATTTTACCACTCCCCATTATTTTCTACATTTCTGAAACTTCAACTTAACTAATAGCAATGGGCGCATGAAGGAATTATAGGAAATTAGGATAGGTTAGGTAATTTTTGAACTGGGAGTTTGATAGGTAATCGGCCATGGCCTAGAATAAGGAACCATCTCGATATTTATCTGGAATTAATTGAGGGAAACCATGGAAAACCTCAATCAAGATGGCCGGTATAGGAATTACCGTTTCTCGGCGAGAGGCAGTAGGAAAAACTCCCAGCCACATCTGCCCCCGCCGGGATTCGAACCCAAACCTCCCGAATGCGAGTCTAGTGCTGTCACCACTACTCTATCCAGCTCAGTTGTCTTTTTTAACATTGCTTTTGAACTTTTCTATATCTTACTGCGTGGCTTAACAGAACATGAACGTAGAGTGATCAACCAAGTGTACAAGCATATAGCAGATGACGTAATTCTGAATACTATATATACAACACAGATTGATTGAGGCCCATCAATTCCAATCAGCCTCAATTGATATCTATAACCTTCTCTTTTTTATATACAAACATTAATCACACAGCTTCATTCTTAACCAACATCATCTTGAATCACAAGACTTCAAAATAATATGTAAATTGAGAAATATCAAAAAATTTTCGTCACAATTTTCCCATTACAGACGTTGTAATAAATAGTATTGATTTTTCTAATATAAAACTGTTGTTACTAGTGCCAGATTTACATAAGGGCACTTGACGCCCAGGCCCAGAGGTCCCCACAAACTAGAACCCACAAACCTAACGTAAAATCCAATTTTTAAAAGTAAAATAATAAAAAAAACATATATGTACACTGGTTGGTTAACTATACTTGAATTTTTAACTGCAATATCATACTAATATGATGTGTTGATATTATGCGTCAGCTCTCGAATAAATTTTGCTCTCGATTTCGATTGTGAGATTTGAGAGTCATCTGCATGCAGTGATTCATATAGTACAGACGCAGATAAAAGACGTAAGTAATCGTATTCAGTACTGTGTAATGCATCTCGAGTGGTTATGATGCGAGTGAAAACACAATTCAGTCTGTCTGTCTATGCATTCGATACGATTATTATATAACGAATGAATTTAGTTCTGGGATTTTCGATTATGTATTCATGTATTCATAGAACAGTGGCAGACAAAAGACTAAGTAATTATATAGTATATACTGTAAAATTCATTCTAAGAGAGACAACTACATACAGTGTTTTAAGGAGTAAAGAAAGAGCGTATAATAATTTAGGCTGCGCCTATTCGTCCGGGTATCGGATAAATAATTTTATATTTATTAATACGGATACTGGAAAACAATTATACCCAAACAAATAGTATATAAATATATATTAAAATTAAATATAATTAATTAATTAAATTATTACTCATTGTAAAAAAATTGTATGTTAGATTAATCAATTCAAATTCACTTATTTTGCAAACAAATATTTTGACCAATATAAGAACTAAAATATAAATATTAAGAGCACTGTGGCTGGAACAATAAAAATAACAGAATAATAACTTCTTACCACAACAGATTTATTCAGTGGATGTACGTTTCAGTTTAGTGTTTTGCTGAAGATGGGAGCTTAGCTCTCGAAATGTACATCCACTGAATAAATCTGTTGTGGTAAGAAGTTACTATTCTTTTATTTTTATAAGAACTAAATGTTGACTTAATATGTTGGCAGCAGTTTCAGTTCGTATGGGTGTTAACAATACACACGAATTTCAGATAAACTTTAGAAAAAGATGAAAAATAAACCAATTTTACTGCAAATTTTATTTTAATTTCTCATAAAAAAAGATTAATTAATGTTACATATAAAGTTTTTACTGATAATTCTAAAATAATTCCGATTTCTAGCGTTCATTTTGCATTATTTTCGTAATTAAAAAAAATAAAACATAATTATACCCGTATAAATAGTCATTATTTTATTCATACAGTACCCGTATAAATAGACACTTCCAATAATTTATTACTGTATTATAAGTCGTACTTCGTAGGTATAAAAACCATTCGAATGATTACCTTTCGAGACGTTTTATTAATCGAGTAGTTCGACAATTTTCACTTGAAAATGTCCCATCTTTAGTTTGAATTTCGTCTTTATTTACAATTTGAGGAAAATAGATTTAATTTTAAGCACAGCCGAGTTTGATAGTAGCTCTTCGCTTTACAGTATGTCATTTGTGATGAAGAAAGACAAAGAGTTTGAAGAGAGACGTAAAACTCTACGTACAGTATATATATTATAAGCCACTTGTACAAACACCATACTGTGTGAATTTTTAATAGCTACTAATGACGAAACTTTGGAATTACTTAAAGACACCTGCGGTACACCTATAAGAGTGTGGGCTCTGTAGCTCTTCCCCAAGTGGCTTCTCTCGTTCATTAAGAACCTTTCACCAGCCCCACTTTCAATTTATTTGCTAGGGTTTGGCAAATTTACGTCCACATTATGAGTATAAATATTAAGAGCACTGTGGTTGGAACAATAAAAATAAAAGAAAGAATAGTTACTTCTTACCACAACAGATTTATTCAGTGGATGTACATTTCGAGAGCTAAACTCCCATCTTCAGCAAAACACTAAACTCGTTTAGTGTTTTGCTGAAGATGGGCAGCTTAGCTCTCGAAATGTACATCCATTGAATAAATCTGTTGTGGTAAGAAGTAACTATTCTTTCTTTTATTTTCACATTATGAGTAACAAATAAATAAAAACACATTCTACAAATCAACAAATTCTACAAAAAATTATTATTAAATTATTTCTCGACGATCGTTTCGAACAATAAGTCCATCCTCAGGAATATAAAAATACTATGTAATAAATATAAACAGTATAGCAAGTAATTTCATTTTGTTAACATATACTATATAGCATATATTTTATATTCGATCGTCGAGAAATAATTTAATAATAATTTTTTGTAGAATTTTCAAGTGCTTTAATCTGTCTGTTATTATTATTCATGTTTTACCAAGTGCCGAGTGAAAAATCAGTGCAAATTATTTTTGTTTACATATTCCAACCTACAAGTAATATTAATTTAGGTCAAAATTCACTTTTCAAAATTTTACAATTTTTTTTCGTCTTAAGGTCTCCCGAGTTCAAAAAACAATTTTGGATAAAAGCCTGTTCGTCTGTGAGCACGATAGAGGTCGGAAAATTGGTTGGAATTTTCTCAGAATTATATGTGAGAGATTACTTGAATACAAAATTCCAAAAAAATATCTAGATATAGGCTACTGATGCTATTGTGAATTATTTTCTTGCACTAAGAAACGATTGATTCAACCCTAGCTAATTTCCGCTCGGTGGAGTTTTAGCCACTGCATGAATTATTAAAAATCATATCTACTGAAATATGTAATAAGTTATATCTGGTTGCCATGACTACGCTACTTCAGTTATTTTGTCAGTCAGAGATACCGTGTAAGAAATAAAATGATGAAACCAATAAACAAGCAAGATTTCATTTGTTAAATAAAGCATATTGAATTCAGCAATACAATCAATGTGAACTCCATTCTATTTCAACGCAGAATGCTACTGCATCCACTTATAACTTTTACAGTATCAAGGTACGCAGCTTACATAACATAAAACATTACACAATTCATCGAACAGTACTGAATAACATTCGTCTAAATACTGTAGGCTAAACATTTGTTTGCAATTGTCAATTTTCAATTATAGGGTGGAATGAAATGAGTTCATAGCTCTAAATAAGTTTCACTTCCCCCGTGAGCTTATGTGAGTGAGGCTTACCCATTTTTTTATAATAAATTGAAAATTCAATTGATACTTTCACCAGTTCTCGGATTAGAACCTGGCAACTGTGCGCGTCATTGAAATGAGTTCATAGCTCTAAATAAGTTTTACTTCTCCCGCGAACTTATATGTGAATGAGGTTCACACGATTTTTATATTAATTAAGTTGAAAATCCAATTGACACTTTCACCAACTCTCGGATTAGAATCTGGGAACTGGGGGCTTGCAATAACTCACATAAAAATGTAGTGGGGGGACGAAATACAGTATTTTGTCGACACGGTGTATTTTAATCCTTATGGAAGATATAGGTATTTAATTTTATAGGACTGTTGGAAATAAAACAAAGAAATTAAGTTCAAATCTCTCTTCACAAACACTGATTGGATAATTCGATTTTGATCATTTACTTGTGCGCACATCGGAGTGGAAATTATTGCCTTAAAACAGCTGACAAAGCAGTGTCAGTTAGGGCACTGCATTATCTTCACAAGAGGGGGAACGCATAATCGTATGTTCCTTGATTCTCACGCGAAAGAGAGATTTAAAACAAGAAATATAACATCAAAGATTATACGATAGGGTATCGTGCAATTAAAAAAGAAGACATTTTCCACCCATTTATTTTTTTATTTATTCCGGTGACTGATCCCTCAGATTGTAAAATATTCTCTCAAGAAATTCTAAACTGTGGTCGCAAAATTCATTTCATTACTGTTTTTATTAGCTGTGATTAAGCATAGAACTTCACAAAATTTGGCTTGCTGCTTAAAAATTTCCAAACATATATCTTTGCCCTAAAAATTGAATAAAAAAACGTGATATTCGTCAATATTTCTCTACAGTACGTCACGAGATTTCGAATTACGGGAAGCCAAATTAACGTATTGAAGTTTTTTCTTTACAAACTTATGTTAAAAACACCGACAAATTTGAATTGCTTAGTAATTAAAATAAATCTCATTTGCAATGCGTAGATTTTCCACAAAAATAATAGGGCTCTTCATATTTGCATATTAAATATCCTCCCACGTCACTTGTATTCAAGATCAGTCAAACTTTTCTTTACTTCCAATTACTTGTCAAGTAAAGGCCATTCTGTAAATAAAAAATATCCTCTCAAATTTTGAGTTTCAAATCCGCTCATCCGTTTGACCTATATCGTGTTCAGAGACAAACCAACAAATAAACAGACGTACCGACTTTTTCCAAATATATGTTTTTTGAACTTGGGGAGCCTTAGAACCAAAAAATATTGTAAAATGTTGAAAAGTTTATTTTGACCTAAATTAGTACAACTCCCCACTAGTGGAGTTGTGGAGTTGGAGTCCATATAGGCGCAGCTCTTTCTATAAAATTTGTTCCATCAACGATTTAAAGCTGTCGGAACGCTCTGAATTTAAGCCACACTACGAGGCTAAAAATGCTGCTGCAAGGGTGCCGCTGTCAGTTGATTACTCTAAATTTTGGGAATATTTTGAAGATTTAAAAAACTTTTCCGAAAAAGGAAGAGTCACTTTACGTTTGTGATGGAACAATTTTGTGAAATAAGTACGCATAAAGTCGTAGTGTGACATTGAAAACGTGTTTTTTGCCAAATTTTTTCTAGTAAATCGTACATACTTAAATTACAAAAGACCTAGATTTGTCCTTAATCTTACTTATAGAGAAATATTTTTTGCAAAATGTTGACGAATAAATCTACAATCAGCTATCACCCGAAGCCTTATTTTCGGCTTAAAATCAGGACGTTCCGACAGCCTTAACGACTTTTTCGAAGTCTTCAGATCGATATGAAAATCGGACACACTGTATATGTACGAAAGAACCTTGATGCCTCTATATTGAATTGTTATGTGGCATGGCGTTCCATTAGAGTTAAGAATATCCCTGTTGACCATTCACTAAATAGACAACAACGCATTAGGTACTTTGAAATTATATGATGCGATTTTTCCAGCTGATGGAATTCATTGCGTTTAAACTACAACAGCACTTGGCGCGCGGCTTTATTGAATTCTGTACGCTTTCTGCGCCATTTTCGCCCTTCTTTTGTTCTACAGTAGAAATCTCATTATACCGGGTTTGCCCGGAAAAAGTGTCTGGCTTTTTACACATATTTTTACGGGTATATTTATACGGGTACTGTATAAATAAAATAATCACTATTTATACGAGTATAATTATGTTTTACTTTTTTTAAATTACGAAAATTATACAAAATAAACGCTAGAAATCGAAGTTATTTTAGAATAATTATCAGTAAAAACTTTAATTATAACATTAATTAATCTTTTTTTATGAGAAATTAAATTAAAATTAGCAGTAAAATTAGTTTTTTTTTTCCTTTTTTCTAAAGTTTATCTGAAATTCGTGTATATTGTTGCCACCCATATGAACTGAAAAAAACTTAAAATTTGTTTAGTGCTGCCAACATAAATCAGCATTTAGTTCTTACATTGGTCAAAATATTTTTTTGCAAAATAATAGAATTTGAAGTGATTAATCTAACATACAATTTTTTTACAATGAGTAAAAATTTAATTAATTAATTAATTATATTTAATTTTAATATATATTTATATACTATTTGTTTGGGTACGTATAATTGTTCTCCAGTATACGTATTAATAAATATAAAATTATTTGTCCGGTATCCGAACGAATAGGCACAGCCTATTTTTAAATATATCTAATGAAGTTGCTATAAAAATTTTAGCGTGAAACAATTATTTATTTTTTCATTTTTGAAAATTCATGTTTACAGCATTTTGGTTTAATGTTAACCCCTCCAAAAGTGATTTCCTCATTTATTTATTTAAAATCTACTTAACTTTCGAATAGTACTTGTTGGATTTTGAATCAAACACTTTTTTGGCACATATTTTTTTAAACCTTTTCTGTGTGCGCAGTACCTGGCGTACCCAGGCAGGACAAGCAAACACTCATTTACATCAAACACTCATTTACATGTAAATGAGTGTTTGCTTGTCCTACCTGGGTACGCCAGGTACTGCGCATACAGGAAAGGTTTAAAAAAACAGCCAACAAGTATATATACTACTGTATAAAATTTCTACCTGAATCAAACATTTCATGAAACGGGTGTCATGAGCTCTCCGACTAGAAGGAATCATACTGTAGCCAGCAAAAGCGTCGGTCCACGTTGGACGATGGGAGCAGAAGGGAAACAGAGATATACAGTCTTTTGTTTTGTTCAGGCGTATTCCTGCCACCCCGTGCGATGTGGCCTATAATGTACTTTCAGATGTTTATTGTGTGACTGAAACCATCTGAGTATGGAAAGTCTGGACACACATACATATACAGACATACAAAATATAAAACAAACATCACGGGAATCGAAGCTGACTGGATTACACGTACAAATGAAAATTTAAAGACTAAAATATTGATACCCAAAAGATAAACCTAGTTGCAAAGCCAAATTTTACCACTAATGCGCCAGCTAAATGACGACCTCAGTCTATGAATAGTTCATATAGTACAGGATCCGAAGAGAACTTCACCGATTTGTTTACCAGACGAAAAGTATATTTTATTATCTATAAGAAAATAAATCGCTATTCGGTTGCCTATTAAAATTTGATCATGGATATTCTTAATTAAATAATTTCTCCTCAAAAATGACCCCCATGTTCAAAATTCATTTATTTACGTTACACATCCGTCTTTGGGTCACCGACACATATGTGTACCAAATTTCAACTCAATCGGTCCAGTAGAAGATAAGAGGGGGGGATTGTCAATTTTCATCTATTTTCTTAAGTAGCTTTAAGACTATTTATTTTAAAACTATAAAAAGATATATATTTGAGACCCTAATTATAAGCCCTTTCATTTGATATGTCACACGGTATTATTTTCAAAACATTTTTTTTTAATTTTCTAACTTTTTCCCCAAAAATGACCCCCATGTTCAAAGTTCATTTATTTGCGTTACACGTCCGTCTTCTGGTTACCGATTTACGTATGTGTACCAAATTTCAACTCAATCGATCCAGTAGTTCGGAGCAAATTGGCTGTTACAGTAGGACGGACAGACACACGAGTGATCCTATAAGGGTTTCGTTTTTTCCTTTTGAGGTACGAAACCCTAAAAAATTATAACAACATTTTTTGTCCATGCTTCACTCTCTTGTTTACCACACGGATTTAATATAAATCGAAATTATAAAGCGTAAGAAACACGCAAAAGTTGGATTGTCTACTTTTTCTGGTCCCTAGTACCGGGCAATCAGGTATAAACAGATAAGAGGCTAGCCTCCGGCCACAGCTAGTTTCACCTGGATATATTTTTCACAATTTTTGCTTCACCTGGAAATATTTTTCAGATTTGTTGCCTCACCTGGAAATATTTTTCAGATTTGTTGCCTCACCTGGAAATATTTTTCAGATTTGTTGCCTCACCTGGAAATATTTTTCAGATTTGTTGCCTCACCTGGAAATATTTTTCAGATTTGTTGCCTCACCTGGAAATATTTTTCAGAATTCCAGCCAGTCTAGACATACTAAAATTTCAAGACATGCCACACAAGTGTAAAAAATGAGGCTATCGTATTTGTCCATCTATATTTAAAAGTTAAAAAAAATCCACCCCACCTTGGTGTGCGCTGCGCCCCATTGTTCGCCGTATCACCTATCGCTAACAATAACGGTGAAAAAAAATATTTGTATGATATGAGAAAGTGTCAAACTGTCAATCTTGTTTCGACGTTTCAACGTTAATTTAATTTTGTTAGGTACAGAATTTATATTTTATCTGTTAGCAATCGTTTTTTTTCACGTGTTTCGAAGGGTCGTAACAAATTATTATCGAACAGGTTTAAAATTATCTTTAAACGCGTTTTCTCTCTAATAAAAGAGTTCCAATTTCATATTAAAATCAAATGTAGTCCGAGCTATCACCGCACAAATGTCTACTGGACAACATTACTATAAAAGAATTTAAGGTCTCTCATTGTAAAATATGTTCTGGGGAAATTTCGAACTGTGGTCGCAAAATTCATTTTTTTACTGTTTTTATTATTTGCGTTTAAGCATTAAATTTTGGAAATTTTGGCTTCATGATTAAAAATTTCAAAAATACATATATTTTTGCCCTAAAAATTGAATGATAAAATGTGATATTCGTCAATATTTCTTTACAGCACGTGACAAGATTTCGAATTATGGGAAGGCAAATCAACATTTTTGAAGTTTTTTGTTACAAACTTGCATTAAAAATACTGACAAATTATACTCGCTCAATAATTTTTTTCAAATTAAATTTTTTCTGTACAAAAATTTGTACAAATTTTCTCGTTTTTAATCTGATTTTCATCGTTTATTTTAATCAAATAAACTAAAAACTTGGCTAAAAGTTATACGGGAAGAGTGGTACATATTTCTAGTTTCTGTTGAAACATTAACATCAAAGATTGAATAAGAGTTTTTATAGAAATTAAAGGTTTTCGAAACGTAAGTGCATTTTACATGCGGGTAAAAAGGGGGCATATTGAACAACTGATAACCAGTCACCTTAAGATAGCACCCATAACTCTTAAACTAAAAGAGGTACAGTACGGTTGCGTCTATTGGAATTAATTATTCCAAATAATTTGAAAACAAACGGAGAGTTTTTTTGTCTTGTTTGAGGGCGTACCTTTTTAAATGGACGAAAAAATTGAATGACAAAAATTCTTTTAAATAAAATATTGAAAGAGGAGTCAATTGTGTAGTCATACATAAACATGTATTTAGATACCGGATTGAATAGAAGCTGATAATAAAGACAGCGACTTTGCCGACTGTGCAGGGGACACAAAACGTAACATACATATAAATACTGTCGAACCACTGACTTTAAAAAGGCGTTTTGTTAAAGGAAATAAGTTCGGTCTTATCGACGTAACCTTTGATTCAACAAAATGTAAAAAATGTCATACTATATCTAGATAATAATTAATTGTTCTTTTTTAAAGTAAAACTTTCTTAAGCGCGTTTTGTGAAGGAGCTACTCGTTGAGTTGGCGGTACGAACAAATTTGACGTTTTTGTGCGCTGTACTAAGTCCGTTTGTGCAATGTAGCGTATTGTACATAACATAACAAAAAAATCTTTATATATATATATATTAACGGATTACAAAATCGCATACTGCGAGAGCTGGTTTTTTTAAATGAATTATACCTACAGAAGTTAGTTCAATGAAATTGAAACGTTGTTGTTGGAGAAATCTCACGACACACTGTTGAGTAATTTGTCAATGAATCTTTAATATTTTTATTTATTTATTTTGTTGTGTTTTTAGACTATAAGAGGATAGTGTGATCGAGGGGTTAGCGTGCTGGGTTCTTGGCTGGACTGTCGTGGGTTCTAATCCAGCCTCCGCTCATGGATATCGTTTAGTTTTAAGTGAATATTATGTTATTTGATGTAATTGAGACGCTAATGATCTAAGCTGTCGAGCGTCTATAATCTACAATAAAGAAATAAATAAATAAATACTTACTATAAACCACAAAATTACTATTATTATTATTATTATTCACCCATATGGAACGTTGTAACATTATGAAAGTTTAATCAACATTATAATTTTTTGGTCTGATCAAACTGATTATTTAATTTATTATTATTATTGTTATTATTATTAATGTTTTGTCCCAACCAGAAACATCCCAAAATTAAAAACTTCAAATAAAGCTCCTACTTTCGTGATAAATCGCACAAAAATTTATATTATCCCGCAGAAACACACATAAACAGAATATTGAATTTTTGAAAGAAAATATCGAAATACGTATGTAAATTACATGACATACTATTTTTATGATAACATTTTCCAAAGAAGACTCATATAGGTACAATAAAATAAACAACTGGCATATCATATTATGTAAGAGAGATAGAGAGATACTCTAGAAGAGTAAAGCACACAAACCAATATTCCCTCATCGAAGAAAAACCTGTGCATCTGACAGTAGCGTCGAGTAGATTTTCCATTAAAGAATTGAAGCAATAATGTAACGCTTTGTTTATGCATGGTTATACTCATTGGCGCAGTAATATAGCGCTTCAAAGTTTAGAAAACCGATTTATTGCTTCCTTATGTTTATGAATTTTTTATTTATATTATTTATTTATTTATTGTAATATGTTACAATTTGTTACGATTACAATTTCAATTTGTTACATAGATAAAGTATCCTGCCCAACTTGGTAAAGCCAGTGCTAGGGCAGGATAACAACACAGCAAACCTGGATCAACTCCAACCATATTCATTTCTGGATTAATAAAAATTAGAGTTTAAAAAAACTAAAACAACATGCTTTTATGATCTAAAAAATGCAAAATAATTTGACAACAAAATTAGCTTTACTGTAAAAAGCGCGGGATGCTGTTTACTTAAATTTTCATATTAGCTCTACGTTTACAATTAGCTAGTAAATGAAAAGTTTATTACCGATATTAAGCATTCCACACGTTTTAAAGTAAAACTAATGTTGTCAAATTATTTTGCATTTTTTAGTTTTTAAAAGCGTGTTGTGTTAGTTTGCTTGCTAAGTTTTTATCCTGAAGGTCCTGGTCAGAACAATTATTAAATTATTGTACTGTTATTGGTCCTTGATAAGTGTGCAAGTGTTAATAAGCATAAATATGATTTTGGGTCCGATATCCACAATATAAATACCCGTAAAAAAACACGTTACAAGTACTTAAATGTAAGCAAAAAATCCTCTATATATACCTAATAATTTAAAAAATGCCCGTAGAGTTCACGGCGAAAATGATCAACGTTCGTAGTCATAGAGTATTTTAATCAAATGTGAGACTGAAGAAGTAAAAACAAATAAATAATCGCCTGTGTTCATATTCTTGCAGTAAACACCCTCTACAGAAACTAACGTTACAGTCGTTTCACGATTAGAACACAGTACGGCCGGAATAGATCTTGTTGTATACACGGTCAACGCGCCGGCGGATATCTAATGTAGGTATGTGTGCGGTTTGCATGTGTAAGAGCAGGGGATTTGATTTTAAAAAACACGCTTTTCTCATTCTTTCCAATTTGCGGCAATGAAGTGTCGTGTCTTATTGTTGACAGTTGTCAATTTGTGGTGCAAGAGCTTTGTCACAGATGTCACCATAGCAGCTTTACAACGCAATCCATAAAAGAAGAAGTTATTACGTCACGAATAAATATTATGTTGGTACACGTTATTTTATATGCCTTCCATTGACGGCTCAAAGGGGATCTGGGGAAAACTCAGACCACCTGCAAACTAGCTTAAACTAAAATGTGAAATTCGAGATGAACATTTTTCTTTGAGATTTTCGAGAATGAGCGATACGCCGTCATTCTGAACTTAAAGCAATTAATCTATACGTATAAATAAAATCGACAATTCCAAACTTTGTACAATACAACACTTTTTACAGAAGTAATGATTGATGCCAATGGATTACAAAGGCTACATACTGCGAGAGTTACTTTTTTAATGATTTTTTCAGAAGTTAGTTCAATTAATACAAATAAATAAAAATCGTAACGTAGTCTGTAGAGTTTTAAAGATTCTTAGAGCGATTTTCAGTTTTCAGCCAGTTTGTTCTCTCTGTCCGGGCTGTTTGTCTGTTCCGGCTAATAACCGACACGGCTGGACCAATTTTGACAGGACTTTCACTGGCTGATAGCTGATGTTATAAGGAGTAACTATATAGGCGACTTTTATTTTAGAAAAAGAATTAGGGTTCCGCGCAAAAAAATTAAAACCTATGAAATTGTGAACAAAATTCGATTCCAAAAGAGAAGTATACACCCATTACCCAATGTCTATACAGATAATCTATAAGTACATCTACATGATATGCATCTATACTTGCCAGAAATGATCTAGGCTACATTTTATCCCAAAAATAACCTTATGGGGGTGAACAGGGTGATGGAAACCTTCATAAAGGATACGATGTATCTTCTTTTATATAAAATCCACCCCCATGGTGGATTTTATATAAAAGAATTTAATAGGGAACAAAATATCTTATTACATAAAACAAATTTTTGTGAAGATAAAATATACGACGTGAGCGGTTTTACCTTTTAGCTACAGTTGTGTTATAAATGATTAGAAAATGACGCGACTAAATAAAAAATAACTCGCGTAAACGTGACAGGCTCGAGTGCACGTGATGTAAACAGATTGCGTTTATACCGACCTGGACGAAGACTGAATGTGACGGCCAATAAATTGACCAATAATATATTAATATTCGACCACGGTAGCCGTCATCAGATATTTCGTTACTTACAGCCCTTAGAGTAGGAGTCGGCAACTAAACTAAGTACAGTGGTACTTCGACATGCGAGTTTTATTCGTTCCGTAACGTTGCTCGTATTTCAATTTGCTCATATTTCAAAGCAAATTACCCCAATTAAATTAATTGAAATGCCATTAATGCGTTCCAGCCCACAAAATGCCTCCCCAGTTGTTTTTGTTACGTGTTTTTGAATGTATTTATAAGACTTGACCTTACGGAAGGTGCCGGCAGAGGTGTTATTTTCGCTTAATTCTCGTCACTGTTTTTCTCTTCACTGATCTTTGTCTTTTTCGCCACGCTTTCCTCACTTTCACCTGCAGGCCGTTGAAAAAAAACCTGTCCAAGGAGGTTTGTTTTTTCCTCCCTTTCAGAATGTTGCGGAAATGAGTTAGGCAAGTGTCATTAAATAGCTTTGATGCATGACCAGTTGCAACTTTTTCGGGGAGTTTCTTTTCCATGAACTTTAAAACTCTCTGCCACATTTCCAAGATCTCCTTTCTCTCACTTGTAGAGATAACCTCCTCCACATCTGGCTTCTACTCGAAACCGATTTCTTGCAGAGCCTCCGTATGCTGCTGCGACTATAACTTACTCTTGTAACTTCTCGGTCGTCAGTTCCTGAGAGCGCTCCTAAACGAGCTTGTATCTCAAAAAACTGATATGTTAGGACACTCGTATGTCGAGGTACCACTGCAGATGAAATATGTCATTCAACAGACCTAAATTTTTTTTTTGACGTCACCTATTCTTGGGTTGTCGAAACAAATCAAACGATACCTTAATTTTAGAAATCCGTCCAGCCGTTTGGATGATACGAGGTAATAAAGAACATTACATACATAGATACGCTTAAAATATAACCCTTCTTGGCAGTCGGGTACAAACAGTTGACTGATAATCTAGTTGAGAACAAGAAAGTCAGTGCAGTAGAGTAGAGTGGAGTAAAAAAGAGGAATTTTAATTTATTATGATTTTTTCTCGAATTAACATCAATCATTCGAGCGTTTAATAACTTTGAGTTTAAATGAGTATAGATGAGAACTATTTTAGTTATTTCACACAACAAAAAGCAAGGACTTCTGTTTATACAATATGTCCGATTAAATCTGGTCTGACTTGGTTTCAATTGACAGCACATTCAGCCCTGAATCTACGATTTTTTCGAACCGGGGCTGAAACTTGATAGTGGCGCCTCTCTCTCTAGCGTTTGGGATAAATTGTTTAAAAAAACTCAAAAAAATATAATAAGTGGATTTTTTTTTGACCGGAAGGGGAGAATAAGAATGCTTTAATAAAATTGCACTCTTTATTACCTATTATATTATGATTTTGGCGCCCCCTGAAATTGCCACCCGGGGCAGGTGCACCGGTTTGCCCCCTCCCCTCAATAGACCAGAGATTGAACACTTTGTTTTAACACGTGCAACCAAGCGCGTAAAAAACGGGTCAAGTGCGAGTCGAACCCGCGAAGAGAAGGTTTCGCACCATTTCGTTTTCGATACGAACTTTAAAACTTAGAGCTTTCGCTTAGGCTCTCCTGTAAACTATAAGTGAGGTCCTGTATTCCCTATTTTTTTTCTCACTAGTTTCGGCGATAAGGACAGAGGGAAATGCTCGATTTTTGTATATTTTCTTAAATATCTTAAACTACGCAAATAAATCTCGAGATGGTTCTTATCAAACCTATCAAATTCGTAGCTCATAAATTGCCTACCTTATCCTAATTTCCTGTAATTCCTTCATTCGTCCATAGCTAATAATTTAGTTGAAGTTTTAAAAACGTAGACAATAACAATAAGTGGTAGATGAAAAAATGGCGTCTGTTATGACATAAAGTCGAGAAACGGACGTTTAACGCATTATTATTATTATTTATGATATCTTAATTTTTTCAATATTTTTAAGCAGCAAACCAAATTTTGTGAAGCTTAACTCTTAATCACAGTTAATAATAAAAAAACTTTTAAAAAAATAGAAATTAGTTTCGCGGGTAATTGGAATAAAAAATCAATTTAAACACTCATTGATTGCAACGTTTCGTCTTTATTAAATCAAGACTTTTTCAAGCTCTCAGTATGTTTAAATTATAATAAAACTATGATATAAAAAGCAATTTTGCATTACATTGATTTTTGTAATGCAAAATTGCTTTTATATCATAGTTTTATTATAATTTAAACATACTGAGAGCTTGAAAAAGTCTTGATTTAATAAAGACGAAACGTTGCAATCAATGAGTGTTTAAATTGATTTTTTATTCCAATTACCCGTGAAACTAATTTCTATTATTACATATTTTGGAATTGAACTTTAAAGATGAATTTAAAAAAAATATTAACCTCCATCAAAAAAGTCACTAAAAAGATGAAAATAATTAAATTTTGAGGAGGTCAGTGCCAATTTAATCACTAAAACTTTGAAATATCTACTTTTATTAAATTGGTGCCGATCTCAAAATTTCATTATATTTTCATCTTTTTAGTGACTTTTTTGAAAGAGGTTAATATATATTTTTTTTTTTATTTTTTATTTTTTATTTTTTATTTTTTAGTGGATTTAATTTCGCACATTTTTAAGAGCTACTGAACCGATTTAAGTAAAATTAAGTAAGGAAATAATTATCAAAATCGGTTTACAATTGGTGAAAATATCGGTGACAAACATAACAAGTTTGTTCTTTTGATGTCATTTAAAAACGAATGTACTGATTTTAATAAAAACTATTAAGGAACCAATCCGGTAGTATTCTGTACAAAATGGCGTTGAAATTTTTCAAATCGGTTTGCTATTGTCGAAAGTACCGGTGAACAAACATTAAAAAATATGGTTTTTTGATGTCATTTAAAAACTAATGAACCAATTTTAATAAAAACAATATGATACCAATCTGGTAGTATTCTGAACAAAATACCGTTGAAATTTTTCAAATCGGCTCATAATTGACGGAGTAATCACGTAACAAACATACAAAAAAAAACGTACAACCGAATTGGAAAACTCTCCTCCTTTTTTGAAGTCGGTTAAAAACAGTAATAAAATGAATTTTGCGACCAGAGTTTGAAATTTTCCGAGAGCATGTTTTACGAGCTGAGGGATCACTTACCTTGAAAACCACTCGGTATACATAAATGAAAAAAACCATATTCAGTTCTAGCAGGTCGATCATTTTTCAAAAGCGTCACGCGAGAAAATTTAAATTGGATAGGTGTCAAGTGGGCGTACCCATAGTATGTAGGCCCCGACTAAGCGATTTGTTTTTGTTTTTGTACTATATGAGTGCAAGTGAAGACTATAGGTAGGCATATCTAAACAGTAAAAAAACACGTGAAAACCATTATGTAATGGTTTTGAAGTTGGCCGACCTTTTGTGAAGTAAATGCGGTCTAATATATCTACAATAGCCAACTACTGTGGAAGACCGACCGCAGAAATAATTATATTAACACGAAGAAAAAGAATAAACTCTATGCCACAGGGTGGATCTTTTAACAAAGTGTTTATTATTTTTAGAGCTACGGTGGCTTGATCCACGATTTTTGCAACTTATACTTAAAGTAATATTTTAAATTATTAGTTATTATACTTAAAGTATATCCTTTCCGTACATCCGATGAAAAAATAATAATAACAAGTAATTAAAAAACACTTGAAAGTTCTACAAATAATTCTTTATTTCTCGACGATCGTTTCGGACAATAAGTCCATCCTCAGGAGTACAAAAACTATACTAGTATAGTTTTTGTACTCCTGAGGATGGACTTATTGTCCGAAACGATCGTCGAGAAAAAAATTTGTAGAACTTTCAAGTGTTTTTTAATTACTTGTTATTATTAATCATGTTCTACCACTTGCCGAGTGAAAAAATAATAGTTTAAAATAAAATTAGGGTTTAAAAAAACTGAAACACGCTTTTATGAACTAAAAAATGCAAAATAATTTGAAAACAAAATTACCTTTACTGTAAAATGAGCGGGGTGCTATCTACTTAAATTTTCATAATAGCTCTACGTTTACATTTAGCTATTAAATGAAAAATTTATTATCGATATTAAGCACTCCACGCTTTTTACAGTAAAGCTAATTTTATTGTTAAATTATTTTGTATTTTCTAGTTCTAGTGTTATTTTAATTTTAATTATAAGACTAAAAAACAATATTGCATTTGACTATGGAGTAGGCAACGCAACGTACGTCACTGTACAGTGTGTTAGCTTGCTTACTGTAAATATTCAAGTTTTTTATCTTGAAGGTCCTGGTCAGGATAATGGGATAATCTTATTAAATTATTGTATGTCATCGGTTCTCGATAAGAGTGCAAAGTTTCAGTTTAAACTGACGTTTCGAAATGGGTGAATTTCACGTTCAAAGATTCCTTTATAAACAAAGAAACACACAGATGAAGCTAATAAAAGCGTGTTAAAAACTAAAAAAACACGCTTTAATAGCAAACCGAACAAAAAAGTAAAAAATATTTTTTTATTGTAAAAAAGCGTAGGGTGGTTGATATCAACTGGTATAAATATTTCATTGGTAGTTATTTGTAAAAGTAGAGTTAGTATAAAAATGGTAATAAGCAGCCCTCGCTTTTTTCCAATAAAAAATTATTTTTAACTTTTTAGTTCGGTTTGCTATTAAAGCATGTTTTTTTAGTGTATTTGCCATATGGCAACATACACTATTGGCGTCGGTCGGATGGCGGGACCTAGGGGTCGGACCAAAATTTCTCGACGTTTCATAACCTCCTAAACACTTTGGCACCATTTTTAAAAATGTTTATATATATATGTATATATATATATATATATATATATATATATATATATATATATATATATGTGTGTACGCGCAATAACTTTCGAAAGAGTTAATTGATTTCAACGAAATTTGGACCACGTGTTGAAATCCATCACCGCAAGAAGCCTATTTAAAATGGGCCTAGTCGGGCTATTTTAAGGGTAGTTTTTAGGGTTTGAAAAATGTTTTTGGGCCCCAAAATACCGAAAAAATTCTCCGAATCGTTTCAAAATTGAAATTTAACCCTTTGGTAGTAATTAAAAAGTGTCCCCAAAATTTTAATAAAATCGGCCCGACAGGACCGGATTTACAAATTTTATGAAAACGCTAGTTTGCAGATAGTGACTTATTTATTGAAGGGTGTATTTAATTCAATGTAGACGTTAGATTGATAATAATATTACAATTAAGAAAAAAAATGTTATTTTAAGGGGTGTATTAAGGGGTTAAATTTTTTATTTTGCCCAAAAACAAACTTAATTTCACATAATAAAAGTATAAACCCACACGGCCCTATACAAGCAAATACACTATATTGTCGGCAGGGTTTTGGCACTGCGACCCGGGTTTTTTTAATTTTTTAAAACTATTTTTTATTTTTAGTCTTATTTTTTTATTCTGATGATCCTGGTCCGGATAATGGAACAAACTTATTAAATACAAGATTTTTGAGTCTCTGAAAAAAGCCCGTTTAAAAAAATACTCAAAAAATGATTTAATATGTTTAGCGTAGCATGCGAATACGTCAGAATAAAATTAATTGAAAACTATATACAAAAGTACAAGCAGAAGGAATAAATACGGCGTGAACTGACAAACGACCGTTATAGTAATTCCGCTGACGACCGCGCGACTTCAACGCCACCGGAAACGGAAATAACATCACTCTATAAAGTGATCTTGCTTGCTGCGAGCTTGAAAGAATATACTTGTTAGTTTTGCTGTTATATATATGTGAGTTATATGATGTAACAAGATTATATGATGTGGTTTTATTTCAATGTTGTTCCATTATTTACGGCCAGTGGTTGCTTTTATACAATGTTATAAAAGTTATTATAATGCTGCTTCAATACTCTTTACTTCCGGGCAAAAGGCAAAATTGCCCATGTCAAAGTTTCTTCATTTTTTGGGTCCCGTACATCCAATGGAAAAACGGGATCATTATAGAATCACTCGCTTGTCTGTACAATTTGCCCCGAAACTACTGGACCGATTAAGTTGAAATTTGGTTCACGTATGAATTTCTGTGACCCAAACACGGACGCATAACGTAAATAAATGAATTTTAAACATGGGGATCATTTTTGGGGTGCATATTAGGGAATTAAAAAAAATGTTTTGCAAACTGTACTGTGTGACATCAAATGAAAGGCCTTATGGTAAGGGTCTCAAATAAATTTTTTTATAATTTAAAAATAAATAGTTTTAAAGATATTTAAGAAAATAGATGAAAATTGACCATCCCCCCTTATCTCTGAGCCTACTGAGCCTAAAATTTCGAACAAAATAGGGGATCATCCATAGTTTACAGGAAAAGCTAAACGAAAATCCTAAATCTTTGGCTTGCTCAAGAATTTTTTTCAAATTTAATTTTGCTGTACAAAAATTTGTGCTAAACTTCTCTCCTTTTTATTTGATTTCAAATCGTTTATTTAGATCAAATAAACTGTAAAAACTAGGTTAAAAATCATATAGGAAGAAAGGTACATATTTCTGGTTTATTTCGAAGCATTAACATAAAAGTTTGAATAAAATTTTTCATAGAAATTCAAATGCGTTTTACATAAGATAAAGCGGATGAAAACAAGGGCATATTGAACAGCTCGTAAGCAGTCACCTTAAGACGGTTAATCACTCTCAAAAGGGGAGTGCAAACATTGAAATATAAACCTAAGGAGGGCGCGACTGAAAAAGTCGGTGTACTATTATTATGAATCATGCAAATATCATTTCAAGTTAAAAAGCTGATAACCATAATTCCGTATTGCAGAATAAAAATTTGATACGAAATATCATATAGGCATTTGACCCGCTACATAACTTTTAAACTGAAGGGCTGACTGGTGAACTAGACTTCTTGCGGGAGGATATATAGTTGCCCAATAATCTGTTTAACATGTTAAAATTGCAGACGGTTGACCCTGCAATGAACGAGTGACTAGCTTTGTACCGTCGTCTGTTTCAGTGAAAAATAATGGTTTAAAAAACTAAAAAAACACGTTTTAATAGCAATCCGAACCAAAAAGTAAAAAATATTTTTTTTATTTTAATAAAGCGTGGGATGCTTGATAGCAACTGGTATAAATATTTCATTGGTAGTTATTTGTAAAAGTAAAGTTAGTATAAAAATTGTAATAAGCACCCCACGCTTTTTTTCCAATATAACATTATTTTTTACTTTTTAGTTCGGTTTGCTGTTAAGGTGTGTATTTTTAAACTATTATTTAGTTTTTATATTTTAGTCTTATTTTTTTATCTTAATGATCCTGATCAGGATAATGGGACAAACTTATTAAATTATTGTATTGTCATCGGTCTTTGATAAGTGTGCAAAGTTTCAGTTTAATCTGTCGTTACAAACAAACAAGCAAACATACAGGTGAAGCTAATAAAAGCGTGTTAAAAAAACGATCAAGTACGAGTCGAACTCTCCAGAGTTCGTACTTGTATTTCGTTGTCCGTGAAAACTTTAAGACAGGATTTTCGGTTAGATTTTCCTGTAAACTATAGGTGAGGCTCTAAATTCCCTATTTTTTTTTTTAATTTTAGGCTCAGTAGTTTCAGAGATGTTCGATTTTGATATATTTCTTTAATATCGTTTAAACTATGCATTTTAAAATTATACAAAAAATATATTTGTATTTCTCATTATGAGATCTTTCATTTCATATGACACATGAGGCACTTGAAAAATATATTTTTTTAATTTTCTAGTTAGCCTCCCAAAATTAATCCTCAAAATCGGACTTTGTTTATACTATACGTTCATGATTGGGTCATCTAGCTCTATACATGTAGCAAATTTCAACTTTTTTCGTCCAGTAGATTCGGAGAAAATAAGAAAATAAGGGTTCCGTATTTTCATGGAATATACGTAATCCTAAAACAGCACAGCTGTTTACGCATATTTAGGTATTTTCCCGCTACTACACTAATAAACAAATTTAAAATTGCAATGTACATAGGTGAATTATTTTATACTAATTTAGTTATTTTTTTTTTCAAAGGAAGAAGCAACGCAGCTGTAGTCTATAATTTACATGATTTAAGAAGTGACCCATCACTATAGTGCGGTTCGATTAATGGAGCGACAAAGCAATGAAACAGTGTAACGCATACCCGTTTCATGTTGCCATGTATAAAATTTGTACCGCTTATAGATTTCCCACATTGCGAATTATAAATGCATGACTCACTTCTTAAATTTGGAATATATAGATTATAGAGTATCCATAAGCCATGGCCGTCCGAATTCGCCCGAGTGTAAATCAAACTGATTCTAAATTGGAGATGGAACGAGTGAAGGGAATGGGTTACGCAATAATTAATTATAAATTTTAGCGACCGAACGAATTATTTAATTCTACACGGGCGAAGCCGGGTCGAGAAGCTAGTTATCCAAAAATATGACATAGTCTAACATTTTTTAACTTTGACTATTTATTTGAACAGCTGTAACCTATTCAGAACTTAACGTTCTGTGAATAATATAAAACCGCATTACATAATCCGTATAAAGTTGAAATTTCACATCTTCAGTAAAGGATGGGGGAAAACAAAGCGTCTACTACTGACATACATATACTAGCCGTTACCTGCGACTCTGCACGCGTTTGAGATAAAACACGGCAGTAGTGGATCTTTCGGTTTCACCGTATTATGGTCTAGATAGCGAGTTACAACAAAGTGGATAGTGGAAAAATCTTCTTCATGAAAAAATACATATATGTGCCAATTTTCATGGTGATCGGTCAAACGGTGTCGACGTCAATTAACTAAATTAATTAAATTTACCAACATTCATTAATGGACATATTTTATAATAAAATAAGTAAAAAAAACTTTTAAGTTAAATAGTTTTATTTTAAATTATCACCAAAACTGGAAAATAATCTGGGACTTTTAACATACTAAAATAAAAACGCGGTGCGCAAAAAATCTATAAAACGACCCTATAATTAAATAATAGCGACTTGTTTCCAAAAGAACTATTTTAAATACGCCCCACGTTTTTATTTTAGCATGTTAATTATTTTATAGTTTTTGGTACAGTTGATGATTTAAAATAAACTTAAAATTTTTTTCTCCTATTTTATTTTTAATTTCTTAATGCATTTTATTAAAAATGTTATTTGCATCCAGAGAAAGCCGGTTAACGGGAAGTGAGTGAAAATTTAAAAGTGAGATTTGCACCCGGACGAAGCCGGACCGGTCCGCTAGTTATCATAATATTGTATTGTCATCAGAACTAAAGGTGTGTACCAAGTTTCAGATCAATCGGTCAACAGGAAGGAGGTACAATTTCAATTACTAGATTTGACCTACACAAGACACAAACAAAGGAAGCTTAATAAAATCATCCGCACTATTGTTCATAAGCAGTCTGGAAATTCGAGCAAAGTTTAAATCACTCTCAGGTTAATGCTCCATACAACCGTGAAAATCAAATAGAAATAGGCTTAGCGGTTTTCAAATAAATCGAAAAAACACAAACGCGGCCGGCAATCAAAAAAATTGAACGGTTTTCATAAGACACCTAGAGTATCGTTAGTCAAGTGTCACCTTAAGAAAGTGGTCAGTGTGTGGTTTTTTTTACTGTTTTAATAATGAAATTCGTGTTATTTATTTAAACAATATAAATGTTGATTAATGTTTCAAAACATGTCTTTGTGATGGTTGTGATACTAATTCAACTGTGTCTTTAGTAAAAATCGGTATTTTGTCACTTTATGTGAAAATGTTAAAAACAATTCACTGTGCTCATAATAATTTTATAACGTTGCGATCATAGCCTATGTCTGCATTCAGTTATATCAGAGATATTTAGTGTCTTTGGTACGTTGGTATCACTGCGTTAATAAATATAGCTGTCACTTTAAACTTATCAAGTTTAGTTCGCGATTTTGTGTTTTGATTGTATAATTTGCATTATAATATCAACAAGGTGTTAAATTGTTTTTTAAAATAACAGTGATGTCTGTGATATTAATTTGCTAGTGTTTTTTGTGAAAAATGGTGTTTGGTGTACAAGCTTCGGCAGTTGGTGCAAAAGGATTATTTCTACAGACCAGTTGCAGCCAAATTTTACACAATGGTGAGTACTTAATATTTTTCTTATGCATTAATTAAATATGCTAAAATTAAGGCGACGAAATTTCGAAGTGATTTTATTTTATACATTTTACATATTTGTTTACATATAGGTACCTTCTAAGTGCTAGATGCATGAAAGCTCATTATGATTAGTATGTGAAACACAAGGTGTTTCTAAAGCGAATGACCAAAAACTCGTAAGATAATTCTTTTTTACTTATATTTAGATCTAGTAGATACCTTGTAACAATAATTTACGACTTTCTAGATGGTTCTAGATTGTTCATCCTTTATTTTCTTTCCGAAAATAAAACCATGCTCATACTTAAAGGTCAAAGAATGTAAAAGAATAATATACTAGGCGATTCCATACTTTTTTACTAAGAAATTCGGTTTTATTTTCACTGATTTTCAACAAGAAACATTCGACGTACTTGCCTTTGGATCGGACTGTAAGGTCGTTTAGACCCAGTTTTGAAATTAATAAAATAGAATAAAATACTGGCCAGATACCTTATATAGTGGAACCAAATTTATTTAACATTATGAACATTTTTAGAAAGCTTCTCTTCCGTAACTACATTTTGTAATTTTTTTTTTAATTATTATTTAATTAAAATGTGGTCTATCAGTCACCACTGATTTACAAAATATATGCTTTAGAACAGAGGCTCACAACGTATTTAGGACTACGAAAACAAAATTCCAACGCCTCGTAATTCGTGATAGTTAATTTTATATGAAATATTAAAATATTCTGTGCCTTATATATCTGTTTATTTATGTATTAAAAATCATAAAGCCTACATGGAAGACTCCAGTGCCTGTGAGGCGCAGGATCACCCCCGTTGGGAGGCTATGCTTTTATTTATTTATTTATTCTATTCTATTCTATTCTAACATAGATGTCAAACGGACTCTCTTTAGAATAAAGACCAATGATTGTTACGATTGACGTCCGCAATTTCTGTATTACCAACCGTTGTGACTTCGCAAACCAAATTTAAATCGATTCAGCGATTTTCAGGTTTATCGCGAACAGACGTAAATATAAATGTCTACAAAAGATAACTTTGCTACACAATAATTATATAAGAAATGGTTTCTTGCATATGTAGCCCTGAAACCTTGCTATAGGTATAACTAAAGGATATATATTTAATTCTACTATTTTTCCCCTGTTTCAATATTTATTTGTAACAAAAATTAATGTGACAAATTTGCACAATTTTAAAAATACAACAACAAAGTGCAAACAGTTCCCACATGTAATATCGTTTGCAAAATCGATTAGCATGGACATTTATGTACAAAGCGTAAAACATCATTAATAATGGCGTCTTTCAATTTTAAAATACATTTCTTTTACCATGCTGTACAATTTTCTAACCGACTAAAACCATTCAATATATCTATGGTTAAAAGACAAAACCACTTATGACACGTACAATTTTTCTGATATGTGTCGCAGGGAGATGATAAAAACGAAGATTTGATTAAATCCCTAAGGTAGATGATCAAATCACGGCAGATGATCTTTCGTGAATTGGTCATCTACCTTAGGAATTTGATTAAATCTCCGTTTTCATCTTTCCCTGCGATATATATATTTTTTAAGGCGAGAAACAGCTAAGGTTTTTTAAGGGTTCCGGACATGCGTACATCCAATGAAAAAACGGAACTCTGATAGGATCACTGTCGTGTCTGTCCGTCTGTCACAGCTTATTTTCTACGAATTTATGCTGATGGACGAAAAAGGCTGAAATTTACCCAAAGTGTCTCCCCCCACGCTGCTCAGCAAATGGAAAAATACGTTAGGCAACGTTTAAGCTCAAATTAATATAGGTTTTTTGTGTTTGATCTAACTGCCCCGAAGTGAGGGTGGAAGAGAAGTTGAAAACACAGGAATGTAAGAGATCTACTATATGTTATTTCATATTTGACATAAGCAGTGTTGTTATTTGACCATAGATTTACTTGTATTAAATACAGGTACATACAAAGTAACATTATCCACGGCTTGTAACTTACACAAACTAATGGATTTTTACTTGCTTTAGGTCAATATGTAAAAGTGGCCCTAACGATTTACTTTTAATATATTTAAATTTTAAAATATTACTGGTGGTTACCAGACGTTGCCTCGGAAAGATAGCCAGCTGTTGTAATCGTATAATAATGAAATGTGGCCTAAAAAATCATATATATTAATACGCTAAGGTTAAGATGTTTGCCTCCCTTTTTCGAAAAAACCACACAATTGCTCCACATAAATTTTATATCATTTTATAGATAATTGCTTGCTCTACCGACATCAACAACTAAACAATCTATTATTGTTTTTGTTTTTGCAAAATAATTAATTATAACAATTAACATTTATTCAGTATATGCAGCAATGCTGCCATCTGACGGTTCTAATTTTGAAACAACGTCAACATGATTGACGGTTGGTAAATTTTTTTTGTTTAATTTTTAATCAAAATTCACGTATACATACTTTTCGTATGGCGGCGCTTCAGCTTAACATTTTCGATACTTGCGCCTCTATATGACAGTTTTAGAAAAATATTTTCTTGAACCGTCACTGAGCTTTGTAATGTAATACAACAAAAAGAAGAAAGTTATAAAGAGTGTGAGAAATTAGAAACGAATTTTAGTGCGAATTATTCGCACAGGTACCGCTAGTAAAAAAATATTTTCATAGCTGTTCGTGGAAACCTCATGAAAATCGGTTTAAGGTGACCTCAGATTCTAAAATATGCTCACGGGAAATTTCGAACTGTAGTCGCAAAATTCATGTATTACAGTTTTTATTGACTGGAATTAAGCATTAAGCTTCACAAAAATTGACTTGCTGCTTAAAAATTTCAATAAACATATTTTTGCTCTAAAAATTGGATAAAAAAACGTGATATTCGTCAATATTTCTTTACAGCACGTTACAAGATTTCATAATACGGGAAGGCAAATTAACACTTTGAAGTTTTTTCTTTACAAGCTTATGTTAAAAATACTGACAAATTTGGTTTGCTCAATACTTTTTTAAAATTTATTTTTTTTGTGTACAAAAATTTGTGTAAAACCATCAAAGATTGTTGAAGATTTTTCATAGAAATTAGAAATTTCCGAAACGTGAGTAAGTCCATTTTACATGCATACAACACAGCCAACTGGTCGTAAGATAGAGCCATGCAGATTAAAAAGGGAGTATATTGAACAGCTAGATACTCAGTAACCTTAATTTCCGCGAGGCTAATCTTATACTTTCTAAGTAACATAATTGAAACTGACATTGTAGCAACACAAGATTTAATTACCCAATATAAAATTTAATTTATCAACCCAGGGCTAAAGATCATTTTTACAGAACTGTACATACAGTGATTTTATGGCATTATGATTATGCACAATGTATTATTATAACGAAATTGTCACCATATAATATTGTTTATGTATTGTGGAAACTTTACTGGTAACAAATTTGTGTTTATTAATGATTCTTCGTGTTAGCTTGTCCTTCTAAAAACCTTCGATATCATCAATTATAATGTCAAATTGTAACAATGGGATCTGCTCCATTTAGTTCGTCCCCTGGTCAGTTTTTATTGTTAATAATCTCTGGACTTAAACCAATATCGCATTTTTCAAAAGAATTTTATAACGACTTTTAATATTAATACACAGAAGATACCGACTCAGATAATTATTTAACTAACAATAATTTACTAAATTTTATTCGCGGCTTTGCTCCAATGAAAGTCCAACGTTTCGCTCGATTAATGTCGGTTTTATCGGGAACTTTTATATTAGCTTCAAGTAACCGCGGGATAAAAAGTACACTTTTCTTTCAGTTTGCGTACTAACTAGTATAGTATAGTATAGTATAGAGTTTCATTAAAATCGGTCCAGCCGTTTTCGAGTATCTACTGCCAGTACAAACGGAGACATGCCGAAACAGGCAGATGTAACTTCGAATTTAGGCGTATTTTTTTCATTATCACTGTAAAATGTCAACGTACAATACTCTCTGACAATTAATTAATGAAATAGCTTGAAATTCGTGGATTATAGACGTTTGACAGTTCAGGTAATTATCGTTAGTTAGACAAAGCTTGAAAATAATCTGATTTGTTTTGATTTCATTTACTACTCATAGAGTAAAAAAATTATGTAGCCAACGCTATTTGAGAACCAGTAGGTAAAATAATTTTTCAAATGGGTCCAGTAGTTCCTGAGATAATCCGCACATAATATACAAAAATACAAGCATACTATTGATAATCTAACTTTTTGAATCACTTTTCAAAAATTATAAATTTCATGTATGTATTTTGTTTCTATAAGTTTGCAATTCATTTCTTCGGGCGGATCTCGAGAACGACTGTGATTTTTATAAAACTTTTTGGCTATGATTAATGTTTTTAAGAAGTTTTTTAACCAAAAAAGTTAAATTTTAATACTTTTTTTAATAAGTAGTGCAAAGTTGATTGTTGTGGAACAACGACCCCTAGATCTCGCTATCCAACCAACATCAATAGTGTGTATGACATATACTATATGTATTTGGTAAATTCACAACGCAAGATTATGTTGTGCTACCTAACGTCATTTTAAGAAGTAAAATCTTCAGCTCTCCAGCTAGAGAAAAATGGAGGAACTCGAGTGTTCGCAAGTTAGTAATGGCATCTGTTATCGTTACTTTAAACTACTTGAATAAAACATCGAACCTGTACTATCGGCAGTTAAAGTTTTGGTGACATGTCAAGCTGACATTTAATTTTAAGGTTATATTTTAATTAAAATTTGTTTTAAAAATATAAAAATGATGCCGACTGAAGATTTGATGAATTTAGATGTCGAGCAATTGTTTCGTGAACACACTGTTGAAGAAATTACTGAAATTCAAAAGAAAGTGCAATATGAAATTGATAAAAAAAGACAAAGTTTACGCACAATGGTTGGGTTAGTATTCTAATATTTTCTATTAATATTGTCAAGTAAAGTATCTACTTACTAGTGAAGTAACTGCTGGGGTTTTTAAACACTAAATAATTGCAGGGAACGATACCGAGATGTTATTACGGCTTCAGATACAATTAAAAGCATGCAAAAGACGGCAAATCGTGTTATAATTGGAATAGATAAAATTGTTGATATGTGCCGAGATATACAAAAACTAAGCTCGTTAGCTTTTGAAGAACCTTCCAAAACAGAAGAAGAAAAACAAAAGTATGAACTTTTAAAATATTAACTCTATTCGCAGCTTTGTTGTTCCTGAACTTCATACATAACGACATTCCGATACTTTCTGATAATCTAATACAATGTTTTGTATTAAGTTAGATTTTTAGTTAATTAATACAGGAAGACCTCGCTTAACGCTGCTCTGCTTAACGCTATATCAGTATTACGCGGTTTCTAAAAAAAAGTTTAGCCACTATAACGTTAATTATGGATCAATGTATACAAAATTATTAAAATGTTGATAGAAGTTCAAAGGCAAGACGAAGTGTCATTGATGCAATATCTTGCTATCGACAACAGCTTGCTGAACGAAACAGAAAGAGGCAAACGACATTAGATAACTTCTTCACAAAAAAAGAAAATATTATGTCAAATCAGGAACCTTCCTCATCACAAACATAACTTTTTACTCGAACTTTTATTTGATTTTCACGTTAGTGAATATTTATTGAAATTTTAAACTATGTAATATTTTAGGGAGTTGGCTGAAAATACAGAGCGTGCTCTTTTGATACAAATCAAAATACTTTTGTATATTCCGGAACAAATTTGGACTGCTTTAGATAAAAAAGATTTTTTAAAGGCAGCCCAATTATTTCTTTTTTCGCAACATGTTTATACAGGTGAATTAATTAACATTTGATTAATGATTAATTAATTACGGACAGTGTTTCGTTAACTGAAAGATATTCTTTCAGGATTATTATTTGATACTGCCAATAATGTTCTTGGAAATTTTCCGCTCATTCAAACTCAGTGGTTGAAAATTGGACATTTTCAAAGGAAAATTATAACTGGAATAACAGCTGAATTGCAAGAAAATGATTTAAGTGTTGAAGTAAGAAATTCATGTTGTTTTTTTAACGATACAAATTCCATGTACAATCTCATCTCTTATAACGTGTGTTCGTATTACGCGAATGCCATCAAAAATCGGGCGAGAACTTAGAAAGTGGCAACCATTTATATTAGTATATAGGAGTGATTGTGCAAGTTTGAAGTGTTCTGCTCCTAGCCCTATTTTTCCATAAATTTATTGCGCGAAATTCTATAATGCCATCATTTTTAGGAACACGTATTGCGTTTACTAAAATGAACGTTCGTATTTGTTTTGTTTTTTTATTTCAGTACGCCGCGGACTATTTAGCTGCATATATGCTACTCGAAAATATTTCCGCAATGAATTTACTGAATGAATTTATAGAGTTGCGCAAAATTTCGTTGAAAAATGTTTTATTTGCCGACATCACAGCGCATAACACTGTAAAAACTCAGACCTGTATCGCTTTAAAATCCATTATAAATACCATTCAGTTGCTTTACAAATGCTTCATAGGTGAGTTTCAGTGTCTCTTATTCAAAAATGGTAAATTTTAAAATCGAGAAAACGTGGTGCGTACACTTACGTACGCGCGGCAGAAGTTATATTTCTTTGGCGTGATCGCGATAATAATTGATATTCACATTTTCGTTAAAGATGTACATTGATAAAATAAAATAAAATGTCTAAGGAGGTGATAAATATTGCTGGAAAAACATTTTTAAACACATGTTGGGATTATGTTTGTGGTGTTATAATTTATATACATATTACCTTTGTTCCATTTTCAAAAGTAACATTTTTAGTGCCTGCATAAAGTAACTTTCTAACTATTAGAGGGTTTCCTACTGGTGAATCCATAATTAAAAAAAAAAATACAAATATTGGCCTTATTTAACTGTCAAAAGTTGTTAATTGTTAAACATTCATTGTTACAATGCTAAATCAGAAAAATTAATTTTTATCCACCAACACCGTCTGGACTCAAACCAGAATCTTTCCACTTTCGCGGCAGAATGAGTTGTCAGTTACTCTACGGTGCGATATCTAAACAATCAATTCTTCATAATAAAACATAAAATCCACTACATACGAGAGCTGATTATTTTTAGCTAGGTACTGCTAGACATGAATCGTCTCCATAGAGAGAGTTATGAATGTATAGGTAAATTTCCATTTATCTTTATTAATCCAACTGGATTAATAAAGATAAATGGAAATGGTAAATAAATGGAAATGGTAAATTTCCATTTATCTTTATTAATCCAACTGGATTAATAAAGATAAATGGAAATGGTAAATAAATGGAAATGGTAAATTTCCATTTATCTTTATTAATCCAACTGGATTAATAAAGATAAATGGAAATGGTAAATAAATGGAAATGGTAAATTTTCATTTATCTTTATTAATCTAACTGAATTAATAAAGATAAATGGAAATTTACCTATACATTCATAACTCTCTCTATGGAGACGATTCATGTCTAGCAGTATCTAGCTAAAAATAATCAGTTCTCGTATGTAGTGGATTTTATGTTACAATTGCTTTATTATGAAGAATTGATTGTTTAGATATCGCACCGTAGAGTAACTGACAACTCATTCCGCCGCGAAAGTGAAAAGATTCTGGTTTGAGTCCAGACGGTGTTGGTGGATAAAAATTAATTTTTCTGATTTAGCGTTGTAACAATGAATGTTTAACAATTAAGTAGCAAACGTTCTGCAGCTTGTAGAAATTAAAACATCTTATATTAAAAGTTGTTAACTATACTAGAGATTTTAAAAAGTTCTGTTCGATGTCGCCAGTATAACTTTCTTTGTTTTATGAAATAACTATTTTGACGTTATCACAAACAATTTCTGCAACATATTCGTGCGTAACTTCTGTATCTGTGTGCCTAAAGAAGTATAACTTCAAAAAATCGGTTGCGATTTTTTTTAACAGAAAAATGCTCTTGAAGAAAAATTTGACTTAACTCAAAATTTTTAAATATTTCCAAATAAATTTTGAAAAGATAGCATAATTTAAGTTTAATTTAAATCTATTTTAGATGAAAATGAAGATGGAAGTTTTATTAGAAATAGAATTGACTCTATAATTAGTAAAGATGCGACACCGACTTTTGCATTAGTTGATATGATGCCCGATCCCCTCATTTCTTATTTACCACCCATTGTCAGCGACTATCGGTAAGTTAAATAACGTTTTTACGCACAGTCAAAGAGGAGACAGAATTAAAGTAACGTTCTCTTTTCTTATTGTAATAGACCTGCAATGGTGAATTCAATACAGTCGATTGACCCGAGTGATGTGGGTAAAATAGTGACCAATTGGTTACAGTGGGTAAAAGAATCAGTTGATAAAGAATTCGTAAAACTCTTGAATCTTGTTTCGTCGGTCAAGGCATTGGATAGCGTTAGAGATGAGGCGTTGAAATTAGGTAATCTTAAGGTGGATTGATTCCTCAGATTGTAAAATGTGCTCTCTGGAAATTTCAAACTCTAGTCGCAAAATTCATTTTATTACTGTTTTTAATAGCTACGATTAAACATTAAGGTTCAAAAAATTTAGCTTGCTGCTTAAAAATTTCAAAACACGTATTTTTGTCCTAAAAATTTAATCGAAAAACATGATATTCGTCAATATTTCTTTATAGCATGCTACAAGATTTTTAATTACGGGAAGGCAAGTTAACATTTTGAAGTTTTTTCTTTACAGACTTGTGTTAAAATTACTAACAAATTTGGGTTGCTCAATATTTTTTTCAAATTTAATTTCTTTTGTACAGAAATTTGTGTTAAGGTTATGCTAATTTTCTCTTTTTTATTTCATTTTTATATCGTTTATTTAGATCAAATAAATTGTAAAAACTTAGTTAAGGTAGTTGTCGTGGTTAAGGCACACCGTCAGAAAATTCTTAATTTTTGTATACTTATTAAGGACATGATAATACAATTACCCTGAAAATTTGAAGTCGATCGACCGTATATAATCCGAGATAAATTCAATTAAAAATTGGATAATTAACATTGATTGTATACGATCTCTGTAGTTCTGAACCAGTTTCTTATTTATAAAAAAAGAACTAACTGTCAGAAACTTTCCAAAAACTGACAGTCTTTCAATGCATGTTATGAGTTTAAAAAAAATAAAATATTTTTTTTGACCGTCTAATTATTTATAAATAACGGTTTAAAGTTCAACAATTTATAGAAAAGTATACATGCATATGAATACTGTATGGGTTACGTTTCCACAGGTACAGTCTTGCGTACAAATTATGTATCACTTAGCTACAAGCTAGTATACTTTTGTGGCGCGTATAATCTATAACTTTTTGACAATATTGTACCACGCCAACTACCTTAAGAATCATATGAGAAGAATGGTACATATTTCTAGTTTATTTTGTAAGCATTACCATCGATTTAAAAAATATTTTTCATAGAAACTAGAAATTTCCGAAAGATGCTCAAAGATAGAGTTAGCGGGTGAAACAGGGAGCATATTAAACAGCTGGTAAAAAGCCACCTTAATCAATTATTAATTATGAAGAGTGCGCGAAAATAATGGTGTTCGATTGTTGTAGATCTTTCTGACTATTGGGAAACTTTATGTCATAAGCTTTCGTTTCCTAAAGGTTTCAATTTATGGTTTATAATTTTCCAACCGTTAATCACTGCCCGCGTCAAAACGTTAATTGAATTTAAATGGAAAGAAATAGTAAAAGTTACAAACGTGGAAATATCTGACACTTTGGCTAAAGCTTCGAGCGGTAAAACTGCCCAACCGGAATTAGATTTGAGATGGTTTGTCTGGAAGGATGAAAAAGCCGATGTACCGTCAGTATTCAATTACGAAAATAATAAATTTGTTGCAAAAGGTAAATTAAAATTTTAAGACATTAGAGATTATTTTTTCTCATTAGCGGTGGCACTTAAATCCCATATGATTATTTTATTAGTCATTTTACAATCAATATTTTGTGTGAAGCGGTCTTCAGACACAAAACAAATTCGCGTTTCTTCAGAACGTTTTGGTTTATTGTCAGGTCAAGTAAAAATGTTCAATGTTTTGTTCTTTCTTAAAAAAGTAACAAAAATACCTAAAGATACCGGTAATCATTAAAAATCGGTTCACAGCACTACTCCATATCTACATTGGGTCTTAGATATAGAGTACTAATGTACTACTGCCGCATAGAAACCGACAGGAAAGAGAAGGCGATAAACAGGGTTTATGGATGTCTCTTTCTCACCTGTCTTGTTGTATTTTATTGAACAAAGACGGAATGGCTACCGCAATTATCTTTTTCTGACGATTTTGTCGCGACTAGCACTCCATATCTAACGAATTCAAATACCAGAAATTTACGTAAAATAATTTAATTTTAGGTTTACTTATGAAAAGTAAAGGTTATTCACCGAATATTGTAAAGATGTGTGAAAATTTCGATATTCAATTAAACACTTTGTTGAAAGACTTACAACTTTATATGTACGGGAACGAAAATCTGGATCAAATCATAGATCGAAATGAATTTTTAATAAGCAAAATAGTTTCCCATAAAACTTTTAGCGATAAGTTTTCTGATAGATCAGAAATTCAGCAACATTTACAGTTAGTTGGTCAACAAAACGTTCAAAAGTAAGTTCTTTTCATTTATGCACGTGCTGTAATCTGATTCGAATAGTTCAGACAATAGCGGTATTATGACGCCATCACAATAAAACATGAACCAATGAACGACGAACTAATGCGTTCGTTTGTTCATCGGATAATTTTAAAATGAAGACATGTTATGTTGTAGGTTAGTAGAATCCATAAATTTGAAAGTCGATAATGACAGTTTAACAATTAACGAACGCTTGTCATATTACTTAATGACGGCTCGATTGTTGCAAGCGTTAATCCAGCTCTGTCCTAATTTAACAAAATGTTTTAAACGGGACGTCAAGGTCAATTCTTGGAATGACTTATCCAACTTTTTACAAAATCAAAGCATCTGTGCTTGGGAAAAGTGGCTAAGCATAATGAATATTAGAATTGAAAAAATGGTGGACGAAATATTAGTTTTGAACTTCGAATTTCATAGTATTTTGGAGTATTTACCGGTAAGTGGTGCATCACATAAAGGGGCGGATCTAAGTTTTTTGGGGTGTAGAGCTTAGTGAAGTTTAGTGGAGCCCTGCATCGAAATCAGAATTGAAACTTAGTGACCCGACCAAATAACTAGGTAATATTATAAATTCACTCAAAAAATATCAAAATTCGCCCTCAAATTTGTCAAAATCTACACAAAAAATTGACAAATTTTTGGGTGTATTTTGATATTTTTTGGGTCAAATTTTATCCAAAAAATTATCTAAATGCATCAAAAAATTGTCAAATTTCATCTAAAAACATAAAATTTTATCCAAATACACTCAAAAAAAATTCAACAATCATCCAAAAAATTGTCAAAATTCACCCATAATAATGGTAATAATCAGCCATGTTTACTATTTTTTACTATAATATAAATGCGATTGTTGATGAAAAAACTATTAATTAATTTTTGTAGGCCTTTCAAAGTTGGAGGCCTAGGGCTTAAGTCTTATTAGTCCCTGACCATAAATAGTTCCCTACTTTATCAGGTCGTTTGTGTACGATTCGTAAGCATTTTTTAAAAGACAGTCTTGCCAAAAACAATACGATAGAACCAGAGCTGAATTTACTCGATTTTTTTAGCATTGGAGTATTATCAACATTGAAGAACAAACTGATGATGGTATAGTAAATTCACAAATCAGAGTGCCTTCACAGCCAAATTTCATTTTACAAAATCTTTTGTTCCAAATCTGTTCAAAACTGAATTCCGTAATACCGCATACCTTACCAAGAAAAATTCATCATCAGCTTATAGAAAACACCGTTGGTTTCGTATTAAAAAAATACGAGAAACTTAGTTTGGCTGAAGATATTACGCAACTGTTAGCCTTGCAATTTTTAATGGATGTGAAATATACGACCACAATGTTAATAGTAAGAGAAAACAAAATCTCCAGTTTAAAATCACAAGAGATTTGTGAAAGGTTTAAAGGAAAAATAGATCCTTTCGATTATGACGTATTTTATCCATACCTTCAGAATAACGTTACACTTTCAGCTCAGAGAACACAGGTCAGTTGTTTTTATTTTCTTCAAAAAACATTTTGTACCAGGCGCGACTTTAGAGAATTCCTTTTGAATGATCCTCTCACAGGGACAACCATAACTTATCGAAGTTATACTTCTTTTGGCGCACTAAGGGTAAAATTTTCTAATACGAAAGTTAATGAAGTTAGTTGTTAATTTCATCTGAATGTATTACGTGCAGTGTAATTTTACTTTGTATTCATAGATGACACGTCTCATTTCTCTGTTAACTAACTTTTAACTGTAGTTATCATGTTCCTAGATATCCTATTTTATTTTATCAATGTACAATGAAAATGTGAATATCAATTAACGCGATCACGCCAAAGAAGTATAACTTCTGCCGCGCGTACATAAAGTACACGCACCATTTTTTTCATATGTAGCTGTCATCGTAGGCTTGATCAAGTCCTAGAAGGGTTCTAGATCGGTCTTGAGTGTATGTTATGTGTTGTGGTTAAAACATTACGCTTAGTAATTTGTTAACGTCTGAAGAAGATCCAAATCTGGACTGAAGCGTTGTTCACTATTAAAAATTTTCAATTGTCTGTCATTATTTACATTACGTTTAAAATACGCATTTACTTAAACTGCTTGAACCAACTTTAAAACAGTCCAGAGAGTTCGTAAATTTGACCAACAAACAATTCGAGAAGTGTTGTAGTGCCAAAACTTTAAAAACTGCTCAAATCATTTGAGATCTGTCTTAACAACACACCTCATGAAATGTCCTTGGTCAGCTGTTATCTTTTCTTGAGGTTATAGGATTCAAATCAAAATGGAGCTTGATTTATTTCCCTTCTCTTACCATCGTATCATAATGTAAATATTTTTAGGACGTATTAGGGAACTTGGTTCCTGACCCAGATCAGTTAATGTCGATACTGGGCGCAAGGCAAACAGCCGGATCTTCAGCAGCTTCTAGTATGTCAGAAGCTGATGCTAATATAGTAGCTTTAGCTGAAACAAGCAATGTTTGGTTTCCATTATTGCCAGTTACGTCGCATACGCCGAGAACTAGACTGGCTCAGGCGTCACCCCAGAGTGTAGATAAAAAACAGGTACTCAAAGTGTTTAATTTCAAATTAGTAGTGTCGTAAGGTATTGGGATTTTATATGACATCTGGTAGCACAAAATGAAACTATAACAAAACATAATTATTATAGATGAGGTTATTAGATACAGAGGTGAACTAGTAGTGGATGGATGGCGGGATCAGGTTACTGATAAAAATAATAAAGGGTCTTTCAGTTGACGTCATTCATTAACGTGGTGACTTGTGTATTTCATTGCCTCGTTGCATGTCAAATCTCTTATCCAACTAGTATAACTATAATGCAAATGATTTTAGTTATCGGGCGTCTATAATCTCTCTATGTCAATTAAATCAGTAGGTTGTTTTTATTTACGCCGCGTGCTAGAATGATTTAACGCGCGCGAGAGAAATCGAAATATCGACCTAAAAAAAGTCTTCTGATTACTTTAACACTATTGTCGTATACATATATTTATATTTTCAGCTAAAAAAACTGTTTAGAATTTGATCACGTAAGCCTGATTTATTTAAATAGATAACAAACTAATTGATTAGTTAACCGTTAGGGAACTAGTGACGATTTTACTCAAACCTGAGTTTTTGTGAGTTCATTAAGGGCGCTATCCTGAACACAGCTGAGATTGGGGACAATGCGTGGGTGGACGCGGTCAAAGATGTCAAACTGGAAGTGTCGCTTAATATATTTCCTCATGTATGAAATATTCTTAGCGATAAGTTCAGGTGCCCTTGAGCACAAAAACTTAAGTCTGGCAAAAGATTGAATATGGCGAAATCCATAATTTTTACTTTAAACACTTCACTTTTTTGATATAACAAGCTTAATAACGTTTTGGTGGGCTATTTTGTCTTTTATCATTACACATAACACTTTCGTCGGCCTGCCAGATATACTTTTCCCCAAGCACGGGGCGCCAGACGTGAGTTTATGTGATCAACGGCACCTGAGCCGTTCAGAAAATTTCAAACATGAGGAAATATATTAAGTAACACCTCCAGTTTGAGATCTTTGACCGCGTCCACCCACGCATTATCTCCGGTCTCAGCTGCCAGACTGCGGTTTTTATGTTTGGAATAGTGTCCTTATTGAACTCACAAAAACTCAGGTTTGAGGAAATACCATGAGTAAAATCATCACTAGCTAGCTTAACTATAAAGTGTGTATAATAAAGATTCACCAGTACTAATATTGTTTTTAAATTTAATCATGATGCCGTGAACTTACAAAGCGGATCATTTTTGAAATAATATTTGAAACGAATTATATTTAGAATTTATATGTGTGGAATTTCTAACTTTGGCAGTCTTGGCTTTAGGATTTTTCTTTAAAATATTCTTAAAAAAATATATATTTTTGTAGGTTAAAAAGCCTAGTCCAAAACATATAAAACCGACAGATTTGACAGCCACAGGAGGTAGTAGTTCTGTTCGTTCGAGCGCTGCTGCATTGTTTTCGGACTGGTTTGGATAATATTATGTAGGTATATAATAATGTACAAATGTTTATTATGTTCACTTGAAAATAAAAAATTATTAAAAAAAAGTCACATTATTGAACCTAACTTAGTAAACGCTTCCACAGACCACGACAATATCCACAAATTGTTCTTTTTAACACGCTTTTTTAGCTTCACCTGTATTTTATGCAAAATTTCGGTAATGGTGCGGAATTTTTTACTGTGTCCAAGGCGGTGCTTATGTTAAATCCGGCCCTGGATGCAGATGTGACCTCGTTCCGTTAGACAGTAGGAGAATGACGTCGTGCAGTGGACTGTCAATATTGCGTGGTTAATAAAAATATTGAACGGGTTGACGTCATTCATTAACAAGGTTACCTGTGTATGTAATGAACTGGGTGATTTTATTTTAGTTCACCTATGGATAAATGCAGGCCTTATAAACACACTTTATAACAGGAAACACTACTTTTTTATTAGTTGATATTTAAAATTACACTATTGAATAAATTTTATTTGAAAATATGGAATGTTTAAAAGTTCTTGAAATGATGTTGGAAAATTGGCGTTGTTGAATCAGAATTCAAGTTGACACAAGCTTTGTCCACCGAACGAGTCATTGGCAGTGGTCCACAACTGAATACGCCGATTTTGGATGACTGTAACAAAAAATGATATTAGCAAAATTGCTAGATAAGACCCAACGTGCCCAACTTGCAAAATCGTGAACCTCGGCTATCGAAAATCGTATGATCCGAAATTTAGAGTCCTGCGCACTGAACTAGGACCGCAATTCAGAGATTCTGGAATTTTTTGAAATTCCATATCAGAATTCTGGAGTTAATGAAAAGATTAAAAATTGATGCGTCTTTGCGTAATTCAACGTCTTAATTTAGAATTATTGATGAGCTCTCCAGAATTATATAAAATCGTATATATATATATAATTGCTATACCAAACATTGTCCGTTTACTCAATATGCGGTGAGTGAAGGCAAGAAACAACGCAAAAAATATATCTCCGTTTCTTTTTACGAAGTGATTCCCGGGTTATTCTGACAATGTATTAGTATGGAGTATATCTGTCTTTATCAAAACTTCTATGTTTTTATCTATGTCAGTAGCCTATCAAAACCAACAAACTGTTACTACAAAAAAGACAGATATAATATGTATATACCCTACGATTACGATTTTCGAACTACTTGCAGTACATGTTAATACGTACATGGTTAAAATAAGTCGATTTAAAAAAAAGACAAGTTTCTTCGACATCCAATATTTTTGTAAACTTTTGTCAATATCGGAACTAGTTCTGAAACTGAGGTCGATAATCGAAATCAGTTCTAGAATTGACGATGATCCGATGTTGGAAGAGCCCTACTCTAAGCGTGTTTATAGCTACATCATATTGCTGGATATTCTGTATTTTTATTGATAAGAAAAGTAATAAGGTAAGTGCTATTACATAATATAATATTACGTTTAATTCGCAAATCAAAACTTAAGAGTTTAAGTATTTGACCATTATACTATTTCCGGGATAAAAAAACAGTTATCTAGTATTTTTCGGTGCTGTTCTGCAAAATTTTTAACCTATAATTTTATGATAGTTGATGACTCAAAGGTTGATGATCTCAGATTTTGACTCTTTGAGCGACATAAATTTGCAAATCTATGACCATTTATCTCATGACCCCCACACTCTGAAGCGGATCCCGAGGCAAAGATTCTTGACCCACCGTCTTTACCGTCTTACCGACCGACTCGCGATGCCGAAGTGAATTTAATCAATTCTCAATATTGTTCACGTCCATTATAATTAGTAAGTTTTTTTTTATTTTTAACGGGAAATTGGACAATTCAAATATAGTAAACTAAATTAAAAAATTGCGACGTTTCGTTAAATCTTTTTAACTTCTTCAGGCACAACAGTTGTGCCTGAAGAAGTTAAAAAGATTTAACGAAACGTCGCAATTTTTTAAATTAATTTACTATATTTGAATTGTCCAATTTCCCGTTAAAAAATAAAAAAAACGTACAATTGATTAATGTTTTTGTGATAATCATAATTTAAGAATAAAACATGGGATTTTTAAATATTGGGCCATATTTGGCTAAGTTGATATCAAAATAATATCACTAAATAAAATATAAGTAATTAATTGACTTTATTTCTTTTTTGTCCTTGGTAATTAATATAAAAATGATTTTTCGGGAAAAAGGACTTTTTTTTATATAAGAAATTAATAAACAGATCTAGTTAGTAACTCATTTTATCTAAACAAAATTTTAAAAGTATTTTGTTAATTTTACACAATTTTTGGCATTTAAATTTTTCGTAAAAAAACTTTAAAATTATGTGTTTATGAAATTGTACAATTCAAACAGTATTATTGCAAAATTTTTGTTGTTAATTTAAGTATGTAAAAATATTTTCTGATTAATTTGAGTTATCATGGGCCCTACAACGCATATTCGAATATTTGGAAAAGTGTCAAAACAGAACATTATATTTCATCGGCGCTATTATGAACGAATTTTGAAAAATGAATGTTCAGAAATAGTACCAATAACTGATTGTCGTCATATTGATGAAATTTATGGAAATAAAATTAATCAACCATTAATTGTAATCAGGCAGGTCACATTATGTTATCAGAAAGCTGATAACAACACCGTACAAGAGCTTGAATCACCAAATCGCCATTTAAAATGTGTTTCGTCTTCGGAAAATGATACGGAAGAACCCGAAGTATCAAATAGTTTATCGAAATCACCTTCGAAAAATGATACGAAAGAACCGGAATCATCCAACAGCGTGTTAGAATATGTTGTTTTACCTTCGGAAAATAATTCGAAAATCGATAATGAAGTGTTTTCAATCTGTATCGACAACACTGAAAGTTTGGAAAATCAACTAGATAATATTTTCAGCGATGTATCATTTTTAGAAAACTCAGTTGAAAGAAAATTCGATACGCCGACAAATTTTCCTAGCAGTTTTAACGATCAGTACTCCGACTTTTGTAAAACTTTAGGCGATAGAAATTTAAATAAGTCAGAAAAAGAGTTGCTCCAGCTGATAGAAGAAAGTATAACGATATATAAATATTTATGCGACAAAAAACAAATTCCGGAACTTTTAACAATTGCTTGCAAAGCCAAAACCTTAAACAGAATGCATCATGTAACTACATCTATGGGCAACAAACGGCATTTTTCGACATCTTCTTCACATAAAAAACACAAAAAACAAGACGAAATCAACGCCAAACCAAAATCGCAATCAGGGAAGCTGACTGAATGGATCGTATCGTTGTTTTCCAAAAAGAAGCAGAAGAAAAATGAAGAAATAACTGAAGAAGAAGTTGAAGAAACAATTGAAGAAAAAAATAACGTCACACCTGAAAAAAGTAATGAAACTTCACGTGGCGATGAAAATCTGTTACAAATGTACAATGAAATAATGGATATAAGAAATAGGATTGACATTTGTTTGAAACCTAAAAATAAAAAATCTTTACCGACTCCTGTTGACGGCACCGTTAAAAAAGTTCTATGTCCAGATTTTGAAAAAACTGATAAGTCAAATCTAGATACCACGAAAAACAGTGTAATGACAACCAGTAATAGTTTGTCGTGCTCCAAATTTATAGATCATAAAAATAAGACCCCTGACACGACCGATCATAACCTATGTGGGAATTTCACAAAACATGAAAATACTGCACATGAAAAAGATGCTAAATTACTTTCAAAACCAAACAGTGCTTTAGAATTGATAAAAAACACTTTGGACGAATCGACTGAAGAAGGTTTGGATACAAATATATCGCGTTCTAAATCCACCAACGCAATAATAAAGACAGATGAAGCACTTAAAGCCAGACAAACGGATGATTTTAACAACCCCTATGATGAAGTGGTTGATCGAAAAGACTGTTCATGTTTACAGGTGTCACCAATTTTGAAAAAAGATGATTTGTTTACAAAAAGTGTTGAAATAACCGATGAAATCCATAAGAATGAGAAGTTTACGCCTCAAAAAGTAGAAAGTACAAATCCGGAAGCAGACAAACAGATCAAAAACGAAAATCTTGAATCAGTCACCACTATTTATACCGTGGAAAAATCTAGTCAAGGCAAAACTGAGTCACAAAGAAAAAATACAAATTTTTACTCAAAGTTAGTGAATGATTTTAACAATCCTTATGATGAACCGGTTGATCCAAAAGACCGTTCGTTTTCACAGACTAACGTATCACCAATTTTGAAAAAAGATGATTCGTTTACAAATGGTATTGAAATAACCGATAAAGTCCATAAGAATAAGAAGTTTACGCCTCAAAAAGTAGACAGTTCAAATCACGAAATGGACAAACAGATCAAAAATGAAAATCTTAAATCAACCACAACTATTTATACCGTCAAAGAACCTAGTCAACGCAAAACTGAGTCACAAAGAAAAAATACAAATTTTTACTCAAAGTTAGTGGATGATTTTAACAACCCTTATGATGAACCGGTTGATCGAAAACACCGTTCATTTTCACAGAGTAACATATCACCAATTTTGAAAAAAGATGATTTGTTTACAAAGAATATTGAAATAACCGATAAAATCCTTAAAAATAAGAAATTTACGCCTCAAAAAGTAGACAATTCAAATCAGGAAATAGACAAACAGATCAAAAATGAAAATCTTAAATCAACCACAACTATTTATACCGTCAAAGAACCTAGTCAACGCAAAACTGAGTCACAAAGAAAAACTACAAATTTTTACTCAAAGTTAGTGGATGATTTTAACAATCCTTATGATGAACCTGTTGATCCAAAAGACCGTTCATTTTCACAGACTAACGTATCACCAATTTTGAAAAAAGATGATTCGTTTACAAATGGTATTGAAATAATCGATAAAATCAATAAGAATAAGAAGATTACGCCTCAACAAGTAGACAGTTCAAATCAGGAAACAGACAAACAGATCAAAAACGAAAATCTTAAATCAATCACAACTATTTATACCGTCGAAGAAACTAGTCAACGCAAAACTGGCTCACAAAGAAAAAATACAAATTTTTACTCCAAGTTAGTGGATGATTTTAACAACCCTTATGATGAACCTGTTGATCGAGAAGACCGTTCAGTTTCACAGACTAACGTATCACCAATTTTGAAAAAAGATGATTTGTTGACAAAAGGTATTGAAATAACAGATAAATTCCATAAGAATAAGAAGTTTACACCTCAAAAAGTTGAAAGTTCAAATCTGGAAACAGACAGACGGATAAAAAACCAAAATCTTAAATCAGCCACCACTATTTATACCGTGGAAAAATCTGGTCAACGCAAAACTGAGTCACAAAGAAAAAATACAAATATTTACTCAAAGTTAGTGAATGATTTTAACAATCCTTATGATGAACCGGTTGATCCAAAAGACCGTTCATTTTCACAGACTAACGTATCACCAATTTTGAAAAAAGATGATTCGTTTACAAATGGTATTGAAATAAACGATAAAATCAATAAGAATAAGAAGTTTACGCCTCAAAAAGTAATAAGTTCAAATCCGGAAATAGGCAGACAGATCAAAAACGAAAATCTTAAATCATCCACAACTATTTATACCGTGGAAGAACTTAATCAACGTGAAACTGCGTCACAAAGAAAACGTACAGATTTTTACTCAAAGCTAGTGGAATTTGATAGTAAAATGGATTTAAATAATGTCGAAAAAATTGATCAAAATGAAACGACTTCAAATGTAAAGGCTGACGCATCGAATCTGAAAAAAGATGAAGTATTATCGAAATATGATGAAATAATTAATCGGAATCAAAATAATTTAAAGTCACTTTATGAAAAAGATATCGGCGCGAGAATGCAAGTAAAAAATGATAAAATATTTGAAAGAACGAACACAATGTTTTCAAATAAAGAAATTAACAACAGTGATAAAATAATTGACGCAAAAACGATTGTTTTTGAGAAGAACAAAAACAAACCGCGTTCAATGACGTGTTTGAAAAAAGATTTTTCTGGTGATAAAAGTAACAAAATGTCTTCGAAACACAATGATCACAGATTAAAATTAATTTTTGACCCGACTCAAACAAAATCAGATTGTCTAATCAACAAAAATGATTACCTATTGGAAAAATTAGTGTCTCAAAGAAAAGCTAACCAGCCGATAGATAACAGTAATGTTACTTCAAAGTTGGATGAAACGAGGCAATATGAAATCAAGTCAGTAGCGTCTCAGAAAAAAGATGATGCGACTGCTAGTTTGAAAAGAAATAACGTCCAGCATTTTGAAAAAGTAAGTACGCATAACAGAAATGACAATTTAAATGCTGCTAAAATATTTTTTCAGGAAAAGAGCGGTTGGTATTCTGACGTAAACCCGAACGCCGGTCTTAACTTAAAGACAATCTGTCCAAAAATTGGTTCCCCGTTTAGAACGTTTACCAGTGCATCTATGCTAAAACAATTGAGTTTAAACAGAAATTGTACGAAATGGAATAAAAACTATCCATTTTTCAATGTAATAATAGACGACCCCCGAAAGAATAAAAATACAATTGAGCCCTGTTTAAAATATGATAAAGAAGTGGATGCGTCCTTGAAAAATGCTGATAGAAAAGATTGGGATATAAAAAATGACCAATTTAAAAACGAAAAAGTACAAGTTACAAAAACATTTTCACAAAATGGTACTGGTTCCTATACAACAATTTTTAAAGTAACCAGGGAGAAAGTGAGTCCGTTTTGGTCTGTCAAAAAGTATTATCGGAAGAAAAACTTAGAACAAGAAGCACAAGAAGAAGAAGAAAAAGCAAACGTGACTGAGACAGAAAATAGCCAAAATATAAATTCTTCGGAAACTATTTACGAGTACGAGGATTGTACAAATTCAAAAACTGTTGAATTGGTCGTCCAGAATAGACGCAAAAAATCATTGGCAAAAGAAATACAAAAGCCGGTACAAAAGTTTTCAGATTCGTTATTAGCTGCCCAAAAAAGAAAACTATATCTTTATGCACAAAGAGCGAAAAAAGAAGATCCAAGTTCAGCTAAACAGAAAAAAGGCGTAGACAAAATTATTTTTATGAAAAATGACCCTCGGTGTTCGAAATCAGTTGAACTAATTATTCAGAATAAAAATAAAAATTCGATACTCAATAAATTGAAGTTAATTACTCCAGTGAAGAACTCTTGTTTCAAAATTTGTGAAACTGCCTGTGTTAAAAACAGAGAACCGTGTTATATTGCACCTTTTGAGAAAAAGGTTAATTTTTTTAGCACGATGGAGTCAAAGAAAAATGCTACGATGTTTTTTGATACTATTGATTATTCAAAAAATTATACAGGTGTCGAGTTTTTCAATATGGGTGATTCTAAAACTAATAATAACAAAACTTCAAATATGTCTGAATCAAAGATTGAGAAAAATTGCACTAAGCTCGAGTCTTTTAGTATGAGTGATTCAAAGATAAGAGCAAATGACACTATGTTTTTTAACATAGATAATAAGGTAAAGATTAATAATACAAATCCCAAGCTTTCTAAGGCAAAAGATTCACAGATAGAAAAAAATGGCGTGAATGAGTTTCCTAGAGCAAAAGATTCACAAATAGGCAAAAATATTAGGTGTATTTGTTCACCTAAATCAAAGACAATGAAAAATAGCACGAATACAAAGTTTTCTAACGTGAAAGATTCACAGATTGAAAACATTGTTAACCGAATTTGTGCGCTTGAATCAAAAATAGAAAGTTCTCTGAATACAAAGTTTTCTAGCGCGAAAGATTCCCAGCTAGACAAAAATACTATTAGTATTTGTGCGCCTGAATCAAAGACAAAGGAAAATAGCATGAATACAAAGTTTTCTAGCGTGCAAGATTCACAGATTGAAAAAATTCTTAACCGAATTTGTGCGCTCGAATCAAAGATAGAAAGTTCCTTAAATATAAAGTTTTCTAGCGCAACAGATTCACAGATAGACAAAAATATTAAGTATATTGTTGCGCCTGAATCAAAGATCGTGGAAAATTCCATAAATACAAAGTTTTGTAACGCCAAAGATTCACAGCTAGACAAAAATATTAAGAATATTTGTGCGCCTGAATCAAAGACAGTGGAAAATCCCAGGAATACGAAGTTTTCTAGCGTGAAAGATTCCCATATAGACACAAATCTTAAACTTATTTGTGTGCCTGAATCAAAGACAATGGGAAAATCCATGAAAACAAAGCTTTGTAGCGCGAAAGATTCACAGATAGACACAAATATTAAAATTATTAATGTACCTGAATCAAAGACACTGGAAAATGCCATGAATGCAACGTTTTCTGGAGCGAAAGATTTACAGATAGACAAAAATCTTAAACTTATTTGTGCGCGTGAATCAAAGACAATGGAAAATTCTATAAATACAAAGTTTTTGAGAGCGAAAGATTCACAGATAGACAAAAATCTTAATCCTATTTGTGCTCCTGAATCAAAAACAGTGGAAAATTCCATAAATACAAAGTTTTTGAGGGCGAAAGATTCACAGATAGACAGAAATCTTAAACTTATTTGTGCGCGTAAATCAAAGACGATGGAAAATTCCATGAATACAAACTTTTCGAAAGCGAAAGATTCACAGATAGACAAAAATCTTAAACTTATTTGTGCTCCTGAATCAAAGACAGTGGAAAATTCCATGAATACAAAGTTTTCTAGCGCGAAAGATACACCGATAGAAAAAAATATTATGTGTATTTGTGCGCCTGAATCAGAGACTTTGGAAAATTTCATGAATAAAAAGTTTTTTAGCGTGAAAGCTTCACAAATAGACCAAAATCTTAAACTTATTTGTGCGCCTTTTTCAAAGTTTGTAAAAAATGACACGATTATGAAGTTTCCAAGCGCGGCAGATTCACAGATTGAAAATAATCTCGATTGCTTTTTTACAACTGAATCAAAGACGATGGAAGAAGACAAGAATACAAAGTTTTCTAGCATTGTTGATACAAAAACTGAAAAGAAAAACACAAATATCAAGTTTTCTAGCAACACTGATTCAAAGGCTGAAAGAAATCATCTATCTTCAGATTCGGATCATTCAATACTTCAGAAGAAAAATAGAGTACGTTTTGTAACATTTAAATAATTCTATGAAAAACTGTCGAATAATCAGCGTATCAGTTTGAAGACTTAGAAAAGAAAAACTAAATTTAAAAAGAAAAAAAATTTTATCTCAATTACTGGTAAACGTAAAAACAGTTCGTGTAAAATAAAATTAAATATCGTTTAATACGAATTTAAATAATATTTATAGGTGTACATTTGAAAAATATAATAATAGTTTAACGTAAAAATAATAATAGTTATGAAATATGTCGTCTAAAGATAAAGATTGTAGATTATAGACGCTCGACAACTTATGTTATTAACGAACGTCTAAATATGCTAATTATTTATAGAAAGAAAAAATTAGAACTCGGTGCTCTCAAAAGTTTCAGAGATCAACCAAAAATAAATTTTTCAATAACTTCGATTTTTTCTTTCATCTTTGGCATGCAAAGGAGGTACGAAGAAAAACAATGTTTTTTTTGTTTTTTTTTTTTTTGTACCAAAAACAAACAAAGATATTTCCAACTCTTGAGAATATTGAGGATTCACTGTTTTTGTATGTTTAACTGTATTATTAAAAATCATTTTCGAATTTCAGGATATGAAAACACCAGTATCGAAAACAAAAATAAGTTCCGATTCGAATTCAAAACATAAAACTTTAGAATGCATTTTCAGAGCGATTGCGAAAGACAAAAATGATACGTCAGATCAGCTTCCTACAACAAACGAGCTTGCAAAGAAAAATAATATGTACAATAACATGATTGATAGTAAAAAAAATAAGTTAGCTGCAAGGGCTGCTGAAATTGAAAGACTCGATGCTTTGACTCGTGTTTCGTGTTCTGAATGCAATAAAAATAATTCGAAATCCGATAAAAGTTCTAAGTCAACACCGCCATCTGATGAAAACCCAAAAAGCAATTCTGGATCCAATCCCAACGATTACGATCGCTGTAATATGACAGAAATAAGAATAGAGAGAGCTTTCAAAAAAATGAATCCATGTTTGAAATCTAAACTGGAAAAAATTAAAATGCATTCAGCTGTCAAAAAACTTTGTAATGTTGAAAGGAAATTCGAAATTAAAAGTAATAAAAATACCGATATAAATTTAAAATCAACAAAAACCGAAGCAATAAAAATTACGAAGCCAAATAAAAAGGAACAATTCGAGTCGCTAAAACTCTTTGACACACCAATCGAAATAAACGCAATCAGCTCAGAATCAAAGTCTGGATTACAATCAGTTAAACCGACTTCTAAAAATACGACAATAGCTAAGCAGTCTGGAAGTACTTTTGATATATCAAAAAATAGACCAGTTTTTGAAAATAAATCCAAAACAGAATATAATAAGCCTGACGAAACGATTTTAAAATCGGAATCAGCAAAAACTGAACCAGTAAAAAATATAAAGCCGCTAGCTCCAAAACTGACAAATAAAAAGGAGCAACCCATGTCGCTCAAACTCTTTGACACACCAATCGAAATAAACGCAGACAGCCCAGAATCAAAGTCTGGATTACAATCAGTTAAACCGACTTCTAAAAATAGGACAATAGCTAAGCAGTCTGGAAGTACTTTTGATATATCAAAAAACAGACCAGTTGTTGAAAATAATTCCGAAACAGAATATAATAAATCTGACGAAACGATTTTAAAATCGGAATCAGCAAAAACAGAACCAGTAAAAAATATAAAGCCGCTAGCTCCAAAACTGACAACTAAAAAGGAAGAAGTCGAGACGAAAAAAGTCTTTGGCATACCAATCGAAACAAACGCAGTCAGGTCAGAATCAAAATCCGGATTAAAATCAGTTAAACCGCCTTCTAAAAATACGAGAATAGCTAAACAGTCTGGAAGTACTTTTGATATATCAGAAAACAGACCAGTTGTTGAAAGTAAATCCGAAACAAAACATAATAAGCCTGACGAAACGATTGTAAAATCGGAATCAACAAAAATTGAACCATTAAATTCGATAGCTCCAAAACTGACGAATAAAAAAGAACAACCCGAGTCGCAAAAAGTCTTTGGCATACCAATCGAAACGAACGCAGTCAGGTCAGAATCAAAGACCGGATTAAAATCAGTTAAGCCGCCTTTTAAAAATACAACGCTTAAGCAGTCTGGAAGCAAAACATTTGATATATCTGAAAATAAAACCGTTGAAAGTAATTCCGAAACGATTTTAAAATCGGAACCAGCAAAAATTGAACCAACAAAAATTATAAAGCCGCTAGCTCCAAAGCTGACAAATAAAAAGGAACAACCCGAGTTGCCAAAAGTCTTTGGCATACCAAACGAAACAAACGCAGTCAGTTCAGAATCAAAGTCCGAATTAAAATCAGTTAAACCGTCTTCTAAAAATACAACGGTTAAGCAGTCTGGAAGTAAAACATTTGATATATCAGAAAATAAAGCGGGTGAAAGTAAATCCGAAACTGATTATAATAAGCCTAACGAAACGATTTTAAAATCGGAATCAGCAAAAATTGAACCATTAATAAATATAAATCCGATAGCTCCAAAACTGACAAATAAAAACGAACAACGCGAATGGCTAAAAGCGGACACACCAACCGAAACAAATGCAGTCAGTTCAGAATCAAAGTCCGGATTAAAATCAGTTAAACCGTCTTCTAAAAATACAACGGTTAAGCAGTCTGGAAGTAAAACATTTGATATATCAGAAAATAAAGCCGTTGAAAGTAAATCCGAAACTGAATATAATAAGCCTGACGAAACGATTTTAAAATCGGAATCAGCAAAAATTGAACCATTAATAAATATAAATCCGATAGCTCCAAAACTGACAAATAAAAAGGAACAACGCGGATCGCTAAAAGTTGACACACCAACCGAAACACACGCCGTCAGTTCAGAATCAAAGTCCGGATTAAAATCAGTTCAACCGCCTTCTAAAAATCCGACAACAGTTAAGGTGTCTGGAAGTAAAACCTTTGATATATCAGAAAACAGACCAGCCGTTGAAAATAAATCCGAAACAGAATATAATAAGCATGACGAAACGATTTTAAAATCGGAATCAGCCATAATTGAACCATTAATAAATATAAATCCGATAGCTCCAAAACTGACAAATAAAAAGGAACAACGCGAATCGCTAAAAGTCTTTGACACACCAACCGAAACACATGCCGTCAGCTCAGAATCAAAGTCCGGATTAAAATCAGTTAAGCCGCCTTCTAAAAATACGACATTAGTTAACCAGTCTAAAAGTAAACAAGCATTTGATATATCAGAAAATAAATCAGCCGTTGAAAGTAAATCCGAAACTGAATATAATAAGTTTGGTGGAACGATTTTAAAATCGGAATCAACAAAAACTGAACCAATAAAAAATATAAAGCCATTAGCTCCAAAACAGCCAAATAAAAAGGAAGGAGTCCAGACGAAAAAACTCTTTGGCATACCAATCGAAGCATACGCTGTCAACTCAGAATCAAAGTACGAATTAAAATCAGTTAAACCGCGTTTTAAAAATGCAACATCGGTTAAGCAGTCTAAAAGTAAACAAACATTTGATATATCAGAAAATAAACCAGCTGTTGAAAGTAAATCAGGAACTGAATATAATAACAAACCTGGCGAAACGATTTTAAAATCGGAATCAGCAAAAACTGAACCAATAAAAATTATAAAGCCGCAAGCTCTACAACAGTCAAATAAAAATGTATCGTTTGACACACCAATCGAAACGCAGGCTGTCAGTTCAGAATCAAAGTCCGGATTAAAATCAGTTCAACCAAGTTCTACAATTACGACAACACTTAAGCAGTCTAGAAGTAAAAATACATTTGATATATCAGAAAATAAGCCAGCCGTTGAAAATAAATCAGGAATTGAATATAATAATAAACCTGGTGAAACGATTTTAAAATCGGAATCAACAAAAACTGAACCAAGAGAGCCAAAGGATCAACTTGAGCCACCAGATTTCTTTGATCTACGAATCGAAACTAATCCTATCTTTTTAGAATCCTATTCGGGATTGAAATCTGTCAAAGCGTCTTCAAAAAATACACCATTTGAACAGTCTAAAAATAAATCATTTGATGTACTTGAAAACAAACCACAAACTAATAAAAATGATTTTGCAAAACAAGCCGCTAATAACTTTGATTTAAAAATCGATACTAATCCGATTTATGTGAAATCAGTAACTTTCAATCGAGTTAATCCACAGCCGGTCAACAAGGAACCAACAGAGCGTTCTGAAAGTTTTGACACAAATACCAAAACAAAGCAGTCTTTAAAAACTGAAGAAATCCAATCGCCAACGAAAAAAGAACAAATGACGGATATTTTTAGAACAGTTGATAAGCTTCCTGAAAATAAAGCTGCTGCTGCAAATATCAAAATTAATGAGGCTTTAAAAGTTGAAGACAAACAATCATCAAAGAAAGAACAGTTGGTGAAACTTTTAAGAACAGTTTACAAACATGCTGAAACTAGTAATCTTGGTTCAAACGCTCAAAATATAGAGACGTTAAAAACTGAACAACACAAATCGCCATTAGAAAAAGAACAAATGACGAATGTTTTTAGAACAGTTGACAAGTTTGTTGAAAATAAAGCTGCTGCTGCAAATACCGAAATTAAAGAGACCTTAAAAGTTGAAGACAATAAACAATCATCAAAGAAAGAACAGTTGGTAGGACTTTTAAGAACAGTTTACAAACACGGTGAAACTAACAATATTGATTCAAATGCTAAAAATATAGAGACGTTAAAAACTGAAGAAACCAAGTCGCCATTAGAAAAACGACAAAAGGCGGATCTTTTTAGAACAGTTGATAAGGTTGCTGAAAATAAAATCGTTGCTACAAATAAAATTAATGAGGCCTTGAAAGTTGAAGACAAACAATCATCAAAGAAAGAACAGTTGGTAGGACTTTTAAGAACTGTTTACAAACATACTGAAACTAAAAATATTGATTCAAATGCTAAAAATATAGAGACGTTAAAAACTGAAGAAACCAGAACGCCATTAGAAAAAGAACAAAAGGCAGATATTTTTAGAACAGTTGATAAGGCCGCCGAAAATAAAACTGCTGCTGCAAATAAAATTAATGAAACCTTGAAAGTTGAAAACAGCAAACAATCATCAAAGAAAGAACAATTGGTAGAATTTTTAAGAACAGTTTACAAACATGTTGACACTAAAAATAATGATTCAAATGCTAAAAATATAGAGACGTTAAAAACTGAAGAAACCAAGTCGCCGTTAGAGAAACAGAAAATGGCGGAGCCTTTCAGAACAATTGATAAACTTGTTGAAACTAAAACTTCTGATCTAAATATTAAAAATAGAGAGAGATTAAAAACTAAAGAAAACAAACAACCGTTAGAGAAGAAACAAGTGTTAGAACCTTTCAGAACAGTTAACAAACTTTTTGAAACAAAAACCGCTGCTTCAAATACAAAAAATAAAGAGACATTTAAAATTGAAGAAAACAAACAACCATCAAAGAAGTTAGAACCTTTAAGAACAGTCGATAAACTTGTTGAAACTAAAAATACTGTTTCAAATACTCGAATTAAAGAGGCGGTAAAAAGTGAAGAAAACCAACCACCATCAAAGAAAGAACAGTTGATGGAACTTTTAAGTACAATTTACAAACACGCTGGATCTAAAAATATTGATTCAAATACCAAAACAAACCAGTATTTAAAGACTGAAGAAATCAAATCGCCATCAAAAAAAGAACAAATGACGGATCTTTTTAGAACAGTGAACAAGCCTGCTGGAAATACTACAAATAAAGAGTCTTTAAAAATTGAAGAAAACAAGTCGCGATCAGAGAAAGAACAAATGACGGATCTTTTTAGAACAGTGAACAAGCCTGCTGGAAATACTACAAATAAAGAGTCTTTAAAAATTGAAGAAAACAAGTCGCGATCAGAGAAAGAACAAATGACGAATCTTTTTAGAACAGTTGACAACCTTGTCGAAACTAAAAATACTGTTTCAACTACTAGAATTAAAGAGGCAGTAAAAAGTGAAGAGAACAAACCATCATTAAAGAAAGAACAACTGATGGGACTTTTAAATACAGTTTACAAACACGCTGAAACTAAAAATGTTGATTCAAATATTAAAACAAAGCAGTATTTAAAAACTGAAGAAATCAAATCGCCATCACAAAAAGAACAAATGACGGGCCTTTTTAGAACAGTTGATAAGCTTGCTGAAAATAAAACTGTTGCCGGAAATACCACAAATAAAGAGCCCTTAAAAATTAAAGAAAACAAGTCGAAGTTAGAGAAAGAACAAATTATGGAACATTTAAAAACAGTTGACAAACTGCTTGAAAGTAAAACTTCAAATACCAAAAATAATGAAACAACTAAAGAAAAGGTTTTGGAGAAAAAAGTTGACTTAAATGTCAAAAGTGATCATAACAAACCTGAAACACATGATTCTAAACAAGGCACTTCGCATTTTAATAAAATACCGAGGAACCATTCTAAAACGGTTGGCTCAAAGGCAAAAAATAAAGAATCAATAACTAGTGAGAAAATGTTACCGTCAACAAAAAAATTTATGAGGATTGAGCGTTTAGCAAGCTTTGATTGGTATACCGAACCAAAACCTACCGATTCAAAAGATCAAAAAGACGAATCATTGATTCATCTAATTCGTGATGCTGACAAAAAATCAAAGTCAAATGAAAAGGTAGAAGCGGCGAAGTTCCGTGATTTTTATAACGAACAAAAAATTGGAGACTCAAATATAGCATCATTACAATCGTTTAATAAAATGTGTTTAAAGTCCAAGGAACAGATACAACATGAAAAAGATTTGTTAAAGGAAAACATTAAACAATTGGACGAAATATCCAACTTAATATCTGACACTGTCATACAAATCAGAAAGAAATTTTGCGTCTGTAGAACTGAAAATCCGAATATTGAAAAAGTGTTGAGTGCAACGTCTTTAGACAATTTAAATAAAAAACTTGAATCGACTACGGAAAGTTTAATAAATTTTAAAACAATATCGTCAGACGAAATGCATGAACTTGAATATACTCTGTTAAAAGGAAATATCAAAATCCTAAATGCAGTTGTTGGGGAAATTGAACGTAAGATGAAAAAGGCAGATGAACAAGACAGGAAGGACAAAGAAAAGCGTCGTGATAAGTCAAATTCATCGGAAAATAAAAAAGATTAAAAATATTTTTAATTACATGTTGTTTATAGAAATTAGTAAATCAATTATACTAACTCTTCCACATTCTCAAACTGTAATGAATTAAAAATCTGCAGAACATTTAAGTGTATCCAACAAAAAGAGTGTTGATAATTTTTTTTATTTTCGTAAGAATATTGTATATTTGTTTTTCGATTTGTCAATGTATTCTAATATTTGGTTGTAAGTAATATGAATGTAATAAAAAATGGAACTTTAATTTGTAATTTTGTAAAAATAAAATAAAAATAAATGCAGTGAAACTAATAAAATCGTTTAAAAAATAAACAATTTCAAATGCGTTTGATATTAAGGGGGTATTCTCATGTGACCACTTCGAAAAATCGATTTTTTTGTTCATATTTCAATAGTAAAACCTATCGAAAATATGCTGTGAAAAATAGAACCGAAATTCCTAGGTTTAAATAAATTACAACCCATAGTCGCCGACGAGCCGTATAAGCGACTTGTTGGCTCTTGAAACTTTAAACGCATTTATCTGGAAACATTATTTTCTAAAACTGTCATGGTCCTAAAAAAAAAGTATTTCTACCAATTGCTTTGAAATTTATTTATGTTCTTCTACTCATTAATGGTTATCGTCCGTACCAAAATTGCTTATTCTCGAAAATATTTTCTTATTTTTTTTAAACGATTTTTAACAAAAAAGAAACTTTTTTTCTACAGTCCGCCATTTGTTTTTTTTATGAAATTGATTAATTTTGGTAGGGACGATAGCGACATCCCTACTGAACAATGATCCATTCGATTTTTTTATTTCAGACAACATGAACAGCCGCTATTACCATGACCAGTGACCTGCTTTTCTTTAGTGTAATTTAATTAAAAAAAAAATATATATAAAAAATGTACAATAAGAGAAAAAAATTTTTTTTTATACAGTTAAAGATACAAACAAAAAGATATAAAAAAATTAAAATGATTGAATGTTATAAATTGTCGTCTAAAAAAAAATTCCCTTAAAAATTTTCTAAGTCTATGGGTTGGTCGCGATTCAACAGCTTAGTTCAGGTATTCACCAAAGGGTGAACCCCCAGTGGTGAATACATTTACTGGACATGGATAGCTCCATAAGCTTGTTGATCTTTGTAATTATTTGATCTATGAAAGATGTAAAATTTATGCGTTCACATGAGAATACCCCCTTAAGGTACTGAGCTGTTCAGTATGCACCCCTTTTTCACTCGCATACTTCTTGTGAAATGCGCTTACTCACAATTCGGAAATCTCTAATTTCTATGAAAAATCTTATTCAATATTAGGTGTTAATGAGTCAAAATAAACTAGAAATATGTACCTACCATTCTTCCAATATGACTTTTAGCCAAGTTTTTACAGTTTATTTGATTAAACGACTTAAAAACAAATAAAAACGAGAAAATTAACATAAGTTTCTTTCAAATTTTTGTACAGAAAAAAATAAATTTGAAAAATTATTGAAGAAGCCAAATTTGTCAGGATATTTAACATAAGTTTAACATAAGAAGAAAAAACTCAAATTTAAAAATATATAAAATTTAAAATATACAAAAAATTGCCAAACAATATAAAAAATGAAACAAAGTTTAAATAATTCGCTATCTGCAAAGTAGTGTTTTCATAAGATTTGTAAATCCGGTCCTGTCGGGCCGATTTTATTAAAATTTTTGGGACACTTTTTAATTTCTACCAGAGGGTTAAATTTCATTTTTGAAACGATTCGGAGAATTTATAGAAATATTGACGAATATTTGATTCAAAAACATTTTTTTTTCCAATTGTGTACCCAAAAGTAATGCGTCCTAGGGTATTGGTTAAACAGGTTCTGAGTACGAAGCCTTATATGTATTAAAAATCAGGGGTGACAAATAAACAACAAAAGTACTTACATTCGAATGCACCGATTTGAGCGCCTTGAAGAACAGTTCAAATTTCGGTCTTCCAAAATGTGTGACAGCGCTCAGGCCGGTGAAAAGAGATTTATTCGCTATTCTCTGAAAATGTTTTTCACAGATGTACAGTAGAACGGTTCTGAGATCGTATTTCTCATAAAACTGAGTGATAAATAAATGAACCGTCACTAATCGATTTTGATCGGAATTTTCAACTTCGCGTATTATGTCTACCAACCATTCGAATTGTTTTTGTGTCCGAGTTACCCAGATAAAGTATACCTATAATATAAAAGAAATATTAGGAAAAATCAGGTCTTGAATTAAATTAAATAAAAAGAATCAGGTGAAAAGACCAATTTTTAGGTATGTTTTTATTCGATATACGACGTTTCGTCGGTATTATTCCGACTTCTTCAAGTATCTATTTTAACAGACATAAATAGATATAGGTAATAAATTTCAAGTTATAAAATAAATACAAAATTATAAAAATTTAAAATGCAATGGAAATTACCTCGAAAATTATGTTAAAATATGTCATACCAATATTTTTTTTTTGTTTTTTGTACTTCATTATTTTATTGTAAAAAAAAAAAAAAAATATTGGTATGACTTATATTTTAACATAATTTTCGAGGTAATTTCCATTGCATTTTAAATTTTTATAATTTTGTGTTTATTTTACAACTTGAAATTTATTACCTATATCTATTTATGTCTGTTAAAATAGATACTTGAAGAAGTCGGAATAATACCGACGAAACGTCGTATATCGAATAAAAACATACCTAAAAATTGGTCTATTCACCTGATCCTTTTTATTTAATAAAAGAAATATTAAATCTATGTACAGTAGAACCTCGATAAGTTAAAAACCTCTGTAAGTTAAAAATTTTCTGAATTCCCTTCCCCTGAAAGCATAAAATCTCCATTACTTAAATCACAAAACCTCTGTAACTAAAACAAATATTCTGAACATCGCCCTCGATAACTTAAAATAATATTTTGGTCACCTACATAAGTTAAAGTATTATCCTATATTGGACTAAATACATCCTCTATAAAATCCACAAACCTCGGTAAGTTAAAAATTTTTCTCTAACAACCTCTCTAACTTCAACTCTCGATAAGTAAAAAACTCGATAACTTAAATTTTTTAAAGTTTCCCTTGGATTTTAACTTATCTACTGTTCTACTGTACTTTTATTAGTTTGTGTGTATATAACGACACACCTTAGTTAAGATTAGTTTAGTAATAACCAAATATGGGCAGTTTTTTGTTCGTAAAACATTTATGAAAACCAAATAAAATTTTGAGTAAGAGTTATTGTTTGTGATGAGGAAGGTTCCTCATTTAACATATTTTATTTTTTGTGAAGAAGTCATCTAATGTCGTTTGCCTTTTTCTGTTTCGTTCAGCAAACTGTTGTCGATAGCAAGATATTGCATCAATACTTCGTCTTGCCTCTGAACTTCTATCAACATTTGAATCATTTTGTATAAACTGATCCATAATTTTCGTTATAGTGTCTAACTTTTTTTTCATAAACCGCGTAATACTGAAACAGCGTTACGCGGAGCAACGTTACCTAAGTGAGGTCTTACGGTATATGTTGTAATTTCGTCTGTTTTTATTGGTCATCGATTTATTTAACTACAAGGCAATTAATTATATGTTGCGAAAATCTCACACTACTTTGTTTTGCGCGATGTATATTTTTTCATTTACCTTTGTGCATTTAAACTTGTGCTTTTGATTGGCTTTATAAACAATATCTTTGAGAATGCTTGCAAATGGCGTCACGCCAATACCACCTCCAATTAGGATGGACACGTCGTATTGATACCAGTCTTGATGGGCTTCTCCAAAAGGTCCATCCAAATAAATCTGAAAAACGGGTACAAAATCAACTTTAGATGTGCCGTAGTGTTTTCAGTAAAGGTCCACACCCAGTAAATTGAATCGACTCGGCACGGCAGTGAATCATGCCGAGTCGATCCGAGCCGACTAGTTAGTTCGTGGGAACTCATTTAGCTTCATCAATTTCAAAACTGCTGATAGTCTCGGGTTTATTCGATTTGATTCAGTGGGTGTGGATCTTAAGACATGTTTTTTTAAATATGTTTTTTGATGTCATTTAAAAACGGATGAACCGATTTTAATAAAAGCTATAGGGTGCCAATCAGCACTAGACTCGCATTCGGGAGGTACGGGTTCGATTCCCGGCAGGGGCAGATGTGGCTGGGACTTTTTCCTACTGCCTTTCGCCGAGAAACGGTAATTCCTGTACCGGCCATCTTGATTGAGGTTTTCCATGGTTTCCCTCAATTAATTCCAGATAAATATCGAGATGGTTCCTTATTTGAGGCCATGGCCGATTACCTATCAAACTCCTAGTTCAAAAATTACCTACCTTATCCTAATTTCCTATAATTCCTTCATTCGCCCATTGCTATTACATAAGTTGAAGTATTAAAAATGTAGAAAAATAACGGGAAGTGTGGTAGATGGAAAATAGTAATGGTGCGAATGGCGTCTGTTATGAGATAAAGTCGAGAAACGGACGTTAAACGCATTATTATTATTATAGAGTGCCAATCCGGTAGCATTCTAAACACAATGGCGTTGAAAATTTTCAAATCGGTTTACAATTGATGAAAATATCGGTAAACAAACAATAAATATACAATCGAATTGAGAACCTTTCCTCATTTTTTTGAAGTCGGTTAAAAAGAAAACAAACTGCATTAATACATTACCTTTGGATATATCTGTTCTCCGAGCAAAGTTGGGTTGTACAATTCTCGTATGTTTGAGGTCCAAGGTCCAACGGCGCGTATATGAACAGTTAAAGTTGGTTCGTCGGGGCTTGAAGATATTGTGAACGGATGATATTCCACAGCGCTGTGTCCCAAACAAGCGATTCTAACCCATTGTCCACTTTTGTATTCAAAATAGTTAGGTCGCGGGAACTCGAGCATTGTGACATCTAAAAAAAAAGATTATCGTTCGAAAAAAATATACAGTAAGACCCCACTTAACGCTACTCAGCTCAACACTGTTTGAGTATTACGCGATTTCTAATTAAAACAAGTTTAGCCACTATAATGTAAATTCTGGATCAGTTTATACAAAATGATTCAAATGTTGATAGAAGTTCAAAGACAAGACGAAGTGCCATTGATGCAATATCTTGCTATCGACAACAGCTTGCTGAATGAAACAGAAAAAGGCAAACGGCATTAGATGACTTCTTCACAAAAAAGTTCCTGTTTTCAGGAAAAAATACTTACTGGACGGTAATAACTCGGCTCTGAGTACAGGAATTTCAATTTTCTTTCGACTTAAACTGAACATAGTGTCTAATGTAAACAAAATTACTGGACCTAAGAAAAAATAGAAAAAGAACGGCTCCTGCAAATGAAAACAAACCCATAAAATATTTAATTAAAATATTTCAAGCCAGAATTAATTTGTAGCTTAAATACAGTGTGTATGAAAAACGGATTGAGATTTTCATACACACTTCATAAAATAGCGACTTTTTTATTCATTTTCAGTATTTTCAACATCTTCAGTACTCATTTTTTTAATTGACACAAAACTTCTACAATTTTTGTACCTGTATCAATCTGCCGGTTCCGTGTAAAATCATAAATATATAAAATAGCGGATAGAGCGAATGCGTGTACCAAAACCAGTTGTAGAGCTTGCGTCTGACGAAAGGAATCGAAAAAGCGTAGATCATAGCCCAAATCATCGTCGCCACGACGCCTGTGAAACCGGTCATCGTTTGCCAGCACCAATAATGGAATTTGGGAATTTCGTGTGTTCTATAAATTAAACTCATTTTGTATCACTACCTATGCAAAAATATTAGGTTATGTGTCTATATTGTAATGTATTATTTTATGTACGAGCTGCGCCATTTATTAAAACGAGTAATTAGCGAGTTTCCTCAGTCAAACGTGTCATAAAAACATTACAATCCTATAATAACGGGTGGTTAAATTTTAAGGGCCGATGTTGAATGAGAACCACACCTAAACGTCAAGTTTTTTTCTGCATTTCATTTGACATTTCTCAATTTCAGACTAACTCAATTTGAACCATGGAAAGATACACAATCGAGCAACGCGTTAAAGTTATTCAGGCTTATTATGAAAATGGGCGTTCAAATAAAAATGCATATCGTGCACTTCGTGATTTTTTCGGTCAATTTAATCGTCCAAATGTACGTACAATCGGAAAAATCGTGCAAAAATTTGAGCAAACCGGGTCTGTAGGAGATGTGAAAACACCAGTGCATGCTCGTATAGCTCGTACTGCAGAAAATATTGCATCATCGGGCCGTATTTTTTCCAAAATGAGGCCGGTCAGGCAGTTACTGTGAATGGTGTTCGCTATCGTGAGATGATAACGAACTTTTTATGGTCCGAATTGGAAGATATGGATGTGGACGAAATGTGGTTTCAACAGGACGGTGCCACTTGCCACACAGCTAACGAAACAATGGCTCTTTTGCGCGACAAATTCAATGGCCGTGTTATCTCACGTAGTGGCGATGTCAATTGGCCGCCAAGATCATGTGATTTGACACCGTTGGACTTCTTTCTTTGGGGTTATTTGAAAGAAAAGGTGTACGTCGATAAGCCAGCAACAATTCAAGAGCTAAAGGATGAGATAATTCGGCACATTAACGGCATAGAACCTCAATTATGCCTCAACGTCATCGAAAATTTGGACCATCGGATGGAGGTGTGCCTCCGAGGTCGCGGCGGCCATTTGGCCGATATTTTGTTCCATACATAATTGAACCATACCATATTATCATAATAAAAAGAAATGACAATAATTTCCTAAATAATTTGAGTTTTATTCAAAATCAACATCGGTAATAAGTATATATTTATATATTTGACAGTTTATGTCCGCCCGGATTGGAATTAATTTGAATTGTTTATGAAGACAACTGTCTCTGTTCATCATATGGATTAAAATGGCAACTAACAGATATATTACTAGTGGATTGGCGAAATCGATTTACTTTTGACTTATTTATTTGTATGGACCCAGAGTCCGTTTGACATCCATGTTATATAAATAAATAAATTATGTCTCGTGTGAGTGTTAAAGATGGCTCATTCTTCGTTTTAACATAATGCTACTTCTCGTATAATAAAATTTGATACGCACGAGATACATACACTACTATTTTTGTTTGAAAAAAGTATTGTGTATTAAATTACTACTTACGAGTGAAAGTAGTTCCTAAATAAACATGTTAAATCGTCAGATGTTTGAGTAGAAATGTGGTAGAAGTTAAATCCATGCCCGACAATATGTAGAACTGAAATGTTTTTACAAAACGTTGTAATAATTAAAATTAGAGTTTAAAAAAACTAAAACAACACGCCTTTAAAAATTATAAAATGAAAAATAATTTGATAACCAAATTAGTTTTACTGTAAAAAGCAGGGGTGCTATCTACTTAAATTTTCAAAATAGCTCTACGTTTACAATTAGCTAGTAAATGAAAAATTTATGACCGATATTAAGCACTCCACGCTTTTTACAGTAGAGCTAATTTTGTTGTCAAATTATTTTGCATTTTTTAGCTCATAAAATCGTGTCGTTTTAGTTTTTTTAAACTCTAATTTTAATTATAAACCTAAAAAACAATATTGTATTTGACTATGGGATACGCAACACAACGCACGTCACTGTACAGCTTGTTAGCTCGCTTGCTGTAATTTTTCAAGTTTTTTATCTCGAAGTTCCTGGTCAGGATAATGGGATAATCTTATTTAATTATTGTATTGTCATCGGTTCTCGATAAGGGTGCAACGTTTCAGTTTAATCTGACGTTTTGATTTGGGTGAATTTCACGTTCAAATATTCTTTACAAATAAACAGACATACAGGTGAAGCTAATAAATGCGTGTTAAGAATTCCAAAACTGTTGACCTGTAAAGAAAAATCCCCAAACAGCGATGTATTTGTGCATATCTACGGCAGAATCGAACGGTATGTAAACGTGCAAAACGGTGTCTCGTAGGATGGTGATTGTATTTCGGCACATTGTCAGTAGAAGCGTCGAATAACAAAACATTTGAGCTGAGGCGGCGCCTCGCGTTATCGTCACCCCATATCCGGCGATCCTCCGTAAGCCACTGTGTTCTCGCAAGACGGTATAATCTATAATGATAAACCAAAGTTAGTCAGTTTCATTATTAAATAAAACTACCAGCTCTAATTAATTGAATAAATACTTACAGTAAGCTCTCTCAGCAAAAATAGACAATAAGACGAAAGTGTAAAGAACCAACCAGAATATTTGCCGATAATTTCTTTGAAAATACGAATTGATATTACGCCAGATTGTTGGGGGAAGTCCCTCCTTTTCCACTAAATTTGAAGTAATATTATCATGTACGTTATCATCAGGGGTATCGTCTACAGCTTCGCCGCGCACTCTTCGTCGTAATTCGTGAGGATCGCTGTAATCAGGGGCGTGGTCTATTATCGCTTTGTGCGTCAGAGCTGAGTCTCGCTCATATAAACAGTTATTTCTAGGTTAATTCAAATTGCAGCTTTTCGAAAGGAAGAGATTCTGTTCTATAAAATGGAACCATTTCTAGATCGGTTCTAGTTCATAATAAGTCGTAAAATCGTAACTTTTAATCGCCAACAACAATTGTCGGTTGGTTTGTACGTACGTCCGAACTCTACAGGTCGCAATTTTTGGAAGATCGCCTTGGTTTTTTTCAAGTTATTTTTTTTAAATATTAAATCATCAATCCAATTTATGCTTTTATTACTTAGAAAATTTTAAAAATTGAAAAAAAAATTGACAACAGAATTTGTCGGTCCGACCGAACTCTACAGATCGCAATTCTTGGCGAACCGACATGGTTTATCTTTTAGTTGTTTTGCTTACTATTGAAATGCAGTGAAACACATTTAGTAGTGTGTTATAAACAAGACTTGTAAAAAAGTTATTTTTATTATAAGAGGCAAACTTAGCGGGGCGGGCACTTTCGGCTTTGCGAACGATTTTCGAATGCTTACCCGTAAATATTTTCGACCTTTTCCTGTGTTTTGAGCATATATTGTTGTAGCGATTCTGTTCCGAATCCCAATCGAAGATTAGTACCCTCGCTGATTTCCGGTCCAAGTACTTTCATAAAGTCTTCAAAGCTTAGACCTTTCTGTTGAACAAATGTTGAAATGTATAAACTTGATTCTAGGATTATTGCAGACGGCGAGCTAGAGCTGAGCAATACTAACTTAGTGCTTGTAATCAGAGCTGGGCAGTAGTTAACTACAAAAGTAGTTAACTACGTAGTTAACTACTTTTTTTTTGGAAAAGTAGTTGTACTCTAACTACTTTTCTCCACATAGTAATCGTACTCTATTATTTTGAATATCTATCAAGTAATCACAAAAAGTAGTTAAAAATGTAGTTAACTACTTAGTTCTAACTACTTTAGGTAGTTTAAATACTTTTTTGTAATCTAACTACTTACTTTGACTTTTAACTACTTTTAAAAATATTTTAATATATTATATTTAACTCACGTGTTAGAACAAGTTATGTTTGTTATGTATTTTTCTGGATTCGGGAACACGATCAGACTTTTTTTTAAATAATGAAATATCAGTTGCTTGAGTTTTAGTTTGAAATAGAACGTGGAATTGGTAGTCGCATCGTTGCTATTTGCAAAATTTAATAAAAACACGACGTTTCGGCCATGATATCAGCACTTTTCAAAGGAATGTAAATAAAAGATCCTACAAAAAATAATAATCGTTGAAGAAAACAAAAATAGCATTAAGTTAAGAAACTATTAACAGCCAAGACTGTCAAAAAGAAAAATTAAAATATACAAAACTTGATGGCAATTGACAGTATATATTTTTTTAAATATCGTTTTTGGACATTCTAGGTTGTAAATTATTTTTTGTAGAATTTTTGATTTATATTCATTTGAAAAAGACTGACATCTTGGCCGAAACGTCGTATTGTTGTTAAATAAGAGTAAATTTTGTCTGTTAATTCGCTCAGCTTTTATTATTTAAAATACTTTTCATATGTGCAGATTGTACGACATAAATAAGGAGATTTATATTATTATTATTATAATAGTAGTTAAAAAAGTAGTTAAAATTTTAACTACTAACTACTAGTAGTTAGTAGTTTACCTACTTTTAAGAACGAGTAGCTTAACTACTAAGTAGTTTAACTACTTTTTTACTTAAGTAGTTAGTAGTTACACTCAACTACTTTTGTCAAGTAGTTTGGCCAGCTCTGCTTGTAATAATGCTTAAAGCATTTTGTAAAACAGATGCTTGATGCTTAGAGCACTAGCTTGCATTAAGACTTGCTACTTATTATGCACGTAAGCATTATAAATTGCTTAATAAACTTTCAACAAACTTATTAAGCTTTAGGAATGCTTAATAAGCACTTTCAATGCTTAATAAATGTTAGTAAAACATATTTCGTTTATATTTTTAAGTCCAATCTTTCTCATCTATTAGAAACATTTTTCGTGTCCAAAATTTATATCTTAACTTAATGTTGGAAGTTAAGATTTAGGAAATTACTTTAAAATGCTTAATGCTTGATACTTTAGACACTTTAATAAGTGCTCCATGCTTTTAAGCGTTTTTCAAAATGAAGTGCTCGATGCTCGGTCTTAAAGCGCTTAGGCTCGGTGTTTTGCCCAGCTCTGAGCTAGAGTAATGCTGGGTTTCCTGATACAGCTTTCAATCTTTAAGAATGTCATTTGTTTTACTAGTGGGCGTGTTGTTAGAGAGAAGACAGTGTGGTTCAGTGGTAGCGTGCTGGCTTCTTGACCAGACTGTCGTGGATGTTTTACTCATGAATATTTTGTGATGTCGTTTAGTTTTAAGTGATTATGTTATTTGAAGTAATTAAGACGCTAATGACCTAAGTTGTCGAGCGTTTATAATCTACAACAAATGTAAATCGAAAAAAGCGATTCTTACCTTTTTTTGCAAACCAGCCCGTTGAATCATATCAGTTATTGTATTTTCCAAATGTTCTTGTTCTATAGCAGCGCTGACTGTTTCTGTTAAAGACCTACAAGCCGTAAATAAAATATTTTATCACTTTTTTTTAATTATTTGAATTACCCGTTTTAGCTTTTGGTTTCGCTTTCCCTCGAAATTTCATTCAACTCAAAACATGTAGTTAAAAACATATTCGAAGAAATGTTGTATAGTTCAATTTACAAATACAGACCTTATCATGTTGATGAAATCTTCCTGGGTAAGTTTTCCGGTCATATTAATATCATAAATATCAAATAAAAGTTTCAGTTTGCTCTCCGTAGTCCCTAAAAAATGATTTTGTTATTACAGTAGGACCTCGATAAGTTAAACCTCGATAAGTTAAAAACCTCTGTAAGTTAAACATTTTTTGAATTCCCTTCCCCTGAAAGCATAAAACCTCGATAACTTAAATACAAAACCTCGATACCGTAAACAAATATTCTGAACATCGCCCTCCATAACTTAAAATAATATTTGGTGACGTCTATAAGTTAAAGTATTATCAGTGAGTCATCATGAGTAAGTATCCAAATAAAAGGTTTTGCCAAGAACATAATTGGTTTTCACTTTAGTCTTCCACTAAATCGCTTTACTGACTTCTTTGTTTAAATAATTGATTGATTAAATAAATAAATAAATAATTGATTCTAAATAAATAAATTAAAAGATAAAAAATGTATGTAACCTCTATTGAACAAAATACATCCTCTATAAAATCTACAAACCTCGGTAAGTTAAAAATTTTACTCTGACAACCTCTCTAACTTCAACTCTCGATAAGTAAAAAACTCGATAACTTAAATTTTTTAACGTTTCCCTTGGATTTTAACTTATCGAGGTTCTACTGTATATCTATTTTTAATTTTTGTATGTGTGTGTTCTGTGTGCGGGCAATTTCGAAAGAGTTAATTGATTTTAACGAAATTCACCACCGCACGAAGCCTATTTAAAATGGGTCCAATCGGGTTATTTTAAGGATAATTTTTAGGAGTTGAAAAAAACTTTGTGGCTCAAAAATACCGAAAAAATCTTAGAATCGTTTCGAAATTGAAATTTAACTTTCTAGTGAAGATTAGAATGTGCTGTTAAAATTTTAAGAAAGTCGGCCTGAACTTACAAATTTTAGAAAACGCTTGTTTGCGAATAAAGATTTTTTTATTGTCGGGTCTATTTAATTTGATGCAGATGTTGGATTGATAAAAATATTGAATGCTAAACGCAAACTTGTGTGTAGTCCTGTAAGAAGTATTATAAATAAAATAAATACGAACCGCCAGAAAATATGACAAGCATGTCAACAAATTCTCTGAAAGAAATGAAACCATTTTTGTCTTTATCTATGTACGAAAACATTTGCGTAACAAATTTTGAATCGGCCTTCATTTTGAGCGAATCTGCAAACTCGTTCAAAGTCAACTCCGTATGAATCACATCTTGAGCAGCAGTTGAGTCCAATTTTAATATTTCCTCTTCGGAATGAGGTATTTTGAACGCCTGAAATATTTACAGAATGTTTATTTTCTCCATTAATAAAAAAAAAAAATGGTGCGTGTACTTATGTACGCGAGGCAGAAGCTATATTTCTTTGGCGTGATCGCGATAATTGATGTTCACATTTTCGTTAAAGGTGTACATTGAAAAAATAAAATATTGTTGAATCCATAATTTAAAAAAAATACAACTATTGAAGTTATTGAACTGTCAAAAGTTATTAACAACACTATAGCTTTTAAGAAATTCCGTCCAATGTCTCTGGTATCACCAAATTTTGATCCGTGGGACGACTCCATAAACTTGATTCAAAACACTTAAAAAAATTACCTGTGAAAAAACCACTCGGAAAAATCTGTCCAGTTGTTTTCGTCTATCTTTAAATGTTACAATACTCTTCATCATCGCCTTTAAACCAATGTTGTGCCGCTTTCTTGATAATTGAAGGTCGGTAATGAATTTTTCCAACCCGTCCAGAAAATTGCGTCGTATAAATTCAGATTCAAACATCAGTACCTTAAAGAAATCGACAGCAAATCTTACGAAAATTACAATTACTTGTTTAGAACTGAAGAGCTGTTCAAGCAACCTCGGTTGCCGAGCGTCTATTATCTACTCGTCAATATTTCTTTACAGCACGTCAATAGATTTCGAATTAAGAAGTAACTTAACAATTTGAAGTTTTTTCTTTGCAAACTTATGTTAATAACTTCTGAGAAATTTGACTTGCTCAATAATTTTTGTTCAAATTTATTTTTTTCTGTACAAAAATTTGTGAATAACTTATGCTAATTATCTCGTTGGGAGCATACTGAACAGCTGGGAAACAGTCACCACAACAATGTGAGCTTTAAATCCGCCGTTCACTTGTTACTCACCAAATCGTACTCGTTGGGCGTTCGTATGACGATATGCTGATCGTCGGACACAATAAATATATCGTAGTTTTGTTCGGGATAACTTGCATCAAGAACACGTAAGATGTCACCGCGTTGGTTCAACACTTGAATCTGTTTCTTTTCAACGTTCAGCAGGATTACGACTGGTCGTGTCACTTGCTTACGTTCTACTATTTCATTGGCTAAAAGAAATTCATATTATTTATCAATAATTATATTATCATTGGGTGGCTGTGGCATCAACGAAACCGTAACTATCCAAGTCTTTCAGGGTCGGTGATGTTCCAAATCTTCTAATTGGTTTCCGGGCCTGTTGGCTGTGATTCGATGGTATTTCTACTTGACTTTTCGTTTGGCAGCTTACAAGTAAGTGTGTTGGAGATTGGTGTATAAGCGAGAGAGTGTTTTCTGTTCGGTCGTAGTAGGAAGTACGGTCTACGACCGAGCAGAGAACACAAGTACCGTTAGTCATCACAAACCAGTCATCTACAAACTTATCTATGAGCCATCTAGATGGACACTTCGCCAGCTGCCACGTCGCCTTTGATAATGTCTACCGCAGTTGTAGACGAAACTTTAGGTAGAAATACCAATGAACCACAGCCTACAAGTCTGGAAACCAAGAAAGCGTAACTGGTTGAAACTAGTTTTCATTAACTACAAAGACTTTTGCGACAACATCAGAAATTGCGATCGTATAAAACTGTTTGTATTTCATTGGTTTTAAAGAATCAACACAACAGAGTGCTGTGGTTCGTGTGTCGGTTTCGTTCGTTGATTGAAGAAGTTTTTTTGCGTTTTGTTACCGATAGATTTAGTTAAATCGACAACTAAAAATAGAGACAGTTGAGTCGTGGACGAACGATCAACAATTAATATAACTAGTTCGTTGAATCAACGCCCATCACTAGGTCACTGGGCGAAACATTAAGGTCTTTTTTTAAAGTTGAGTTTTTTTTTATATTGAAGTCAGTTTGTTTTCGATCATATCTGTCGTTATTTCATTTAAAAAAAAGAAACATTTTACCTGTGTATGGAGTTTGCTTAACGAAACGCAGACTTTGACGGACATTTTTGCTAATTTTCACAGCTCTTCTTCCCATTTCCTTCGTCTTTAAGATATTTAGTTGCCATATTAAACCAAATAAACCTAAAATTTAAAATAGATACTAAAAATTTACGGATATTAAATTATAAGAAAATTTTAAACTATTCGTCAATCTTCAAAATAGTGTAGAGTACTAATTATCTAATTATTTATAGCCATAAAAGATGAGAATCATTATCAGAAAATTCTTAGCATGTATTGAATTTGCACGAATTCAATCGCTTTTAATTGTGAATGTTCAAAAATCGAAGAAAAATCAAAATTTCCAAAAAACAAAAAAAAAAACAAATTCTACTGATCCGATCGTTACCAAACTTCACAGGATCACCCGCTGGGCTAATCTAAAGATTTTCTGAAAATTTCATCAAAATCGGTCCAGCCGTTTTGAACGCCATAGATAACATACACACATAGATCGCTTTTTATATATGTATATAGATTTCAAATAAAATAAACTATTGTGAACTACTTTTCTGTTATTCTAAAGAGAACGGTTGTCCAAAAAAGTTTGGGTACCTCCGCTCTACACAATTACAGGGTGACTTATAGTGTTGGAAATTACCTGCAATAAACGCAGCAAGAGCTGAAAAACTCAAAATGAACGATAATTCGCTGTTTGAAAAGTAATCGTACGTTCCAAGGTCAGTGCAGTTATCGTGTTTGCCGTCTATTGGAAGTAGAAAAGTCGACCCCTCGGCAGAGCTGAGTTTGTCTGAGCAGTTTGAGTGGATTTCACTTTTATCTGAAATAATGTTTGAAACGTGTTTTCATATTTGCGTGTTAAAAATAAATAGACGAAATTATAGTTGGCACAAGTGAAGATTACTAGAATACTAGAAGGTTGGGTATAAGATGGCCCGTAGCTTGGCTATTCAAGTATGTTTATCCCAACTGTTTAGAAAAAGATTTCATGTGATGTCACAAGTCTACTTCCCCGCCCTCTTTCGCGTCTCGTCTAGTCACACCTTCAATAATGAGGTTGGGCGTAAAAACCTATAAACATGGTCACGTCTGTGATCGGTTGAGTCAATTGCTTACATCATCAATGACCATGGTTTGGTTTTTCAATTTATTATTGTTATCCCAAATATTTGGAAAAAGACTTCACAAGCCTACTTCCCCAGCCCTCTAGAATTTTTGTTTGAAATTAAGAAGAATACAAGAACGAAAAAGCTGGCGTACATTATTTTGTACCTCTATAGATTAAAACTTACCAGCAGGAAGCTTAAAAGCATTTTTGGGAATATCATTTTCGTCCATCTTTGTTACGGCCATTATTAAGTCGTACATCTGCAAACGCTGTATACGTTTTATTTCGGAACTCGTAAATAATCTAAAATATTGTATCTTTTAATTTTCTGGAGGTTAAAAACAACATTTTCAGTGTTTTTTTAAAAATTTTATTCAATGTTCACACTGAACTAACAGCTGAATAAATTTTTATTTTATTCAATGTTCACACTGAACTAACGGCTGAATAAATTGAATAGCATAGAATGGAACAACTTTTTTTTAATTAATACGTTCAGTTACAATCGTCCAGTAACTAGTTCTGTTGAAATTAGTTCCCAATTATCACAGTCAATCTTTATGCAAAATAGAAAAAGAAACCATTTTTTTAATGTACTTGCTTTTATAAAAAATAAAATTTGGGGCATTCCACGTGAAGCGGACATAAGAAAAAAAGTGACATCTTGAATTTCGCTCATATTCAGGTTAGTTATAGTCCTTGAGGACATGAATGTACATTCATTTTTTTTCTTGTATGAGACTCGGTTGTGAAGTTATGGACTACGAAAGATTGCACCAACTATGAAGTAGACATTTTTTGGATAGTGCTACTGGGATTACTGAGTAAATGAAAAAATATTTTATGTGGTGATTTATCGAGAAAAAAATACGTGGTTTTTATATTATGGAACAATAATAAGAAAAAAAAATTTTTTTTTCATAGAAAACCGAAAGTGAACTTTTTATCACAATTTTTTTTTAACTTGGATCATTTTTTTTTATTTTTATTTAAAAAATAAAGCTAAAACTATGTAGGTGTTACACCAAAAGTTTCAAAATGGGATCTGCATTCGTTTCTGAGATAGAGAACGTTATGTGCAACAGCGCACGCTGCACCGTACTTAGCGCATGCGTAAGCCGGCCGGTTTGTGCCCGAACTTCAAAAACACTGGTATTTTAATACTAAAACGTTCTCTATCTCAGAAACGAATGCAGATCCCATTTTGAAAGTTTCGTGTAACACCTACATAGTTTTAGCTTTATTTTGAGTAAATAAAAATTTTAAAAAAAATGGTCCAAGTTAAAAAAAATTGTGTTAAAAAGTTCACTTTCGGTTTTCTATCAAAAAAAAATTTTTTTTCTTATTATTGTTCCATAATATAAAAACCACGTATTTTTTCTCGATAAATCACCACATAAAATATTTTTTCATTTACTCAGTAATCCCAGTAGCACTATCCAAAAAATGTCTACTTCATAGTTGGTGCAATCTTTCGTAGTCCATAACTTCACAACCGAGTCTCATACAAGAAAAAAAATGAATGTGTACATTCATGTCCTCAAGGACTATAACTAACCTGAATATGAGCGAAATTCAAGATGTCACTTTTTTTCTTATGTCCGCTTCACGTGGAATGCCCCTATTTAGAAATTATGTTTCTAGTTTCCATATATAAAATATGAGACAAGTTTTGAAGTTATACTTCTTTTGGCGCATTGAGGGTGAAATTTTCTCTGTTACGGAAATTGCGCACGCAGTATGCAACGAAAATGAGACACCATAAAGTTAGTTGTTAATTTAAAATGAATGCACTACGTGTATCGGCAAGGTTGAAACCGTCGATTTTACGCTAACTTTTAACATATATTTATCATCTCCCTAGACATCCTATTTTATTTTATCAATGTACATCTTTAACGAAAATGTAAGTTTTAAGTATCGCGATCACGCCAAAGAAGTATAACTTCTGCCGCGCGTACATAAATACACGCACTTTTTTCACATTCCCTTATAAAATAGCTGTTTTTTATGTGTCATAAAATCATTACAGGTCTTTGGCAAAAGCCGGGCGATAAAATCACTTTACCACCCGCCGAGCGCTAGAGCGATTTATAATTTTTGATAAAAGTTATGTGCTCTGAAGGATCGAATTTTTCACCTAGATAAAACAGCTTACCCGTTTAGTTCATTTTCAAACCAAAATCTGTCACCATCTCTGATACGAGTAAATTGATCTTTAATAATCGCTCGGAAAAGTTCGCCCGGTCTACCTTCGGCAACTTCGGTTTCCAAAATACCGCCGACCCAAAGATCAATATTATCCAAGGAACCCTTGTACAGTGTTGACAAATTCATTCGGACCTGTTTTGAGCAAAATAGTAGAATAGTACGTTGTACGAAACAAGAAAGTTCTTAAGGTGACTTATCCCTCAGATCGTAAGATATATTCTTCGGAAATTTCGAATGGTACATCAAGTCACAGTCGAATCTGTTAGATATATTTTTTTATCTAGGTATATTTGTATAAACTTACGTGTTCAGGTATTTGTGTAAAATCTGAGAAACTTTTAAACGGCCTTAATTTATAAGCTCTTCGAATTGAATTAAAGTCGGGCAAGCCATGATCTCTGCCACGCTGAATGTTTAAAGCCATTAAATCTCTGCGCGAAAATTCCAACGGACCAAATACTTTTCCTATAAAAACATAAATTCATCGTCATGTCGGGAAGTGCAAGAATTTCAACTTTCTGTCCTTATGATGTAATATACTATTCTATAATGCTTTCTGCAACCCAGCAACAGAGCTGCTCAAACGAAAAAAAAATCGTTGAAGAAATTAAAACCTAATCACCTCTAAGATCTTCCACAATTACGTGATCTTCTTTCTCGGATGGCTGCAGAGCCATCCCCATTAGCAGATAATCTATATCTGAGTAAATTTTCGTTTCGTTTTTGATGTTCAAAAATGTTTCTGGTCGCCAAAAACTGTTGCACGTGCGTATGGACAGTTGAGACGGGGCACTGCAACCGTTTCGCCCGTACTCACGTAAATAGACACCTAGAAATGATCGAAACATGATACGTTATTAGTGTATTTGCATATGGCAACATACACTATTGGCGTCGGTCGGATGGCGGGACCTAGGGGTCGGACCAAAATTTCTCGACGTTTCATAACCTCCTAAACACAATGGCACCATTTTTAAAAATGTTTATATATATATGTATGTATATATATATATATATATATATATATATATATATTTATATGTGCGGGCAATAACTTTCGAAAGAGTTAATTGATTTTGATGAAATTTGATACATATGTTGGAATCCGTCACCGCAAGAAGCCTATTTAAATTGGGCGTAATCGGACCATTTTAAGGGTAGTTTTTAGGGGTTGAAAAACGTTTTTGGGCCCCAAAATACCGAAAAAATTCTCAGAATCGTTTCAAAATTGACATTTAACCCTCCAGTAGTAATTAAAAAGTGTCCCTAAAATTTTAATAAAATCGACCCGACAGGACCGGACTTACAAATTTTATGAAAACACTAGTTTGCGATAGTGAATTATTTACTGAAAGTTGTATATAATTTGGTGTAAAGGTTCGATTGCTAATAATATTACAATTAAGAAAAAAAAATGTTATTTTAAGGGGTGTATTAAGGAGTAAATTTTTTTATTTTGCCCAAAAACCAACTTAAGCTCGCATTTTATTAAAATTTTAAGGACACATTTTAATTACTACTAGAGGGTTAAATTTCAATTTTGAAACGATTCGGAGAATTTTTTCGGTGTTTTGGGGCCCAAAAACAATTTTCAACCCCTAAAAACTACCCTTAAAATGACCCGATTAGGCCCATTTTAAATAGGCTTCTTGCGGTGATGGATTTCAACGCGTGGGCCAAATTTAGTTGAAATCAATTAACTCTTTCGAAAGCTATTGCCCGCACACATATATATAGGTCTATATATATATATATATATATATATATATATATATATATATATATACGTATATATATACGTATATATATATATATATATATATATATATATATATATATATATATATATATATATATATATAAATATATATATACATATATATATAAACATTTTTAAAAATGGTGCCAAAGTGTTTAGGAGGTTATGAAACGCCGAGAAATTTTGGTCCGACCCCTAGGTCCCGCCATCCGACCGACGCCAATAGTGTATGTTGCCATATGGCAAATACACTAATAATAAAGCAGGGTGGAAATAACTCGAAGACTGTTGAATTGATTTTAATGTGGCTTTCTTTCGCACGATTAATTAATTCATTAGTTCTCAGATATAGAATAAAAAAAAATTGTGAAAACTTAGAAAAGATCGACAAAAAAATCGACATTCCGACCACAGATAATTGAAGACTCGAGTGGACGATGGTGGTAAATCGTTTTTTTTTTTTTCGATTTTTGATTTTTTTACGTAAATGAAGTTTTTAAGTGTATAAACAATGCTTAGTAGCTTAAAAAAAGCATTTTTTATTTTAACATTTAAGTGGAATTTGCAACATAGATGAATATGGCACATGCTGATGCGTTTAAAAATACTTTTATTGTGATTTTTCATTCACTGGAGTCTGTAATTTTCTTAAATTGTCACTTATTTTGATATAATTACCTGATGGAACCAACGTGTGACCGAATCTAAATGCAGCGGCTTGGAAAAATTGATCTATTTGTGGATCAATGCCAGGATTGTAACCTAAAATCGATCAAGTATTTCATCAGAAAATTTGTCAAAATTCATCTAAACTATTGTCAAAATTTACCCACAATATTATCAAAATTCTCCCAAAATATTGTCAAAATTAACCTAAAAAATCTTCAGAATACACCTAGAAAATTGTCAAAATTTACTCAAAATATTGTCTAAATTAGCATAAAAAATCTTCAGAATAGGTACACCTAGAAAATTATCAAATTTCACCCAAAATATTGTCAAAAATCACCTAAAAATCTTCAAAAAACACCCAAAAAATTGTCAAAGTTCACTCATGATAATGGCAATAATCATTAATATCTGAACTATTTCTGGTAGGTATACCCGTGCTCATTGTTAATAAAAAAGTAAAAATTGAATTATTATCATAATTTTTTAATATCTGTAGATATTGAAAATTTAATTTTGGGAACCCTGCACATTTGGGGGCCTATTAGTTCCGCCCGTGTGTGTGTTCTCGGTTTAATTGTTTCATATTGAGTAAAGGAATTTTGATATAATACATGGTAAGTTTCTTATCACCTTTGTAAGGCCCGATTCCATTGGGTTCACCAATCCACTCTTTCAACCAGACATTGACCACGATGTGTTGCTGGGTGGCGATTACCCATTTGCGTGCTTCATTGTAAATTTTTTCACCTGACCAATCATGATGAATCCGTTTCAAATTGCGTGCCATATAATTATGCCAGCGGTACCAAAACACGCCAAACGTTAGCAAAAATGGATTTTCGTTACCGCGGGGATTCCCAAGCTCTACATTTTAAAAAATAAAAAAAAATCATTAACACGGTGCATTTAATAGGTGTGTTTGGTATAATAGTGTAGTGTAAATTCTTTGGTGTCTGGTAAAATATAACAATTTGTGGAGACCCTTCCCATACGGAAACCTTAAAGCTTGAGTCCAATTCGTCCTCCTCTAAATCGACTTCTAATGCATTTAAGTGTTAAATTTTATCTAAAACTTACTGTAGAACCTCTCAACTTTATCAATTTCGTGTTTCACAATAAATTCTTTATGTTTCACCGGGGGAGGAGGATTGGCCATCGGTAATCGAATCGTATTTCTTTCTGGAAAAAGGCCCTCTGGATCTGACGAAGCCAAAAGACCGTTTTCATCAATCGAACCATTTTTATACATTCGCAGAAGATCTGACCACGCCTTTGTTGTCCCATAAACTAACCCGCCGTCTAAGTAAGGTGTAATTTCATTAAGCTAAAAAGAAAAAATTAAATAAAATGGACCGTGTATTTTACATTATACAGTATATACCATAAACTGAGACTTCTAATCACCTCGACAACCAACACACGCACACACAAACACACACATTCATTCGCACAAGTTGCCTGTAACGATCGTTGCAAGCATGCCTTCTCAGCGACCCACTATAACTCAGCGGCGCAGAAAAGTGAGGGTGCAGTGTTACATTACATGTTCCTATTTACTCTACCGTGTGTAAAGAAGTTTCACTTCAGAAATGAAAATATTAAGGATTTTCGCATCGCATTCGACACATTTTTATCTATACTAATATGAAGCCACTCACGATCCAACGATTGCAGTGCAATTTTGTTGGAAATCGGACCTTGCCGCGCATGTTTTGCTTTCAAACGGTACTAATTTAGGTCAGAATTCACTTTTCAAATTTGTTTTTTTGTTTTATTTACCTGTTGACGCGGATTATTTGGACTATGACCGGTTTTTCTATCATAGCGAGTTCTTAGAACTGGCATAAATGGAACTGAGATCTTGTCATGATATTCGTGATTTGGGGGGATGGGAATATTGATATATTCTGGGGGACATGCTGCCCGTTGAGCGTCGAGAATTTCTTCTACCACTTGTTGCCCTAAAAAATAACACAAGTCATTCTCTGAAATAAATTTCGATTTAGGTTTAATTTGTTCACGAAGCTAAAGAAACTTAGACGCTTATGACTTCTGTTATTGATCGTATTTAATTTTTAAATACCTCCGTAACTTGTATTGCATTCCGATTATTGATTTAACAATGTAATCGAAATTAACAACTTAACATTTATATAAGTATTCATATATCAAAGTATCGATAATAATCAAAATATTGATGTATCGATACGAAAAAGCGTTCAAGCAATATCCAAAATATCGGTAAAAAGTTTTTAAACAAGGTGTTTTTCTGTGACAAGAAAATATTGTATTTTTCATGGCGAGAGAAAAAGAAAACCGGTTATGGTGGGAGTGACGGGGCGGTTATGAACTTTACGGTGGAAGTGACGTGTCGGTTGTGAAACTTAAGATGGAAGTGACGAAACAATTATTTAAATGACGCAAGAACTGGCTTCACAAATAAGTTCCTCATATAAATATGGTATTTAAATCGATCGAATCAGTTAAGATTAAATATTGTAATCAAGTTTTGACCCTAATTAACCAAGTAGCAAGTGAAGATAATAAAAAGATTGTTAAAATTCAAATAACATTTTAAAAAAATGCCTACCAAAGAAAACCAGCAAAACATTTCTGTGCCTTGATCTTTTGCCACTGTCGCCTTTTAACAATGCGCTAAGTTCGAAAGGATTTGGGCGATCCTCTAATGATGGCTGATAAGAGCCATCTCTGTAAGCCGCTGGAAGTCTTCTTAAAAGCGCCGTGTCTTTGAAAATAATACATTGCAAATGTTATTATAAAAGCAATTGTCTCGGTTTTAAACGTTTACTAACTGTAAATAAGATTATAATCGCAAAAAAATTTTTTTTTTGTGATTAACTACAAATTTACGATTTTCGGATTTTTTCCTTTACTTGTACGTTAAGATATTACTTCTTGCGAAATTGCACGATTCTAGGTCAACGGAAAGTACCCTATATAGATTTTGATTCCCTTGGGAGTGTCAAAATATGCAGCATAAACGGCCGTATCTTTTGATTGCGTTGACTTAGAAATTTGATTTTTTCACAGCTCCAAGGGACTGATGACCTAAGTTAATTTCAACTTGATACTTTCACGCGTTCCTGAGAAAAATGGTCTTGACAGACAGACGGACAACGAAGTTATCCTATAAGGGTTCCCTTTTTCCTTTTGAGGTACGGAATCTTAATAATTTAAATATGATTCTTATTTGTAGCTGCTGATAAAATAAAAAAAAATAAATAAATAAACATTAGTTTATCTTTAAGGTGTAACTCTCACAGATAATTGTTACAGTGTATACTATAACAAAAAATATGATAAATCTATGGCCATAAGGGAAAGTGGCTTATATCGATTTGATGGTAATTTTTATATCGTTTAGTATATTTTATTTCATGATGTATAAAAATATTTAATCTCTAGAAGAATGTCTAAATAAAATCAGCCGTCCTATAATTATGCAACGAAAAATCAACATCCAAATTTACATGTCAGAAATCTGACATAAGTCACTTTACCTTGCGACCGTAAAAATATTGCCTAAATAGAGCTATAAATATACTATTTTATAAATGTCCTCGAATATTTATATACACCACAATTTTGTGCATTTTTCCCGGTTGTGGTATTTTTACATAGCAACAAAAAATAAATGCTCCAACACAACTCGGAATAACTTTCCTATGTAGGAGTTTTGGTGGCAGAGGGGGGTGTGGGGGGGCTTGAGTGTTCCATATAATATACGAAAACAGTTCCTGAAATCTCTAATTTCTATGAAAATTCTTATCCAATCTTTGATGGTAATGCTTCGAAATAAACTAGAAATATTTACTATTCTTCCGATTTGTTTTTGAGCCAAATTTTTATATATTATTTGATATAAATAAATGATTTAAAATCAAATAGCATAAGTTTAATACAAATTTAAGTACAGAAAAAAAATTAATTTCATAAAAATTGTTGAACACGCTAGACTTCTCAGTATTTTTAACACACATTTGTAAAAAAAACTTTAAAATGTTAATTAGACTTTCTGTAATTTGAAATTTCATGTTGTGCTTGACAGATATTAAGTTTTTCGATACAATTTTTATGATAAAAAGTGTTTCTTAAATTTTAAGCAGCAAGCCAAATATTGTATGAAAATTGACTTTATTTCTTTTTTGTCCTTGGTAATTAATAAAAAAGTCCTTTTTCCCGAAAAATCATTTTTACATTGTATGAAAATATTAGAATCTCTACTCTGAATACTAGTATCTCTATTGAAATAGAGATTTTAAGTATTATAATTTTTATACCAATGGCGCCAAGGTCAACCCTTGAAGGATTATTATAAAATCCATCATAGCCTTCATACTCTTTGGGCTTGTAAGCGGTGTCAAAAGAACAACTTATATTCCAGCATCCTTTGATGAGCCAATCTGCTAATAACTGTCTCTTTTCGACGCGATCATTGTATAGTCCGACCCAAGCACTGATTGGTGGTTTGTCTGAAAACAAACGTCAACAAATTTAGAACATAATACACAAGGACTTTTCTTCGGTACGATCGCACCAGAGCAGAGAAATAAAAAAAAATCTCGCCGTATTTAGGGTTGTAGAGACCCTTTGTGAAACTCTCACTTTTGTCATTCGAACCATTTTAAGCGGTGTATTTAGGGACTGAAAATTATTTTGGGACTCAAAAACATCGAACAAGTCTCGGATTGGATTCAAAATTGAAATTTAATCCTTTAGTAGCAATTAAAAAGTGCCACTAAAATTTTTAAAATATCGGTTCAACAGAACCGAATTTACAAAAAAGTGACTTATTTACTGAAAGGTGTATTTAATTTGGTGTAGATGTTCGATTGATAATTATATTGCATTTAAGAAAAGAAATGTTATTTTAAGGACTGTATTAAGGGGTTAATTTTTTTATTTTATCCAAACACAAACTTCAGTTCACGTAATAAATGCACACAGCCTGTATTAGCAAATACACTATAATATATTGTCGGCAGGGTTTTGCCACTGCGACCCGAGTTTTTATAAATTGGTACGAGGTCCAGATAGATTGACTTTTGATGACCTTAAATAAAATAATAATATCCTGAGAATTTAGATTTGGTAAATTTAAATTTATAGTAATAAAATTATTGATATATCTTATCTATAAGGAAAATTGTCATAGAATAAAAATACGTTTGATTTGACCTCATAATATATTTCAACATTAGAAAACATGTTAATAAAAAAAGAAAGAATTCGATAATTCTGTATCAAATAATGTAAAAATAGTCAAGCCGCTTTCGTGAAAAACCTCTGTGGTCGTTAAATTTGCGGTTAGCAGTGACGTAGATAGGGAACCAATTATTTCGATAGTCAATTGAGTCTCTGTTTACTTATTTTATTTTTATAGGGTGATAGACGATAATACATGTCAAAAAAAGTCGATTAGTGTTAAACACTTTAGTAAAAGTCGTATTTTAACAGAGGAAATTGATTATTTATCTAAATTCATATTTTAATACAGTATTACTCCGTCTTATGCGGATCCAGAGTTACGCGATTTTTGAAGATATTGAAGAATCTTATTCTTTAAACCCAGTTCAATTACAAGATCAAATTACGGTTGGAAACTTGACAGAAAACTTCAGTTCAATTGAATAAGGGTTACAAATTTTGGAAAACATATTTTGTCATATTAATTACAGATTAATATGCTAATATCGATTTTTGTTCATAAAACATTTTGTGATGTGAAAGGTTCCTCATTTGAGATATTTTGTTTTTTGTGAAGAAGTCATCTAATCTTGTTCGCTTTTTTCTGTTTCATTCAGCAAGTTGTTGTCGATAGCAAGATATTGCATCAATGATACTTCGTCTTGTCTTTGAACTTCTATCAACATTTGAATAATTTTATATAAACTGATCCATAATTATTTACGTTATAGTTGTTATAAACATTAATTGTTACAATGCTAAATTAGAAAAACTTATTTTTTATTCACTGTCACCGTCGGGATACAAACCCGAATCTTTCTACTTTCGCGGCGGAATGAGTTAATGAGTTACTCTACGGTGCGATATCTTAACAGTTAATTCACCATAATAAAGCAATTGTAACATTAAATTCACTACATGCGAGAGCTGATTATTCCGCTAGGTATCGCTAAACAAGAATCATCACAGTAGCGAGAATATGAATGAACCAAGTAAATTTTCATTTTTTATTATTATTAAGTCATTAAATCATAAAAAATAAAAAAAATAAATAAAAATAAAAAAATGGAAATTTACTTGATTCATTCATACTCTCGCTACTGTGATGATTCTTGTCTAGCGATACCTAGCGTAATAATCAACTCTCGCATGTAGTGAAATTAATGTTACAATTGCTTTATTATGATAAATTAACTGTTAAGATTTCGCACCGTAGAGTAACTGATTAACTCATTCCGCCGCGAAAGTGGAAAGATTCGGGTTTGAATCCCGACGGAGACAGTGGATAAAAAATAAATTTTTCTAATTTAGCATTGTAACAATGAATGTTTATAATAATTATATAGCTCGTTCTGAAGCATTGCAGAATTAACATATTCTTATATTACGTTATAGTGGCTAAACTTTTTTTTAGAAACCGCGTAAAACTGAAACAGCGTTAGCGAGGTCTTACTGTATATTATATATACAATGAACATAGGGGGCCAGCACACTTGATAAAATACTTTCTAAAAGTATTTAAATACAAATACTTTGACTTCATTGAGTATTTAAATACAAATATTTTTTTTTCCTAGAGTATTTGAAATACAAATACTTTGAAGTATTTGAGACTCAAATACTTTTGGATCATGTCTACGAAAATATTTTTGAGCAATAAGCGAGTGCGAAAGCTCAACTAATTAAAAAAGTATTCTTAGGCAAGTATATACTTGTAAAAAATACTTACTTTTAATTATTTAAATACAAATACTCGCTTGGCTAATTAAAAAATTATTCTTAAACAAGTATATACTTGTAAAAAATACTTGATTTTAAGTACTTAAATACAAATACAAATACTTAACGGAGCATTTCTTATTTGGAAATAGCATCGCATTATTACTTTAATAATAAGAATTGTTTGAATAATTTATATGTAATTATATATACTGTTGACTTGAATTATTCATTAATCATTCATAGCTACAAAAAAATATGTTAAGTATTTGCAAAATCAAATGAAATACTAAAAAATTTGTATTCGAAATACAAATACAAATACTTTTATTGAAAAGTATATAAAATACAAATACTAGAAAAGTATTTGTATTTTGAAATACTTTTACTCAAATACTTCACAAGTCTGGGGACCAGTGCACGATTTTACGATTACGTCGTTTGGAGATTGTCACCAATAGCGTAAGGCCGCATACTCTTTCGAATAAAATAAAATAATATAAAAAAAAATATATAATTACCTAAATAGGTTGCATTTGAAGGTACAACAACTGGCGGTTGAGGCGATGGATTGATTTGTGCACTTGTTCCCCGATAAAAAACGCACAAAATATAAACTATCTAGATTAAAATTAAAAACAAATATTGTTAATAACTACCGAACAATGTTGTTTTTAATAATTAAGTCGCTATATTTGGTATATTATTATTATTATAGATTTTTAAACTTACTTCATAAAAATATTTCATCTTTGACGACATATCAACAATGTATGATAAAAAAACATGCCAAACGACTGCCTATTACGATATTCGCGTATGTACATAAGAATTATATTATATAAGATAATAAATAAATAAAATGAAATCATCGTTGGACTTTTTTTACAGGAAAGGATGTAAATATACCGCGAGATTATAAATACGATAACGTATCACATCCTCTTAGAATTAAATAAAAATGTATTTAATATTACAGAAGTTGCACTTCAAATCTATATATATAAAAGACGATGTATGTACGTATGTTATCTATGGGCTTCAAAACGACTGGACCGATTTTGTTGAAATTTCCAGGCAATCTTTAGATTAGCGCAGTGAAGTTTGGTAGCAATCGGATTAACAGATTTTTTAAGTTTAACTTCTTTAGCGACGTATCTGATTGAAAAAGAAAAAAATTGAGGGGAAGTAGAATTGGCAAATAAAGGGGAACTTAGTTTGTCTCCTAAATTACATGAAACTGACAAGGACAGAAGTTTATAGTGTGTTGCTAAGTATGTATCAATATTATTAATTAGTTTTACATAAAAAAATTTAACTTGCGATTAATATTAAAAACTAAAGAAGTTAAATTTCTTATGTGAGCTTATGATGGTAAGGCTTATTATATATATATTTTTTTGGCAATTTTGATTTTTCTTTGATTTCACCCATGCGAAGCCGCGTAGGGTCGTACCTAAAAATAATAAAATGCAGGGCAAAAGCTATATTATAACTACATATTAAATTTGCACCCGGGCGAAGCCGGACCGGGCCGCTAGTAGTACTAGCAAATAATGTGTACTAGCCTAGTACACATTATTTGTGTAAATACTCCATACAGGAGTTATAATCAGACCATCGGCTCGCCGTTGAAGTGAAACTTCTTTGGCGACGTATTTGGATAGAAAAATTTGCATTCCAAGGTGAACATTTTTATTTTAAACAAATATTTGATTGATAAAAATGTATCAAATTATTTTCCTGATATGCCTTTTTAGTTATCACATTTGTGTTTGTCCAAAAAATTAAACTAACATTGAATATTTAGACTACAGAAATTGAAAAGACGTGTATTTTTTTTTCGCTGCATAATTTTTAGGGTTCTGCACATCCGATGAAAAAATGAAACCCTTATAGGATTACTCTCGTGTTCATCTGTCACAGCCTATTTTCTCCGAATCTGCTGGACGAAAAAGTCGAAATTTTGTACATATATCAAGGTAGATGATCCAATCACAGACGTATAGTATAAATAAACTATTCCCGATTTTGAGGGGGACAAATTAGAAAATTAAAAAAATAGCATCATGTGACGTATCAAATGAAAGAACTTATGAGAAATACATAGTTTTAAAATGCATAGCTTAAAAGATATTAAAGAAAATATACGAAAATCGAGCATTCTCCCTTCTCTTATCTCCGAAACTACTGAGCCTAAAATTTTGAAAAAATAGGGAATATAGGGCCTCACACCTAGTGTACAGGAAAACCTAAACGAAAATCCTGTCGTAAAGTTCTCTCGGAAAATGGAATGGTACGGAACTATCTCGACGCGAGCTCGACTCGACCTTGACCGGTTTTTATTTTATTTTTTACGATGTCTTAACTTTTTCTTCCGTATATAATTTATGTATTGTAACCATTTTTAAAATGATAGTTTGTATTTTCTCTGTTGTCGGGCGTCTATAATATGAATGAGTCAGATCTGTATATACAATGTAAACTCTTTATAACATTATTCTTTATAACGACAAACTCTCTATATATAGAAAAGATCACAATTTGGTTGGTTTACCTTAAAACCCATACATTGATACACTCTTTATAGCGCAGCAGCCATTCTCTATTAGACACAGAAAATCGTCATTGTCGGTGTTATTGTTTATGTTATCTTATCAGGCTACAAAAGACGCCGACTAAACCTTTAGACATTTTTTTATTGTTTAATCAAGAAGATTCCCCCACATATCAAGAGATGGATAGAATACATAAGAAAATACAAAACAAGTACTGGCAAAGCAAAAAACGTCAGGCAAAGTTAACTGACTATATGTATTAATTTTATCAAAAACATACATATTAAAGATTATTGTTAATTTGGTTGTTTTTTTTCTTCACTCCATATAACGGTAACTCTTTATAACGATAAAAAATGGTCGGTCCCTTAAAATTATGTAGTCTTGGGCGATTATGAATGATATAATCGAAATATTTCGATTATGGCCAAATAATCGATCATTCGATTATGTTAACCGAGATATCATTCGTTTGAAACGATTATTGTTAGCGAGATATCATTCGCTTCAATCGATTGTGAGATATGAAATGTATGTGAATTCATCCCGACATATATCATATTATATCATTCGGTTTCTGCATTTGCGTGCACTGAAGAGTGGGGGTACTTTCGTTTGTTCTGTGTTGTACTGTTTTGGCATTCCAGTCTCCCAGACTCCAGTAGACCAGTCATTGACTGCATTACTTAAAGTTAGAGCGGCGGCGTATCTTTTGAGATTACGTGTATACGGTACATACATTTCTCATAGTGACCGGTTATTAACTTATTACTTATTATTCACTGTCACTATATTACTACAAAAGCCGTTGCAATCATAAAACAATATTTGTCAATGCCCGATATATCTCGCTCTTCCAATCCCCTTATTTTTTGATCAGAAAACAAAAATTTGTTTCCTGAATTATACGAGCTTCATAAAAAATCTCTCTGTGCGCCAGCTACCTCCGTGCCTTCCGAAAGGATATTTTCAAAAACTGGTGTCATTACTAATGCAAGGAGGAACAGACTCTCACCCAAAAATTTAGATTATATTGTTTTTTTAAATACAAATCTATGAGTTATAATTAATTTATAATAATAAAGAATTCGTTTTATTTTTGTATTGAATCATACCAGCGATTCCATTATTAATGTGTTTTGTATTAACTATTAATCCCGACACAGTACTATGTCGATTGTCGATTATGAATTATCATACATCATTCGATTATGGCAACCGAGATATCATCATATCATTCGATTATGCTTAGCGAGATATCATTCACATGATTCGATTATGCTTAGCGAGATATCATTCGATTATGCTTAGCGAGATATTCACATGATTCGATTGTGGTTAGCGAGATATGAAATGTATGTATGTCGATTATGAATGATATATCATTCGGTTCTGCATCTGCACACATTGGGAAGTCTGTTGCACTGGAGGTGGGGGTGCTTTCGTTTGTTTAAACCAGGGGCTCCCAAAGTTTTTCGTAGGCGGGCCAATTTGATATTCCCGATTTTTTTGGCGGGCCAAAAAAAAAAGAACGTAATAAAATCAAAACCAATGCGTAATAACTAGACTAGACATACTACAATAATTTTTTAAATATAAAGTAAACAATATTTTATTCATACAAACGCGTATGGTTAAAGTTCTGTAAGAATTTTTTAAAAATATTAAAATATTTTATTGTATCTTATTTGTAATATGTATTATTTATTTTACTATTTACTTATTTATTTTTTAATAAAAATATAATATATCTTATCGATATCGCGGGCCGAATTCACAGGTTTTGCGGGCCGCATTCATAATCGATAATTCAAATCATTCATAATCGATAATTCGAATGATCATTCGATTATAAAAACCGATTATTTCGATTCATTCGATTATTGAAATGTATCGATTATGCCCAACACTAAAATTATGGCGAAGTGTTAAATATGGTTTATATGGCGTGGTTATTATAAATTTCCAATTCCAAAATTCTGTACTTAGACTAATGAAAATGCCATTTGTATTTTTTAATTATAAATTTCAAATATGAATTCGCTACTTACCTTAGTTGTCAAGCGTCTATAATCTGCAATATCTACCTGAAATGTGTATTGGTACTAGACCTCATGACGTAAAGTAAAAACAAGGGGAATAATTAACCATAAGTAAGTTTAAAAATGTATATTTAATTAAAAATTACATTATTTTTCACATTTCAAAGATTCGATTGCCATCTGTATGGCACCCTTTCTGGTACAATTTCCTCCTATGAAACCAGTAGCATGGCAAAAAATGCATTCTGGTATACCAGACACCTTACATAATAGCTCGTCTCTCACGCCATGCCATTCATTTTTCAAAAATAACCTGCAAAAAAATCAAAACATTTTGAAAACAATCCATGATCAGTGGATTGAAATAAAATATTAAAAACAAACTTTTTAAAGACAAGCTTTTATTGCAGTCTACTAAAAACGACAAAAATATCTTTTAACATTTTGGTTCATAATTATAAAAGCGTGGGCTATGGCTATCATAGAGTTTATAACACACGCTTTTATAATAATGAACCTAAATTATTAAAAAATATTTTTATCTTTTTTAGTACACTGTAAAAAAAGCTTTTCTTTAAATTTTATTTTGTTACGTCTTTAATAATGCAATTCTTGTAATTAAAAGGTAATCCGCCATCTTGGGGCATCTACCATATTGGATTTAAAATTACGCATCTTACTGTATTCTACTTGTCATACACTGTCATTTGATACCCATGTAGAGAGGACTGTAAAGAAGAAGGTAATCCGCCATTTTGTGGTGGCGGCCATATTGGATCTACCATAGTTTTCAGTATACTATATTGTTTTGGATTCAAAATTAAAGGTGTGTGTAAAATTTCAGTACGGATATTCCAGTGGTCGAAAAAAAAATCGCAACATTTGTTCTTGACAAACAGACAGACAGAAAAGCAAGTTAAATCTAATATATATCTTACCGACAAATAAAACTGTTAGGTTGAACTGGGATCGCCTGAACCCTCCACGACTGACTTTTGTCAGTGAAAATCACGAATTTAATCGTGTCGCCTAAGCCGCTTTCCTCTTCAATGGTAAACAGATGTTCTTTCCAAGGGCAGCTAGTGCTAAGTTCAATGATTTTCCCCGACTCGTGAATTTCGAATCTTTTCTCAACAGCTTGTTTAACGATATCTCGAGCTGGCCACCATATAGTTCCGGTATCCACGACTTTTTCAACAAATTCTTTACCTACCAATTCAACCGCTTTTCGAAACAGCGCGTCGGTGTCACAAGATTCTGGTGAATTCCATTCCGGATTCAGTCGACCGACCCTTGCACTTAAATGTGTATTTATTGAATACTTTGGTTCACCCTCAAACATTGGTACGCCGTTATCGATCGCGTCGATTTCTTCTATAAACGTCTTGTAAACATGTTTATATATAGTTTTAAGACCTTCTTGTGACATTAAAATATTTGCTGCTTTAAATATTTCGGAAATTACTTCTTCTCCAAAATGGACGTACACTAATCCAGCAGAACTTAACCTGGAATAAACACAAAATACGTCTTAGTAGTAGTGATGTAAAAGAATAAATAGATAATGGTTGATCAATCGGTTAAATAACCGCAGTAATTTATTTTAAATAACCGTTATTTATTATACAAAGTTGCGCAGAAAGTTTTGCACATGATTATAATTTGTTTGGTCAAGTCACCAAGTTGTAACTTTGATATTATCAAAAATGAATTTAAACCCCAATTTAAAGATTCTTAATTTAACAAAAAAAAAAATGGGGTCCCGAAAAACCTAGACCCCTTACCTAGTACATTTAAGTCTATCGATGTCGGGTCTCAAAGATCCAAACGTGTGCTGAAACTCTCTCTGATGATGATCGTATCGATTCCACTCGGGATCGTAGACCCCGCCAACGTCAACGACGTAGTCGCACGTCGCTAAAATTGTCTCGTCGCGGGTACGGATCACTTCGCAATTGGATCCTATATTTGGCAACTGTTGTAACATAAAACAGGCTAGGGCTTCGTCGCAATGGAATAATCCACTGTGAGTCCCGATTCTGACTGGTGGTATTCCGTTTAATCCAGACATTTTACTAAAACTACAATCAAAAGAAAAAAAGTTGATGTAAGTACAGTTGATATAAGTAAGTATACGAAACAGCGCTAAGCAAGGTCATCTTAATAATAATAATAAATAATAATAATGCGTTTAATGTCCGTTTCTCGACTTTATGTCATAACAGACGCCATTCGCACCATTACTATTTTCCATTTACCACCTCCCGTTATTTTCTGCATTTTTTAAAACTTCAACTTATATAATAGCAATGGGCGAATGAAGGAATTATAGGAAATTAGGATAAGGTAGGTAATTTTTGAACTAGGAGTTTGATAGGTAATCGGCCATGGCCTCAAATAAGGAACCATCTCGATATTTATCTGAAATTAATTGAAGGAAACCATGGAAAACCTCAATCAAGATGGTCGGTACAGGAATTACCGTTTCTCTGCGAGAGGCAGTAGAAAAAGTCCCAGCCACTTCTGCCTCTGCCGGGAATCGAACCCGTACCTCCCGAATGCAAGTCTAGTGCTGTACCACTACTCTACCCAGCTCGGTAGGTCATCTTAATATGTAGATAATATGCGTAAGTGCAACAGAACCGAGAATAAGAAAATTTGTTAGTTTTTTTTGTTTCATTTTGTAATATTTATTGGTTAAATACTTTTTTATCGCATTAATTATAGATTTGTTTATTTTTAATATCGATTTGTATTCATAAAACATTTATGAAAATCAAATAAAAGTTTGAGTAAGAAGTTATGTTTGTAATAAGGAAGGTTCTTCATTTGATATATTTTGTTTTTTGTGAAGAAGTCATCTAATGTCGTTTGCCTTTTTCTGTTTCATTCAGCAAGCTGTTGTCGATAGCAAGATATTGCATCAGTGACACTTCGTCTTGTCTTTGAACTTCTATCAACATTTGAATCATTTTGTACAAATTGATCCATAATTTGCGTTATAGTGGCTAAACTTTTTTTAAAAACCGCGTAATACCGAAACAGCGTTAAGCGATTTTTTATTGTAGTTATTTTTTCTAAAATATAATCTAGCTTTAAACTTTTCTGAAAAGTGTTTCCCAAATTCGATGGTGTTTTGACTAGTCATTGTTTTAAATATATTAATTGTCCCAAGAAACGTAAAACGTCTTTCAATTAATAACATTTATTCTCTACAGTTAGTTATGAGCCAGACAGCTACTAGTCTCTGAGCTCACGACCCATTTTCCATGAAGTGTTTGATGGAGGTAGAAATTTTACCTGTTGATATATCGATATGAACAGGTAAGTCAGGCAAACATTTTATTTCTTACCCATCTATCTTATCGATACCCCGCCCCGGATCGGGGGGGGGGGGCAAACCGGGGCACCCGCCCCGGGCGGCAGTTTCAGAGGGCGCCAAAATCATAATATAATATGTTTGAAAATTGATAACAAAGTATTATTCTTATTCTCCCCTTCCGGTCACAAAAAATGCCACCCATTATATATTTTTGAGTTTTTTTAAACAATTTGTCTCAAATACTGTTGAGAGGTGTCGCTACTATCAAGTTTCTGCCCTGGTTCAAAAAAATCGTAGATCCACGAGGCAAAATTTCTACCTGCATCAAACACTTCATGAAAATGGGTCATGCGCTCTTGGACTATACACCAAATCATCTAATCAATATCCTTTTATTATTGTAATAATTAACTTATAATAATTTTAAACATTAAATATAATTATTATCGAACACTTAAAGTATTCTATTTCAAACATAACAGTCATAAACAGATGTTATTTCTTAAAATCAGGCATATTAAGTGCCTGAGTACCAGCTGTTCAACATGTTCCCTTTTTCACCTACATACTTACAAGCAGCTGGATGTTTGCGTGCATGTAAAATGCACTTACGTTTCGGAAATCTCTAATTTCTATAAAAAATCTTATTCAATATTTGATGTTAATGCTTCAAAATACTCAAAATATGTACCATTCTTCTCATATGAGTTTCGTTAAGTTTTTACAGCTTATTTGATCTAAACAAGCGAATTAAAATCAGATAAAAACGAGGAGGTTAACTTAAGCTTTATTCAAATATTTGTACAGAATAAATTTGAAAAAAAAATTAAACAGCCAAATTTGTCAGTATTTTTAACATGTCTGTAAAGCAAAAACTTGAAAATTCTAATTTGCTTTCCCATAATTCAAAATGCTGTAAAGAAATATTGACAAATATCACGTTTTTATATCCAATTTTTAGGGCAAAAATGTGCGTTTTTTGTAATTTTTAAACATCAAGCTATATTTGGTGAAGCTTAATGTTTAACCACAGCTAACAAAATGAATTTTGCGACCACAGTTCGAAATTTCCCGAGAATATTTTACAATCTGAGAATATGATTTTGTAGGTTATATTTACTAGTAGATAAAGTTTGACGTATACTTAATATTAAATTATTACACCTACAAGCGAATATAATGTACTAAATACTTCTTTAATTATCTAATATTCGCATAAAAATTACTTACCCTTTCCAAACAGTCGATAAGCTATAAATTTTCTTAAAGTATTTCGATTTTGCTAAAGATGACATGTGAAGTGAGGTTAGAAGATAACGAAAGACTGATTTACACCGACAAATAAAAGTTGAAATTGTATTTAAAGCAATATTACAAATCGTTCCAAGATCCCTATCCATATTTATTAACGTAAATTTTTAAGCAACTTGTATTTAAGAAAAGTTCACAAATATAATAGTAAACAAATAAATTATTACATAACTTTCAAACACATGAGACCTATTATAAATAGTTTAAAATTTGATTTAAAATGAAATAGTTCTGAGTTTCTATGCTAATTTAAGAAACGAAGAAAGAAATCATAAACTTTAACATTTATAATAATTAATGACCGAGGCGTAATAATACGTTTTTTTATTCATTTTGATAACTGATACAGGTAATTTGTAACGCGAAAAATATAAATACAATTGTAGTCTTTTGGTTTCCATGGTAATAGCATTGTTTCTTTTGTATAGCAACCAACGAAGTATTATTAGGAGTTTGTTAATAATTTTTTTATTTTTTCACGGGAAATTAGACAATTGTCCAATTTCCCGTGAAAAAATAAAAAACTTATTAATTATAATGGACGTGAACAATATTGAGAATTTGTTAATAATGTTTCTAAAATTAAAACACATTTTGTTGAATTCTATTCAAACCGCAAGCAATTTTACCGCAAGGTATGCCCTTGTGCACAAATAAGTAAAAGAGGTTGCATACACACATGAGTTTAAAATTATTTTTGCAAGTAAAAGTAAAAGAAAAATACGGCCAAAACAATTCCGAAATTGTAGATAAAGAAAACTGATCTCAGAAAAAATATTAGAGAGCATATTTTCTCACAATTTTTTCCGTGTAAACGAAGCATTTATGGAATCATTTCGGTGTTCGTCCATGTTCGTCACATGTGATTTTCTCTGCCACTACTTATTTGACGTATTTTTAGTGTATTTGCCATATGGCAACATACACTATTGGCGTCGGTCGGATGGCGGGACCTAGGGGTCGGACCAAAATTTCTCGACGTTTCATAACCTCCTAAACACTTTGGCACCATTTTTAAAAATGTTTATATATATATATATATATATATATATATATGTGTGCGGGCAATAACTTTCGAAAGAGTTATTTGATTTTAACGAAATTTGGCCCACGTATTGAAATCCATCACCGCAAGAAGCCTATTTAAAATGGGCGTAATCGGGTCATTTTAAGGGTAGTTTTTAGGGGTTGAAAAATGTTTTTTGGCCCCAAAATATCGAAAAAATTTTCAGAATCGTTTCAAAATTGACATTTAACCCTTTAGTAGTAATTAAAAAGTGTCCCTAAAATTTTAATAAAATCGGCCCGACAGGACCGGACTTACAAATTTTATGAAAACACTAGTTTGCAGATAGTGAATTATTTACTGAAAGTTGTATATAATTTGGTATAGAGGTTCGATTGATAATAATATTGCAATTAAGAAAAAAAATATTAAAGGGTGTATTAAGGAGTCAAATTTTTTATTTTGCCCAAAAACCAACTTAAGTTCGCATAATAAAGCCACACTGCCTGTATAAGCAAATACACTATATTGTCGGCAGGGTTTTGGCACTGCGACCCGAGTTTTTTTAAAGTAATGTCGACTGTAGAGTTAATAAATATCATATATATAAATATCGAAATGGCTCCTTATTCGAGGCCAAAAATTTCCTTTCTTATCCTAATTTCCTATAATTCCTTCATTCGCTTCATTGCTATTAGTTAAGTTGAAGTTTTATAAATGTAGAAAATAACGGGAAGTGGTAAAAAGGAAAATAGTAATGGTGCGAATGGCGTCTGTTATGACATAAAGTCGAGAAACGGACGTTAAACGCATTATTATTATTATTTTTATTAATAAATAATATATTAGTGGGAAGATTCAGGTTTGAGTCCCGACGGTGACAGTTGTTTGAAAATAAATTTTTCTAATATAGTATTGTTAACAATAATGGATGTTTTGTAACAATTATAGCAAGCTATAGCTATTATACTGTTTATGAATATTATAATCACTACGACCTATCTAACAGTTGATAAAAAATGTTTTTTTTTTGATTTTTTTTAAAATGTACTTACTATATTATGCCTTGAATAATTAATAATTATTTTATAGCATAATAGCCGTGCAATCATGCTGTTTTGTTAGTAATTTATTCATCTAATGTGCGAATTAGATCTGTTACAAGATTTCTATCTACAGATAAACTTAATTAATATGTATAAACACTTAAACTACAGAATGTAACAAAATTTAACACAATCCATATTAGAATCTGTAAGCAGGGCAAATCTAAGTTTTTTTGGGGCCTAGGGCTTATAAGTCCAATGGGGCCCCATTTTTATTATATTAAGAATTTTTAAAATGGGATTTAAAATTTATTTTGAACAATATCAAAATTAGAGTTAAAACTGGGTGACCCGACCATATAAATAAAACTACAAATTCACCAAAAAAATCTCTAAATTCACTTGAAAAACAATCAAAATTCACCCACAAAATTGTTAAAATTCAGACAAAAAAAATGTCGCATTTTATACAAAGTGTTAAAATTTACTTTAAAAATTATATTATATCATGATAATAATTAATATTAACTATTTTTTACTATAGAAAAAGTGTTCTTTGTTAATGAAAAAAATATCAAAAACATATGATAATAATAATTCACTTTTTACGGACCCTTGACAGTTGGGGGCACATTGCTTACGCCCTATTAGTCCCTATGTAGATCCGCCTGTCTGTAAGGAACAATTTGAGACGGAAATCCAGGTCGATGGACGTAACTTTCAAAAGAGTTACGCCAAATGGCGTAAGCCACATAAACAAGGTACAAAGACCAAAGGCCGTAAAGTACAAAGCGCTGTATTCAACTGGCGTAACTCTCTCGATTTTCATTCCACTGTCGTTGTTCCTTAGTGTAATCAACTACTAATTGTTGTAAAATGAATATTGTTATTGTTAATAATATTTTTTGCCTGACCTTATATTTTCGGAGAGTTCAACAGTTATTTTGATAATCCAAAGGCAATGTTTAGTTATTATATGTATATTTGTACGTGTATTATTACACACCTATGATTCGATGATTTTTAAACTAGTCGTTGGCATTGAAAATCTTTGTTTTAAACCGGTTTCCAATGCAATATAATAGTTTAACTGCAGTCTATACTTACTTGTATGATACCAGTAAACTTGTTTGCAAGTTTCATTACCATTGGTGGATCTAGGTTTCTCGGGGCCTAGTACTCATTCAATGGGCTCAATTTTTTATTTAATTAAGTATCTTTAAATGGTGGTTTTTAATTATAATTACAACAAAATCAGATTTGAAACTTGGTCTCCTGACCAAACAAATAATAAGTACTTACTATAAATTCGCCCAAAAAATGTTTATTTTCACCCAAAAAATTGTCAACGTTCCTCAAAAAGGAGTCAAAATTAGCTCAATTTTTTTTCAAAATTCATATAAAAATTTGTCAAAATTTATCCAATGTCAAAATTCATCCAAAAAATTGTCAAAATTCAACTGAAAAAGTGTCAAAATTCCCCTAAAAGTTGTCAGAATCAATTAAAAAAAAATCAAAATTCATCCAAAAAATTGGCAAAATTCACCAAAAGAGTGTCAAAATTTACCCAAAAAATTGAAAAATTTCATCCATGACAATGGTAATCATTAATACGATGCGTGTTCATTGTTAACGAAAAAGTATAAAAAATGTATGATAATAAATGCATTTTTGTGGGCCCTTAACACGTGGGGGCTCAGGACTGAAGCAAAATTAGCTCCTATATAAATCCGCTCCTGTGGACAACTTAATACTTCTTGCCACAAAACATCTATATTAACTGCAGTTAAATAATCAGCCAATCAGCATTCTAATGACCGTGATGTGATAACATTTGCATAAGATATACTTTTTTATTTTATTAAAGTGTATCTCTCTATAAGATATAGGTAAATAATCTAGGAAATGTGTTTTTTATGGAAAATTTATTTAAAGAAATGTAAATAAATCATTTATCAGATGATTACTTATAATGATTATGGACGAATAGATTTGCTATATTACAACATATTGGTTGCATAATTTCAAGTATCAGGATATTCACAGCAGCCCCATGTAGTTCTTTCTTTTTGCCCAAACAGTCGACACTGCAGACATAGAAAGTCATTATCAGTATCCCGGTAGTTTATTCGAAAGAAAAATTTATTTTCGTGTAGCCATCACATTGATGTATCATCGGACAGGAGATCCCCGAGTATAGTAAATTGCAGTCAAGATGCTTGTATGAAGTACATTCATTTATTTGCGTATAAACTTAAAATTTACGATACAGTAAGACCTCGCTTAACGCTCTAAAAAAAAGTTTAGCCACTATAACGTAAATTATGGATCGGTTTATCCAAAATGATTCAAATGTTGATAGAAGTTCAAAGGCAAAACTCAGTGTCATTGATGCAATATCTTACTGTCGACAACAGCTTGCTGAACGAAACAGAAAAAGGCAAACCACATTCGATGACTTGAAGCTGGCATAAAATCGACGTTTACGCGAACGAAACCGAGGACAGCAATGTCTGTTGGTAAATAAATCATTATTATGATTATCATTAAAAGTACTTGTGTCACTTTATTTCTTATAAATCGATATATTTTAGCCTCGACATTTTTGCTATGAAATCCAAATTACTTAATGATGAAATCAAGCAATAATGCACTTAATTATTTTATACTCATTGAACCCTGGGCGCCATTAGCTATTAAAAATACTCACTTTTATTTCGTAATTTATTTCCATAGTTTTCGAACTATCATTGCCTCTTCGCGGTAAACACTCTCCAAATTAAAGCGCCACATAATTGTTTTGTTACCACTGGGTCAATAACATAAGCGCATGCAAAAATTAAACAATTATAAACAGATTCACAACAAAGTGGTTTATGCCAAAATTTACATATCTTTGTTTTAAGTAAAAACTTTTTATCTCAGCACAAATTGTAAGTTAAATTTTAACTACTCCAGAACGAACAATCGATTTTTTGAAAGCTGTCAAGCTCGTTTAAGCATGACAAAAAGACAACTAAACATAACGTTTCACAACTGTTAAAATAAACAGAGTGCCACCAGATGGCGACATTTGTTTTTTCTGAATGTTATGTTCTGTAATGTCATTGTTCAAATGTTTAAACTGTATTTTTTTATTGAAAACATTAATGTTAAGATATCAACTTAACTTTCGTCATTAGAGAGAAAAATAATCTCCAAAATGGCATATTAAAATTTACTTTGATACAGTATTAAGGGAGATATTTCCTACCGACAAAAAACACCTTTGAAAAATAATATATACCGATAGGTATTTGAAGATTTTTTATCATTACATATTTAATATTTATGTAAACGTCCACAAACAAATCGGATGAAATATCAGATAACATGCATTGTAACTTTTTTTCCTACAACAGTAATAGCAAACTATAGCTGTAGATATTTATAATAGAATAAATTTTATTATCCTAAAAAGCCAACAAGCAGGATTCGTCAAATTAAATACAATTTAACATTTTCAGTCTTAGTGGTTAGTGTCACTAATCACCTCTTTCCGAATTTTTAAATTAAAATCCATGCGCCATTCAGCGACAATCGGTTGAATATCACGAAAGTTCGAACCATGCTTCACAAGATGTGACACCGATTGGCGGTATATTGAATGATTTACTTCATTTGCGTCGAATAGATTTTTGCATATTGCTCTAAGTTCAAAATATTTGTAATGTAAAAGCGTGACGGAAAGAGTAAAAAATAGATCATAAAATACATCGTAAAATCATACCCATACATCATAAAATTCATAAGCGGAATATAAACAAGCTTTAATTAATAATGACTTAAGGACTCTTTTAAAGTGAGACAATGGTTATATCTTCATGTTCAATAATAATTTATTGCTGGAGCCACTTTGCCTCGCGGAACGCACGCGATTAAAATGCTCCACCCACCGCTATCAAACCATTCAAGTATTCATACGTAAGTACACATTAGTTACAACAATACAAAGACGTTGAATTATCTCACGGATTCTGTCTGTTAATTCAAACGACATGGAAAATTTGCTGGTATGAGCCAGAGCTAGAGGTAGGAGTTTGTATAGGACAACATTATAGTTGTTTTAAAACCGCGTACTTGTTCGGATCTCTGTGTTAAATTAAACTGGAATATTACAGAAAATTTGTGAACATTTTGTGCGCTTTGTTTTATAATTTACGCTGCTTTCAGTAAGTTTTTTCGATATAAATTTTTTTTTTTTTTGATAATTTTGCTGATTGAAGAAGTTTAGATAATTTATGTCATCATAACTGGGGGAAATTAAAGACACATTTGTATTGTTTGTATATTCAATCTATATTTTTATAATTTGTTACTATTACTTACTTAATATAATAATGATATTTTGAGGTCGCCACCAATTTATTTCCTAACATTTTTATGTAACTACTTCATTAAATTGGCGCCGGCTTCAAAATTTCATTATTTCCTGCCTTTTAGTGGCTTTTTTGAACGAGGTTAATCCTTTTTACCCGACTGCCAAGAAGGGTTATGTTCTTTGCGTGTATCTATGTACGTAATATTCTTTATTACTTCGATCATCCAAACGCCTGAACGGATTTCTAAAATTAAGGTATCGTTGGTTTGTCTCGGCAACCCAAGTGTCCTAGGATAGGTGACATCAAAAAAATCATAATGGACTTTAGGTGCCATAATGTGTGGCTCGAACATTTTTTTTCTCTCCAAATGAATCCTATAGGGTATCAAAATGAAGGATAAATGTGATTAGAAAAATATATACAACTTGTATGTTAAAGTGTAATTTTTCATTTATTTACTTACATTTATTTATAACAGCCACTAACAAATGCAAATTGTTTTCCGGAGATGCTAATCGATCAAAACTAAAAAATCTAACACTAAAAACATGTCAATAAAAAGGTAAATTAAAAAAACCCGGGTCGCAGTGCCAAAACCCTGCCGACAATATAGTGTATTTGCTTATACAGGCTTTATTATGCGAACTTAAGTTGCTTTTTGGGCAAAATAAAAAATTTGACTCCTTAATACACTCCTTAAAATAACATTTTTTTTCTTAATTGCAATATTATTATCAATAGAACCTCTATACCAAATTATATACAACTTTCAGTAAATAATTCACTATCTGCAAACTAGTGTTTTCATAAAATTTGTAAGTCCGGTCCTGTCGGGCCGATTTTATTAAAATTTTAGGGACACTTTTTAATCACTACCAGAGGGTTAAATTTCAATTTTGAAACGATTCGGAGAATTTTTTCGGTATTTTGGGGCCCAAAAACAGTTTTCAACCCTTAAAAACTACCCTTAAAATAACCCGATTACGCCCATTTTAAATAGGCTTCTTGCGGTGATAGATTTCAATACGTGGGCCAAATTTCGTTAAAATCAATTAACTCTTTCGAAAGTTATTGCCCGCACACATATATAATACGTATATAGAGAACAGAAACAAGATCAAATGATATGCAGTCGGGTGCATCAGATATTTCTGTTCATTTTATCGCAGACGATAACTACTATACCTAGTTATTGTTTATGAATTTAGTCTTACTTACTGTACCGTAATGAGCATTTACTATACTAAAAAAAATGTTTTATTTTTGATTTTTCGGAATATCCATTATATTGAGGTTTTAAGCGCGTACTTCTTTGGATGATACGCCATTGTTCTGACCTAGCAATATAGTACTTAGATATTTAAAAATTTCAAAATCTATAATTACAAACCTTTAAACTAATAAGTATTATAAAACTTAATTACATTTATGCATATTATGTTATAAAATTTATAATAGCTTCATTTGTTGTAAAAACTTACTTAACATGTTCATAATTTGTTTTATTACAAAAAATGTGCATTAATTGCGGCACTTAATTATAGTTTATAGTATTGCAGTCACTGTCATATATTTTTTTATATATTTATAACCTGACGTGTCATATCAATCTTTTTGATCTATTCGAAATAAACATTATTATTTTTATAATTTGCACTGATTTTTTACTCGGGACTTGGTAGAACGTGATTAGTAACAGATAAATAAAAACACTTGAAAATTCTACAAAATTTTTTTTAAAATTATTTCTCTACGATAGTTTCGGACAATATTAGTCTATCCTCAGGAATATAAAACATATACTAAATTAGAAATTTGCAATATAACTGCAGGGATTACATAGTACTAGGCAACTTTACATGCCAGCAGCAATATTATAGGTGGTATGGCAAAGAACTTCTTAAATCAAACCGGTAAATAACGATTTTTGAAGTTGTTGATAGACCTATTTGGTACCTTATAATTTAATTAAATTATAAATTAGGTGCGATATATTGCATTGTTCAGAAATCAGAACTAAAACAAATCATGTGACACAGTTTTGAAAGTTTTTCCTTTTGTATTTCATATCGTTTGTTATGAACACAATAATAATTACGTTATTATAGATATTATGTATTGTTGGAAACAACTAATTCATAGACGACAGATATTTCCTGGTAAGTAAAAACTGAAATCAGTCAACTAATAATATAGTCTCGCGATTTTTTAGCCTACTATTGCACTATTGACGTCGGTCGGATGGCGTGACCTAGAAATCGGATCAAAATTACTCGAAAATTTTTCTGACACAATATTCTATAGTCTGTTTACCCATGTATGTCAGAACTAAATGTTGAGTTATGTTGGCAGCACTAAAACGACTTTTTAAGTTTTTTTCAGTTCGTATGGGTGGTTAAAATACACACGAGTTTCGGATAAACTTTATTGTTTAATATTAATATTATCATCCATAATTTTTTAAGATTAAAAATTATCAGGAAATTGGACAAAATAAAATATGCAATCAATTCTGCGACGTTTCGGTTTTTTAATTAAACCATCAGGCTTCTGAAACATACATAGTAAGAAATAAAAATAATACAATTAATTAATTAATTAATTGTGTTATTTTTATTTCTTACTATGTATGTTTCAGAAGCCTGATGAAGCTTTAATTAAAAAACCGAAACGTCGCAGAATTGATTGCATATTTTATTTTGTCCAATTTCCTGATAATTTTTAATCTTAAAAACTTTCATCAGGCTTCTGAAATATACATAGTAAGAAATAAAAATAATACAATTAATTGTATTATTTTTATTTCTTACTATGTATGTTTCAGAAGCCTGATGAAGGTTTAATTAAAAAACCGAAACGTCGCAGAATTGATTGCATATTTTATTTTGTCCAATTTCCTGATAATTTTTAATTTTATTGTTTAAATTCAGATTTGTCATAGAAATGATATAAATAAACAGGTAACAAATTTGTTTTTCTTGAAAATTTGTGAAGATAACTCAGAAAATTAGTATAAATCATATAAATAAATAATAAAATGCCGGGAAAAAAGAATTTTTTGATCACAAAAGAAAAACTGGCAGTGGTAAATTGTTGGAAGGAATTTAAAAAAACAAAAAGATAGGGTGAAGAATTTATGGCTTGAGGCTCTTTCAAAATTTAACAGTGAGATGTGGCAAAATTGTATCAAGCATTGTGAGAAAATTATTAAGAGTGACTGGGAAAAAACATGGGTAGATACTTGTAGCATGAATGACATTCCTTCATTTATATTTTCATTACGTGAATCTGATTCTGATTCAAACGTTATCAGCTTGTCAGAATGAGAAACACCTTATGAAATTATAATAAAGTATGAGAGATAGTGTGATAGTAGTATGCAAAGTGATTCAGGTGTTGTTTTATATTTTAGGCTTTTAAGCCAGTGTCGCCCCCCTATTGAAATACGTTCTATTTTTAATGCTATTTGTGATAATTTATTCCGACATTATGTTTGTTAATATTAATGATAAATAAAATTTACGAAGTTGTTGAATCATGTTTTGTAATTTTTAATAAAAATGTGAACGCATTTTTTTCAAAATGTTTTTATGGATATAAAATAATTTTCCAATGAAAATTTATATATTTTGAATAATGTATATATCAGATCCTTTTGATGTTAATAATTTATAAATACTTTAGAGGAATTAGGATCAATGAAATTAAAAGACAAATTATTAATTTATTATTATATATATATTATTATATTCTGAAAAATCAGTCTTGAAGAAGTGAACTGTCAGTCTTTGACATTTAAGTAATTTTATTTTTAGTAACTTACCGATTGCTCAGAAAATGTTTATGTGTAATACAGTGTGTATTTTCAACATAACTGAGTATTTAGTTCTGACATACATAGGTGAATAAGGTATAATTAACGTCGCAATTTTTTAATTTAGTTTAACTATATTAAATTTGAATAGTCCAATTTCCCGTTAAAAAATAAAAAAAACTTATTAATTATAATGGACGTGAACAATATTGAGAGGTATAATTAATATTTTCAAATTAATTTTGCCTGTTTATTTACTGTTTCCATAGCAACTTTAAATTTAATTCGTGTGTGAAAAAGGCTTAAAAAATTTGTTGAGTGCTGCCAATATAAGTCAACAATCTGGGGTTACATTCGTGAATGGCGTACATGCTGTAATACTTGCCGCCGTTTTTGATACGTTGATAATTTGTGAATGTCTATTTAAAAAAAAAATAAACTGCAAAAAGCCGACTTTTTGTAATTAATGAAATATTTAAACACAACAAAACTTTAATTATCGCTATAAAACGCGCTAATAACGTAGCAATAAAATATAAATATTATACCTAGCTTAACACTGCTCCGCTTAACGCTGTTTCAGTATTGCGCGGTTTCAAAAAAAAAAAGTTTAGCCACTATAACGTAAATTATGGATCAGTTTATACAAAATGATTTAAATGTTGATAGAAGTTCAAAGGCAAGACGAAGTGTCATTTATGCAATATACAGCTTGCTGAACGAAACAGAAAAAGGCAAACGCCATTAGATGACTTCTTCACAAAAAAAAAACAAAATACGTCAAATAAGGAACCTTCCTCATCGCAAACATTACTTCTTACTCGAACTTTTATTTGATTTTCATAAATGTTTTATGAACAAAAATCGATATTAGCAATAAATAAATCTATTATTAATGTGATACAAAAGTAAATAATATATTTTTGTGGGTACTCATATCTTAATGCGTTTGTAAATACTGCGTTTATTTTTTATTTATTTATTTATTTTATTCTGGTGTACAAAAAAAAAATTCTATAGAGATACATAAGCATCTGTACATAGAACCAGAAAAAGAAAAAAAAACATCAAGTATAAAAATAAGCATTAGATAATATATTATTAATTACATAGTCTATACTGCAAAGCAAAGCGAAAAGTATCAAAATACTCTTATTTGTATATAACTATTAAAACAAATGACTAGTTCAAAGAGGAAACAATCCAACATTTTAGTTAACAATTTTAGCTAACAACTTTAAATTATTTGGTAGCAGATTATAATATTTTATTGCCACGTAGTATGCGTTTTTAGTGCTAACAGTCTTATTAATTTTTGGTATTTTAAGCAGGTTAGATCTAGTTCGCGTTTGTATTTGTCTGTTAATATATATTATAGACAGCGATATTTAATTTATTTTATTTATTCTCTACAAAATGTCAATTAATGGTTTTTAACAGCAGTTCTTGACCTATCAATTTTATTTACCGAATTTGCACAGGTCACTAAATATGCATACAGATAATGATTTATTACAGAATCTGTTATTTAGTGCAGTGATATTGAGCAGAGGAAATGCAGCATATTTGGAATACTAAGTAGTTCGTTTTTTAGAGAGTAAGTGGAAAAGGAAAAGAGTTACTTCAAATAAAACTGCGTGAGATTACTGGCAAATTAATAAACTTTAATGATACAAACAATTAAAAATAACAAGTACTAGGAAACTTCTCAAAATTATATGTTTACCAAGTGCAAGTACCTATGTTTATAATCGCAAAAAAAAAATGTTTTTGTGATATAACTACAAATTTACGGTTTTCGAATTTTTCCTTTACTTGTGCTATAATCCATTGCTTCTTGCCAAATTTCATGATTCTAGGTCAACGGAAAGTACCCTATAGGTTTTGATTTCCTTGTGAGTGCTAAAATATGTGGCATAAACGGCCGTATCTTTTGATTGCGTTGACTTAGAAGTTTGATTTTTTCACAGCTCCAAGAGATTGCAGACCTGTGTATTTGATATTAATTTCAACTTGATACCTCCACGCGCTCCGTAGAAAGAGGGTCTTGACAGACAGACGGACAACGAAGGGATCCTATAAGGGTTCCTTTTTCCTTTTGAGGTGGGGAGCCCTAAAAAATTACAAAATTTTTATTTTTGGGGTTGCATACCTCAAAAGGAAAAATGGAACCCTTTGTTGTCCGTCTGTCTGTCTGTTAAGACCTTTTGACTCAGGAAAGGGTGGAGGTATCAAGTTGAAATTAATATCAAATACTTAGGTTTGTAATCCCTTGGAGCTGTGAAAAAATCAGATTTCAAAGTCAACACAATTAAAAGATATGGCTATTTAAGCCGCATATTTTGAGACTCGCAAGGGAATCAAAACCTATAGGGTACTTCTCTGTTGACCTGTTTGGCAAGAAGAAATGTCTTACAGTACAAGTAAAACCGTAAATTTGTAGTTACATCACAAAAAAATAATTTTTTTTCAACAAACGTCAAAATAGTGCATACTAGTGACATCGAACGGAATCTCTTAAAAGTTATTAGTTCAGGCATTTATGCGCCTCAGTGTGTATATAACAACAAATAATAAAAATAAAGTTAATAAATATTGTACGGTGTTACGGAAACCTTCGTATGGCCAGTTTTATTTTTTTAATTAAAAAGTCCAATTATGTGTCACACTTCAGGTGCGTCTCAGTGTCGATTTTATCTAAGATATCTGATGGCGTTGCATCATTCAGATTGCAGATCGCAGATTAGTAATTACTATATCATATTACATTGTAACCGAGCTTCGTAAGTGCATTAAACCATACAATGTAAGACATTGCATTTTTTTTATCAATGTAATCACAGACGATAAACATATAATTTTGCATATAGAATAATCAAGTCACGGATATAAATATCCCGGCAGTATTTCTGTACTATAATTTTCTATATACGTACAGCTGATGCGTACAGAACTTTTTATGATTGTGTTATAGCCAACCTGTCAAAAATTAAATCAAAATTAATAATTCTTGGCGACTTTAATCTATCATGTATTACAGGTTCAAAGTTCGTTCTACAAAATGTGAATATGTTGTGTTCTGATTTGAATGATTTTTTAGTTTTTTATAATTTAAATTTGTATAATGATATTGTTAATGTCTATGGAAAAACTTTAGATCTGGTATTATCTAACGTACCCTTATCGGTAAATCGTGAAGAAATCCCAATAGTTAAAGAAGATATATATCACCCAGCGCTAATTATAAACTTTGAAGTCAACCATTCCAAAAGTAAAACTGATAGTATTAATCCATATGTTACTGAATATAATTTTAAAAAGGCTGACTATAAATCAATATACTACGCCTTTCTAAATACTGATTGGAATTTCTTAAACATAGGTGATACAAATTTGGCAGTTAGTCTTTTTTATGACCATGTGTATTCAGTCTTCAACAAATTTGTCCCGCTAAAAATACGCCGTAAAAACAAAAATATCCTTGCTGGTTTTCTAAAGAGATAATTCAGTTAATTAAAACAAAGCATTATCATCACAAAAAATTAAAATGTGCCCATACGAGTGATAATCGTAATTTTCATAAAGAGCATTTTAATCTTTTACGCAAGGAAGTTAAACTTAAAATTAACGTCTCTTATAAAAATTATATAGCAGCATGTGAATCAACAATATCATGCGATCCTAATTCGTTCTGGAAATTTATTAAAAATAAGCGGAAGCCAGATGTTGATGGTGATACACATTTGTTTTATAGTGACGTTGAACTATCTAATAATGATGAAATTTGCAATGCCTTTTCTGATTACTTTAAAAGTGTCTATGAAGATAATAATATCAATACTATTAATCACGTGCACGATTCCTTCGCAAATACTCTTAATATCTCGACAGTTACCGTCAGAGACATAATAACGTCTATAAAAAAACTAAAATCAAAATCTTCAGTGGGCTCAGACAACATTCCTAATTGTGTGCTTAAAGGATGTAGTGAAATACTTTCTTACCCTTTAATGATATTATTTAACCTTGTGTTAAAAACCTCGGTATTTCCTGATTCGTGGAAAAGTGCTAGGATCGTGCCCATTTTCAAATCGGGAGATAAAAAACAAATAAATTACAGGCCTATCTTCATAATCCCAAGTGTTGCAAAAGTTTTTGAACAAATATTATATGTACAAATATACGATCATGTGAGTCAGTGTATTTCACCCAGACAGCACGGATTTGTAAAAAAGAGATCCACTGTGACTAACTTACTATCTTTTACTCATTATGTCTCTAAAAACCTGGACAATGGCTCCCAAGTGGATACAATATATACAGACTTTGCAAAAGCCTTCGACAAGGTCAGCCATGGTGTGTTGCTGGAAAAACTTCAGTCTTTTGGATGTACTACCAGTGTAATGAATTTAATGAAGTCTTATTTGTCTAATCGTGAACAATTTGTTAAATATAAAAATTCAGTCTCAAAAACATTTTCTCCTACGTCGGGTATACCTCAGGGATCCAATTTAGGCCCTCTTTTGTTTTTATTATTTGTCAATGATTTGCCCTCTGTAATTGAAAATTCTGAATGTTTACTATATGCAGACGATTTGAAACTCTATAAGGTAATAAACACCGTCAACGATTGTTTGCTGCTTCAGAATGACGTAGATAATATCAGTTTATGGTGTCAAAAAAATCATCTAAACCTTAACGTGGATAAGTGCAAAACAGTATATTTCACGAGAAAGCTCTGCCCAGTAATCTATCCTTATTCTATTGATAATAATGTCTTAAAACGTGAGAGTTTAGTAAGCGATTTAGGTGTGTGTTTTGACCCCTGTTTAACATTCATACAACATGTGGAGACGATTGTTAATAGCTCATACCGAGCTTTGGGTATGATAATGCGCTTTTCGTCAGAGCTAAAAAATATTGATGTTATTTTTTTGTTATTTAATTCTTTTGTACGAAGTAAACTTGAATATTCATCTGTTGTGTGGAATCCTGTATACGATGTTTATAAACAAAAAATCGAAATGTTACAGAGTAAATTTTTAAGATACGCAGTTTACAAATCAACACGTCAATATCCAACGTATACTCCCTATAGTGATTTATTAAATCTTTTTGCAGTAAAGTCGCTGGAGAGTAGACGTAATTACTCTTTGATTATGTTTACTTATAAATTATTTCATAACTTAATAGATGATATAGAATTATTACCTGAGTTTGCAATCAAAGTGCCTACCTTAAAAACCAGAAACCGCAACATTTTGTTTCATGTACCGTTTGCTAATACTATGTCTCACGCTAACTCCCCTGTATTAAATATGTGCAAATTAATCAATACCGTTCTTAGTACAAATACTAATATAGACTTTTTTGCAGATAGTTTTACGAATTTCTCTAGTATTCTGAAGGACCTTGTATAGTAAAATTAATCTTCTTATTTATGTTTTCTTAATAATTAATATTATTTCTTAATAATTAATTATAATTTTGTATTCTTTGTGTGTACAATTTTTATTTTTATACTCTGTAATTGGGACTTAGTCCTGTTGAGTATCTCAAATAAATAAATAAATAAATAAATAAATAAATAAATAAATAAATAAATAAATAAATAAATAAAACTTGTGTCTAAATAACAAACAAAATTAGAGTTTAAAAAAAAACTAAAACAACACGCTTTTATGAACTAAAAAATGCAAAATAATTTGACAAGAAAATTAGCTTTACTGTAAAAAGCGTGGAGTGGTTAATATCAGTTATACATTTTTCATTTACTAGCTAATTGTAAACGTAGCGCTATTATGAAAATTTAAGTAGATAGCACCCCACACTTTTTACAGTAAAGCAAATGTTATCAAATTATTTCGCATTTTTTAGCTCATTTAGGATTTTCGTTTAGATTTTTCTGTAAACTATGAGTAAAACCCTATATTCCCCTATTTGTTTTTAAATTAGGCTCAGTAGTTTCGAAGATAAGGAGGGGGACGCTTCGATTTTCGTATATTTTCTTTAATATGTTTTAAACCCCTCATTTTAAAATTATAAAAATATATATTTATATTTCTCATAATAACCCTTTACATATGCTGCATTTAAAAACAAATGAATGTAAGCGCCCCATTCATATAAACCACCATTTTTTTAAATGTACAGATAGCTAAATACTAAATTACTCCTAAAGTATTTGATACGCGCGTGAACGCTGCGTAAGCAACCATATTCTTAGCAGGCACATAAATTACTTCAAAAACTATTGCAAAAGTATTTTTAGAAAGTTTTACAACATCCAAATATATTTCCTGACTTCAATATTTTTTATAAAATATTACAATCCGGTGTACTTAATTTCCGTAGCCTGTAGGTTTTACTGTATTGTATATTATTCGTAACTAGCCGCTACCCGCTGTAAGCTAGTTTGATTTTCATTTGTTACAGATTCGATAAAAATGTCGCTTGCAGTCGATTATGGCGAACCGACTAAAGAAGCGGCCGAATACGCGAAAGAAAAACTTAACGAAGACGTCGACACAAGAGCAAAAGTTCTAGAAGAACTACGTCGATTGATTTATGGTTAGTCTTATTATTTCTATTGATAAACATTTATTTTTTCTGTTCAGCTGCAGAAGAGAAAATCTAGTTTGACAATGATTTTAGATGGCGACTGCACACATTTCTTCATTTTTAAATCTACCCTGCTCAAAAAATAATTTATCAAATGTCGCTCATAATAATAGTGTAATACCTATATACGTTACCCCATTTTACGCGAGTCCAGAGCTACGCGATTTTTTTTCTTTTCTAATTTGCCTCCTAAAGTCGGAATTCGTTTACTTACGCTATACGTCCGTGATTGGGTCATCTAACTGTATATATGTATCAAATTTAAACTTTTTTCGTTCAGTAGATTTGGAGAAAATAAGCTGTGACAGACAACAGAGCTGGGCAGTAGTTAACTACAAAAGTAGTTAACTACTTTTTTTAGAAAAGTAGTTGTACTCTAACTACTTTTCTCCACATAGTAATCGTACTCTATTATTTTGAATATCTATCAAGTAATCACAAAAAGTAGTTAAAAATGTAGTTAACTACTTAGTTCTAACTACTTTAGGTAGTTTAACTACTTTTTTGTAATCTAACTACTTATTTTGAATTTTAACTACTTTTAAAAATATTTTAGTATATTATATTTAACCGACGTGTTAGAACAAGTTCTTATTCGTTATGCATTTTTCTGGATTCTGGAACACGATCAGACTTTATTTTAAAATAATGAAATATCAGTTGCTTGAGTTTTAATTTGAAATACAACGTGGAACTGGTAATCACGTCGTTGCTATTTGCAAAATTTAATAAAAACACGTTTCGGCCATGATATCAGCCCTTTTCAAATGAATATAAATAAAAGATCCTACAAAAAATAATAATCATTGAAGAAAACAAAAATAGCATTAAGTTAGAAACAATTAACAGCCTGGACTGTCAAAAAGAAAAATTAAAATATACAAAACTTGATGGCAATTGACAGTAATATACCTATATAGTTTTTTAAATATCGTTTTTGGATATTCTAGCTTGTAAATTGTTTTTGTAGAATTTTTGATTTATATTCATTTGAAACAGACTGACATTTTGGCCGAAACGTCGTTTTGTTATTAAATATAAGTTTTTAGTATTTAAAATAATTTTCACGTATTATATGTGCAGATTGTACGACATAAATAAAGAGATTTATATTATTATTATTATTATAGTAGTTAAAAAAGTAGTTAAAATTTTAACTACTAACTACTAGTAGTTAGTAGTTTAACTACTTTTAAGAACGAGTAGTTTAACTACTAAGTAGTTTAACTACTTTTTTACGTAAGTAGTCAGTAGTACTCAACTACTTTTGTCAAGTAGTTTGCCCAGCTCTGACAGACAACACGAGAGTGATTCTATAAGGGTTCCGTTTTGCCAAAAAATCGACATGAGAGTTTTCACCTTGTGGTCATAGATATATTTAAATAGCAAATGATGCTGATGCAATTATTAAAACTTTACGATAAATATTATTTCCTTCGCTATAAACAGAGGAAATATAATAAATTCTATAAGTATAATTAAAAAAAAAAACATTTTATTTGTTCTGTTTATAATTATTGCCAATTGAGTAATATTATTAGGTACTTACTAAATTATTAGCTTTCAATTTTCTGGTGTCAGGTATAAAAGACTTAAGTAAAAAATTGTTACATTTTATTTTTGTATCCGACTTAACTTCTTAACTGTATTAACGGCTTAAAAACTAGATTTTTCGATTTAAGAATTTTCCTCTTGCCCTGTTACATTAGTAATTTCCATAATATTTTATCACTATATTGTTATCATGCCCAGATTTACAATACTTCGGGTAATGAACGTCTATATTCTACAATCTCTCTCTCTCTCTCAGATTTACATTAGATGCCGCCCTTTGTTATTTATTGATTTATACCCTACAGACAATAGGCAAAAATCCCAGCCACATCTGCCCTCGCTGTAATTCGAACCCGGTACCTCCCGAAGGCGAGTCTAGTGCTCTCACCACTACGTTACATTGCACGGTTAAGCTAAAATCTCTAAATTTCATATATCATAAACCATATGGTAGCTTTCTTAATCAATTAATAAATTTTAACCCGTTTTTGGATGCGTTGTCTGTCATCTATTTGAAAAAAAAAGAACTCAAGGCTAGTAGAGCACTTTGGTTGGACATAAGATGCTATAAAAGGGGTCACATCGGTGATTGGTTGATTCGATGGCTTACGTCATCCGAAACCCTTGGTTTGATTTTTCAATTATAATGAACGTTTGACGGTTAGAAAAAAAGGTCTCAAGACCCAGTATCCCAGCCGTCTCTCCCGTATGGCCTTACCAAACTTTCAACAATTTTAACGCTATTGTATTCTACTAACCTTGTAAAAACGTACATCGAGAGGAAATTGCAAAGTTGCTTGGCGTTTTTAAATGACTTAAAAGGTTACCAGTTCGACATGTATGTTGTATATCTTTTTTTTTATTTGTTCAGTCATAACTTGTCGAGGGGTTAACCAATTTCAATAATTTCGACGCTGTTTTGTTTGGAATTCTTACGGAATAGTTCAGAACATTTTTTTTTATGTGAAACATCTAATGGTGCGCTTGGATGGGAATGAAAATCTTTAGGTTGAACGTAGCGACGTCCCATTCGGCTAGCCTCGCGTCTCGTCGGCTCTTTCCGACTTGGCTTCCCTTCTTCAGTACGAACACCTATACTGAGCGCTTCCCTCTCTACGACACTACACACTCGCCATACTTTACGCGTGGGTTAGTGTGTCGACACTTTTCTCTGAATATCTGTGCAGTCATGTTTAACATAATATGCTGGGCACCCGACGATGGTTCACATTTTTATTTAAATCGGTTCTGTAGTTTTTAATTTATTTTCAGAAAGAGGCGAGTGTCCACATGAGTGTCGCACAGATGACGCTTTTCTTTTACGCTTTTTGAGAGCAAGATATTTTCATGTGAAATCTTCTCATAGATTGGTAAGTTTCTCTGACACCATAGGCGTGCGCAAGGAGATTCGGGAAGACCTGGAATAATGGAATAAAGTGTGAAAATTAACGAATCTTTTTTTCTACTGCTATAATCCCTTTAATTTTACGTTTGTGAACTTGAAAATTTCCCAAATTTCATTTGGAAACGTTTATGACCTGATTGCAGTATTTTATCATAACTAACTCCCCCCTTCTCAAAGTCGCTTCTGCGTGCACCTTTGTCAGGGGCGGATCTCGGTTTTTGGAGTCTAGGGCGTATTGAAGTCCAATGAGACCCCTTTTTTGTTAGATTAAAAATTTTTAAAATTCATTTTTAGTAATCAACATCGAAGTTGAAACTTGGTGACCTGACCAAACAAATAATACTATAAATTCACTTAAAAAGTTATCAAAATTTATACAATAAGTTGTCAAAATTCATCCAAAACATTGGCAATAATCACCCGAAAAAATGTCAAAAGTCACCCCAAAGAGTCGAAGTTCATACAAGAAATTGCCAAAATCAATCTTAAAAATTTCCGAACATACAAAAAAGTTGTCAAAAAATATCTATAACATACACAATTAAGTTAGCAGGAAAGTGGACGAATTGATGTTAATCAATAAACCAATTATTAATTTAGCGACGTTTCGGTTATATATTTGAGCTTCATCAGGCATCTATAAAGTACAGCACTGATGAAGATCAAATATATGACCGAAACGTCGCTAAATTAATAATTGGTTTATTGATTAACATCAATTCGTCCACTTTCCTGCTAACTTAATTGTGTATGTTTAAAAAAATATGGACGCAACAATTTCCATGTAAAATATCTATAACATTACCAAAATCAACCAAAAAAATTGCTAAAATTCAACCAAATAATTGTCAAAATACATCCAACATAATGATAATATTAACTACATTTTACTATACGATAAGCTGTGACAAACAGACAGACAGACACGAGAGTGATCCTATAATAATAAGGGTTCCGTTTTTTCATCGAATGTACGGAACCCTAAGTGTGTTAAAAATGTATGATGATAATTCAACTTTTGTGGGCCCTTGACACTTAGGGACGTAAGGCCATTTAGTCCTTATGTAGATCAGCTCCATGTCCTTTGAAAATGAAGTTTTCCATTTTTATATTATTTTCAGCTAGTTAATTATTTTAAATTTAAAGAAGAAAATCCGGAACTTCATCAAAATGTCAACCCTAGAAAAATGAAGTATTTGGGCGACGACGACGTTATTACAATATCTCCGTTTACCGATCGAGTTGGGCGTAAATTTGTATATTTCAAAGTAGGTGCGTTCACTTGTTTTTATTTTTCTACACTGTTGCCGGTTTATTTCAAGATTACTAGAATACTGGAAGGTTGGGCGTAAGAGGCTAGAAACGTGGTCATATCTGTGATTGAATGAGTCGATTGCTTACGTTACCGATGCACATGGCCTGGTAATTCAAGTATTATTTTCCCAACTGTTTGGAAAAAGACTCTATGTAACGTCACAAGCCTACTACCCCTGCGCTTGCTCGCGTCTCGCCTAGTTACACCTTCAATAATGAGGTTGGGCGTAAGAGGTTATAAACATGGTCACATCTGTGATTCACCGAACCCCTTGGCTTGATTATTCAAGTATGTTTATCCCAACTGTTTGGAAAAATACTCCACAAGGCTATTTCCCCCGCTCTCTCTCGCGTCTCGCCTAACTTCAACAATGCTTGCGCCCAACCTTAGTTTCTAGTAGTCTTGGATTTATTTATGTAATATTAGGAAACTGCGTGAAAAGCTTTCTTTTTTTATTATTTGGATGTCTTAACTTCTAAACATTTACGGTTAGACGTGTAAAAATGTGTCACTGCTTAAGCAGGTCCGGGTTGTTGTTTAAAACACGACAGAAAAATGCCAGTTCAAATTTCTTGATACATTTTTAGAAGCATGTTTTGTTCTAAAATAAATTGTGAATAATTAAAAACGTAATATGTTTTATGAAGTTATACTTCTTTGGGCGCATTGAGGGTAAAATTTTCTCTGTTACGGAAGTTGCCCACGCTGCATGATAATCTGTTACCGTGTATCATCAATGTTGAAATCGTCGCTAAAGTTGACTCTTCGATACAGTATAGTTTCACTTTGTATTCATAGATGGCACGTCTTATTTTTTTCTGATAACGTCAAAATAGTTATTTTATAAAACAAAGGAGGTTATACTAACGACATCACAGAACTTCTTAAAAGCTATAGTAATAACAACTTTTGACAGTTAAATAAGCTCAATACTTGAATTTTTTTTTAAATTATGAATTCAACAGTATTTTACTTTGTACATCTTGAACGAAAATGTGAATATCAATTATCTCAATCACGCCAAAGAAGTATAACTTCTGCCGCGCGTACGTAAGTACTCGCACCTTTTTTTACATATATTTATTAGTTTTTATACTCTAAGTCAATCACGACACGTTAAATTAATTTTTCAACCCGTTTTTCAATCTTTCTTCAACGCAATACATATACCGTGTGCATATTACAACTTTTTATCTTATCTTGTGACAGGCGGACGGACAGAAAGACTTGCCACAACAGTTTGGCGATCGCTGAAAAGATGCGAAACTTTCGCATTTTTCGAATTTTTAAATGGTTAATTGTAATTGTTGACAGGTCAAGCACTATGTATCATATAATATGTATCCATTGACAATATATTTCTATTCTATTTGTTACAACCCTAACTTATAATATACGCTAACGTTTTTTCCTGATTCGTCAACGGAACGAAGTCCAACTCTGTCCAAAACACGGACTTCAGGGACACAGTTTAGATCGGTATTCACGTTTTTAGATTAAAGTCAGTTATTCTAATATTATTATATGCTTTACATATTATTATTATTATGAGTTGGTATTTTTTCTTTGTTTAATAATAATATATCATAAGAAGGTACTGAAATGTGACTGTATATTTACTAGTTGCTACTCGCGGCTCGACGCGCGATTAAGATAAACAATATTTTATAGCTTGCTCAGCAGCAACAACAGTAGTGGACCCTTCCACCGTTTTACAACGTTGTAATAACAGTTTTTTCGTCGACTTACGTTGCAAAATTGGTCTTCCACGAAAATTGCTTTCATTTTAACGCGATAAGATATAGTCTATGTCCATCTTGAAGGTCCATTCTAAATATTAGTTCAAAAAAATTTTGAAATCGGATGAGTAGTTTCGGAGATTACCTCCTACATCCATAATTACAAACTTTACCTCTTTGTAATATTAGTATAGATTAAAAGGCTCATATTTATCAGACACCGAGAAATGAGTATTTTTGAAGATTCCGCTAATGTCAATCACTATAGTAATGTACCAAAATATTATTATTATTATTATTATTATTATAAAAATGAGTTTACAGACTTCAGCCTAACAACCCAGAAAATTTAAAATTTACATTAAAATATTTTTCAAAGATCTTAAAGGGATATTCAAAATATCAATACTATTCTCATCAACTAAATTGCACATGACATATAGAGGTGAATTTGCCATTCTCACAGTTTTAGCATTCTTTAAATAAAAAGTTGGAGTAGATCGTGTTCTACTAGCACGGGAATCAAACGGTATCTGACTTAAAAATGTGGTATCATCTATTAAATTGTGCAGATCTTTATATAGATATAGAACAGAATTATAATTACGCCGGTTGGCTGAAGATCTGTAATTAAATTCATCTAGTTATAAACCGTGATCATAGCCTTGACAAGGATACAACCCATACTTTCGGAAATACAGATATTTTAAAAATTTTCTTTAGATGGTTTCAAAATTATAGATATGTATATTATACACTGGACGCCAAATAATTGAGGCATATTTTAAAACTGGCGATTGTGTCATTATAGTACGGCTCGCTTGATAGAGCGGCAAATCAATGATACAATGTAAAGCATGTACCCGGCCCATGCATAAAAACTATGCCGCTTATATTACATTCTGTACAGTAAGAATTTACAGCGCTGTTTATTTTTTTTTTTTGTCACTTTCTGACAAATTGAACATCATATAAGTTTAAGTGAGCGAGAATTTGAACAGCGCTGTTAATTGAGCACGTTTTAAAGTAGTTTTGTGTTTAGAATTGATGATTTAACAATGGCAAAAACCCAAAGGATTTAAACGCGTGTAAGGTATACGCATGACAAAAACCTGTTTGAAGACCATATAAAGAATTCAATAATGTCTAAGTTCCAGCGAAATAATATCTGTAGCCGAAAAACAAAATTGCTTATCGACGGTGATACTTTAATTTTTTTAAGGCTACCAGCTAGGGCTGTTTGGCCCCAGCATTAGTTCATTTTTAAGGTTCCGTACCTCAAAAGGAAAAAAGGAACCTTTATAGGACTCTTCGTTGTCCGTCTGTCTTTCTGTCAAGAACGCGTGGAGGTATCAAGTTGAAATTAATGTCAAATACTCAGGTCTCCAATCCCTTGAAGCTGTGAAAAAATCAAACTTCTAAGTCAACGTAATCAAAAGATATGGTCGTTTATGTCACATATTTTGACACCCACAAAGGAATCAAAACCTATCGAGTACTTCTCGTCGACCTAGAATCATGAAACTTGGCAAGAAGTAATGTCTTATAGCACAAGTAACCGTAAATTTGTAGTTACGTCACAAACATCTTTTTTTCTATAAATGTCAAAATAGTGCATACTATAGCGACGGAATCTTAAAAGCCATTAGTTCAAGCATTTCTGCGCCTTAGTGTGTATTACTATGGCCGCTATATTAACAACAAATAATAAAAATAAAATAAAGTTAATAAATACTGTACGGAACAACGAAACCCTTCGCGTGCGAGGCTGACTCGCACTTGTCCAGTTTTTTTCATTTTGGATCTGCAGAGGCACCGATTGCGATGCATTGGACCGTTAGTTTCGATGCCGTGTCGTCACGGTAAGCAATACCCCGCTTCCCCCCTGCTTGCGAACGTATTTTATGAACAACCCCTTGATACTTTCACTAGTTCTACCGGTTCTCAATACAGACTTGTAATAAAGGGTTCTGTTTTAATCGCCATAAACTATTATGTTTTTGGTCAAAGATAATAAGTGCTTTTTATGATGACATTTTGTTTTGTTTGTAAATAAAACAAAACGTAAGAATATCTTAAATTTTTCTATTTTAATAGGACATTGGGATCCGAGCAGCTATTCGGCGGACGAAATATTTAAAGCGACCATTTTGATTTTGGAAGTATCGTTGTTAGAACAAAAAAATCAAATTTATGGAGCATCTTGCATATTTGATTTAGATGGACTTTCTCTACAGCATATATGGAACCTGTCACCATCTATGGCAAAAAAAATTATTGAATTCATTGTTGTAAGTATGTTTTTGTTACATTGAACCCGCGTGTACTGCAATCGAAATTTTCCATTTTGCCTACATAATGCTGAATCCGCGTGCAAACTTCAGATTTTTATTTTCTCTTTTCACTTTCTCGACTCTTCACATTTTATTTATGGATATTTCATAGATTTTGCAAAGAACATAAATCAGTTTTTCTCACAAAAGTAATCATTTTTTATGCAAATAATCGAATAAGGTAATAAATGCCATTAACAAATGAATGAAACATCGGGGCAACGGCATCGTAAATCTTCCATTATTCTATACGTACTTTCTGATGCTACATAGCAATAGTAAAGTCAGAACACATAACTTGGTTCTAGTTCTTGATCAGGGTAGAGCGAGATTGTCTTCCAGCGCCCTTTGGTCGACGCTTTCACTTCACGTAAATTGGGCTTCGGTTTTATGTTAAATAAAGAATGAGTCCCAAATTTTCAAAAATTAACTTTTATTGCAAACATCAACACATGTTGAATTTAAATTAAATTAAGTAGCTTTAATTATTATACTTGTGCTTCTTTAACATTAAGAAAGTTCCTACCGCTAAATTAAATTAATATCAGTCACTAAATAAAATCTTGCTTTTTGGCGCCCCTTGCCACCTGGCGCCTAGAGCGATTGCTCCACTAGCTCTACCCCAAGGCCGGCGCTGACTTGGTGATCAAGTCGCGTGAAGATTGTAATAAGCTGCACACACTTTGCTTGAATAAAATAGTTAAAAATTAAAAAAAAACCGTCACAAAATGCCCAGGTAGTCATGAGATCACCGCCGGTAGACATATTGTAATCATGGGCTGCATGACAGGGTTTCATCAATTTTGAAATAGTTGCCATTTTCTAAGTTCTCGCCCGGTAGGCTCTGCATAGAATTGCCGGTTTTTGGTTTAAATTTTTGGTTCGAGTTTTATCGCGATTTTTAGATCGAGGCGTCAAATTTTTGGGTTCAAATGTTATTATTATTTTCTGTGAGTGCTTCTGGTAATTGGAATTGTTGTTATTGGAGAGATTTAGTTCTGAGGATCACAATGCACTTTGTATTTTCGCAATGGAACTTGTAGATCCTGAAGTATTTAAGTTTTAGTCGAGCAATTTACGAATTTTCGGCGTAAAAACACCCTCACGCAGATAAAGTCTAGAGGCGACTGAAGTCAGTTGTCAAAATTCTCAGTACTATTAGTAGAAGGGGGCCGAGTGACTCGATCACCTGCCACCTGGTTTGCTGGGATCGGTTGAGCGGTTCGTGAGATAGTGGTATACCGAAGGTACATTTGTAACATAATGGTCGATTTTCGTGAAACGTGCGAGTAATACATTACATGCCCACGAATTCCATATCAAAAAAACCTCTAAAGAGCAACAAAATAATATGTGTTGGCCCTTTAAGTTACGCGACGACAGACAGACATAATTCAAACACATAACGCTCATATTTTTTGGTGAGTTGCGATTTAAGACTGCATTTTTCTTTTTGGTTTCAGAGCAGTTTTCCTATACGTTTGGAGTCTCTTCACGTGATCAACCATTCATGGCTGTACGGTGCTTTGTTTTCGTTGTTTAGTCCATTTTTGACGGACGAAATGCGTGAAATAGTTCGTTTTCACGACAGTTTGGAGTCGCTTCACGAATACATCGACCCAAAATCGTTGCCAAGCGAATACGGTGGGATCCAGCCTTATTACACGTATAACGACTGGATGGATGTCCTCATCCAAGATACGACTGTCGTCGATTGCGTGACGAAGTTGGGATACAGTCTCGCTCCCTGTGAATATAGTGATGAAGAAAAAGAAGACGATGAAGATGAAGGCAGCAATTAAACTGCCACTAATCTCTTCTTTGTTAACGAATAGCGAATGGCTACAACGGATATCACATGACAAGTGATACAGCAACAGGTAAGTGACGACCTATGTTAGTAAAAACTAAATCTAAGGGTTCTTTCCTAAGCTGCGTGATTTAAATACAGTCAAACCTAAGTTGAGAGTATGTATTTGAGAATAAGAGTAATTGCCAGGTGCCGTCTTTGTAACCCTCTATACTAAAACCTCTTTAAGTGAGAAACCTAAACCTCTATAAACGACAGACGTTTTTCACTCATGGACCTCTATAACTGAGAATCTTACTTGTCTGTATCTCTATAAGGGATAGTTAAACGTATTAGTAGTTTTAAATGCACTGGCGGCAAAATATTTGGAACCGTCGATGTCCTCCTATATGGGAGCTTTCACTGTACTTTTGTATTTGAGTTTAAAATATTGTTTTTTTTTCATTATATACGATTTTAAGTTGCTTGTAACAATAAAAAATCGACGAAACTTTAACAACAATACAAACGGAAAGTACAGAGAATGCTTTTAAGTTTTAAAAAGTTTTGTTGTTTTATGCGAAAAATTCAATTTGACATATTTATATTTATAAAATAAAAAACTGATTTATCTGCTGCTCGCCTGATACTTTTGTGTTTATATTTGATAAACGAATTTTTAAAGATTATGTCATGCTGTATACTGCAGTCCCAAACCAATCTGCATTTTTTACAATTTCGAGATTTTTAGACTTAAAAAGTTAAAATGTTCTCTGACACATTTTATTTCGTTCTCAAACCTATGTGAACATAATAATATAATACGTATCAAATGTGGGAAGGTGCCTCCTTTTTAAAACTCGTGCGATGTTATTCAAACTCGTTTCAAAATATCGCGCGCGTTTAAAAAAAACGTGCACTTTCTCACACTTGTTACAATTTATAACGAGAACACGTAAACGTATGTACGTAAAAGTTGACAGCCTTGTATAAAAAGTAAAACAAAAGAGAAACTCGTGCGTAAAAAGGGCTTTTACACACGAACTATAGCTATATAAGCTATGTAAACACACCATTTTGTATGTCCGTGTTATAAAAATTTATAATATGTAAATGTTGTAAGTTTTTCAATTTGAGCTCAACCATAAAATACGCCACGCGAAATTCACTCATGTTTTACCCCCACTCCCACTTTGTCACGCTGTATCACATTTTCTGCGTGGAAGCGCTCTTTTTTCATATTGGATCTACGCGTGTGTGATTCCACGGAGTTCAGAAATAATTAAAATAATTAAAAATTTGGGTACTGCATGATTTAATACAATTGTAATGGGAGTGGTTTTATTTTATTGTATTTTATTAGAACACTCCTCTTTCAAAAATTGAAGTAATTAGATAACTGCCGTTTATTCCAGTGGCGTACGTATTCAAGAAATAAAAATGTTTCTTTTCTTATATAAACTTGTTGTTCATTCGAAAGAACAAAAATTGTATTAAAAAAAGAACAACAGACGTAAAAAGTGTCATCAAAATGTTATTACGATTATTATAAATTCATATATAAAAAGCTATTTTTACCGTGCAGTATTTCCATCTTTTCTTCAGTTATTATTTTTCTTGTTTACTTGGCTTACTTAGCCTGAGAAGAGTTCAAGCGAGTGGAATAGGCTGTTTTTACCTATTAAATGGCTATTAAGTATTTTAGTTTGCTTGAAACCATACTTTCTTTGCTAATTTTTTTGTGAATTTTTGATTTTCACATCAAGTGTACAAAACTAAAAAATGTCTGAGAAACTGATTTACGTAGTGGAGTGTCTGGGTACTTACTACTTAGTACTTAATTTGTTTTGCAAATTGTAAAATTGTTTATTTTATTATACTTCAAAAAACCTGCTTATATCTTGGAATATAATTTTGGAAGGCTCATTCCTATTCCTAAACTATTTTAGTTCTTTTTATATTATGATGGGTCGCGCTCAGGGGCGGATCTTGAATTTGTGGGGCCCTGGGCTAATACTGCTGAGGGGCCCTACCTAATTACTCAACCAATTGCCATTTTGACAAGAAACTGTTTTCTGTCGTGATGTAGGTATATGTAATATATGTTAAGTACAGGAAGAAAATAGGAAAACAAAATATTTTATTTATTTATTAAAACAATATTTATTGCGACAGGTTATGAATGGTTATGTTACATAAATTATAAAGCAACCTTTCTGCATTTTTGTGCTGCAAATTCTTTTATTTGGTCATCGCACTGTAAGTCCTTTGTTAAATCGCAATTTATGGAAAGAACTGATAAATGATTTAGTCGATAGTTCGACATTGTTGTTCTGTATTTGTTTTCTATATACGACATCCTGGAGAATGAGCGCTCCGCTTCACAGCTAGTGATCGGCATCGTTAAAAAAATTTTTAAAATGGTATAGCAGTTTGGGAAAACATCAACAAGTTTCTTTTCATAAATTAGCCAAAAAATTTCACTGCAAGAGGTGTAAGACTCTGTCTTAGACTGCAGTAAGTAAGATTTTAACTGAATGCACTCATTCACTAAATGTTCCTCTACGTCATTTGGATAATAATCAATAATATTACGTACACTTTCCAGATCTATGTGTTCTTGATTTTTGTCTTGCAAATCCATTAAAAATTTAAATTTTTTGCTATATGTCTCATAGGCTTGGCTTCTATTATTTAAATCCATAATCATCTTATCCAACGCAACGTTAAGCGTGTCTCTTTTAAATTTTTCTGCACCGTTTACTGAGACTTTATCTGTAGATTTATCTGGAAATTTTGAAGTAATGCGTCTCTTATTTATGTCACTGTAGTCTGTCCCCACACTAGTACTTAATTTTTTAGCTTTCTCTTCGTATTCCTTTAGCTTCTGATCTGATTGTTGCCTTATGTTTTTCACGAACTCTTTTAATGACACAATTAACTTATTGCCTTCACCAATGTCTAAACCAGGGCTCTGTACTTTTTTATTAACTACATTAAATCTCTCCAAAATTTCTTCCCAAAAAACAATCAAAATTGCAGTTTCTAGTTTCGCCAGTTTATTAAATAAATTTCGTGCCTCTTTTCGGAAATCAACTTTTTCATCGTCATTTTCGTCGAAACTATTGAGAATTTTCATAATGCCATCATAATTACTTTTCAAAGCTCTGACAGCATCATAGTGACAAGACCATCTGGTCTGGCTTAAACTTTTTAACGTAAATTTTAGTTTTGCTTCACGATTTAACAGTTCCCACCTATGGGTCGAAGCAGAGAAGAAAACGTATATTTTTTGCACTACTCCAAAAAAGTTTACAATTTCGGTTGCAACCTTCACGGATTCTTGACCAACTAGGTTAAGGGAATGCGCAGCACATGGCACATAATCCGCGGATTTATTTTTTTCTTTTAGTAGTGCTTGTACACCATTGTAGATTCCGGCCATATTAGCAGCGTTGTCATATGACTGTCCCCTGCAATTATCCAGTAGTAGGCCATTTGTTTCCAAAAAGGCTTGTAGAATATTAAATAAATATAAGCCAGTATGACTACTAATTTTAATGAAAGATACACATCTTTCATACACTTTTCCCCGAAAACAGTATCGTAATACAATAGCAAGTTGGTCATCGTGAGACAGATCTGGGGTTGAATCCATCACAATTGAATAATACTTTGTGTCGTCGTTATTTATTTCAGTTATAATTTGTTTAATTATCTGTTTACCCATAATCTCAATTAATTCCTCATATACTGTTTTTGATAAATATGATATTACAGGGTTTGGTCGCAGCTCTCGTTGTTCAATATGTTCACGTATGAATGGGTCGAACTCTGCCAATAGCTCTAGAGCACCATAAAATTACCATTATGTGGAGAACCAAATACTTCCTCGGAACCTCTAAATGCTAAGCCTCTTATACTCAAAAATTTTAGCACTGCAATAACCCGTTTTAGGACATTGTGGTAATATTCTGTTTCTTTATTTAATTGCTCCTGAAGCTGCTTGTCTAAAACAGACTTATTTTCTTTTCGTGTCAACCACACTAACATTGAATTCTTATGTTCATTAGAATTTTCGTGATTTTCTAAACAAAATCCTATGTGTTTCCAATCAGAAAATCCGGTTGTGTAATTGAGAAGGAGTTTTAGAAAAAAGTTTGCACGTCAAACAAAAAACAGTACCAACCCTTTTTGAATAACATAACCAAGATCTTTCCAGTAATTGGCCATTTTTCATTTTCCTAGTGAAATACCTATTTGAAAAAGATCTGTTTTGTTCTTTGTATTTCTTTATTGAAGCTGAATATATATTTTTCGGATCTTTATTCTGAAAGTCAATCATTTCATGTAAGAGGACGAAATTAATAAAATCATTATTTAGCAAATCTGGCCACAAGCCCACGTCAACATATTTCTCAAACTCAAACTTAATATTTTCTATATTTCTTTCCACCTCGGTATCGGTATTACCTTCCTTTTGCTGAACATCAATGTCGTTTTCAGAGGAATCAGAGGGTTGCTGAAAGTCAAGATCTCGCATATTTTCATCACTTGTATTTTTTTCCTGATTTTGCGATTTTTTGCTTCCTTCGGTTAGATTCTCTTCGCATAAAATACCTTTCTTTACGTTTTTTAATGGATTTATAGCTATTTCATTCGCGTTTATATGTTCTGATTTAAAAAAGTTTCAATTTTTGCGCATTTATTTCTTTCTTTTTCTCGACCAAACTGTAATTTTCGTTTTTCAGCTCCACTTTTATATTTTCTAGCAGACATATTGTAAAATAAGATATTTTTCTGAAAATAAACAAAGAACTGGATAGAACTTTTACTTTTAATACCTACTTTGTAATGAGTGTAGCAATTCACAAATTATCATTAAATATCGAACGAGTTCGATTCATTTAGTTTTGAAAACTGAAATAAAAATAAAAAAGTCATGTTTTATAATTCTTTGTACTTACCTATTGCTTATTAAAAGCAGGAAGTCTAGTTATGCTGAATACTTTCAACTTTAGTAAATTAAAAGAAAGGTCCGGTCCTTATAACTTTTCAGTTATCTATCACTTAGTAAACTGAACAGTGAACACATTTCTAACAATAACAAAGTCAATTCGTTAATATAGTCGACGATAGCAGAAGTGCGGAAAAATAACAAAACTGCGTCGGGCGATAAGCGGAGGGAAGTCCCCAGTAATAGACAATAAACGAAATACACCGACCGAAAACAAGCGACAGGGAATTCCCGTTCCGTTTGATAGATGTGCACACGGGTTGATTGATCGCAGCGTTGCCAACCTTATGATCGGATTTTTTTTTAATTCTAGACAATTTTTATTATTGACAATATCGTCTATTGTTTTCAGTTCGGTTGGGGGCCCTCTGTATTCACGGGGCCCTGGGCTGCAGCCCAAAAAGCCTTGAAGTAGATCCGCCCCTGGTCGCGCTGCTTAGTCAAAGTGTACCAAGGTTGGTAGATTACAGAGGTTGCCTCGCTTCGTTGGATAGTAGTGGGATTATGTCGTCATTCATCGAACCTTTCAATTGATTTCGTGGCAACGGCTGTTGTTCATAAACAGTATTTAACAAATGTCAAAGAAATCAAAAGACAGAATATTGATATTATTTGCAATAAATTGAATTTTTAAGATAAGAGATTTACATAGTCCTAGTTAAATATAAATGACATTTTTGATGTTGTCATCAAGTTGATAAAAATATGAACGGACTGCCAGCTGACACCATTCACACGCTTACACTGATTGATCAGATAGAATACAGTGCACTTTCAGTTTCAAAGACTAGAAAGAGCCTAATTTCATAAATGTGAAGTAAGTGAAATAAGCCTTCCATAAGTATATACTCTAAGGGTATATGTCGGTTTCACGTGGATCTTACTTTTTTCATTTTTAATTAGATATCAGTCTGAATATTGTTTCTGCATCATATTTTATCGAAATAAATGTTGTGTTATAAAACGTAAAATATAAACTGACTTTTTTGATTAGACCAAAATATTATAATTTTGCACACGCCACTGCGTCGTAAATAATTAAATAATATATATCTTGTTCGAACTGCAATCCTAATACAATTTTTTTACTAACTGCGGACGGAGTCAACAGACAAAGCTTATAAATGAAATATATTATACGTAGTGTCTGATAAAAAGGTCAGTGAATATATTTTGAACTTAGAAAAAATTAAACAAAACACACATGAGCATAATTTAAGAAGTCAAATGTTACGAAATATGTACGGATATATCTTATACTTAATTGACTGACACATATTAATGCAATTTTATTAACAGTTTTGTCGTTGGAAATTTGACAAGTTCGAATTAATAGTTTTTAATTGAGCTGTTGTAGCGAATCTAAACAATTTGTGTTACGTTCTCTTCTGAACCATCTAAGTACTTACTTAAAAAATGGCCTGATGCTAAATGATCCGCAAGTAATCGTGTCCTAGCCTTTCTTTGTGTCTTAAGACTATCTTAACCCATTGGGGGCTCATGGTAATTGGTACGTTAGTGTAAAGGATGCCTCTTTAATAGAAATTTGTTATCAGTATAAATACACACAATTCTAGCTATAATTATTATTTTGTCACAGGCATTAGGGGACCCCATGACTCACGTAAAATGCAAAGCGCAGCGCAGTTTTTGCATTGCGCAATTAAGTTTTGATACCAAATGTAATGATTCTCGTGTTAATATGAAGAAATAATATGACAAACCAAATTTCAACAATTGTATTTTCCATTTTTGAAATGTATACTCCTGTAAAATTCCTCATACATTTTCGTTAGACCTCCCGATCAACTAATCACTCCCGCCGAACATGATTTGCCGACCCTGAATGTAACAAATATATCTCATGAGGAAATTTTATAATATCGTTTTCGAATACCTTTTATTTAATGCTAAACTCTCTGGCTCCTCTGAAGGCCTATACCCTGATGACCTTTGCTGTTGAGCGTCTCTAGTCTTTTTTATAAGCATCCCGAATAATAAATTAAAAATAATTCATTGAACGCTTGTCTAGGTAGTAGAAAACACCCCGTATATAAAGACTTGTGTAACTGCATTTTATTAGTCGTGCTATGTTCTATTTGAAATAGAGATACCTCTTAAATACTTCTGGGAGCTGGATAACAAATTTTTGATTTTTCCGTTTGTTGAAATTATTTCAATAAATTTTTAACAAATTTTTTTTCATCTTTCTTCTCATACGATGATCAATAATAGATATTGTAATGTAATAGACGCTCGACAACACAAGTCAAACGTATTGTAAATTATAGACGCTCACATTATTTTATTTAAAATTAAAACTTAGAAAATTTCAATGCGAATTTTGTGTGTAATCCTGAATTTTTTTTTCTCTTTTTGTTTCAGATACGATCGTATTGAATCGACATCAACTGACTGGGTAACCCCCATTGCTGGAATTTCCATGACTACTGACTTTATTTCTTTTTTGTCCTTGGTAATTAATATAAAAATGATTTTTCGGGAAAAAGGACTTTATTTATAAGTAAAACACTTAATATTTTATTTTTAGCGACGTTTCGCTCCTTGTTTGGAACTTTATCAAGCTTTAATAACTGTAAATAAATTTTGTTTAAAAATACAATTTATAAAATTTACAATTGAAATAACAAATAATAATAATACATACCTATTAAATGTTGTGATTAAATAGATATAAAAGATAATATATACATGTGAATATTTACTGTATTATTTAACTTGATGAAAACCATTTCACTAATGTTTCTTTTTAGATAATTATGTTCATAATCTAAAATTTCTGTCTTATCAAAGGCGAATTTATGACCAGTATCATTTTGATACTGTTCATAAATTCGCCTTTGATAAGACAGAAATTTTAGATTATGAACATAATTATCTAAAAAGAAACATTAGTGAAATGGTTTTCATCAAGTTAAATAATACAGTAAATCTAAGATCTGATACACAAAATTTAAGCTTGGCGTATAACAATATGCTAGAAAAATATAAAAAGAGTTTAAAACAAAAAACAATGGTTCAAATGAGGAGCAACCACACAAATTAAGTCACATGACTTTGTTTATTTATAGTCAAAAAACATTTTTCAAAAAAACGAAATTATTATAACTTTGTATTAATATTGTTAAACTCAAATTTATATTCACATGTATATATTATCTTTTATATCTATTTAATCACAACATTTAATAGGTATGTATTATTATTATTTGTTATTTCAATTGTAAATTTTATAAATTGTATTTTTAAACAAAATTTATTTACAGTTATTAAAGCTTGATAAAGTTCCAAACAAGGAACGAAACGTCGCTAAAAATAAAATATTAAGTGTTTTACTTATAAATAAAGTCCTTTTTCCCGAAAAATCATTTTTATTTTTTTATTTCCATGACTACATTTTAAATCAAATATTATTTTATGTATTTTTTAATATTAATATTCATTTAACAATAATATTAACAATGTATTTCTAAATCGTATAAATACTTCTTTGTCTGTATGGTGCTCTATTCCTAAAAATACAAATTTTAAGTATCTGGAGAAAATATTTTTCAATACGTATGAATTACCTTTTTTCGTTTCTGGTGCCCTATTACTAAAATGTCAAATTTTAACAATTTATCTAAACGACTGCAAGTTAATATTTTTGCGTCTATGGAGCCCTACTCCTAAAATTACAAAATTTAAGAATTTCTCTATTCACATGTACTACATCTTCGTGTTTCTGATGCCCTACTCCTAAAATTAAAAATTTTAAGAATTTAGCAGCTTCGTAAATGAGAAGTATTTTTCATATGAAACAAGTATAATTACCTCTTCGTATTTCTGCTGGCCTAACCATACATACCAGGTAGTAAACCAAAAATAACGGCATCTACCGTGCAATGCATTTTATTCTGAACAAGTCTACGAAAACGACCGAAGCGCTGATCTAACAGCTTTCAACAAAATCTGTCCGATGGCGCTAGTATACTTAATTTGAAAACAATTTGAAAAGCTTTTCATTATTATAGTTTTTCAATTCATGATCGATGAGGAAAACTCAAATTAAAAAAGACGAGATACATGAAAATCTTTATTTAAACATATGCAGTTTTGTATAATTTTTGAGGCATTTTTTATAAAAATATAAATAATACAGAAATAATTGAATTAATGTAAATAATGTAATGGACTGCTGTTACATCCCTGTAGTAATTGTTTTATAAACAAGGGATGTGCGTACATTGGTAGATGAGTTTGATTTTCCCAAATGAAATCCAATAATAGCTGTTCAATTTTTCCAGGAAACTCCAACTTGTATTTTTCTTCAATCATTGATTTTTGATTTTTAGTTAACTGCAAAAGACAACATTGGAATAAACATTGCTCTTTGAATTAATCTCAAATATGTTAAAAACGTTTACATTCGGCCCCAAAGTATTGGGAAGTTAAAAATATTTTAAATACAAACTCAGTTTTGTCCAAAATTAAAATTGCATTGAAATCTTTCAATGCAATTTCAATATTGATATGAAAATAAAAGTGGGACGTGTGCAAGATTCAAGAAATACAACGCAAAATTTTACATAATACATGCTGGCGTTAAAATATGAAAATCGGTGTGTATTTTTAATGACTGAGCTTAATAACATAATTTAATTTACTGAATTTGAGAAAAAATAACAACTGAAAAATTCGCTAGTTCACAACATAACAAAAACAATTTTTCCATACTGAAAAAATATTAGAAAAAAACTTTTACAGTGAACCTTTTTTTGAAATGTAATTAAAAAGGAAAAAATAATTTTTAATAATCTAGATTTTTCACAAATATCAAGCTTCGCCCCACTTTCACTAATTTCAAATTTTTTTTAATCGGTTAAGCTATTTGTGACAGATACTGCTTAGGTTGCGCTTAAGGGGGTATTCTTATGTGACCACTTCGAAAAATCGATTTTTTTTTTCATATTTCAATAGTAAAACCTATCGAAAATATGCTGTGAAAAATAGAGACCGAAATTCCTAGTTTTAAATAAATTACAACTCATATAGTGGCCGACGCGCCGTAAGCGACTTGTTGGCTTTTGAAACTTTAAACGCATTTATCTGGAAACATTATTTTCTAAAAAAAAAAGTATTCAATCGATTGCTTTGAAATTTATATAATATGTTCTTCTACTCATTAATGGTTATCGTCCGTACCAAAATTGCTTATTTTCGAAAATATTTTCTTATTTTTTTTAAGCGATTTTTAACAAAAAATAAACAAAAAACACAAACTTTTTTTCTAGTCCGCCATTTTTTTTTTTAATGAAATTGATTAATTTTGGTAGGGACGATAGCGACATCCCTGCTGAACAATGATCCATTCGATTTTTTTATTTCAGACAACATGAACAGCCGCTATTACCATGACCAGTGTCTAATTTAATTTAAAAAAATATATATATAAAAAATGTAAAATAAGAGAAAATTTTTTTTTATACAGTTAAAGATACAAACAAAAACATAAAAAAATTAAAATGATTGAATGTTATTGTCGTCTAAAAAAAATCCCTAAAAAGAGGTAAAATTTATGCGTTCACATAAGAATACCCCCTTAAAAACTCACCTTTTTCCACTCGTTCTTTGTAAATGCATCTAATATATCTTGATACAATGTTTTTGGAACGTTACTATCGATCAAACTCTATAAACCAGAAAAAAGAATATTATTCAACGGTTTATAATAATACGACTTAATGGTCCCAACATTTCTTGCAAATTTTTTTATATCTAAAATGTATAGCCCGTGCGTGCCAGACCTTCGTTATTTTATAAAAGCTGAAAGTTTCTTAGCGCATGTTTCCAACACAGGTAGGAACGATGGGCTTGGGCCATCGTGGCTTTGGCAGGTAACAGGGAGCAAAGTTGGATAAAATACCGACTTACTTTCGTAAAATTATAAAGTGTATTGTTTTTATATTGTTCGCTGGAATAATATTAGAAATCACGTCGTTCATTGCCAGACACTTTGCCAGACACCCTTAAACTTTAATAAGTTGTAATTGTACTTACGTTATAGTATAAAAGCTGAATTTTATACAGGTTACTTGAAGAACTATTAGATGTCTCCTCAGTATAGCCAGACAGTTTCGACAGTTCCAGCCCCTAGCCCAACAATCATATAGGGTAGCTGAACTGTCGAAACTGTCTGGCTACTGAGGAAACATCTACTGATAATTACCCAAATAACATGTTTAAAATTCAGCTTTTATACTATAACGTAAGTACAGTTACAATTTATTGAAGTTTAAGGGTGTCTGGCAACGAACGACGTGATTTCTAATATTATTCCGACGAAAAATATAAGAAACTTACGCTCTATAATTTTACGAAATTTGGTCGGTATTTTATACAACTTTGCTACCTGTTACCTGCCAAAGCAACGATGGCCCAAAGTACACAATCGCCCATCGTTCCTACCTGTTTTGGAAGCATGCGCTGAGAATCTTTCAGCTTTTATAAAATAACGAAGGTCTGGCACTCACGCGCTCTTGGTCTAGTACATTAATAGACCAACTTCAAGGCACAAGGTAGTATGCTCACAAGAATTTGGTAAAATTTGTTTTGTTTTGGATCACGATAGACTATAGAGTCTTAGGATAGTTATCTACCAAACCAATATTTTTAAAATTATGCAAATATTTACCGATAAAGTTTCATTTTAGACGTTCAGTTTTTTTAATTTAAATTTTATATTTACCTGTGTTGAAGTAAGACGTCGTCGGATATTCCGTAGAAGGTTGCTGTAACGATCATGAAATAATGCGCAGGTCCAAGGTTCTCTGAAGTATTCGAATAAGTCCGTGATCAAAACCATTTCAAATCTTGCAACGAAATTGTTCAACATTTTCTCGTGTTTTCCCCACAAACTAATCATATTATTGACATCAATTTTCTAATAAAAAACAAATTAAAACAGTATTAACACTGGGACCTTTTTGCATAATTAAAAATTACATTTCTGATATCAGTTTTGTTCGTACAAGGTCCGAAACCGCCAGCAAACTGATGATGCCTGCGCACTTGCTTGAATGCAGTCGTATGCGATCAATTTCAAGTCAATGCGCAAGCATCGTCAGTTTATTGACGGTTTCGGGCCATTGTACGAACGAAGCTACTATAATCTAGTCGTTCTTACTTTGGTTAAGTAAAATTAAATTAGATTTTTCGTTGTTGAGGCTTTTGTGTCTTAAAATTCCGTGAATTGCGCTTTGAACGTTTTTGACTTCAAACGCCCTTGAAGATAGTTTAAAACGCATGTTAAGAATTAGCACAAGGAAACCACAATTTTGTTTGGATTCGAATTTTAAAGAAATTACCTCTTTAGACAAGCAAGTGATGGTTTCAACTATCTTGTGAGAATTCAAATGAAGACGAAAAAATCCTCGGTCGAGTGATTTCGAATCTCCAGTCATAAATACTTGACCCTAAAAAATAAAATCAAAGACAACATAATATACGTTGTTGCGGAATGATTAACACATACAGTAAGATCTCGTTTAACGCTGTAGAAGTTCAAAGGCAACATGAATTGTCATTGATGCAATATTTTCAGCAAGCTGTTGTCGATAGCAAGATATTGCATCAATGGCACTTCGTCTTGCCTTTGAACTTCTATCAACATTTGAATCATTTTGTATAAACTGATCTATAATTTACGTTATAGTGGCTAAACTTTTTTTTTAGAAACCGCCTAATACTGAAACAGCGTTAAGCGAGGTCTTACTGTATATACTTACGTAATCATCATAATTCATGGCAGCATCTATAGGTACTGGGCTTCCGGGTTTGCGAATATAAAGATAGTGTATGTCGCCAGGCAAAACGCAGGAAAAAATCAATGGTTGAGTGAAATGTGGTGTCAGCATGTTTTTGGAGCTTTCGGCTCGATCGGTCGATTGGTATGTTGGATCCAGCATGTTGCGAATTTGGTCACCCAACTGAAAACAAAAGACAGAATTTTTAGGATTCTTTGAAAAAAGATTCCGTGGATCTAATTTATTCAATGCAAGTTTGACCTAACTGGGAAACCGTCAAATCCTACACATTTGGATATTGACTTTGTTAGGATACTTAGCGTCAAAATGATCCAAAAGAAATTTTATCAAAATCCGTGTCCTCACCTTTTCACCAATTTCCACCGAGCAAAAATATGCATGGCGGATATGTTCAGTATAATATTTGCGAGCATATTTGGTCATTGGTCCAGCCGAATATATAAACGGATCATTCGTATGAAAATAAGGATCGATTACAAGAAGTCCGTCATAAACAAGTCCAGCCTGAATAATCGCTGAAGAAGTTCGAGTGCAAACACCTTTGTTATCGTAATAAAACATGGCAATACACGATACTTCCATAAATTGGAATCTGGACTCAAAGTTGGCAGACTTGATTCTTCCGGAATTGTAGTCAATGTCCCATTCGACCAAATAGTAACCTATAATTTACACTGATTTTTCACTCGGCCCTTGGTAGAACAAGATAAATAATAACAAATAAATAAAAACACTTGACATTCTACAAAAATTATTATTAAATTATTTCTAGGCGATCGTTTCGAACATAAGTCCATCCTCAGGAATATAAAACATCGAGTTTATGTTTTATATTCCTGAGGATGGACTTATTGTCCGAAACGATCGTCGAGAAATAATTTAATAATAATTTTTGTAAATTTTTTAAGTGTTTTTATTTATTTGTTATAAATAATAACCTGTTTTAACGACGATGCCTTCTTCGTAAATTGCGTTCATAACAATATTTTCTACGTCGCAATCGTTAAACAAAGACACGGTGTGTTTATCGTTTAATGGTGGGAACGGTTCTATGAACAGAATATGGCGGCCATGTATTCCGAAATGTCTTAGAGCGGCTAAGCATAAATAGGCTTCTAATCGCCATCCATAAACAATTATGGTATCTAGAAATTAGAATTAGAATTAAAGGTAGGAGCCAAACGGTAGACACTGCGAACTCTAAGGTCCACGGCAGAATTAATAATACAGCAGAGTTCGTAACTTCTGTAAAATTCATTAAAAAAGCAACTCTTGCAGTATGTGGACTTTGTAATTCATTGGCTACGTATACAGACATACCAATCACTACTTCTGTGAAGAGTACTGTATTGTACAAAGTTTGGAATTATCGATTTTATTTAGATGTATAGATTATTTTTTTTATTTCTGTACTTACATTTAACGTTTGAGCCAATTATACTTTTCAATTGAACTAAAGCACTGCTCACATCGACTTCGGTATTTATAACGAAAACATTTTCAGGTAACTCATTTTCTCTTGACTTTTTCAGTCTAAAAATATTTACTAGATATCACTGAGATGAAGATATGGAGTGCTAATTGTTGTTCGTAGGAAAGAGAACGCGATAAACGGTATATGTCTCTTTCTGACCCGTCTTGTATATTGTTAAACAAAGACAGAATGACTACCGCAATTATTGCTATCTCTTTCTGTTATTTTGCTCTCGCAACCCAAATTAGCCACTCCATATCTACAGCTCATTGCTGGTTACGATATAGCAAGTAGCAATAAATTTAGGTGATTTTTAAGTTCATTCCTTTTTTTTAACAGTGTGTGGAAATCAAACAGATGAACAAATATTTCAAGTAACTTTTTTATCAAAACTCAAAAATAAAAGACAAACAGTTATTCAAAGTTTATTTTATTTTTTTTTATTAAATTCTGAAGTCGGTCCTCGTTATGTTATTGTTATGCCACTATTGAAATATGTTATATCATTATCAAATATTCACATTAGTCCATATAATAAATTTATCCTTCAGTGAGGGTGGCTTCCCCACAGCATTGAAAAAATCTATTGTCAAGCCTTTATTTAAAAAAGGAGATGGCAGTAATGTTGATAGCTATAGACTTATGTCATTGTTACCTTCGTTTTTAAAAATTCTAGAAAGTGTGTCAGCTCACAGACTTTATAATTTTTTTAATAGTCACAACCTTATTATAAGTGAGCAGCAGGGCTTTGTAAAAGGTAGGAACATAAATCAGGCTATTTTCAAGTCACTGTCCACAATATTAGACAGTTGGAATAATGGAGATTGCGTCATTGGTATGTTCTTCGATCTGTCAAAAGCATTTGACTGCGTCGATAAGGACATCCTTTGCCCCAAGCTTTATTATTACGGTTTTAGAGGAAAACCTCTGGAACTAATAAATTCCTACATGTCTCAACGTTACCAGTGTGTTAATATCAAGACAGTAAAGAAATTGTAACTTCTTCGTGGAAATAGAAAAGCAAAGGTGTACCTCAGGGTTCAATATTAGGTCCTTTGCTTTTTATAATCTATATGTATAAATGATGTCCTGAATAAAATTCACGAGCCTATTTCCCTTTTTGCCGATGATACTTCTATAATATATGTAAATCAAAGTTTCACTTCCCTACAAAATAATATCATTACATCCATAAAAACATTGCAAACTTGCTTTAAAGCAAATTCACTATGTTTACATTTAAATAAAACCCAAGCTATTAAATTTGGAGAATACGGTAAAATCCATGAAACTTTAAAACTTGACGAAATAAATGACATCAAATTACAACACGATGTTACTTTCTTGGGCATAAAAATAGACAAAAATCTTAAATGGAAACAACATATAAAACATATCGCTGCTAAAATATCTAGATCTCTATACATCATAAGAATTCTGAGAGAAGAAATGCCAACGGGCGTAATACTTAATGTGTATTCAGCGCTTGTGGAATCTCATTTAAGATTCGGTTTCATTTTCTGGGGGGCATCGGTAAATGCAAATGATTTATTTAAAATTCAAAAAAGATGTATAAGAATTATTTGTAAGTAGGATACCGTGACAGCTGTAAGGAGTTATTTAAAGCTTTAAAAATTTTGACTCTCACTGATATTTGGTAACATAACATTAGGACTGACTTCAAATTTTAATTAAACTTTGAAAATCTATTTCTCTTTTACTTTTGAGTTTTGATAAAAAAGTTACATGAAATATTTGTTCGTCTATTTGATTTCTACACGCTGTTAAAAAAAAGAATCAACTTAAAAATCATTTTGTATATTTCAACAATCGTTTTCTTGGATTTGAGCGTCTATAATTTACAATCTGAAAGGGTCGAACGGCCGAAGTGGTACTTACGATTTTGAGACAGTGCAGCCCTTCGAGGAAGAAAGTGGAATTTTTGAGTACAAAAATTGCGTGCCACAAAACAGAAACAACAAGTCGTAAGCCACGATTTTGTTGTCGGAAACCGTTATATATTTTTCTTTTCTGTCGATGGCAGTCAAAACACCGTATGTAACATTTATGTAAGTTTGTAAACTCATCAGATGAGTGTATCTGTAACAGTAGCGACCTCTAAATGGTAAGAACATGTCGCGGACGATTTGAGGTGGTTTTGAGTGCGCAAGACCGTGAGGTGATATCAAAGTTATGTTGTTGAATGATAAATATTTGCTTGATGGCCTGAAAACAATACAATATAAATAAAAGCTGGTAATTTTTCACGCTTTTATTAGCTTCACATGTATGTTTGGAACGGAATCTTTGAACGTGAAATTCACCTACTTCAAAACGTCAGATTAAACTGAAACTTTGTACACTAATCAAGGACCGATGACAATACAATAATTTAATAAGTTTGTCCCATTATCCTGACAAGGGCCTTCAGGATAAAAAAACTTGGGAAATTACAGCAAGCAAGCTAACAAGCTGTACAGTGACGTAAGTTGCATTGCCTACCCCATAGTCAATTAATAAATTTTGTTTTATAGCTTATAATTAAAATTAGAGTTTAAAAACCCATAGTCAATTAATAAATTTTGTTTTATAGTCTTATAATTAAAATTAGAGTTAAAAAAAACTAAAACAACACGGTTTTATGAACTAAAAAATGCAAAATAATTTAACAACAAAATTAGTTTTACTGTGAAAAGCGTGGAGTGCTATCTACTTAAATTTTCATAAAAGCTCTATTAAATAAAAAAAAAAAATTACTGATAGTAAGCATTCCCAGCTAATTTTGTTGTCAAATTATTTTGCATTTTTTAGTTCATAAAAGCGTGTTGTTTTAGTTTTTTTTATAAACTCTAATTTTAATTTAGATTTTTCTTTAAGGATATACTAGGTTGTAGACAAAAGTATTTCCGTTACCGTACATTAGAAATAATAAATATATATTATGTGTTACTGGATTAATCAACTTTTAAGAATATAATCGCCGCGTTAATACCCGGTAAATAGTTCAATGTACCCTAAGAGTAAAGCTTCTAAAAATGCCATGGCAGTGCTGCTAGCTCCTATGATAACGATTCGTGTATTTACGTCAATCTTCGGTATGCTGCAATATGGCACGTTCATAATATACAGAGCAAAAGGACTTTCGGTTCGCAGGACACTCTCGTCAGGAATTGCGCCGTTAGACTCGTTTGGATAGATTTCAGGACGACGTCGAGGACGAACGGGAATCAATTCGTTTAAAACAGTTGCCAAACCACGTTCCTTAAGAATCATTCAAAATTATTTTGGTCACGTATTCGGCTATGAATGAGCTTTTTATAACGATTTATTATTCTATTTATTTTTCCAAGAAAGTTTCGGAAATACATTTTTTGCCAAAACACACATAGATTTAATCATCTCCTGATGATGCCAACTTGGTTGGCGAAACGTACGTCGAGAGTTTTCGATACGGTTTGGTGTTTTGTGGGTATATATTTTTATTTCGTATTTTCACACCAAAGGTTCCATCACTCTTCTTGGACACAAATATTTGTCAAAATTAACAAAAAAAAAAATGTTATAACTCAACATACACAAAAAATGTCCAAATTAACCTAAAATATTGTCAAAATTCATTCAAAAAATGTCAACATTCAACCATGATAATAATAATATTCATTAATATTAATTATTTTTTACTAAACGATAAGTGCTCATTGTTAATGCAAAAGTATAAAAAAATTATGATAAGAATTCAATTTTCGTGGGCCCTTCACATTTGGAGACTCAGGGCTTAAGGCTGTCGGAACGCTCTGAATTTTGTTTGTGCTGAGACCCAGCGGCAAGGGGCGAGGTAGGCAAAATCATCCGCCGTTTCAATTTTTGGCTGGTGCCAACTATACGAGGATAAAAGATGTTATTGAAGGGTGCCGCTGTCAATTAATTACTCTAATTTTTGGAAATATTTTGAATATTTAAAAAACTTTTCCGAAAAAGGAAGAGTCCCTTTAGGTTTGTGATGGAACAGTTTTGTGAAATAAGTACGAATAAGGTCGTAGTGTGACATTGAAAACGTGTGTTTTTTTAGCACAATTAATGCCAACTTTTTTCTAGTAAATCGTACTTAAATTACAAAAGTAGTCCAATAGGGATCTAGATTTGTCCTTTATCTTCCTTATAGAGAAAGAATTTTTGCAGAATGTTGATGAATAAGTCTACAATCAGTTGACAGCCGAAGCTCTATTTTTAGCTTAAATTCAGAGCGTTCCGACAGCCTTAAACCATCTTAAGACCCCATGCAGTTTCGCCCCTGCTCAATTGGCTGGAATTTTCAATTCTAAAGATAATGTGTCTGTCAAAACACATTAAAGCGAGCGAAGCCGCGTGTAATAAATAAAAATGCATTACCCCAAACGGTTGTTGTTCAGGATAAAGCTGATAATACAAAGCGCTCATATTACTCTGTCGATGAATTTCCTTCAGAAAGAAGCGGGCATGCCTTTGAAATAACGGCGACATAACAGAATGAACAATAATTCCATGGGAACCTTGCGGATGATGTAATATTTCCATGTAATCAGACAGAGAATAGTGGGCGCGCAAATATTCGTAATCGTCTTCCGGACTGTAAGCAATTGCAGATTATTTGAAGAGTTACCCAAAAGATGTAAAAAGTAATGGAGTATAATATGCATGTAACTTATATTTAGTTCAAATATTATTTTTTGTAATCTTTATTGCAATTGATTAAACTCCAAACAGCTTTTTCTTTTTAAATGTTTGCTAAATAATAAATATCAATTAAACAAAAAATGCAATAAATACGCGCGAAATATAAAATGTCGAAACGCAGTGTGACGTCAAAGTATATGTAAACGTAACTATAATACGCGCCATGGTTCTAAAAGGTTCTGAAGTTTTATTTAATGTAATTTAACGACATAAAAGCCTGTCGGCCATACAATGTCACACAATTATTAAAGCAAAACAAAATATATATCTATAATACTTATAATTAATAACTGATAATTGGTAATTGATGGTGTAGGTGTTTGAGGCAGAGCATTCCATAGTTTTGGGGCCAGAACATAAAAAGAGGAGGCACCGACAGCCGTATTGCATCGTTGCACCAACAGGTCGCTATTGCGTGTTTCGTATGTGTGACATGACTTTAGAAGGTGCAGATTCCTTGCCAATAACTCAGGATCGCACAGTGTGGCCAAATCGAAAAAACCCGGACAAAAGTCCAAACAGTCGAATAATCGTCTTCAAATTGATGACTCGGGGGTTTTCGGGGTCGCTAATAACAAATCTCGACTCAGATTTGCAAAATTAAAGATGGCGAATCCAATATGGCGGACACAATTTTGAAAATGTACTTAGATTCTGTCCAAGATTGGTGTATACGGGTTTTTGGGGTCGCTGATTACGAATCTGAATTCAGAATTGCAAAATTCAAGATGGCGAATCCAATATGGCGGACACAATTTTGAAAATGTACTTAGATTCTGTCCAAGATTGGTGTATACGGGTTTTTGGGGTCGCCGATTACAAATCTGAACATAAAAATGCAAAATTCAAGATGGCGGATCCAATATGGCGGACATGATTTTAAAAATATATTTAGTACAAAAATGTTTCTTCATAATCAGAATCAGCATTTGATACATCTGATTCGCTTGTACTGCTGTCTTGCGTTTGCAGGTTTTCATCAATACTTTCGTTTACAGGTATACAAGGAGGTTTAAGTAGCCGTAAGACATCATCAGACAAAGATTTTAGTGGTTTCTGTGGGATCGGTTGACAATTTGAAATAAATGGGTCGCTCATTTCCAAGAAACGTTTGAATATATCTTCCATTGTTTTTTCTCTGTAATTTTTGCGTGCGAAGCGCAGCCGAAATTCTCTGAATAATTTTATGTTCAGATTTGTAATCGGCGACCCCAAAAACCCGTATACACCAATCTTGGACAGAATCTAAGTACATTTTCAAAATTGTGTCCGCCATATTGGATTCGCCATCTTGAATTTTGCAATTCTGAATTCAGATTCGTAATCAGCGACCCCAAAAACCCCTAAATACCAATCTTGGGCAGAATCTAAATACATTTTAAGAATCGTGTCCGCCATATTAGATCCGCCATCTTGAATTTTGCAAATCTGAGTCGAGATTTGTTATTAGCGACCCCGAAAACCCCCGAAGACGATTGAAGACGATTATTCGACTGTTTGGACTTTTGCCCGGGTTTTTTCGATTTGGCCACACTGTGCAGCGACGCGTATATTTGTACAAAAAGTTTGATTAAAATTCGGCGGGCAAATTCGGGCAGCTGAATTTTGGATATGTCATTTGTAATATATTAATCTACAACCTCTAATAGTTTTCAAGGCGGAACAATGCGGAACATTTTACTATTTCAGTTTGAAAGGACCGATTTTTTTAATTTTTTAGATTAAAAATCACATGCACTGCTCTCCTTCTCAATTTTTTTTGCTTAAGACAAGACAGTTCAATCAATGGTTATATTATTTTACTTACTTATGTTAATTGAATCCATTTGGATTGAGTCGAATTGATAATATTTTCAAAGATTCACGAGGATTTAAACACACGTCTGCTCTTCTCTGCTCTAAACGTACGACTGACTGCTCGCACGAACGTTATGTTTCAACTAACGCCAGCGCAGCTGTAGTCGAGTTGGGGACCTATTATGAGTGGATTCGTAGGCACTAGGGTATACTGTAGCCAACCCTAGGGCTAAAAATCCCTATCGGACAAGTTGATTTTTTAGACTTTTGTCCGGGTTTTTTCGATTTGGCCGCACTGTGGATCGCCAGTATTTAATAATTGATATGTTAAAGATAAAGTATGCAAAATCCGAATATTGTTTATGTCAAGTAGACTATGTTCATATAGAATAGGGTGAATACGTTCCCTTCTGCCGACATTACGCACATACCGTATACAAGAATTCTGTACGCGCTGTAGTGTTCCATTCAGATAAGCAGATAGTCCAAGACAAACAACGTCCCCATACGTGAGAAGTGAAAAAAGTAGCGCATCAACTAATTTTAATTTTATACGACTTGAAAGGAGATGTTTATAACTATGTTAACTTTTTAATTTAAAACAGCATCGTTTACATGTTGTTTCTAAGTAAGAGTGTTGACAAATAGAACGCCTAAGTTTCTAACACTACAGACTTGGTTAATTTTATTTCCGCAACATCAATTACAATTAAAGGGTCGTTAGCTATTAATGATATGTTGTGTCTTGACGAGACCGGCAGAAAAACTGTTTTGGATGGATTTTATGTTAGACAATTAATAGAAGCCCAGGTTGCGATGGAAGAGATGTCGCTGTTAAGTTTTCTCAGGCAATCGGATAAGTCGGTTTTATTACATGAAATGATAGATGCAAATGGAGGTTGAAAAACTACAAACTCGCGCTATATTATTATTTTTAATTTTCCTTTAATCTTAAGGTCTAATTCCTTGCGTAAAGCCATCCAAAAAATTATTTTTCGTGCTTGTCTATGCAAAACTGTATTAGGCATCTTGATCAATTAACAATCAAAGAAACGACTTAACAATAGCGTACTGGACTGTACTTTATAGCAGGAAAGCGACAAGTGACACGACAATCAGCGATAACCAATCACCGACGAGCGCACGTTCTGTGCCGGTAACTGGGAGGTGGTAGGGAGTCTTCCTTTCCAACAAAACAACCAGGAGGGCTCTAAAATATGCATTTGCGACGCTGTTTGTTACTAAGTCCAGAACCTTTTAGAACCGTAGCGAGTATTATACTTGTGTAGTTGCTAGGTATTCTTTTACCAGAATCAATATAAATTTGTTTAAACAAGATGCTTGACGTATACTATGACGTCAGACGCGTTTGAATGACCAAAATATCTTGCCCAAAGAGAATATTTATTTTTCAATTCAATAAGAATGATTTCATGAATGATTTCGTGTGTGTGATAACTTTTAATATGAAAATAATTGATTTTAACTATTTTCAAAAAATATTATTATTGAGGAACCGAGTACACGAATGCGGAAACAATATTCAATGTTTAAATTCTTATTGGGAACCTTCGGAAAGGCGTGACTTAATTTAAAAAATAAAAATGTGTGTTATTTTTTAATTAATTTTCTTTAAACAAACACGTGTACACAAGCTGACTACAATCCTACAATCTCTAGTTCATTTTTGAACCACTAGGCGGCCAAAAATTAAGACACGCCCTTCCCAAGGTTCCCAACAAAATCTGTAATTATAAACGATGACAATCTAAGGTCGTTGTCACGTCAAAATTTTTATTAAAAAAAAAGAAAAAACGTTTACTATATGATGGTGACTCCTACGATGGTTTCTTCTGAGCATAAAACATAAGCCTTATATGGACAGTCGGGTTGAAAAATTGCACAATTGAAATCGGAAATGATTTGGTGACTCCTTACTACATTATGAACCAACCATTTAACAGCTGCCCGATCGGATTTAACACCCACGCGAACTGAGAGTTCACTAAAATATTGGAATTTCTTAAGGTTAAAATTTAGCTGTTAAAAAAAATGTGAAGCGCCGTAGGACGCCTGCCAGATGTGAAACATAAATTTATTTATATTAAAAAAATTTTTTTTTCGTTTAAGCGAAGTGAAAATGAAAGTATACCAAATATTCAGATAATTGTCACTCAGATTTTTAAAATTAAAAAACATTTGTAAGTTGCAACGACGCTCCGCTTGTTTCTTTACACAGATATTTAGGAATATAGTGCCAACACACACACACACATACCTAAAGTAGTGTGTGTGTTATGTAGTAGAGAGGGAAGGGCTGACTGGCCGAACGAATTGCATGTTGCAACGTTTCATCTAAAATCTAAACGATGTGCAATGCAAACGTTTTCAAGCGCGCCATTAGATGTTTCACATCAAAAATAATTATAAAAAGCTTTTTTTTATTACCCGAGCATTGCGTTTCGATGCAGGACATAAAGTTCGTGCGGGAACGTACTGTCGGATTTCGGGGGTACTCTCTGAAATTATTTAAAATAAAAAATACGCGATATATAGGATTTTTGTAAAACAAAAAAAAAAAAAATAAATAAATAAACATGCGTGTGCAGTTCACACGCGGTAGAAGTGAAACCGTCTCTTTTTAGTGTCGCTTTTTCGTTTCATCGAGTTTCAAATCACAACGGTGCTAAATAAGTTTTCACTACAAAAACATTTTCTATCGATAAAATATTTTGAAGTTTAGTCTAGGTAAAAATTAATAAGAAAATTCTGTTACCACAAAATGTTGCAGTAAAGGAAACGATGGATACGTGGGCGGTAATGTTAGGACGCAGTAGTCGCAGTTTGGGTAACATTCAAAAGCAGCTTCAATTAGATCCGCGGTAATTTCCCTTTCGCGATCGTCCATAGCACTCATCAATTCAATTACAAACGCATTTGTGGGGCCAACATACCCTACACACAAAATTTAAAAAATCAAAAAAAGCCCGACTGCGTAAAAAGAGAACAGAAAAGATAGAAACAAGATCAAATGAAAATATGCAGTCGGAGGCATACATGTAGTAACTGCAAAAAAAAATAAACAGAAATATCTGATAGATCCGACTGCATACTATCATTTAATCTTGTTTCTATCTTTTCTGTTCTCTTTTTACGCAGTCGGGTTTTTTGATTTTTAAAGTTTAACTTCTTTAGCGATGTATCTGTTTGAAAATTGTAAGAAATCGAGGGGCAGTAGAACTACCAAATAAAGGGGAAGTTAGTTTGTTTCCTAAATTATATGAAACTGACAAGGACAGAAGTTTATAGGGTCTTGCATTTGATTCGCAAAATAGTAAGACAAAAATGAACATACAAAGTTGAATCTGAAATTTAATATTACGTACTAATTAAACTCTAAATAGTTTTTTTTTTAATTTTTGCTAAAAAATCAATATCAATTAAACAACAATGCAATAAATATGCGCGAATTATAAAATGTAAAATATGCTGGGTATTCTTTTACCAAAACCAATACAAATTTTTGTTTGTTGACTACGACGTCAGGCGCGTTTGAATAACCAAAATATCTTGCTTAAAGAGAATATTTATTTTTCATTTCAATAACAATACTTTTATGAATGATTTCCTGCGTGTGATAACTTTTAATATGAAAATAAATGAGTTAAACTATTTTCAAAAATTACCCTACTTATATTAAAAATGTTCTTCTGTAGATTACAGTATGTAAATAAAAACTACAGTATAAATGTGACGATCTGTCCATGTGAGAATTTTGACGACATAAATATTAAAGTGCGCTCTTAAAATGTGTAATAATTTCGCCGTAATTACAATATTAAAAACCGGTCAAGTGCGAGTCAAATTCGCGACAAGCGTACTATTTCGTTTTCCGTGAGTACCTACTTTAAGACTTAAGATTCTCGTTTAGGTTTTCCTGTAAACTTTGGCTGAGACCTGACATTTCTTATTGTTTTTTTAATTTTAGGCCCAGTAGTTTCGGAGATAGAGGAGGGGGGATGATCAATTGTTCATCTATTTTCTTAAATAATTTTAAAACTATTTATTTTAATATTACAAAAAAAATATATTTTAAATACTCATTATAAAACCTTTCATTTGATATGTCACACGGTACAATTTGCAAAACTTTTTTTTTAATTTTCTAATTTCTTCCTCAAAAATGACCCCAACGGTCAAAAATCATTTATTTACGTTACACGTCTGTCTTTCGGTCACCGACTAACATATGTGTACTAAATTTCAACTCAATCATTTCATAGTTCAGAGTAAATTGGCTGTTACAGTAGGACGGACAGACACACGAGTGATCCTATAAGGGTTTCGTTTTTTTCCTTTTGAGGTACGAAACCCTAAAAATTAAATAAGTTAAACTTATTATGCGAAGCTCATGCGAGGCTCATAATTTTTTTAATTTACTTTTTTATTTCTTCTTGGAATCTATATCACAAAAATACAATACGCACATTTGATAGGCGTTAACTCTGGTATGTGCGTATATTCGACACGATTGCGTTTCAATCGAAAATTAATTTGATTTGCGCCCACGTCGTCACCGCATTCAGTTGATAATAAATTTACGCTGTAAGCGCTTTCCACAGTGGCTATTTCAGGAACGCTACTCGTGTTATAAAGCGTAACAAGATGAAGCGAAGAGACATCATATAAACTGTAGTCGTCTTCGGAACCGACACTAAAAGCGCTGCTTGCTACTTGAAGCATGTCTTCCTCTGAACGCATCTCTTCACCAGGCGACTCGTTTACCAGAAGATCGGATATAACCGGTTCCACAATGTAACTTTCTGCTCTAATAAAGAAACAACGATAATATTACACCGCGAAGGCAGAAAGTTGACATTCCTGCAATGCACAACACATGTTGCCCTTGGTTTCGTCTCGGACATTATGTATCGCGCAGTGCAGGAATTTCTACTTTCTGGCCGTGTGGTGTATACTATTTTTCTTTATACCCGATCGAAGGTACGTGTACGAGAAAACTGTTTTGGCCCGCTGTTACAGATGTCATGCAAGTAATAATTTTTTTTTAAATGATAAAATGCAGTGGACGTTGAGGAATAAATCAATTATTATTTGTATTGATTACCTTATTTAATAGTACATGCTATATTGTCATAAAAACAAAGCATAAAAACTGGCATCGACTACAAGAAATAAGAGTAACGTTTGAGCAAGCACAAGGTTTTTTTAGTTTGTCAAAGGAAAAATATACTTCATTTACAAACAACGCGTATTTAATAATTTCCTGAAAAGTTGGCGCGAGAAATTTCTCCCTTATTTCTGAGTTGTGCCACCTTAGGAGTTTAGGAATATACTACACTAGCAAGTCTCTTTCAGTACATAGAGCTGTGGCCAAATCGTTAACTCGAATAAAGTCTCCTTTACGTAACTTACTCTAAACATTGCGGAGCCATTATATCAATAATTTCGCTCGGTTCTTCTTTCAAATTCAACGGTAACTGATCATCATCGCTGATTTTATGAAGTCCATAATAGGGCGTCAATTCAAATACTTCATTCAAAATGTCGTAATTAGCATCTGTTGTTAAACACAGTACTCCAACAGCCGTTTCATTATACTACGACATATTTTAATTTTTGAAAATTGAAACAAGAGATTCATCAAGCCAAGTAGCTTGATGGAGTTCAAATTCACCGCGGTTAGTAGACTACTATAAAAAGGGGCACGTCTGTGATTGGTTGCATCGACTGCTTACGTCATTCGAAACCCTTGATTTGATTTTTCGATTTTTACGAACGTTTGACAGTTGAGGCAAATCTCTCAACTTGGCTTGACATTCGGATTTTAATACTTGACTTAATATTCGGATTTTAATATATGACCCTTGCGTATGCCCATCTAGAGCCAATGAAGTGTAGATATAGTCTGGGTAAGGCACTATAGATGTGAGTATTCTCATCCGCCATTTTGGCGCCTTGCTTATCGCGCGTAGTACGACAACATATGACTAAAGTTAACAGATAAATTATATTTCATAAAAGAAAAATGATTTGAATGTTTGTCAAGATTTTTTAAAGGTCCTGCAATTGTTTGTACGTGTTTACCCGTACGCAAAAGTGCTTTAAAGTGGGAATATCAATGTGACAGCTGTACAAAAGTTGACAGAAAAAATTGCGGTAATTATTTATTTTTCATCACTGTACTATGCAGAATAGAAATTAATTTTGCGGGCTATTAAAAAAAATGCGGAAATGTCAGAAAAGAAATCTGCCTTTGACAACGACACTTCAATTTTATCAGCTGAAATTCGAAACAAATAAAATAAAAAATATTGGATACAAGTTGTATTATTTATTATAAAAAAAAGATATACATTAAATAAAATACATTATGGAGAAGCATTTCAATTTTTTTTTCCTTGCTGACGCCGTTCCATAAACTATTTTGCGAAATTTGCTATTTTCAATGAAGTTTTTCAAACAGTAAGAACGGACGTTAAAAAAATGCCGGATAATTCTCCCTTTCACATTGCAACATTCCGGAAAAAATATATCAATATTGTCCACTAAATATTTCACCAAATCAGAATTTCCGTTTTAATTTCTTCCATCCATCCTGTCGACGATTTTCAAATTGTGATTCTTCAAAATGTGTCTGTAAGAAAAATACGTTTAACTGTATTTTCAAAAAAAAAAAAGAAAAAAAAGCGGCTGTAAGTGCGGAGACAGGGAAAATTCGCATACTTCACACAATCGAGAGTTCCCACTTGGCGTCCAATTATTTCCACGTCGAGAATTTTGTATCCACTTTGCTCGCCTGGTTCCTGTCGGGAACCTGAATAATCTCCACCCTTTTTCTGATCTATTGGTGCAATTTACCGCCGAGCAACAAGGCATCTTTTTGTTTAATCTGAGAACGTATGTGCAAAATGAAACTGTAATCGATAAACTATATTTTTTCAATGATTTCACGTACTTTTTTAACAATACATTAATATACAAACCGGGTTTTATTCACTTACAAGTAACAATGTTGCTTCCCACTAGTTACACAAAAAGCAAATAATAAAATCCGTATATAAACGCACTTCACATATCACTACGTCTTCCAATTTTAGTTTGAGCCCGAAAATACATGCTATTTGAAAAAAATAATGCTTCGAAATGCTGCATTGACGTATTTGTTGTCGTACTACATATGATCACAGAACACGTGCGTAAGACGAGCAAGGCGCCAAAATGGCGGATGAGAATACCTATATCTATAGAGCTCTAGTCTGGGCAGATCGAGCAAAATGACAGAAAGAGATAGCGTTAATTGCGGTAGCCACTACATCCTTGTTTAACACAATACAACAAGACGGACCAGAAAGAGGCATACATATACCGTGTTTATCGCATTCTCTTTTTTGTCGGTTTGTAGGCGTAATAGCATATTAGCACTTTATATTTACAGCTCAATGTGTAGAGCGGACTTTAAACTCCAGAATACCAACCTCAGAAACAATAATATCCCTATTAGTATCTGGATAGTGAGCGATGATTTCACTGATGTAATAATCACCGTACATTTGCTGCAGTCGATTCGAATGTTTGTTTATTAATGGAACAATATCATCATTGTCTTCCTCGCTAGAAAATGAGTTAATTGTTTAAAAAAGCAAGTAATCAAGCTAAACCACATGTTCAAGAAATAATAATTTCGAATCACACATCATGGCACCTAAAATCCGCTATTTTGATTTTTTTTGACGTCACCTATCCTAGGACATTTGGGTTGCCGAGACAAATCCAACGATACCTTAATTTTACAAATCCGTCCAGCCGTTTGGAATATACGAGGTAAAAAAAAATATTACATACATAGATACGCGCAAAAAACATAAACCTTCTTGGCAGTCGGGTAATTATTTGAAAAGGCTTCACACGGTGAAAAGAAAACTAAATTGGCATCAGTAATGCAATCCATAAACTGTGCGTTTCATCAATATTTTTCAGTTAAAACGGAACAGACAATTTTTTTAAAAATTTTATTTCGCATTTGTCTGCTTTAAAATAGTTTAATACAATCATAGACAATCTATGGTCATGAGCCCATGACAAGCGTAACGTAGATGGCATCAGAAGGTACATAACCTATGACTGGTTTTCACTATGGAGTAATAGTCAAAACTAAATCTACTTCCTTCCCTAAGTTGGGTGATTTAAATAAGGAATAATTGAAAGTATAGCCGGGATGTTTTAATATTATAATCATCCTTATCTACACTAATATTATAAAGAGGAAAGATTTGTATTTTTGTGTGTGTGTATGTTTGTAATGAATAAACTCAAAAACTACTGTGCCGATTTAAAAAATTCTTTCACCATTAGAAAGCTACATTCACCCTGAGTAACATAGGCTATATTTATTGCTAGAAAATATTAGGGATCCTTACTAAAACCTTAGTAACGTAACCCAAGGTGTAAAAAAAATGCCATAAAACATCTTTCGTCGCATGTGCTACAAAAAACTTCGCGATACTATATGTCCAACTATTATCGTTATGTCACAATAACCACTTTTTACATTTTAATAATCTATATAGATAAAAGACGATGTATATGTAATCTATAGATTCCAAACGGGTAGACCATTTTTGATGAAATTTTCAGACAATCTTTAGATTAGCCCAGCGGGTGATCTTCTGAAGTTTGGTAGCGATCGGATCAACAGAATTTTTTAATTTCTTTTTGGGAAATAAGATTTTTCTTCGATTTTTGAACATTCACAAATAAAAGCGATTGAATTCGCGCAAATTCAATACACGTTGACAATTTAATGATAATGATTCTCATCTTTTATATCCTATATATTACAATTACACCCAGGTGAAGCCGGACTGGGCCGCTAGTAATAGATATAATTAGTCTATCTGTAACTTCTCCTTCTGTGGCAAAATCTTCTTTAGTAAAGTGGACTTTACAAATAATTGTCACAGCATTTACAGTAAAAGTTTTTTTCCTTTCTGATAGCATACCACCACTTACTTTTTTTTCTTTTCTTTAAATAGATTTTTTGGCCTTTATTTGCACAGTCAGCCATCATCGGTGTATTAATAAATTTTAAATATGTATTATTTTATTCTAAATATGTATATATTAATTAGATAAATAAACGGTGATACAGAAGTACTAATAAACTAGAAGAAATGGAAATTAGAGGGAGAAAATTACATATATTAACGAATCGCATAATCTAAAGCTTGAATTATTGTATACATATTTTGAGCTAAGACTATACATGAAGACGCGGACACGAAAGAAGGATGGATCAAAGGATACATGATAAAGCCAACGGAAAGCACCGGCTGATAGAGCAGGAAGAGACACACAAGATGACCAATTGAAAAATGGATTATGTATCTGGTAAGATGTAACACACAAGTTAAGTACTATGCTCTTTAATATAAATATTTAAATTCTTATTTTTTAGTTCCGAATTCTTTGGTAATACAAAACCTCTATAATCTGAACATTGGCAAACACAGAACATCGGCATTTTCAATGATTTATTATGTGAAATAAACTTATTTTTCACACACTGCCATAAACTATTCACAGACTGGGGTCGTTATTTAGCTGGCGCACCTAGCGGGAAAGTTTGGCAGTACCCACGCTTTTATTACGTATGTAAAGGAATCTTTGAACGTGAAATTCATCCACTTCAAAACGTCACATTAAACTGAAGTTTTTTTATATGGACGGATGATTAATTAGATTCATATTGTGCACTTACACTGCTCTACGAATTTTGTACCGAGTAACAATCTTCTGTCTTAACATAACGAATAAAGTTTGTACGTTGCAAATGCTACTAAAACCAAGAGGTATCACGTGAGCTGAAAAATCTTCAAGACCTTCAACTAAAAAATAAAAGAAAAGCGTACTACTTAAAATATGTTTATGAAATAATGAAGAGAATAATATTCGACTGAAAGAGACAGAGGGAAGCTTGAGAATAACTTAAATTTAAATTAGGAGTCGCCGGTCCTAGCCCTTGATCAGGTTAGAGCGAGATTGTCTTTCAGCGCCTTTTGGTCGACGCTTTCACTTTACGTAAATTGTACTTTGGTTTTATGTTAAATAAATAATAAGTCCCACATTTTCAAACGTCAACTTTTATTGCAAACATCAACACTTATCGAATTTAGATTAAATTAAGTAGCTTTAATTATTATACTTCTGCTTCAACATTAAGAAAGTTCTTACCGCTATATAATTAAATTAGTATTTGGTGTTAATTTCAATCAGTCACTAAGGCTCCACTATTGTTGTTGCTACCACGAGGTAGCGGAACCTTTGGCTCCATCGTATTACTATACGGTGGAGCCGAAGGTTCCACTACCTTTGTCGCTGTATATGTATTTTATTTCTATAGCTTTTCACAAATGCGCAAAATGATCACAAACAAATTTATTGAAATTTTGGACAGGACAACGCCTGTCGGGTCAGCTAGTACTTTAATAAAACAAGGTTTAATTGGTTTCTTTACCTCCTAGTTCACATAGATACGTCTTGTGGCTCCTACAGCCGGGAAACGGTTAAAGCAGCAATTAAAGTTTACTTCGACTAAGTTTGATAAAATACCATTCAATTGGTTCCCTCATCTCCACGCTGACGCCGATACGTCCTGTGGCTCCTAGCCGGGAAACAGTTAAAAGTTAATATTTAGAGCTTACCTGTTGAAACGCCTGGCGGAGCAACAAATATAATATGCACAACGTATAAGTTTTCGATAAAAGCAATTTGCAACATTGGACGAGCGAACGTTTTTGCGTAACGGTTATCCCAAACCATGTAATGAATGAATAGAGTATTCCTTTCTTTAATTCGGTCAATTCTACAACCATTCAGAAACAGTATAAAAACGAACGACCAGAAGTGCACACTTTTCAAGATGACTAGAAACTAAGGTTGGGCGTTAGCATTGTTGAAGCCATGACTAGGCGAGACGCGAAAGAGGGCGGGGGAAGTAGTCTTTTTTTCCAAACAGTTGGGATAAACGTACTTGAATAACCAAGTCATGGACATCGGTGACGTAAGCAATCGACTCAACCAATCACAGACGTGACCATGTTTATAACCTCTTACGCCCAACTGTCTAGTATTCTAGTATTATACACTTTTTACCTGTACAGGTTGTGAATCCACGGCACCCAATCACATGATGGAATCGCGGGTACGTTTGGATAATCGTTAAAACATATTGCCCCCACTATTTCATCATTCTCGTTACATACACACACAAAAAAGAAGGCACTTTCACTGAAAAAAAAACAAAATATATCAAAGCTAATTAGACATTTCTGGGTAGGTATTTGAGGCATTGTGAACATTTTTGCAATACCTTTTTAGTAATATTCGAATACAAAAACACAGACCTGACTGAAGGGTCAGTGGGGCTTAACTGACCCTCAAATTTTTAATCAGCTAACAAGTTGAATGCCCCACCGAAACGACCTGTTTTTTTTAATATATCTATTTTTAGTTGCCAATTTTATTCTGTTTAAATTTCAACGTGCCTCAAATATATTTTTAAAATTTTTCAAAAATATAATTTTGCAAACACCTGGCTAAGTTTTAGACCCAATTAGGAAATCTGAATTTTTTATTTTTCAACTTCTTAAATACTAAATTTCAAGATACTAAAATTTCAAAATATCTCAACGGCTTTTTACTGCGAAAAAATGTTTGCTAATTTAAAAATTTTAGGATCGGTTAAACTCTGCTACCCTTCAGCCAGGTCTGTGTTTTTGTATTCGGATATTACTAAACAAGTATTGTGCAAATTTTCACAGTGCCTCAAACACTTACCTAAAAAATCTAACAGCTCTCCTACTAAAAGATTAATATGTCGTCAAAAGCCAAGACTACGTATGTACTAAAAAAACTGACTATGTGATCCATAATATTACAAAAATGCGAGAAACGTGTTGAATGCAATCAAAAATTTGACAGTTGATAACAAAAATGTTCATACATTAATCTTTCCAAATAAGTATCGCCAAAATATAATGATGTTGATGTTGTTTCGAGTTTTCTGATATCATCTACGTCATGAGTCCTAACTCTTCGTATTTCTTTCAAAGATGGAACCTCTTCGACAGGTTTCTTCAGTAAACTGTCAGTTTTCGAGTGTTCGCGTTTCGGACGTCTTAATTTCGTAAACGATGAGCAAGATTTTACGTCCCACTGCATTTTAGTGTTATAAAAATTTACTAAAAAATATATTAATCAATTCGTTTTTAAATAAATCTCATTTTTTTATGAAAATCGTTCAAATTATTTACAATAATATTTCTATGACAATTTAATATCGTGTAAGACATTATTTTGTTACTCATGACCTAACAGTTCAAGTCTAACCGTACAAAAGTCTACCGGTCGTTCTTATTACATTTTTTTATCTAGACTCGCGAGCAGCTAAATCGACTCACCCCTTCAAAATGTACAAATGTGCATAAAACACATTTTAACATAAAATACATTTTAAAAGTTTAATCCTTAAGCTTCAAAATGATACCATTATTTTAAAAATCTACCCAGTACTTTTTAAATTAAACAGGTTTGAATTGAAACGCAACAAAAGTGAAGTTAACAGCACTAAATCCTGACCTCAATCTCATAGAGCATCTATGGGACGAGCTCAAACGGAGAGTACGAACTAGAAATCTGGCACCTACAAGCATCGCAGCGCTGAAGATAGCGCTGGAAGAGGAGTGGAAAAGGCTTCCTCAACGACTGATTAGTGCTGGTCAGTCCATGGTCCGAATGCCAACTTCATCCAAGAACTGTACTGTATAACACCGGGCATTGTTATGCATTAAATGAAAGCCGCCCTCGAAGAAACGTTCATAAGGCAAGACAAGGTCCAAAAGAATATCTTTCACATATCACGCAGCAGTCAGACCGCCTCCTCGGCCTCCACCAGGGACGAAAACGAGCTCCGTTTTTCCTTCCAGCGAAACGCTCGCCCACATCATACACGAACCACCGCCGTAAAATATTTTAAAAAAAGAACTGAACGAATTTAAATGATCAGTGTTATTTAAAAGCCCTAAAGATCAAGCTTTAAAAAAATAATAAGTTTATATACATTACTCAAGTCATTTTCGAAACAAAGTTACACTTTGTACTTTTTGTAGGGTTGAGTCGATTCAGCTGCTCGCGAGTGTATATATATGTGGTAGAATAATTGAAACAATCGGATCTTAGCGAAAATCCTATAGGATGATTGCAAAAACCAGGTAATTTGAATCCGGTTTTTTGCAAACGTCCTAGGATTTTCACGGAAATCTGATTTTTTTAAAATTATCCTACGACATATACCTACAAAAGGCGATGTATGCTTTCTATGGACTCCAAAACGGCTGGACCGATTTTGATGAAATTTTCAGACGATCTCTAGATTAGCCCAGCGGATGATTCTGTGAAGTTTGATAGCGATCGGATCAACAGATTTTTTTTTGTTTTTTGGCAATTTTGATTTTTCTTCGATTTTTGAACTTTCACAATTAAAAGTGATTGAATTCGCGCAAATTCAAAACACGTTGAGAATTTCATGATAAAGATTCTCATCTTTTATGGCTATAGATAATAATTAGTACTATCCGTGCGAAGTGGGAACGGGCCGCTAGTTTTCAATAATTATATTATAAAGTTCAAAGCCTTCTTGCATTTTTTTTACAATTTCATTCGTAACCATTGCTATACCGAAAATTGTTGACAATGTAAACAACAGTTCCTGTTTTTTATTATAAAAATTCAGTTATTTTCTGTGAAAATATTTTATTTCAAAAGTAAGTACGGCATTTACTTTGTTTCAGCACAGTGATATAATTCAAAACGCTATTAAAAAAAGGCTTATAATCTTTATATATTATTTCTGAAAATTTACAACAAATATAATTAAACTTTCGAACTATTTAACCGCGAATTGACGTTACAGTGAATTTTCCAGTTGCTTCAACGCCCATTAACAAATTAGAACATTAAGTTTGTTAAACTAAAAGTTTAAACCATTACAAATAAAATTAAAATGCCGTGGATTATTATTTTTTAAATTTGACGCCTAAAAAAATCCTCGGAACAAAATTCAGATTTAGGCGGGGGAGACGGGGTTAGATTCCTCCACTTTTTAAGTTTAACAATTTCACAAATCGGCGTAACCTTCAGGAAAATTTTCCTATTTTTTTTTTAAATTTCATTAGTTTTCGTACGTTTTCTTTAATATCTCTTAAGGCATGTCCCTAAAATTATCTTCCAAAAATCGGAATTCGTTTATTTACGCTATATGTCTGTGATTGGGTCACAAATTTCAACTTTTTTCGTCCAGTATATTCGGAAATAATAAGCTGTGACAGACGGACAGACAGATACGAGAGTGATTCTATAATGGTTCCGTTTTTTTATCGGAAGTACGGAACAATAAAAAACTTCAATAAAATATAATTTTCATTTTTTTTTTTTTTGATAAAGTAGCCTAGAAATGGCAAGTTGTTATGTTATTTGAAGTTTTGTTATCTATGTTTCAGACACTGGGCATTTAAATAAAAATGGACACCGAGAGTGAGGCCTCTTCGAAAGTGGACGACGACGAGAACAAAGACGAAAATGTAGCCTTGTTAATGGGAATGGCCGAACGGATACAGAGTATGGCGCCGGAAAAGAAAAAAGGCGGTCCGATGCTTCAGCAGCCACAAGAAAGTTATAAAGAGAAGCTGGTAATTGTTACTGTTCACACATTAAATATTTATGCAGATTGATTTTTTTTAAATCGGATGAGTAGTTTCGGAGATTACCTCCTACATCAAAACTTACTTCTACTTCTTTATAATATTAGTATAGATAATATATAGCCTAATGTCCATTCTGAAGGCCCATTCTAAATATGGGTGAAACAATTTTTGAAATCGGAGAAGTTTAGGAGATTACCTCCTACATCCAAACTTACTTCTACTTCTTTATAATATTAGTATAGATTAATATAGCCTATGTTCATTCTGAAGGCCCATTCTAAATATGGGTGAAACAATTTTTGAAATCGGAGGAGAAGTTTAGGAGATTACCTCCTACATCCAAACTTTCAAACTTTACCTTGTTATAATATTAGTATATATTATAATATATATTATCCTATGTTAATCCTGAATGTCCATTCTAAATATTGGTTATTACCTCTTAAAAATACTAAGGCCATTCACTTTTAAAAAGGAAATAAAACAATTCTATAATAATTCATTTGCATAATTAGTAATTGTTAATTAATTGATATATATATATTATTCAAAATGAATATTTTATATTGTTATTTTAACAAAATTGTATTTTATATTGCTAAGTGTATAATTTATAACATTTTGTATCGTAAATGGTTGAGTGGAAGATCAGCTACGGCTGAACTCCGCCAAATAAAGTTTATTATTATTATTACATCCAAACTTACAAACATTTACCTCTTTATAATATTATTAGTATAAATATATTATTGTTGAGGATTAGGATATATTTTATTTTAATCGTAAACTCATACACTTTTCTTTAATAGCAAAGGTTTAAGGAAGAACGCAATGGAAGGCTGTCGGGATTAAGAAGTCAGCATCGCCATATCATGGACATGGTCAGTATGTACTTGGGTATAGACCAAGACACTATCCAAACCTGGATTATTGATCGACAAGAGTATTGTGATCATTTGGAAAGTTTTGCGCAAGAAAAAGGAGGAAAAGGACTCGTATTTTCCTATCAAGATTGCCCTCCTCCTGATTTAGGTACTGATGAATTTACCTATATTTTTAAATCTGCAATCTCGTGCAATGTCAAATTTTTGTAAACGGTTGAACGGTAGACCAGTTTCCACTGAGCTCTGCTTTATTAAAGTTTCTTTATTATTGTAATTTTGGAATTTGAAATATCGAATCATAAATGATTCATTTTGAGACATTTTGATGTATATAGCACAACAAAGTTGTTTCGAATTTCGAAAAACCAATGACGGGAGATGGAACCCTCGGTGTACAATGGAATTGGTATTTGAACTATTTTCGCAATTATAATACGTGTTTTGAATTACAGAAACGGGCCGATTCGATCCTACATTACCGCCGGACACTGTTTTAAAAGGTTTCGTTATCAGCAATTGTCTTCAAGGCGATGTAAGAGGCAGAAGTGTAGGGGTTTGGCGAATGCGAAATACCCACGCTTTGGAAAACAAAGCCCTCATGGAGGTGATCCTATTATAATTTATTATTTTGTTTTCCTTTCAATGGCCTCAGTTATCAAGCGTCTACAATCTACTATATTTTTTACAAGCTTTTATTTAGTTTCACCTGTTCCAGTGTCTGTCTGTCTGTCTGTCTGTAATCACATCTTGCAAGTTAAATTTGACCCCCTTCCCGGTTTCCTACTGAGTTGCAATTTGGCACACACCTTTGGTTCTGAAGACACTATAGTACATTGAATATTATGGTAGATCCAAAATAGCGCCAGATCTCAGGCTGTTCTAAGATTACAAATCTAGACTCTACTGAGTGTAATCTCACATCGGTCCCGCGTCTGATTGTGAATTTCGTTTGTACAGGAAGTGTTCTACAGTATCATGGACTGTGACGCCTCGCCAACGGCGTCGGCGCAAGGAGCTTTATATGGTTTACTGGCCAACGTCTACTATCCGGCAGTCAGTGGTTTGTCCGAATGGGGAGAGCTTAAGAAAACTGCCCTCGGACTTGCAAGAAAACACACGTTCCTCGGAGATTTAAATTCATTTGTGACTTTTATGGGCTGTAAGTAAAACTCGTTGCATAGGGTACCTACTCAGGGGCGGAGCTAGGTTTTTCAGGGCCTGAGGCTCATTGAAGTCCAACGGGGCCTCATTTTTTGTTAGATTAAGAATTGTTGTATTGAGGTTAAAAATTAATTTTTAATAACATCAAAATCAGAGCTGAAATTGGTTGCCTTGATCAAACAATACTATAAATTCACTCAACAAAGAGTTTAATTTTGCCTACGAATATGTTCAAGTTTACCCGAAAAAATATCAAAACTCGCCCAAAAATGGTCAAAACTTTCCTGAAAACATACCAAAATCCACCCACAAAAAAAATTCGAATTTCACCCAAGAATATGTTCACTCCATAAAAAAATTAAAAATTAACTCAAAAAATCACCAACATTCACCCATGATAATGATATCATTAATACTAACTATTTTTTACTATACAAATGATTGATTGTTAATGAAAAAGTCTTAAAAATTTATTATAACATATCACTTTTTGCGAGCTCTTGACACTGGGGAACCCTGTTAGTTCCTATATGTAGATCCCCCTCTGGTTATTTAGCACAACAGAGTAGCTTCACAAAACACAAAGATTTAAACTCAAATAAACAAGAAATTTTATATACTTTGTTAACGGCTGTATTTATTTAGAATAAATAAAATTACACAACTATAAACAATTGTTTGTTTATAATCGTTTAATTTTATTTAACAAGAAATTGTAGACATTTTTACAAATTGTTGACAATATTTTATACGCATTCAAGTTACATAATAAAAGTTTCCTTTCTAAGTTGTTAATTTATTTTTCCAGCAACTAAACTTGATTTGGAAAGTCTAGTTCTATTTCCAATCGATAAAGCGTTGTACAACAAACACTTGTCAACAATAGACGCTGTGATGGAGACGTCTAAAAATCGTCCGGTTGTTCAAGAAATTGAAAAAACTGTACGAATTTGGATAAAACTAATGCAAACAGTAAGGCTATGTTTATTTAACACTGAATAAATAATAATACCGCAGTTAAATAACCTCAATACCTGTATTTTTTTTTAAATTATGGATTCGCCAAGTTGGGTAGGAAAACTTACGCAATTAAATTGATGTTATCTAAAAATGTCATGATAACTAAGTATAAATTAATAAATAAAAAACCCGGGTCGCAGTGCCAAAACACTGCCGACAATATAGTGTATTTTCTTATACAGGCAGTGTGGCTTTATTACACGAACTTAAGTTGGTTTTTGGGCAAAATAAAAAATTTGACTCCTTAATACACCCCTTAAAATAACATTTTTTTTCTTAACTGCAATATTATTATCAATCTAACGTCTACACCGAATTAAATACACACTTCAATAAATAAGTCACTATCTACGAATTAGTGTTTTCAAAAATTTTTTAAGTCCGGTCCTGTTGGGCCGATTTTATTAAAATTTTAGGGACACTTTTTAATTGCTACTAAAGAGTTAAATGTCAATTTTGAAACTATTCTGAGACTTTTTTCGGTATTTTGGGGCCCAAAAACATTTTTCAACCCCTAAAAACTACCCTTAAAATAGCTCGATTACGCCCATTTTAAATAGGCTTCGTGCGGTGATGGATTCCAATACGTATGCCAAATTTCGTTAAAATAAATTAACTCCTTCGAAAGTTATAGCCCGCACACACACACACACACACACACACACATATATATATATATATATATATATATATATATATATATATATATATATATATATATATATATACATACATATATATATAAACATTTTCAAAAATGGTGCCAAGTTGCTTAGAATGATATGAAACGTCGAGAAATTTTGGTCCGACCCTTAGGTCCCGCCATCCGACCGATGCCAATACACTAATGGCAAATACACTAATAAAAAACTATAGAAAACCCTTTAATAGTTAAACAGTCACTAAAAATGCTAGTTTTGAAAATGGAACAAAAGTAGAATGTATATAAACATAACCCAACCGACGTTTAAAAATGTTTTTCTAACTATATCATCTCCCTCTAGACATCCCATTTTATTTTATCAATGTATATCTTTAACGAAAATGTGGATATCAATTATCCCGATCACGCCAAAGAAGTATAACTTCTGCTGCGCGTTCATAAGTACACGCACCACTTATTATTATTACTTTATCCGTCGCTTTTAATTTAAAATTTGTTGTTTTAGACTCTGACAGAAAGCCAGCAATTACGTCGTGAAAACGACACTGTGGGTCCGTTACTGGAATTAGAATATTGGCGAAGACAGCTGGCCAAATTTAATAGCATTGTGGAGCACTTAAAAAGCACCGAATGCCGAATGCATATTCATTGTCTCATGTTGTGCAAGTCTAAAATTCTAAAGGTAAATCTACCCTAGGTTTCCCCACAGAAACTCCAACATCAGGAGAATATTGTTCCAACAGCCGTCTCTCCAAATCCCTATAGACAATAATGACCTCTGTTGTCATGCGTCTGTAGACTGTTATCTATAATGGACAATCTTTTTCTTGTCGATCGTCTAACTAATCTAAATCCGGGATTTCTACTAATTTGTTTCAACAGTTTTGTAAACCGTTTGCTGACAATCAAAAAACTTTGCATATAGTACGCGGAGTTTTAATCAGAATACAAAATCCTTGGTTTAAGATGGCAAAATGCGACCATGTAATCGTTATTTGACGATATTGGGTCAGGTTTGCCACGTACGAAGCTTTATAACATGAATATAATACCACAATTTTGGCGCAATAGAAAAACTTGCCATTAATGACAGCGATTTCTAATCATTACATTTGGAGCAAAATCAGACAATGTCTTTGAGGAATTATTCTATACATAATTGAGAAAAGTACTTTACAGGAAATATAAAAACAGTTTCAAAGTAAAAATTAATGCCGTGGTATAATTTAGAAATGGAAGCGAGTTGATAACGAAACAACAGACGCATCGAACGAAGCAAAAGACAACGTGAAATATCTATATTCATTACAAAAATTCTGTGAGCCCCTGTATAGAACAGGTCCTACCACAATGGCTGAACATTTGCCAAGTCTATTGTACAGTATTCGAATGGTATTCACTACGTCACGGTACGTTTAAAAATCACATCAATTTTTGCAAAAAAACAACGTTAGATACATTTATACACAGCTTAGAAAAAATGTCGTCACAAATTTTTTTCGAGCAGAATCGATTTAAAATTCTACAACGCTTTTCTTATGGAGAAATATTTATGGTCCTACTCCAAGGGTATTCAGTTTCTCTAACAACGGGGTCTGCAAATCAGCATTAGAAACATAACATTTGCTAAATAAATACTCTCGATAATTTGACACTTGTTAATTTGAATCTCAATCTTAATCTGAAATTTTTTCCCGGTCCCCTGAAAAATACTCGATAAATTGAATAAAATCAATATTAATTGGTACCCTCGGTAATTTGAAGTTGAAGGAATCTTGCCCGCCAACATGCAATCATTTGAACTCTGGGCTTCCCTACTCTCCATAGTTTGAAGCGTTTATCACGCACAGACCTTCGCAGCTCTTACCACTATCGAAAATTCATTGGACAATGATAGACTGAAATCGCTCACTCAATAAAAAATTACGAACTTCTTTTCAAAATGAATAAGTGAATAATTGTACAAATGTTTAAAATAATAAATCAGGAATTTTGATCAAACTCTCGTTTACTTGATTTTTTTTCTCCCTCCCTCTTGGTTATTTAAACTCCTGTTATTTTGAACCGTTGGTAATTTTACATTTTTCTGTGGTCCCTTGAGTGTCAAATTATCGAGAATCGACTGTATTTACCAAAGTTGGGAACCAATCTTCGGCACTACCATCGAGTTTCGTGATCACAACTGAATTTGGATTTTTTCGGTATGCCAATTTTCGTTTCGTCTCATGTGGATCTGATAAGATACAAATTAGGCAAGCCTAGTTCAGCGCGAATCGATTCTTTGGAATACCTTACTTAATTTCTACTAGGAATATAGTGTTTATGATTTTAACGAACGGCAAATAAGTTTCGTCAAAATCGGTTCACCGATTTCTGATACATTTTTACGATTAATTTATTCAGATTTTTCAACACAACCGAACGCGTGTCGGCTTTGTTAGTCAAAATGACGAACCAAATGGTGAACACTTGCCGAAGTTATTTAACGGACAATGGAAAATTAACAATTTGGGAACAAGCTAAACACAACGTACTGAAAAAGTCTGAAGTGTGTTTAAACCTCTACACTCGATATTACCAGTCATTTCAGCGTATCAAACGCGAAATGGCGGCCGCAGAGGAACCTCCGTTCGACTGTTCAGAAATGTACGTGTTTGGAAAATTCGAGACTTTCAAGAAACGTCTCGAAGAGGTAATTTGTTTTATTATACGTTCGTGTAATGTGTTTCCATATAGAAACATTAATATGGCGGCGTTTAAATGCACTGACTATATATTAATGACCAAGCGAGACAAAGCTGTTCACACATTATCTCTCGTGAGTACTGCGTTATAAACACATTTTTTTAACAGATTGTGGATGTACTAGAAACAACACTCATGTACTCGATTCTTCAAAGCAGTACAATTGACGGAATCGATGAGTTTGCGGATAGATTCAAGGTTCTGTTCAAAAATATATCGACGCAGCCTTACGACCCGTTAAATCACCGAAAGGGTTATTTCAACAAAGACTACGAAACATTTAAACAGGGCGTTTTGGATATAGAATACGCGCTTCACGATTTTGTTATAAAAATGTTAGACCAACAGCCTAACGTAAATAGTTTAATCCAGATGGCACAAAGGTAACCATTTGTTAGCGAAATAATCAAGGTTATTAGATACACAGGTGATCTCGTTCAGTTGTAAGACCGTTCATACTTTTATCAATCACGCAATATCAATTGACAGTCCACTGGAAGACGTCATCCCCCCACTCCTGTCCAACAGAACGAGGTCAGAGTCACCTCTGTATCTAATGACCTTGGGAATAATTTTTATGTTTCATATCCTGTTTCTGAGGGGTTAAACGGTTCCTTGGGCTTGAGCTCTTAGCTATAACCTTGATTATATATATGGAGTTTCGATGACTCGTCTGTAACTACGACTCTGTAATTCTTAAAAGCTGGGCAATTATCAAAATGACAATATTTACATCGTTTTGTTCGAAATTCGAACAATTAAATGGCGAAATTTGTGAAACCAAAGTATTCCCTGGAATCCTACCTCAATTACGGAGTTAATTTAGTTTTATAATTTCTTTTTTTAAGATTTGAAAAACTGGACTTAGAATGTTTGGACATAGAAGAAAGATTTTTAGACATACTAATGAAATTGCAAGAAGAAATTGAAAATACAAGAGACAGGTAAAAATAAAAAGTGCATTAAATTCATTTGATTACAAAATTTTAAGATTAAACTCTCGGGGAAAAAACTGTTAAAATATAAATTTGACACTATTTATTAGCTACAACGAACAACGGCAAAATCCCGCGTTAGCGAGAAACGTGCCACCTGTTAGTGGAAGAATTATGTGGGTGAGGCAGTTATACAAAAGAATGGAAATGCCAATGGACATTGTGAAATCGCACGAATGGGTAAAATTGATGTCTTACTTGTTAAGTTTGTCCCTCAATAACCTCAATCCAGTTTGTCTTTTCGTTAGAGCAATGTTCGGTGCCTTCATAGTTTTTTATTCATCAAAACATATAGGTTGATTCCGGTTTACCTAGAATCTTGTAATTTAGCACGAGTAAAGGAAAAAACCGGAAAATGATACATTTTCATTTTAAGTGGAATTATTACGTGTTATAACGATACGGAATCTTAAGGACGCGAGTTCTCCTCGCATTTTGCCTTTTTTTTATTAGTGTGATGGTATAAACTAAAATCTAGCATATTAATAATTTCAGGTAATAAAGCATAAAAGATCACAAAAATGTATCCAATTATATAATTCGCTAGCTTGTGTATTTCTGCACTACGAGCAGCTGCACCACGAGGCATGGGTTGCCCACGTTGGTCAAGTAAGTATTAACAAACCCGCCATAATTTTCAGTACTGACCTCGCAGTTGTTTTTGCTAAATGATACCTTTATCCCTTGTAGGTGAGACTTGGTCTCTCTTTGCCATTGTTGGTAAAACATACAAAAACAAAAATGAACGTGGTTAATTTTGACAGTTACATTTTCGAAACTATTTCTGAAGCCGAACATATGTGGAGGCTTGGGCTAGGTAATTTTGAGTATTTATTTTTTAAGAAATTGGCCTTCTCTATCTAGTACTGTTGGGAACAATCTTTGAGTTTAATAATCGAATGGTTGCTATTCCAATGATTTTGATAATCGAATGATTCAAACGAAATTATTACTTTGCGTGATAATAATAGGCGGTGTGAATGAATGAAAGAAAGAGCGTAGTAGTAGATTGTATTGTAAGTCGTAACTCGTAAGTATAAAAATCATTCGAATGATTTTGAATAACCTATCAGGATATTTTAATAATCGAATAGTTCGACAATTTTCACTCGAAATATCTCATGTCTGCTGTCTACTATCCTTTTCGTTGCGGACCAACCTGTGCAAAAAACATGTGAGCCTCACCCAAGGTAACTAGAATACTAGAAGGTTGGGCGTAAGAGGTTGAAAACATGGTCACATCTGAGAATGGTTGAGTTGATTGCTTACGACATCGAAGCCCATGAATTGGTTATCCCAACTGTTTGGAAAAAGACTCCATGTGACGTCACAAGCCTACTTCCCCCGCCCTCTTTCGCATCTCGCGTAGTCACACCTTCAACAATGCTATCGTCCAACCTTAATTTTCAGTAACCTTGTCAAACAGATATCTCCTCGCTAAAGAAGTTTCACTTAAAAATAATTTTAAAAAAACACACTATTCCAGAGGTGCCAGACATAGCTCGCCTATTGGTGTTCAATAAGCAAAAAATCATTGAATCCTACGAAACAGTAGCCAGTTTGGTAAGCAGAAACAATTCCGTACGAAAAGCGATACCCCGTCTATTTATTTTATTGATGAGGGCCTTGTTGCTAAAACTGGACCGAGTTTTCCAGCCGGGTTTCTCCTCAATCACTTGGACATCGTTGGCAATTCCGAAATTCTGTGAGGATATTGACAAAACGCTTGTAATCGTTGATGAATTCACGAAAAAGGTATGAACTCACCTGTCGAACGTCTATAATTTACAATATCCTGGGCTTGAGAATAGTCGATCGTGTGACGATAACGTTAATATCGAGTTTCAGTGGTTCTTCTAATACAAGCCCCCAATTCCTAGATTCTAATCCAAGAACTGATAAATGAATATTTTGGAGTTTCAATTCATTATAAAAAAATTATGAAACTGTTACTATAGTTTTTCCTACCAACAAATATAGTAATCGCTGTATTCTTGGACAGGGATAGAGGATCTTGTTGGTGGGAAAGAGTATAAGCACCAAATAACACTGGAGCCTTAAAACGCCTTTTTTATAAACTACATATTTTGGCCATACTTCAGATTTGAGCAAAATGTTGAAAAGTGATTTTTGACCTAAATTTGTACCGTTCTCCACTTTTGGAGTTGGAATTAACTAGCATTAATCACATATGTTCCTGTTTGGTGTTGAAGTATGTGTAAAAGTAATTATGATAAACTACAAATAATACAAAACAAATGACTATGAATCAAACTATGCCCGCTATACAAGATTAGACCATAGATATACATCTTTTAAACGTAAAAATCATTGCAAATATTATAATTGAAATGTCTAAAAAATTCTTTCAAAAATGCGAAAAAAACCCAAATCAAAAAAAGTCGGAAACTATAAGTTAACGTTGCAAGCACAAAAGATTAAACACATATTTTTGTAAAAATAATTTGAATGTAGCAAAAATATTATCAGCTGATTCCGATATAATCTTATTTGTATATTAATTCTTGTAGAATTAAAAAATATGAATACGCATTTGAAAACTCTAAAAATACGGACAGATAACGTACATTTTTTAAAATATTAACAATAAAGCTTTTTATATATATAACCAGCATTTATATATTAGGTGAACGATTTAAAAGAAGCCCGGATAAATGAAGTCTTTGACGGCATATCAAAAGTTAAATTAATACAATTGCCCGAAGCACCGTTAGATTCGAAAGAGCTTCTGAGAATAAACAAAGAATTCGTTGACAAAATGGGTAATGAATTAGAAACCAAATCCGCATCGGTGGAACAAGCGACTATCGAACTTATCAACAAATTCATGGACACCATTGAGCAACCGGAAGTCCAGAGCATAAAATATAAATGGCTCGATCCAGAGGAAGCGGCCAAACCCGTAGGTTCACAAATGAGAATCAACGCACCCGAAGAAGCAGGTACAGTAGTTTTTTCCTTTGATGTTGTCGAGCGTGTATAAATTACAATCTCTCTCCTCGCTCTTCCCTTCTTACTGACTTCAACCATACGTCGTAAAAGGATTTACGTAAGTTGATCTCATAGTTTGAACTAAGAAGAAATAAAGATGACCTCAGTTATCAACTTTCTACGAAAGAAAGAGACTAGTCTTTCACTATCTTCTTGAATAGGTTAATTGAACGTACTAATAATACAGTTATCCCTCCTATGAGTCACTCTTTCTCCTGGTACAAGTCCTCTCTGAGTGTCACAATACCTCACCAGTAGCCTGGTAGGCAAGCGATGAAATGTGTGATTCCCCAACAGGCAACGATGTAAAAACGGAATCATTTTAGGTTGGTAGCTATTCTGGTCTTATGCCGTCATTCCCGGATACACTTGAATGTAATATTTTAACAATTTTCTACATTAATACTCTATTTTTGCAGCTTTTAAAGAAGTAGATCCAACATCTTTGAATGACCTAACAGCAATTCATCATGATTGTTTAGAAATGTTTTCGTTTTTCAATTCAAAATTGATAGAAGCACTTCTGCGCTGTACAAAAGTATCTTTAGAAACTTTAAAGAAACGAAGTACCGGATTTACCAAGTATACATTTTTAAATTCTTCCTCCAGAAAATATGCTCTCGGGAAATTCCGAATTCATTTTATTATTGTTTTTATTAGCTGTGATTAAACATTAAGGGGGTTCACCAGTGTAACGACCGATTATCGAGCGGTTTTTCAGAAATTTATTGTGGGAGAACTACTAAAGTTTTTCCAACAGTTTTTACGCCATTTTGTGCGTGTATTATCGAGTATTCTACATTTTTGTTAAAAGTGTAATCAAATTGATGTGCCTTTGATAAAGGCTGAAACGTGACTTCCACAAAATAACACTGCCAAACGGTGTGCAAGATGCAATACGCACCGGTTGTCTGAAACGAAAAATGAAAATATCTCGTTATTCGTAATCCATTTGCCGAGGTACTGACGTAGGGGTTTTGCAAAATTTTGAAAATTAACAAAATGGCGGACCTTGAAAAAAAATCCGTTTTTCACGTATTTTTCGCTGACATTATAAGCTGTAAAAAATGTAAAAATCAAAATTTAAAAAATCCCCTATGTCACTACCTTGAGTAATGTATAAAAACTGCACACACAAAATTTGAACTTGTTTCATTGAATACATTTAGCGCAATCCTGCACACCAACTTGAAAAACATAGTTTTGAGAAAAACGCTTTTGAAGTTTAAGGACGCTATGAAACATAGTTTTCAGAGACTTACATACAAATCCTTTTTGGATGTCATTTCTAACATGTTGCGGATAAGAAATAAACAAAAAAAAATCGATTTTTTGAAAATTTTACACTGGTGAACCCCCTTAAGCTTCACAAAATTTGGCTTGCTGCTTAAAAATTTCAAAAAACACATATTTTTATCCTAAAAATTGAATATTGATATTCGTCAATATTTCTTTACAGCTCGTCACGAGATTTAGAATTACGGAAAGGCAAATTAACATTCTGAAGTTTTTTCTTTACAAACTTATGTTAAAAAAGCTGTCGACAATTTTTTTTCAAAATTATTTTTTTCTTTACAAAAATTTGTGTAAAACTTATCTGATTTTAAATCGTCTCTATAGATCAAATAAACTGTAAAAACTTGGGTAAAAGACCTATTGGAAGAATGGAACATATTTCCAGTTTATTTTGTAATTATTATCATCATAAATTGAATAAGATTTTTCATAGAAATTGGCGATTTTCGTAAGTGCATTTTACATGAACACACACACACACACGTCCAACTGGTCGTAAGATAAAGCTATGCGTGTGAAAAAGAGAGCATATTGAACAGCTGATAATCAGTAACCTTAAGAAATATATTAAATTACTTTCTTATTCCCGCCATTTCCAAAACTAATTTAGCGTGGGTGGAGGTTTTATGGATAAACCTTTGTTTACAACATACTTGGAATTACACATTCCCAATTCAACAATTAACCCGAGCATCAATGACATTCAGACCGACTATGCCGAATTGGTTTCAAATATACTGAACGTCCATAAATATATTACCGTTTGGGGACAACGTCCGTCGCTAAGTACCATCGATAAAGTGAAAAAAACACTCAACTACGAAAATGACGGTAAGAAATTAACAAACTTAAAGTTTAAAAATATCTAGATCTCTGTGATTATTTACTTGATAAGAAAAATGCAAGTCATTTTGTATTGAGGATTATCTCGGTCTAATACCAATTCGTATTTTAAATTTGATGTTAGACGTTGATGACCTCAAATGTTGAGCATCTATAATCTACAATCTATCTAAATTTGATGTGTGGTTTAAGCTATCTAAGAATGAATAAATGACTTGATATAACAATTCAGTTCATCCAAGCAATGGTTACCGCCAAATTTATTTATAGTCGAAGATTAGCAAGGTTAGTAGAATGTTAAAGGCTAGGCTTTAACATTGTTGAAACTGTCCCAACTGTTGAACGTTCATTATAATAATTTGTATTGATTTTTCACTCGGCACGTGGTAGAACATGATTAATAATAACAAGTAATTAAAAAAACACTTGAAAATTCTACAAAAATTCTTTATTACTCGACGATCGTTTCGGACAATAAGTCCATCTTCAGGAGTACAAAACTTATACTTATATTAAGTTTTGTACTCCTGAAGATGGACTTATTGTCCGAAACGATCGTCGAGTAATAAAGAATTTTTGTAGAATTTTCAAGTGTTTTTTTAATTACTTGTTCATTATAATATTGAAAAATCAAGCCAAAGGCTTTCAATGACGTAAGCAATCGATTTAAGCAAACACAGACGTGATCATTTTTATAGTCTCTTAAAACCTATCTACAGTATTCTCTACTAACCTTGACTGATAAGTGAAATAAACACTTTTCTGACCAAAAATAACGCCGAGGATCTTAAAGAAATATTCCTTGCCAATATTCGAACTGAATTCCCGGTCGAAAGTACGTACTTTCGGCTTCGATTTTAAGGCAGAAAGCAAAACATTTATACTCTGCACGCCATTTATAACAACGGACCGAAAGAAAGTAACAGCGGAACGAAGAGTTTTTTCTTTACACTCGGTAAGTAAACTAGAGAAAGACAGAAAAAAATCCAGTGCATTGCGATTATCCGAAAAAGCGCTAAATAAGAAACAAAAATTAAGCATGATCGCATAACAAGCTGCCTGTTGGAACGTGGTTATGTTAACAATTTTGATAATAAACGCACTTTCGACCGGATATAAAGAAAAATAGTATACACCACACGGGCAGAAAATTGAAATTCCTGAACTGCGCGACATGATGTCCTCAGCTTCGCCTCGGGCATCATCTAGCACAGTGCAGGAATTTCAACTTTCTGCCCTTGTGATGTTTGTCGTCGGAATGTAATAAAAATATTAGCCACTTTTTTATTTTAAGATGGTGACGAAGGTATGGAAACGTATTACAAAACCGTAGCAGAACAAAAAGACATCGTAAGAATTATAATAAGTCTCCAAGGCGCAATAATAATACTATTAAAACCGGACATAAGTAAACTGTGCGAAACATATTTGGAATGGAACTATCTCTGGGCCGAAAATCGTGAGCAGCAAATAATTGATTTTATAGCAACGAAACCTCTAATAGAAGAAGTGAAAGACGAATTTCTTTTGTATGATCAGAGGGCAGCCGATATCAATAATTTGCCCGAGTTTCATGACATCGGTACTATTAGGGTATTCACAGGTATGCATACGTATTTATAATTATTCAAAATAGAAACGTGTTAAGAATAGTCTAATTTTCGATTTAATTTTGGTCTCGAAATTTCAAATACAGTGTAAACTCTATATAGCTACGCTGAAGGGACTGCGCATTTGCTGGCGTTATAGAGAGTTGTCGTTATATGGAGAGAATGAAAAATCAATATCGTTTTACTATTATAGTATTATTTAATAATAACACATACAATTTACAAACAAACATTATTATTAACACAAATAACAACGCTTATCGCGTAAAATCTGTTATTTTCGTCTGATGAGGTAAATATACGGGCTAGACAATAAAGATGCAGTTCTTATCAATTTCGGCAAGTTAGAAAGTACTTACAAACAGTAGGTGCTTTATAAGTTGCCGAAATTACTTCCTTTATAACGACATAAGGTCGTTATTTAGAGTGGATGTGATGCTACATAGAGTGTATCATTGTATGGACAATAAGACAAACCGACCAAAGTCGAGTAATATTGACGTCTTAGGGTGTTTGACGTTAAATCGAGTGACGTTACATGAAGTTTACACTATATTTTATTAATAACTGATGATTAACATCTGTGAAGTCTGTTTGTTATTATTACTCAAAGGTGTTTTTTTTACATTGGAAATTGTTGCGTCCATATTTTTTTTCAAACATACACAATTAAGTTAGCAGGAAAGTGGACAAATTGATGTAAATCAATAAACCAATTATTAATTTTGCGACGTTTCGGTCATTTATTTGAGCTTAATCAGGCATCTATAAAGTACAGCACATGTTAAAATTAAGTACACAACCAAATATACAAATGTTTACAAACACAGCATATATACGTTAATACACGGTATATAATAAACATCATATAAATAGCAACGTGGATCTTATTTTTACTTATAAGCATTACAAAATTAATAAATCTGGCAGAAATTATTAATTAATAAGAATAAAGCATTATGAACATGTGACTTGTAATATGGCACAATAAATACTGACCAATGTCAAAACATTCAACCCAATTATAAACTCTGTCACTAGATGTCAAATAAATGACCGAAACGTCGCTAAATTAATAATTGGTTTATTGATTTACATCAATTTGTCCACTTTCCTGCTAACTTAATTGTGTATACACAATTAAGTTAGCAGGAAAGTGGACAGAATGATGTTAATCAATAAACCAATTATTAATTTTGCGACGTTTCGATCATATATTTGACCTTCATCAAGCATCTATAAAGTATAGCCCATGTTAAAATTAAGTACACAACCAGATATACAAATGTTTACAAATACAGCATATTTACCTTAATACACGGCATATAATAAACATCATATAACTAGCAACATGGATCTTATTTTTACTTATGAACATTACAAACTTAATAAATCTGGTGGAAATTATTAATTAATACGAATAAAGTTTTATGAAGATGTGACTTGTAATATTGTACAATAAATACTGACCAATGTCAAAACATTCAATCCAGTTATAAACCTTGTTTACTGATTAACATCATTCTGTCCACTGTCTTGCTAACTTAATTGTGTATGTTTAAAAAATATGGACGCAACAATTAATTGTATATGTTTGAAAGGTGTTTTTGTTGGTATAAAATATCTACTTTAATACTGTATCAAAATTAATGTTTGATACGCCATTTTGAAGACAAGGTGAGAACTTTGCGTAGTAAAAAGAGTGAGAAAAACGATCAGTAGCGGCGTGATTTGTAATTTCATAGGGGCAATCATAGGCGATAGCTGCTGTACTGTTATTGGTGCGTCTCGACTAGCGACTAAGAACGAAATGGCCTTTGTTAAACCCATAACTCGTTTGTGAGAAGAAATGGCGCCCACATCTTTTCAAAACGATACTATTGTACTTACTGCTTACGAATTAATAAATAAATAAATGATAAAACACTGATTAAACTATAAAGTCAAGAACGCTGATTACCTCAGTTGTTGAGCGTCTATAATCCACAAGAGCAACGCTCATCCCTAAGCAAAGAAAAACCGTTCTATCGCTTGCGTTTCTTTGTTTTACAATAAAACTTTTTTTTTAATAGAACGGTTTAAAATGGCGTTGTTGGTAGAGTCAAATGCGTGGAAGTATTGTTTGGGAAAGCATCTGAGCAATACTTACAAAGACAAATTAGTTGAAATGGTTGATTTTATCACTCAACGGATGAAAGTCTTGGTTAGAAAAATTAAAGATTTGGACGATGTCAGGTATCAAAATATCTTATATTATCACTTCCTATCCCTATTGTGGTAGGGAAGACTTCCCTACCACAATATTATTTCATCACGAATATCAGAAAACGATTAAACGTGTAGATATTCTAAGAATGGTTTCCTGATATTTGTGTTGAAAAATATTTAAAAAAAAATATTTTATGGAATTAGATAATTCGGTATGATTAAATAACAAGTTTTCATCAATTGCAATTAGACCTCAAATGTTATAGAGAGTGGCGAGACAGAGACAGATTGTAGATTGACCGGCTATAATTTACTCTCTCTCTCTCTCGCCATTCTCTATATAAAACAATACTACTTTACTAATTGAAATACAAGGGAGTATAAATTAAGCTCAAAATGCTCTGTTACACGCTTATGGAAAATTTTATATGTTCAATAAAGGAAAGAAATATAAAAATTTGTAGAGATCCTGGGGTTTCAATTCTTATTACCTTTCCCTAAATCTGACCTTGCCAGTGCCTCTGAAAATCGGAGCCCAAAACTAGTCTACGAAAATGATAAAACGCAGTGTGGCAGCAACCGTTCAATTTACACTTAAAAATTCGGAGTAAATTTTCAGATTGGCCATGGCATGTTTGGAAGAAGTTCGTCAAAACTTTATTCAGATGGACATGGATTTAATAGCAATGGAAGCGGCGTACGCCTTATTTTCTAAATTTAATGTTGACATTCCCCAGGACGATATCGACCGAGTCAACACCTTAAGATACAATTTCACAAATATGCTTGAAGCTGTACGTATTATTATATATATTATATTATACTGTCCAAAAATATTTTCCAATATTTAAGCATTCGTTCCTCCGTGAAAACCAACAAAATAAAAATTCCACTTTTACAAAATGCGACGATTCTTTTAATTAGTTATAAAATGTTTATACTTTGAACAACCAATTTTCCTGTTTCCTTAATTGCTAAATATCGATTAATCTTTTAAGAGTGATAGTTGCAACAAAGGCATTAAAATGAAATGTTAACTTTGGTGGCACGGTTTCGGAAAATTATAAACAACAGTGGGCGGATCTAGGGTTTATCGTAGTTTAATGGGGCCGCATGTTGTCAAAATTGTTAAAACTCAATCAAAACATTATCAAAACCCACATAAGAAATTATCAAAATTTACCAAAAAATTCGTCAAAATTCATCCGAAAATTTGCTACGGAATCGGAATTATATTTTGGAAATGCCAGGTTACATCAGAACGGAGATTTAAATTTTATTCCTATTTCTAAAGTATAACTTTTATTGGGTTCGTAATTTAATAACTAATATTTTGCTCAATAAATAATGGTCGGTAAAAAAGAAAATCCCGATTTCAAGGTCGGACATGTTATCTCTCATCTCAAAAATATCGGGACCAAAAATTGACAATCGGATTGAATCTTTATACATAATAAGGGAAACAAACAGTTTCACATTAAGCAAGTGGTTTTGTAACAATTCAACCGCGGACGTTTCAACCGTGACATTTCAACCAAACGACAGTTCAACCGCGGACAGTTCACTCGAACGACAGTTCAACCGACGAGACCTGAATCGCAGACAATTTAACCGCGGACAGTTCATCCGAACGATAGTTCAACCGAATGAGAGTTCAACAGAACGAGAGTTCAACCGAATGAGAGTTCAACCGAACGAGAGTTCAACCGACGACACTTGAATCGCAGACAGTTCACCTGAACGACAGTTCAACCGAACGACATTTCAACCGAACGACAGTTCAACCGCGAACAGTTGAACCGAGCGACAGTTCAACCGATCGAGAATTCAACCGACGACACTTTAACAGGATTCTGTAACAATTTTCAGGCAAAAGAGGTTCAAGAAACTGTAGTTAAGGTACAAGGTCCATTCCAGAAGGAGTTAATACAAGGCGTGGCTAAATATGGTGCAGAAGTAGAAAAGTTTGATACAGACTTTGAAGAAAAAGGACCAATGATTGAAGGTCTTTCTGCCAAAGAAGCCAGTGACCGGTAAACAAATATATGACAACAGCAAAACGAAATTCTGAATAATATCTTGTTTAGGGTTTCGTACATCCGATGAAACAATGAAACCCTTATGGGATCACTCTCGTTTCTGTCCGTCTGTCACAGCTTATTTTCTCTGAATCTACTGAACGAAAACAGTTGAAATTGGGTACATATATAGAGTTAGATGACCCAATCAGGATGCATAGCGTATATAAACAAATTCTGATTTTGGGGGTTAATTTTGGAGGACAAATTAGAAAATAATCGTGTGACATGAAATGAAAGGGCTCGTGATTACAAATACAATTATATTTTTATAATTTGAAAATGCGAAAATATACGAAAATCCAGCAATCCATCCCATCACCCAACTACTGAGCCTAAAATTATGAAAAAATACTGAATATAGGGCCTCACCCATAGTTTACAGGAAAACCTAAACGAAAATTTCAAGTCATAAAAATCTCACGGAAAACGGAACGGTATGGAATCATCTCCTTGTGAATTTGACTCGCATTTGACCGGTTTTTAATGCATTGAGTTAGAAGCTTCAATTTTTTACACGACTGAGGAGTTGTGGACCTTAATATTTGACACTAATTTCAACTTCATGTCTCCAGACGGTCAACAAAGCGATCTTATAAGGTTTTCGTTTTTTTTTATTCTAAAACACGGAATCCTAGAAATGGAATCAATAATTCCGGCTATAGTCTCCAGTCGCAATTTGGATTTGATGTGAATTAGTTAATTTAATTTGTTTACTGTAGATTATAGACGTTCGACAACTTAAGTCATCGGCGTCTTAATTACATCAAATAACAATCAATTATAATCTAAACGACATCACAAAATATCCATGGGCAGAGGCGGAATTCGAATCCACCACAGCGCGGTCAAAAAGCCAGCACGCTAACCACTGGATCACACTGTCCTCAATTAGTTAATCTTTTTTGCAGAGTACTTCTGTTCCAAGCACGTTTCGATGACCTTTGGAGCCGTTTTGAGGTGTACAGTAGTGGAGAAAGATTATTCGGAATGGAAGTCAAGGATTATCCGATTCTACACAAACGTAAAAAAGAATTCAACTTACTTAATAAGTTGTACGGTTTGTACTTAGAGGTGAACCATAAAATCGACGGTTACTTCGAACTTCTCTGGGCCGATGTGGATACTGACGTCATAATAACAGAACTGACAGACTTCCAAAACAGGTGATTATTTTTATATAAGGACAACGACATGATAAACTAAGGCTAAGAAAGTAATCTAACCGGGCAGTGAATGTTTAGCTTTCAACGGAAGAAAGTACAGTAAGACCTCGCTTAACACTCTTTCAGTTATATGCGGTTTCTAAAAAAAAAATTTAGTCACTATAACGTAAATTATGGATCAGTTTATACAAAATGATTCAAATGTTGATAGAAGTTCAAAGGCAAGGCGAAGTGTCATTGATGCAATATCTTGCTATCGACAACAGCTTGCTGCACGAAACAGAAAAAGACAAACGACATTAGATAACTTCTTCACAAAAAAATATATGTCAAATGATGAACCTTCCTTATCACAAACATAACTTTTAACTCGAAATTTTATTTGATTTTCATAAATGTCTTACGAACAAAAATCGATATTTGCAATAAATAAATCTATAATTAATGTGATAAAGACGTATTTAACAATAAATGTTACACAATTAAACAAAAAAAAAACTAACTAATTTTTTTATTCTCGGTTCTGTTTCACGTATGCATAATACTACGTATTAAGATGACCTCGTTTAGCGCTTTATCGTATAATACAGGAGCTTATTGGAACTATCTCCCGCGTTAAGCAGGGTCTCACTGTATTGTAACGTCCCACACAAAACTATTTAACTATATTTTTCAACCATCTATGTTGAAACATTTTTAGTACTAAAATCTGCAACTCTAAGGGTCGGTTTTTAACCGACTTCACAAAAAGAGGTTATATAATTAGACACGTATGATTTTTATTTATTTTATGTATGTTCCGTGATAACTTCGGCAGTTGTGAAAATTTTCGACGCTATTTTGTTCAGATTGGTACTATATAGTTTTTATTAAAACCGGTTCAGCCATTTTACAATGAAATAAACCTTGATTACGACAGAACTGAGTAAAGTAAGCAGATTTTATTCCTCGTAAACAAAATAAACCGTAATTTATTTCAGATGTCGTAAATTACCAAAAGCAATGAAGGACTGGCCAGCTTTTATTGATTTAAAACAGAAAATCGATGACTTTAATGAAACGTGTCCTCTGTTAGAAATGATGGCAAACAAGGTAAACTTAAATAAAACAATACAACATTTTATGTCAATAAAGTTTTGAGAATAACCGAGACGGCGTTGTTAAAATGAGTCCAATTTGAGAGAACCATTAAAATGTCAATTTCATTTATTATGAAACGGCACGAGGTTCAGATAGCCGTACCGGTTGGTGGCTTTAACATTTATTAAATGTTGCCACTTTTTTTTTTCTGTTCTCTTTTTCATTTGTTCTTTTCTCGCATGAATGACCACGCTGTCAAAAATGCGATAGTTTTTTGTTAATAAAAAATAAAAAAAAAAATAATGTTGCCACTAGTCTTTTACCACAAATAGCCAAAGCTAGTCAAAAGGCAAAACCTATACTCTAACTCGATAAGTCTCTTTTTTGTATTTAACGATCTTTTTGATAAAACGGTATTTTTCAGGCAATGAAAGATCGTCACTGGAAGAGAATAAGCAGTTTAACTGCCACGCATCTCGACATAGAAGACGAAACCTTCTCTTTGAAACAAGTCATGGAAGCGCCGCTTTTAAATTTCAAGGACGATGTTGAAGTAAGCTCATTTATTTATATATAAATTAACACATATTAATCAATTATATAAAGAATGCTTACCAAAGGACTCCTCATAGTCTGGTCTCGACTATATCGACGAAGCTATCGTTGTCGGTGTGTTAACGACGACCTTGAAAATCAACTGGAACAAACAAAAAAGTTTCGTATATAGCGTCTACTTATTTTAAAATAAAGTTTAACTATTGAAAATATGATTGCGATGTGGAGTTTCGGCTTGGAAAATGTTTTACCCGAAATCTCCCACTATTGGCATAGACGCTGATGCCCTTAGCTGTCAAGCGTTTATAATCTACAATCCCTTTCGTACTTCCCTTACACGAAAACTTTCCCGCGGTAAGCCCTGACGTCATGAACTTTTAGATCTTCGTAATCTGGAATAGTTTCCATTTCCGATTTATGTAGAGTATCATTACGTTCCGGACGAAGCCGGGCAGGGCAGCTAGTACTGATTAACTTGAAAGAAATAGAAACTAGTATGTATTGTTTTTCTATCGTTTAGGATATATGCATCAGTGCTGTGAAAGAAAAAGACATCGAAGCAAAATTAAAACAAGTAATAGCTGACTGGTCAGTGGTTGATCTGCAATTTGGCGTCTTTAAAACTCGTGGAGAATTGCTTCTGAAAGGCGGTGAAGTTGCTGACGTCATTAGTATTCTTGAGGACAGTCTTATGGTGCTCAACTCCTTACTGAGTAACAGGTAAAACTCCTCACAACTACTCCTTGCCAAAACTCCTATACCTATTCATATATTTATGGGTTCATTTCGATTTGCACCCGATCGAATACTTTTCAAATGTTCTTAGTTTCCGGGCTTGTCGACCATGGTGCATTTGTATTTCTACCTAACGTTCCGTCTACAATTGCGGTAGATATTATCAAAGGCGATGTGGTGCGGAGGAAGTGTTCTTCTAGGTTGCTCAACACTTACCTGCGAGCAGCCTAGAAGGAGACAGCGGGCGAAGAATTCTCCTTGGCTGCACACAGATACGTTTGTCGATGACTAAGCGTCAGTTTATTCTCTACTCGGTCGTAGTTCGTGCTTTCAACTACGAGCGAACAGAAAACACGAACCAGTCATTGACACTGTGTGGTGCCAAGGAGAATACTTCGCTCGCTGTGACACTGCCTATGATAATGTCTACCGTAGTCTGATAGAAATACCAATGGACCGCAGCTTACAAGCTCGGAAATCAAGAAGACATGGAACAACGCCGGTCGTGAGAGCCTACACACTTGACTACTATTTATTTTAGGTTTCTATTTAAAAAAAATCACTATTCAAATCTCCTGGTTACTTCCTCTACTTGGGATCTTAGAGCTTCAGCGACTCTAGAGCCGGAATATAAGAGCTTTTATTTTCTTCACTTTTTAAACAACGGCGAAATAGGTTCCTCTTTGTTTATCCTGCCTGATTATACCAGGAAGCGAACAGGAAACTCTTGAAATGCAATTTTACACGCGTAGTTGATTTTTTCCAGATACAACGCTCCTTTCAAAAAAGATATACAGTTGTGGCTTAACAAATTGGTTACTACATCTGAAGTGCTCGAAAAGTGGTTGGTGGTGCAAAATCTGTTCATGTATTTGGAAGCTGTGTTTGTTGGAGGCGATATATCGAAACAAATGCCTGCTGAGGCAAAGCGATTCAGTGTAAGTTCTCGAACATAAGAATAAATAAAAATTTGAACGTGTCGCGGGACACGCGTTTGGAACGAAGTCCCTTTTGTATGCAGGGTTGGCATAATTAATCATTATACACACACACACACACATACATATATATATATATATATATATATATATATATATATATATATATATATATATATATATATATATATATATATATATATATATATATAGCGCACTTTTGACTGCAGCACTGAACTTTTGACTTTTTGACTGTGCGCGTTTTTTCATTTTTTTGAGGTTATGTTGGCGCAAAATAATTTGGGAACAGGTTCTAAATGTACATAATAATTTCCTAATTATACTATAACACCCGGTATAATCTAAAAGCACCCGGTACAATCTAAAAGCACCCGGTATAATCTAAAAACATCCGGTATAGTCTAAAAACACCCGGTATAATCTAAAAACACCCGGTATAGTCTAAAAACACCCGGTATAATCTAAAAACACCCGGTATAATCTAAAAACACTCGGTATAGTCTAAAAACACCCGGTATAGTCTAAAACACCCGGTATAATCTAAAAACACCCGGTATAATCTAAAAACATCCGGTATAATCTAAAAACACCCGGTATAATCTAAAAACACCCGGTATAATTTAAAAACACTCGGTATAGTCTAAAAATACCACGTATAATCTAAAAACACTCGGTATAGTCTAAAAACACCCGGTATAGTCTAAAACACCCGGTATAATCTAAAAGCATCCGGTATAATCTAAAAATACCCGGTATAATCTAAAAACATCCGGCATAATTTAAAAACGTCTTACGGTTTTTCGTGACGCGTTATATTTTTTCTCGGCTAGGTCCCCTCGCCAACCCGCGATAAGGAACTTCGTTCCAATAATTAATTAGAAGAACTCTGTATTATTCATTATTGTGACCTCGATGCTTGGTTAGTCTAAGATTCTATCCTGAAACTGCCAGTGATGTACCGTCTCAAGTGTTGAAGGTTTTCAGTGAATTGTTTCTTACGCGTCGGGTTTAATAAGACACTTCGTGTACCTAGTTACTTTATCTACTAACGTCTTTTTTGTATTTCATTTTAAAATTGTGCTTGTTGTGACAGTAAATTAGATTTTCTTTAAAACGGCCATGAAGAAGCGCCAATATTTCGAGTTTCACTTGGAGCCAAGACCACGAGTTCGTCGGTAAACACAACAAAGCCAAGGCCTCCGAGTTATGCTTCTGGTTTGCATTTATTCTTGTGACCCGAATATCTACTAAAATTGAGTGAAAGTTTTTTTTCATGATCTCAGCTGTTTAGCGTCTATAATCTAGAACCTGTTTCTACCTAGAAAGTGTTTTAATATGTTAACAAAATTATTCTTGCAATGTTATTATTTTAATATTTTACAATTTTTTAAAAGGGCATCGACAAAACATGGGTAAAAATAATGGCCCGTGCTCATGAGCTCCTGAATGTCGTCGAATGTTGCGCTGGTGATGAGACAATGTCCCAGTTGCTTCCCCATTTGTTAGAGCAACTCGAAACGTGTCAGAAGAGTTTAACCGGATACCTGGGTGAGTGTCTTATCTATCTATCTGTTTCGTATAGCGCAGGAACTTATTAGAACGTTAAGAGGGGTCTTACTGTACGTAGATGCAACCGAGTGATGCATTCAAACATCGTTGTTTATTTTAAATGTCCATCCCTACTTTTTGGCCATAATAGGAATTAATATATTATCAATCTTTGCGAAATTGCCTCAACTTCTAAAAAAACGTATCATTGTTATTATTCTCCAAATACACTTTAGCAATAGGGATGTTGACTGTATTAAAATAAAAACATAATTTTAACGTTAAGTGGTAGTTTCTATGATAGAAATACTAAAAACACTGTATTTTTCCTTATTTTTAAGGAATTTAATTAATATTTAATATATAAAACTTAATAAAACCACTCTCAAGTCACTTGACACCAATCAGAGTGCTTGACGTCATAGGCTGCGCCGCTGTCAAAAAACTTCATTGTTTGGTTAATATTTAGTGTGTAATTTATTCGAAAATTTCTTTAAAAAAAGACTGCAAAGAGTTTTAACGTCATGGCAAGTGTATTTATTAAGGCTAATAGTTCGAATTTGCCGAGAATTGACTGTTTTACGAAAAAACTTTTCATAACCTCATTAGCTTACTGGCGTTTATGAATACGCATCTATAAAATGGTAGCTCCTGTGTAAACTTTTGAGCCTCCTTTGGTATGACCAGGTGACGTCACGCGACTAGTATTGGCGTTTTGGACCGAAATTTGAAACGGGATTTAAAATACATGATTTTTAAGGCTTGAGTTGTATTTAAATAAAAATAATAAATATTTGTGGCTATATTAGGTACTTATGCACGATTTAAAACACTTTCCAAAAAATAGTCAACATCCCTATTCTGAAATTTGATTATTAAGTATCGAAAATAACGACTTAATAAATTACAATATCTTTTACTTAGATTCAGGAAAATCTAATATGTATTAATCAGAAATTGTTTATTGTTATAAATATTATTTCCACATATGCATCTGAAGATAAAACATAAAAAAATCCGCATCCGCATCTGCAGATGTCAGTAAAAACCACATCTGTTTCAAGCTACTATGATTATTGTCATAAAAATGTGCTAATAAAATCTGAACTGGATTAGAGAAATGTTTATCTGTGTTCCAGACGAGATTAAAAAACTTACAAGTATTTTTAAATAGTCGACGACCCATTCTATTAACATTATTATCGTCAACTAGTTAATTCCAAAAGCAGAAACAGTTCGCTGATTAATGATTTAACAGTTAATTTAAATAGTTCGTTGAATCAACGCCCGCCACTAATAGATTTGTCAGTTCTACATGTAAATGCTAAATCTGTTTAATTTTCAGAACAAAAGCGATTACAATTCCCACGATTCTTTTTCATCTCGGATCCTGGTTTATTGGAAATACTTGGCCAGGCGTCTGATGTGCATTCGATACAAGCTCATTTGCCAAGTTTGTTCGATGCAATTGACAAAGTAAGTTTGATTTTAGACTTTGCAGTGCAGAGATCCCCAACCAGTGAACCGCAATTTGCTTCCAGAGCACAGACAAATATTTAGAAACGTCGACAAGACCAACAAGAAATAAAAATTCGCTTTTTTACAATAAAATATTATGTTTTAAAGGCACAAATAGTTTAAATATTTACACGGTTACTGGACTGATATTTGCAAACAACCCTTTCCATAAATTATTTCTTTAATGATTAATAAATCGCTCAACAATTTGGATTGAGTTACGTCTTTATTTCATACACAAGATTGTACTCTTTTCGTAAAATAAGTTTTTCGATTGCTTGATGATGATGACTTAAGTCATCGAAACATGTAGCAAAGTTTTCTTTTTTTTTAAATAAAGTATTCTTGCCAAGAAAGGCTAAAAATATATTTTTTCAATATTATTTTTTTATTGTTAACCAGGTTATTTTTGATGAAAAATACCCGGATCGTATTGTGGGGATGAAAGCCGCTGCTGGAGAAATTGTGCCACTGGACAGGTCTGTCAGTTGTCACGGAGGTGTGGAGCATTGGCTTACTCTGCTATTGGCGTCAATGCGAGATACTGTGAGAAACGTTTGCGCCCAAATAGCCATTTGCCTTAATGATCCTGAGTTTGACATTATTGTTAGTTATCACAAGTTCCCAGCTCAGGTACGATATGCGATTATTTCTTGATTACTTTTAACGGGTCTCACTCATGGATGTAGTAATTATAGCGATGGAGTATACAACTGCGGGGGGAATCCATTGAGGGACGGGTATAAGGCATTGGTACAAAGTAAGAATGGTGTCGATTTTTGATTGGCCGCCGCATTGTGCTGCAAACAAAAGAAATTTTACTTTTTACACCATTTTTAAATTTTTTAGGCCGGACTCATTGGTATACAAATATTATGGACAGTTGAAACCGAACAAGCGTTGGCACTCTGCAAATTCGACCGTACTATAATGAGAACCACAAATCAGAGATTCTTAGATTTGCTGAATTCTCTGATCGATATCACCACACGAGAGCTATCAAAAATGGAACGTGTTCAAATTGAAACAATGATTACAATTCATGTCCATCAGAGGTAATCTCATTCAATCAAGATGCTGATAACCTCGGTTGTCAAGCGTCTACAATCTACAACCTCAATCTCACTTTCTTTCTCTTTGTTTCATTCCATAAAAAACAACAAAACAAAGAAGCTGGTAAAGGTTCCAAAAAAGAGAAGTTATTTTTTAGATTTAACGCACAATATTTAATTTTGAAGTTCGATATATGCATATCAAAAGGTTACACAAAAAACCAAAACGAATAATGTACGGAACCCTCGACCCCCGTAGATTACTCGATACGTCAATGGTTCTTAAGTCTATTTTTTTATTTATTTTTAGAGATATTTTCGACGACATGTGCAAATTAAAAATCAGAAATCCCATTGATTTTGAATGGCAAAAGCAGGCCCGGTTTTATTACGAGGAAGATACTGACGACATCTGGGTTAAAATAACGGACGTTGATTTTCTGTACCAATGTGAATACTTGGGAGTAACCGATCGGCTTGCCATTACTCCACTTACTGACAGATGTTACATAACACTGTCGCAAGCTATGGGTACTTAATATTGTCAGCCTTGCTTATAACGATTTGACATGATGACGTCATAGCGTTATCGGACCTTGAAAGTTAATATAAAATTTATTTGTTGGGAAAAAAGGACACTTTAAGTAAACACTTATTTGTTAAAGTGTCCTTTTTTCCCAACAAATAAATTTTATATTAATTACCAAGGACAAAAAAGCAAAAAAACTTGAAAGTTAATTTTCTTATGCTGGGTTGCAGAAAGCATTGTCAAAGATTGACCTTAGATTGTATTCTTACCCGTGCTAGATGAGTGAAATTGACATTACTATCGTGTACTGCAGGCTTTTAAACGACCTCGTGCTGCGTTGTAGATAAATTCATAAGTTAGGTTATTTTTGACAGCCAATTGTATCATTCGTGTTTTGTAATTTTCGACAAAATGGAAAAAGAGCAATATCGATCCGTAATGCGTTCGTGTATATGTCGTAGAATAATCAAAAAATCGGATTTTCGCGAAAATCCTAGGATTTTTGCAAAAAACCGGATTCCAATCACCCGGTTTTTTGCAATCTTTCTAGGATTTTTGCGAAAAACCGATTTTTTTAATTATCCTGCGACATGTAGACAGTTTTGAAAAAAATATAGTTTCAATCGATCAATTAGTTTTCGAGCAGGTTCGATTAAAAATTCTACAGTGCTTTTCTTCAGGAGAAATATGTATGGTCCACAATCTAAGGTCGTTGTTAAATCATTTCTTCTGCAGATAACTCTTTCTGCAATCCGGCTTTCATATTCTACCACCTCATCTCATAACGCCAATTCCCAATGAGCCGATTTGACATGGAGGCGTGATCTAATCGCAATTCCATATTTTGCTATACTTTCGTTTCCTACCACTAGATGTCACAGCGCCAAAGTTCAAATCCGAATAAGCTGGTTTGACATACACACGGATCTAAATGTTTACACGTTTCTTGAAAGCAAAGGGAACTTTTTTTTAAAACAAGACTTCCATCTGTACAGGTATGAACATGGGCGGAGCCCCCGCCGGGCCAGCTGGCACTGGAAAAACCGAAACAACAAAAGATATGGGTCGAGCTCTTGGAAAATTAGTAGTTGTGTTCAATTGTTCTGATCAAATGGATTTCAGAGGACTTGCCCGTATTTACAAAGTAATAATTTAAATGACAATGTTTTTCTAACTTTCGGAGGGGGGGAATTACACACGGCTTTAGCGATAAAAAAACTGGCAAACTGCGAATCGAATTCGAATACGAAGGGTTCCGTATCACCGTACAATATTTACTGACTTTATTAGTGTATTTGCCATAAGGCAACATACACTATTGGCGTTGGTCGGATGGCAGGACCTAGGGGTCGGACCAAAATTTCTCGACGTTTCATAACCTCCTAAACACTTTGGCACCATTTTTGAAAATGTTTATATATATATATATATATATATATATATATATATATATATATATATATATATATATATATATCAAGCTCGCTTCTTCAGTGGTTGCGGGGTCGTGAGTTTCCAACGAGGGGTAGAAACAACGCTGAATGCAGAGAACTCGGTGACTTACCTGATAAATGTAAATTGAAAAAGGTGGACTAAGCAACTTAAGAGTAGATGTTCTGCTTAGAATTACGCACTTATTTGGGCGCCAGACTGTCAGTCCACCCTCTTGACACGTCTCACAGTACAGTCAACCTATGAGAAATAGACCAGGGGAGCCACCAAAGTAAAAACAAAAAATTGCAATTGAAAATTAATTTAATTTATAAACCGGACTAACGCCGGGCAGCAGAGTTCCTGACGGGAACACGCTGGGAGATTTAGTATAAAAAATTACATAGGACACAGAAAGTAATAAATGTAAAAATTACTAAGTAAAAGTATGAATCTGATTTTAAGCTACAAAAATTTAGCAATAAGGTTTAGACAATTTATAATAGTAGTTTATATAATGAATTAAATTCAGCAGTAAATTTAAAAAACTGAATCTCAATTCATACTAGATTTGTGATCACAACCTAACTTAATACTAGGCCATGCAATAAACAACCTAATACTAAAGATTTCAAAATACATACAAACATAGCATATAAAAAAAGAGCGGAATCGAAAGCCAGATTGTCAATGAAGAAACGACACTTGATACTACGATAAAATTTACAAGATAAATAATCTAAAACGCATAGTAGAGATTGCACTAAAACACAAAATTAAAACACCGTATACATAAGAATCTGGATTTCAATTCATGATACAGTCTACAAAATAGTTACATCAGCATTAGCAAAGCTAAACCTTAAGCAGAATATCCCGTTACATAATTAGTACAAAAAATTAATTCACACGTTAAAATACGGAATGCAAAGAGTGTTGACAAACGTTCTATAAATTATTTAAATAACAAAAGTCACAATGTATTTATGATACGCACTTTTAATAGTTTCAAGGACAAAATATAATACTGTATCATACGACAAGAACGTACGCATCAATGCGAATTTCGACAGATTGACTTATGTTCGAATTTACAAGTTAAATTTATTATCACTGAATAGTGTTTCTATACTTCAAATTAAAAATGATTCGAGATTTTATTTAAACAGCAAATCTAATAATTTTATTTAACTAGCAAATAGAATAGGATTCATAACTGCACTGAACTTGCATAACATTAGAACTGAAAAGTTTCCAGATACCTTAGATTTTTCTGTTGAGACAGCTCACCACTCTGCAATGGAAATTTTCACAGCCTATTGCGACTGGAAAATATATTTCCCAGTAGTTTGGCTGGACAATGAGATGTTAGATGGCAGAACAGTATCACCTTGTCAAGGTCGACACAATGGCAGACTTCCGGCTCGTTGAAATTGAACAGAAATAATTGAAACTTTTCCAAACTTATACAGCGCCAAAAACACACAATCGAAAGCACTTAAATGACGATAGTCTCGAGACGAAACACTCGATAGCGAAACTGCGGCAATCTTACGAAATCACATGACACACGTGGTCACCAATAGTGAAACTAAAACGATATTTTCTCGAAAAATAACTCTGGAGACAATCGAGAAACCCGGCACAACTTTGCCAATGATATTTCACATATATTTCGAAACGAAATTCGATATATTTTCAATAAAAAAACTCTTCAAGACAAAAAAAAACTAAATCTCACAAAACACCCATACTTGTTCGACAGACGTCCGCGCTCTCTTCCGGCCCTGAGCGGACCGCCCCGAGCAGACTGCCCTGAGCAGACTCGTCAAATCTATCATTTTTATAATTTCAATAAAGCTGGATTCACACAAATTTTCAAAAATTACGCAAAGTCCGACAAAAATTTTTTTCTTTTGTGAATTAGCGCAACTGCTTCCTGATGTTAGGGAAGGGTCCTAGGGACCTTCAGGGACTGGATTTAAGGTCTTATAATATATATATATATATATATATATATATATATATATATATATATATATATATATATGTGTGTGTGCGGGCAATAACTTTCGAAAGAGTCAATTGATTTTAATGAAATTTGGTCCACGTGTTGAAATCCATCACCGCAAGAAGCCTATTTAAAATGGGCGTAATTGGGGCATTTTAAGGGTAGTTTTTAGGGGTTGAAAAATGTTTTTGGGCCCCAAAATACCGAAAAAATTCTCAGAATCGTTTCAAAATTGACATTTTACCCTTTAGTAGTAATTAAAAGGTGTCCCTGAAATTTAAATAAAATCGGCCCGACAGGACCGGACTTACAAATTTTATGAAAACACTAGTTTACAAATAGTGAATTATGTACTGAAAGTTCTATATAATTTGGTATAGAGGTTCGATTTATAATAATATTGCAATTAAGAAAAAAAAATGATATTTTAAGGGGTGTATTAAGGAGTAAAATTTTTTATTTTGCCCAAAAACCAACTTAAGCTCGCAAAATAAAGCCACACTGCTTGTATAAGCAAATACACTATATTGTCGGCAGGGTTTTGGCACTGCGACCCGGGTTTTTTTATTTTTATTATTTGTTGTTATATACACACTGAGTCGTTCAAATGCCTAAACTAATAGCTTTCAAGATATTCCGTTCGATGTCGTCACAGAGCATTTTCAAATGATACGACCTTAAAAAAACTAAAATTTGATTCAAGTTTTTTACAGTCAATAAACGTATTTTATCCTGAAAGTAAAGTGGATAGGCTTTTATACGCTGCAATATATTACGATGACAACAATTTGTAATATTTTTTTAATTGAGTCGAATAGCCTAATTACGAAAATAACACAAACTTTACAATTCAGGGTCTGGCACAATCAGGATCATGGGGTTGCTTCGACGAATTCAATCGTATTGAGTTACCTGTATTGTCCGTAGCAGCGCAGCAAATTAATATTGTACTAACGGCCAGAAAAGAGAAAAAAGCTACTTTTGTCTTTAAGTAAGTAAAGGCTTCCAAAATTTTGGAAACGTCATGAAAATGATTTAAAAATGAAATAGTTCTGAATTTTCAGAAATTAGTATTATATTATTTCTAAGATCCACAGATTATTAATTTTCAGAGCAAAGACTTGGTGAAAATTGCTTTATAACTATTTTTCTGAATTATCAGAAAAACTTTTTAACAACACTAATTTTTAAATTAAAAAATGTTTTAGTGATGGAGACATTGTATCGTTGAATCCGGAATTCGGTATTTTCTTGACAATGAATCCCGGTTACGCCGGTCGACAAGAATTGCCTGAGAATTTAAAAATCATGTTCCGCACGGTTTCGATGATGGTACCAGATAGGGGTATAATAATGCGTGTAAAACTCGCCAGTTGCGGGTTCAAAGACAACGTTCCTTTATCGAGAAAATTTTTCACTCTGTATAAATTGTGCGAGGAACAACTGTCCAAACAGGTAGATTTAAACTTACTTGCTCCTTGCAAGATATTTTAAAATAAGGGTTTCAGAATAGCCGAGCGTACAACTCTCTCCCTCTCTGGCATCCATCTGCATTATGGAAAACTTCTGTACAATAGGCATGATGACAGTATTAAAGAACCATAGAATAAATGGTTTAAAAAAAAATGTCAAAATAATTCCATAAAATGACTCAGATAAAAAATAAACCTTGAGATTATTAAGATTTTCAAGAAAATAAAAGTATAAAATACGGGAATCGGCCATGTTAACTGAACCACCAATCAGAGCGAATGACGTCACGCCTAGGTAAATATGGCCGTGTTGCTTGAATTTTTGTTGTGATTACGCGTTTCGATTAATTTTTGCATCATTTATTTAGTTGATTTTGTTGTTTATTCGCGGTTTTATAGTAAAAATACTTAATTCGATAATCGTCAACAATGGAACAAGATTTTACTAAGGCAAACAGCTCTAATTTACCCAGAGTTGACTTGTTGATGTTGGGCGAGTTTCTCGCATCAAATAAAGACTTTTGTTCATCTGAATACCGAAATGTGAAAACTTCTTTGTAAGTACACTATTATTTTTCTTTAGTGCTAAGTATAATTTAACTCGCACAAGTCTTTTTTTCAAGTCTTATGTACTAGGTTATTTTTGAGGTTAGCTAACTCGCAGTAAAGAAAACTGTATTATTTTTATAGAACATCTTTCAAGAAAATATCTTATATAGAGTTACAAGCATTAATTACAAGCATTATCATTTGGCAGCTGAAAATATAAATAGTCCATTGAAATTGATATCAACAACGATAAATCAAGATCAAAGTAAATATAACCACAATAAAATACAGGTCAACAATCATTTACACATTTCATCTCGAAGATTTTGAGTTACACACGTATTAATCTATAGTAAATAGTGTAAATACTTACATCAAAGTGGTCCTCACAAAAATAAAGTAGCGAATTAGTAATAACATCTGATGGGTTTCGCCTTGCGAGCTTTAGTCTCTTATCTCTAATTAATTATTGATGTGTTTTTGCACAGAGGGACCTCACACCATTTGTAAACTTTAGAATTCATTTTAACAAATGAAAAGAATTATAATTTAGTTCACTTTCTTAATTCAGCATATGACACAGTCGTATTTACCTAGTCATTACATCACAAGCGACGCCATGACACTTTCGAGCATTTTCGCGCTTATTTCAAATTATATAGCAAAAAATACATTAATTAGTATTAAAACTATGTTTTTTTGTTGAAATATTATTTTTTTCGAAAATAGTAGCCGTCTACCTACATTATAGAAGGAAAATTCAAAATCTGTCATCATGCCTAGTGTACATAATATTCTGATCGAATTTTTAGCCTACAGAAAAACTCCAGTTTCCACGTTTAATCTGAGAAGTGGTAAAAATATCAATTGGATTTTCAAAAAAGGAACTTGAGGAACACTGAGCTGTAAATATGGAGTGCTAACGTACCACAGCGCATACAAACCAACAGGAAAGAGAAAGTGACAAACACGGCAGATGTATGGTCCGTCTTGTTGTATGTTGTTGAACAAAGACGGAATGGCTACCACAATCATCGCTAGCTGTTTATGTCATTTTACTCGCGAAACTAATACTAGCACTCCATATCTACACCTCATTGGATCCAGATATGGAGTGCTAATTTACTCCTGACATACAAACCGACAAGAAAGAGAAGGCGATAAATACGGTATATGTATGTCTCTGAACAGAGACGGAATGGCCACTGCAATTATCGCTATCTCTTTCTGTCATTTTGCTTAAGCAGTTCAGACGAGCACTCCATATCTACACCTCAATGTTGACGAATGCGACGCGTGTGATCGCCAACTTCTCTTTGTTAATTTATTTAAAAATGTTTTTATAGGTGCATTATGATTTTGGATTAAGGAATATTTTGTCCGTATTGAGAACTTTGGGTGCTCAAAAAAGGAGTAATCCTGGCGAAACCGAAGAAACGATTGTTATGCGAGTTTTACGGTACGTTGTTTATTAAAAACTAGATTATAAAATTAAAATTAGAGTAAAAAAAACTAAAATACGCGTTTATGAACTAAAAAATGCAGAATAATAGCAAACCAAACTAAAAAGTAAAAAATATTTTTTAATTATTAAGATTTTATTTAACAGCGATAGAAAGTCCATTCAAATTAACTGAATGGACTTTCTATCGCTGTTAAATAAAATCTTAATAATTAAAAATTATTTTTTACTTTTTAGTTTGGTTTGCTATTATTCTGCATTTTTCAGTTCATAAAAGCGTGTTGTTTTAGTTTTTTAAACTCTAATTTTAAATATAAGACTAAAAAACAATATTGAATTTGACTATGAGGTAGGTAATGCAACGTAAGTCACTGTATAGCGTGTTAGTTTGCTTGCTGTAATTTTTCAAGTTTTTTTATCCTAAAGGTCCTGGTCAGGATAATGGAACAAACTTATTAAATTATTGCATTGTCATCGGTCCTTGCTAAGTGTGCAAAGTTTCAGTTTAATCTGACGTTTTGAAGTGGGTGAATTTTAAGTTCAAAGATTCCTTTACAAACAAACAAACATACAGGTGAAGCTAATAAAAGCGTATAAATAATCGTACAATTGCAAATATTCCTGAATTAATCGCAATCGTAAAAAAAAAAAAAACTGCAAAAACCGTGTTTTTTTTAATTTCTAGAGAAATGAATGTGTCTAAACTAGTCGATGAAGACGAGCCACTGTTTTTATCTCTGATCGACGACATGTTCCCCGGATTAAAACTAACACTCTCCGTTAATAGAGAATTGCAACGCACCATAAGTAACCAGACGTCGCAAATGGGTCTCACTAACCACGCCGAATGGAACTTAAAAGTGGTTCAGTTGTACGACACATCGCTTGTGAGGCATGGTTTAATGGTTTTAGGTACACATCCACTTCTACAAATCATAAAAAGTGTTTTCGAATCGCTAAAAATTATTCATTTGATGACCCACTCGATCGAATAAGCCACACAGTTTTTTATATACCCGTTTCTCCACCATAAAATTACTGTACTCCCACCATGTACTCAAACTTAGCCAGTTTATTTGTTATTTTTATTTTTTGTTGAAATAAAATGTAGTCTATATTATTCAGGGATAGTGTAGCTTTTTAATAATGACACTGACGATCTCAGTTGTTGAGCGTCTATAATCTACAATCTCTCTTTTTAATAATGAAAGAAATTTTTGAATCGGTTCCGTAGTTCCCGAGATTATCTCTCTTATACAAACATATTTTATCTCTTTATATAATGGTATAGATCAGGGGTCGGCAACCTATGACCCATGGGTCACCGAGTGACCCATTTGGTAATTTTAAGTGACCCACTCATGATATCAACATGTTGGGCATCACTTCCTACGAGGTTTTCATCATTAAAAAAAATTGGCTTTGCCATTTTGTCCACATTCGGGTCCACTTATAAATGTGAGCAAATAACAAATGAAATTTATTTTAAGCAAAAACAGGAGCAGGTTAACTATTGAAAATTCAGATGCTTGTGTTCGACTTAAAACGACTAACTATAAACCAGACTTGACTAAATTGACGTCACAAGTTCAACATCAGGGAAGCCATTGATATCGTAGAGAAAGTTTATAAATAAATATTTATGGTTAGCGGGTACTTGGACATAAATAAATAAAAATCCTAAGTACCCTCTAACTATAAATATATATTAACATAATGGACGATATCAACTCGAAAAAATTTATAAATAAAGTTTATTCAACTATGTTTGTAATTATTTTCTTAATAAAATATATCTTATTATTTAGTAAAATGCTGTTTTAATACGAAAATATCTCTGACCCAAACGTCTCTTTAATACTCGCATTTTGGTTGATTTTGACCCGCGGCCAAAAAAGGTTGCCGACCCCTGGTATAGATTATAAAATCATTCACAAACTCAAAATTCTTATTCACTGACTATGACAGGTCCAACTGGCGCAGGAAAAACAAAATGCATTCACACCCTTATGCGATGTATAACTGAAATGGGAAAACCTCATAAAGAAATGAGAATGAATCCAAAGGTATGCGTTTTATTAATTTGACGAGAAAAAAAATGCGAAAATTAAAAACAGTAATCTCTATGTTAACGTCAAAGAACGAAAACGATCATTGAGCGAAAAAACAGCTTACAACGCATTGTGGTTTCTGTAAAAAATCCACATCGCGAAATTCGTGTAATGGCTCTTATAAAAAAGCCAATGACTGGTTGTGGCAGACACAGAAAGACCACATAGCGAAATTCGTGTTATCAATTGTTGTTTATTCCGTATTCCTTTTTAGTGTATTTGCCATATGGCAACATACACTATTGGCATCGGTCGGATGGCGGGACCTAGGGGTCGGACCAAAATTTCTCGACGTTTCATAACCTCCTAAACACTTTGGCACCATTTTTAAAAATGTTTATATATATATGTATATATATATATATTTATATATATATATATATATATATATACGTATATATATATACGTGCGGGCAATAACTTTCGAAAGAGTTAATTGATTTTAACGAAATTTGGCCCACGTGTTGAAATCCATCACCGCAAGAAGCCTATTTAAAATGGGCCCAATCGGGCCATTTTAAGGGTAGTTTTTAGGGGTTGAAAAATGTTTTTGGGCCCCAAAATACCGAAAAAATTCTCCGAATCGTTTCAGAATTGAAATTTAACCCTCTGGTAGTAATTAAAAAGTGTCCCTAAAATTTTAATAAAATCGGCCCGACAGGACCGGATTTACAAATTTTATGAAAACACTTGTTTGTAGATAGTGAATTATTTACTGAAAGTTGTATATAATTTGGTATAGAGGTTCAACTGATGATATTATTGCGATTAAGAAAAAAAATGTGATTTTAAGGGGTGTATTAAGGAGTCAAATTTTCTATTTTGCCCAAAAACCAACTGAAGTTCGCATAATAGAGCCACACTGCTTGTATAAGCAAATACACTATATTGTCGGCAGGGTTTTGGCACTGCGACCCGGGTTTTTTGGCATTGTAATTTGCATGTTATTAATCCGCAATTTTCACTGCAAATAGGCTATAACTGCACCACAAATGTTTGGGCGTTTGGATGTAGCTACCAATGATTGGACCGACGGAATTTTTTCAACACTCTGGCGTAAAACATTGAAAATAAAGAAAACCGAATACGTTTGGTAAAAAATTAAATCCTCATATTTTAAGTTTAATAGACTTCGCTCACAAAAAAACAATACTTAATTTCATTCAACATCTTATATTCCTACAACTTTTTTCCTTATACTTTTCTAAAAGTTCCTACTGTCATAATATTCCTGACAAATTATACCAAAAAATCCCAGCTTCGAAAAAAATTCCGTAAGCTAGATTTTGGCATGAATCTTAATATTGCGGTGCTAACCAAAATGTCAAACGTCCCCATTGATTTCAATGTCGCTAAAAAATTCACGCGAGATCCAAGGTCACCATAAACGTTTTTTCATGAATATCTCGTTAACGATCACTTTTACAGAAAAAATATTAAAACCAAACTTGTAGCTTCGGAAATTACGTACAAAAAAAATTATTTACTTCTACTCGTAAAAGTAACCATTTTAGAGATAATTAGACTAAAACACAACCGAGTAAATCTCAGGTATGATCTTGGAGACGAGACCAAGAAAAAAAGTTGCAGAACACAACTTCGACTTGAATTGCACACATATCTTCATAAGAAAAGCATTGCAGAATTTTAAACCGATAGTGCTCCTGCATTTATAAACTGTAATTACGATATGATCATAATCTAAGGTTCTTGTCAAATAAGATTTTCCGACATTGCGTTCTGCAATCATCCAGTCTTGCTAATTATTTATCAATCAACATGCTACAGGCTAGTTTTGGACGGTCCAGTCGACGCTGTGTGGATAGAAAATTTGAACTCCGTACTTGACGATAACAAAACACTAACGCTAGCCAACGGCGATCGTATTGTAATGGCGGAAAATTCGAAGTTGATGTTCGAGCCCGATAACGTAGATAACGCAAGTCCGGCAACCATTTCACGGATGGGTATGGTGTTCATGAGTGCGTCTGTTCTTAAATGGACGCCTATTCTAGACGTGAGTTTTGTTAATTATAGACTACTTCGAGTTTGTAAATTACCTATTAATCTAAATTAAACGATGTAAAGGGCAATTTTGGTTTAAATTAAATACGTAAGATGACAACATATTTATTTAAATGAGCTATAATACTACGTCGGTAAAAACACCTTCGTAAATCAAGCATTCTTTTAGGCCAAATTTGAAAATCATAAAAATGGTTAATGTGAGTCAACCTTAAAAGACAGATATATGGTCTCGCGGACTTTTTTTTAGAACTTTTTAAGAGGAACTATTTCACCATACTTTATTTTCATGTAACTATTTACGCAGCGCCACGGAAACTCTCAGAAGGGTCGATTTTTTACGACTTCATTCACAAATATACCGGTAGCTTATTTAAATATATATTATTATAAGACACAAAAAAAGTTAAGAAAGGATAATGAAAAATGTACTTAGTTTAAAAACTGTCACGTGATCTACTCTACTCTATGCACTCCTGCCCAAGAATCGGAATTGCTTGTTTAATCCTTTAGCCCAACACTGAAATACCAAACAGATCAGTGCATCTTACTCCTTTGTGTAACAAACGCAATAGTGTAAAAAGTGTGAACACTTTTTAAGTTGGAGTACGATACCAAAGGGCAAAGACACCTAATATATAAGCATGTTCCGAATAGGGCTGGCTTAAGAAACGAAACAGCCACGAAGCTGATGTGCTAAAGCGTCTATTTGATGCCCTTTACGATGATCTTCACACGTACGTCCAAACGCGTTTAAAGGCAAAAATGGCAATTTTAGAAGCGCTCTACATCCGCCAGTGCTGCGACTTGCTAACCGGTCTTTTGGACAGCGAAGAACCGAGTGAGTACAATTCTTTGAGTTAGTCTGTCGAAACGCTTAAAAAACCAGAAATCAGAGTCTTTTGTACATTTGTAGGGTTCCATACCCAAAGGGTGCCAACAGAAACCCTATCACTAAGGCTCCGCTGTCCGTCCGTCCGTCTGTCATAGGGCTGTATTTTTTGAATTTGAAATTTTCAATGCTATAACAAATGATAAAAGTAAAATAAAGTTAAAAATTAAAAGCCATGTTGACTTTTACGGTTTGACGTCCGTACCACTAGCAACATCTCTCATGATATTGTTAAAACGTCTTGGAAAGTAAACTGTGGAAACATAGCTATCAAAACTTTGATCAATAATTACTTTATTACTAAGCCTAATAGGATGTTAGGCGAATAACCTTAAGAACAAATTAAATTTATTCAATAAATTAATTTTCAAAATATTCTCAGGATTACTGCCGGATAAACATATTGAAAAAATATATCTTTTTTCCCTGATGTGGTCCTTGGGAGCTGTTCTCGAGCTCGATTGTCGCACCAAGATGGAAGATTTCGTTTTAAAACATCCATCGAGACTCGGATGGCCAAAACTGAATGAAAACGAATCGATATTTGAATACACCGTCAGTGAAGACGGTAAATGGGCTCACTGGTCCGAATTTATAATTGACTACATTTATCCATCAGATTCTGTACCGGAATATACCAGTATTTTAGTGCCCAATGTAGATAATGTCAGAACTGCGTTTCTCATTCAAACAGTTGCCAAACAAAAGAAAGCCGTTCTACTAATAGGTGTGTATAAATAACAAATTGGAGTATAGTAAGACTCAGCTTAACACGGGAGATACGTTCCAACAAGTTCTTGCGCTATACGAAACAGCGCTAAACGATGTCATCTTAATACGTACATAAACGCATACGTGAAACGGAACCGAGAATAAGAAAATTAGTTAGTTGTTTTTTATGCTTAATTTTATAACATTTATTGTTAAATACTTTTTGATCACGTTAATTATAGATTTATTTATTGCTAATATCGATTTTTGTTCATAAAACATTTATGAAAATAAAAGTTCCAGTAAGAAATTAAATTTGTGATGAAGAAGGTTCCTCATGACATATTTTGTTTTTTTGTGAAAAAGTCATCTAATGTCCATAATTTATGTTATAGTGGCTATTTTCTTTTTTTTTTAGAAACCACATAATACTGAAACAGCGTTAAGCGAGGTCTTACTGTAACTTATTTATACGAATTTAATTTGATAATATTTTTGTGATTGATAGGTGAACAAGGAACTGCTAAAACGGTTATGATCAAAGGTTTCATGGGCACTTTTGATTCGGAAGTTCATTTAGTAAAGAGCTTTAATTTCTCTTCAGCAACTACCCCTAACATGTTTCAGGTTTGTTGTAAATTGTTTCATTAAGGTAACTATTTACGTGCTGTTCAATATGCCCTCTTTTTCACCCGCATAGTTCTATCTTACGAGCAGTTGGAAATGCGTGTAAGCATGTAAAATATACTAACATTTCGGAAATCTCTAATTCCTATAAAAAATCTTGCTCAGTCTTTGGATGTTATTGCTTCAAAGTACATTAAAAAAATGTATATTCTTCCCAGATAATAATAATAATAGTCTTTATTAGCAGTGCCGGATTAGCCACGTAGCAAGAGTAGCAAATGCTACGGGCGCCGCGAATTTGGGGGCCCCGCGCTCCAACGCCTGTCTGACCGTAATAAAAAAATATTAATTTAGATAGGAACGTAAAATATCTTGCATGCCTTAAACGCAAAGCGCTTAATCTATGCCTCACTTCCACTCGAAAATCTAAAACTCGATTTCGTCACGTTAAATCGTAAAAATAAGTAGGTATTTTACGAACTTTTTAACGTTAATGATCTAATGTTTAATTATAATCGATACATTTAGACTAGTATCTATACCAGTGGTATAGATGCTGAAAACAGATGTGGCTACTGTTATTGACAGCAAGAAACAGGAGCCTCTGGAACAGCAATTTTATAAACTTTTATTAAATAATTCTTTAGAATCGTGTTTCCCAAACTTAGAAATTGCTTTGCGCATTTACTTGTCTCTCATGATCACTAACTGCAGTGGCGAACGTTCTTTTTCAACATTAAAACGCATTAAAAATGAATTAAGGAACACGATGGGCCAAGAACGTCTTAATCATCTCACTTTGTTGAATATAGAGCATGATTTGCTTAAAGAAGTCGATATTGAAAGTGTTATCTCTAAATTTGCCCATATTAAATCCAGAAAAGTTTATTTGTAACAGTTTTGTTTTATTTAATACCCTAAACTTGAGAACCTTAAGCAAACCTAAAGCAAGCCCCTTGACAGAATTTTCTACAGGCCCCGCTCTGGCTTGATCCGGCACTGTGTATTAGATGATTAGATGAATTGAATCAAAGATCGAGCTTCAGTTAAACTTATAGCCAAATTTTTATGGTTTATTTGATCAATCGGCGCTAATAGCGTGTGTGCCAAACGAATATTGAAATTGTGATTTCAGAGAATTATTGAATCGTACGTGGACAAACGTGTGGGTACATCATATGGGCCTCCTGCGGGCAAAGAAATGACAGTCTTTATTGATGACATCAATATGCCCTTGGTCAACGAATGGGGTGACCAAATCACCAACGAAATTGTTCGACAATTAATGGAAGCGGGAGGTACACACAATCACTATGGACAACCATATACATGATTTTTAGATTCACGTTTCAAAATAATATAATAATAAATAAAAAACCCGGGTCGCAGTGCCAGAACCCTGCCGACAATATAGTGTATTTGATAATACAGGCAGTGTGGTTTTATTATGCGAACTTATGTTGGTTTTTGGGCAAAATAAAAAATTTGACTCCTTAATACACCCCTTAAAATAACATTTATTTTCTTAATTGCAATATTATTATCAATCGAACTTCTACACCAAATTATATACAACTTTCAGTAAATAATTCACTATCTGCAAAGTAGTGTTTTCATAAAATTTGTAAGTCCGGTCCTGTCGGGCAGATTTTATTTAAATTTTAGGGACACCTTTTAATTACTACTAAAGGGTTAAATGTCAATTTTGAAACGATTCTGAGAATTTTTTCGGTATCTTGGGGCCCAAAAACATTTTTCAACCCCTAAAAACTACCCTTAAAATGCCCCAATTACGTCCATTTTAAATAGGCTTCTTGCGGTGATGGATTTCAACACGTGGACCAAATTTCGTTAAAATCAATGAACTCTTTCGAAAGTTATTGCCCGTACATATATATATATATATATATATATATATATATATATATACGTATATATATATATATATATACGTATATATATATATATATACGTATATAAATATATATATATATATATATATATATATATATATATATAAACATTTTCAAAAATGGTGCCAAAGTGTTTAGGGGGTTATGAAACGTCGAGAAATTTTGGTCCGACCCCTAGGTCCCGCCATCCGACCAACGCCAATAATGTATGTTGCCTTATGGCAAATACACTAATAATAAAGCGTTCGTTTCTCCACCTTTATGTTATAACAGACGCCATTCAGTCTATTACTATTTACTATTTACCACTTCCCGTTTTTTTCTACATTTTTAAAACTTCAACTCAAGTAATAGCAATGCAGGAATTATAGGAAATTAGGATAAGGTAGGTAATACTTGAACTAGGAATTTGACAGGTAATCGGCCATGGCCTTGATAACGGAACTATCTCGATATTTATCTGGAATTAATTGAGAGAAACTATGAAAAACCTCAACAAGATGACCGGTACAGGAATTACCGTTTCTCGGCGAGAGGCAGTAGGAAAAAGTCCTAGCTACATCTGACCCGCCAGGATTCGCATCCGGTACCTCCCGAATGTGAATCTAGTGCTCTCATCACTACTCTACTCCGCTCGGTTTTTCAAAATAATATAAGTTTCAGTGGAATTTACATAGACGATAATACAAAATATTTCCGAAATCATTATTTCGACTTTATTTGTATAGGTTTCTTCAGTTTGGACAGACCTGGAGATTTTTCAACAATCCTTGATGTTCATCTTATGGGAGCAATGATTCATCCTGGAGGAGGAAGAAACGATATTCCCCCAAGACTCAAAAGGCAGTTTTGCGTCTTTAACTGTACTATACCCAGCAATTCATCTATGGACAAAATATTCAGTATGCAAATATTTATATACACATTCTATAAAACGATCACACCGATTTTCACTACGGTTACTGAGTACCAGCTGTTCAATATGTTCCCTTTTTCACCCGCATAGCATCTATCTCATGTGTGCATGTAAATGCACTTATTCACAAGTCACGTTTTGGAAATATTTAATTTCAATGACAAATCTCATTCAGTCTTTGATGTTAATGCTTCAAAATAAAAATTATAATGAGCCTCACCCTCATAGCTTCACATAAGAAGTTTACCATCTTTAGTTTTTAATATTATTACCAAGTTTAATTGTTTTTATGTGAAACTAATTATTAATATTTACACATGCTAAGCAACATACTATAAACTTCTGTCCTTGTCAGTTTCAAGTAATTTAGGAGACAAACTAACTTCCCCTTTATGTGGCAGTTCTACTTCCCCTCGATTTCTTACTTTTTTCAAATAGATACGTTGCTAAAGAAGTTAAACTTCAATAGACTAGAAATAAGTTCCATTCTTCCCATATGATTTTCAGTCAAGTTTTTACAGTTTGATACTGTAAACTGTAAAAACTTGGCTGAAAATCATAGGGGAAGAATGGAACATATTTCTGATGACCTCAGCTGTTGAGCTGTTAACTACAATTCTTCTTCTTGCTTGTCCCCTATTTCATTTATCATTGTTTCATGTTTAGCTGTAATTGGTCAAGGATACTTTTGCGACACCAGATTCAATGAAAATATAGTGGAGTTTTTACCCAATCTTATAAGTTTAACCCGAATAGTATGGCAACAAACCAAAGCGAAAATGTTACCGACTCCAGCCAAGTTTCATTACGTATTTAATTTACGTGATTTGTCAAGAATATGGCAAGGACTTCTAACAATACAAGGTCCCGAATGTCAGGACGAGAATATGCTTCTGAAATTGTGGAAGCACGAGTTCACCCGAGTCATTGCCGACAGGTAAATTCAAAATAAAACGAGCGACAAGAACATACTTCAAGTGTTCCGTACCTACATCAAAGTTGACGCACAAAATACGTTTTTTAAATATTATCCGCGACAAAACACATTTTGATATAAAAGAAAAAGTTTGTTCACGACACACTAGAGGGTATCGTTCTTTTTTACATACTCAAGGTTATTAGATACTATAGGTTGGGCGTAAGAGGCTATATATAACTAGTCACGTCTGTGATTGGTTGAATCGATTGCTTACGTCATTCGAAAATCTTGGCTTGATTTTTTAGCTATAATTTACTTTTGACACTTGGAAAAAATGTCTAAAAGCCTACTACCCCCGTCGTCACTCTTGTCTCGCTTAGTCACACTTTCAACAATTATTGAACATTGTTGAAAATGTGACTCGACGAAACGGGAAAAAGGGCGAAAGCAGGCCATGAAACCTTTATTTCAATTGTCAAACGTTCATTATAATTGAAAAATCAAGCCAAGAGTTTCGAACAATGTAAGCAATCGATTCAACCGATCACAGATGGTGACCGCTTTTATAGCCTCTTATTGCCAACCTTCAAGTGTTCTACTAACCTTGTGGTGAGGTAGCTTTGGAGGTCTCAAAAAATGTGCATTATCAACTTGGTCTATTATCAGGTTTACAGATGCAAAAGATAGAGACTGGTTTGCAGCAAACATGAGAAAAACTTCAGAAGAGCAATTGAAAGAAGGTTTTGAAATGTATCCTGACGTGGACACTTATTTCGTGGACTTTTTGCGTGATGCTCCAGAGCCCACTGGTGAAGAAACTGAAGATGTCAGTTTAGAGCCACCGAAAATATATGAAGAGATTCCAAGGTAAACACAGAAAAGTGACAGATGAAAACTCATCTAATTTTAAGAAAAAAACTAAATATGATCGTAATACAGTAAGACCTCGCTTAACGCGAGACATACATTCCAATAAGTTCCTGCGCTATACGAAACAGCGCTAAACGAGATCATCTTAATACGTAGAACCGAGAATAAGAAAATTTGCTTGTTTTTTTTGTGTTTAATTTTTGTATCATTTATTGTTAAATACTTTTTTATCACATTAATTGTGGCGTCTAATTTCAAATTCAGTCAGATCCAAAAATGTAATTTTTACAGTATGTAATTTTTTATATTATTATTATTATTATTACGTGAATAATATAGTTGTCAAAATTTAAAGCAATATTTGATAAGTATAGCAAACACCATATTGATTTTAAATTCATTCGTTTTAGAATAAAAAAAAAAAAAAAAATAGACAGAAAATCTCCTTTTAATGAAAGTGGATCTGGCGGTGTTTGAAATTAGACGACACAATTATAGATTTATTAATTGCTAATATCGATTTTTGTTCGTAAAACATTTATGAAAATCAAATAAAAGTTCGAGTAAGAAGCTATGTTTGTGATGAGGAAAGTTTTGATATATTTTATTTTTTGTGAAGAAGTCATCTAATGTCGTTTGCCTTTTTCTGTTTCGTTCAGCAAGCTGTTGTCGATAGCAAGATATTGCTGTTTTGTTAGGAAGTCGAAAAATAAAGTAAAAGATAATTTTAACAATTAACAAAAAAATTATTTCTTTGAATAATGTAGATTGTAGAGCGATGAACATTTATAGACTGCACGTCTAAAATTTTATTCACAAAAACGTAAGTTTTAGATTTGTTTTGCATTGACCTTTTTTCAGTTGAATAACTAAAACATTTATGTAACAATCATATAAACTATAAAGTACAGAGTGGTAAAAAAATGTACGTTACTCTACAATACAATTGCATCAATGACACTTCGACTTGCCTTTGAACTTTTATCAACATTTGAATCATTTTGTATAAACTGATCCATAATTTACATTATATTTACATTCTATCCAAAAATTATTTTCCAAAAATTTTATTTATATTACGCAAACGAGGGGGTACTCTAGAGCCGTTTTGTCCAAAAATTAGAAAGAGAGACTCCTAATCCTTTTGTCCAAAAAATATTTTCCAAAACTTTTGTTTATATTACGGAGACAAGGTGGGGACTCCTAAACCGTTGTGTTCAAAAATTAGAGGAAGTAAAATTCGACTTAAAAATTAAATATATAAATAACATCAACGACAAAAGAAGTTTTACTTTTTCTGCGAGCTTATATAAATGTAATACCAGTTCATAGTCAGGGTTAGTTTTAAGACCTTATATATATGTGGTGTAATTTAACTAAATTTTAATATAATTTTTATCGTTTTTTGTACTGACGTATAGGCATATATATGCTCACAAATATAATAATTATCTATCTATCTATGTGGACGAGACTCACACATTTTCTTTTTTTTTTCAATGTTTTTAGTTACCAATATGTGACGGACAAAGTGTTTTTCTTTATGGATCAATACAATGAACAAGTCCGCGGGGCTTTGATGGATTTGGTATTTTTCCGGGACGCGTTGGTACATTTGATGATCATTTCCCGCATCGTAAGAATGCAGCGCGGCAACGCTCTCTTAGTAGGCGTCGGTGGATCCGGGAAACAGTCGCTTACAAGGCTCTCCTCATTCATTGCCGGTTACAGAATGTTCCAGATACAATTAACAAGGCAAATCCGTTTACTGATATTATTAATTGAAGTAGAGTACTTACAGGTTGGACGTAATAGCTAAAAAAGTAGAAACGTCTGTGATTGGTTGAATCGATTGCTTATGTCATTCGAAACCTTTGCCTTGTTTTTTCAATTATAATTATAATTGAAAAATCAATATCAAGCCAAAGGTTATAATGAATATTTGACAGTTAGGAAAAAGATCTCAAGGTCTACTATCCCCGCCCTCTCTCTCGTCTTGCCATGTCGTACTTCCAACAATGCTAACGCCCAACCCATTGCCACATAATTAACTTATTCAACAATATCTACATATTAATGATTTCAGATCTTATAATCAAAGTAACCTACAGGACGATTTAAAATTCCTGTACCGTGTCGCTGGACTTGAAGGACACGGTATGACGTTCATTTTTACCGACAATGAGGTCAAAGATGAAAATTTCCTTGAATATATTAACAATGTGTTAAGTTCCGGTGAAATTGCTAATCTATTTGCCAAGGACGAGTTGGATGAAATTCAGTCAGCATTAATTGGAGTCATGAAAAAAGTTTCACCCAAAACAATTCCAACCAACGACAATTTATACGACTTTTTCATATCACGGGCACGCTCGAATTTACATGTTGTTTTGTGCTTTTCACCGGTAAGACGTTTTCGCAAGGGGGGTATTTTCCGGGATTTCTGTGCACATTTCTGTTGGAAATGAGGGCTATAATTTTTTTTTATTCGTCAAATAGCGCTATATTAATAATTAAGAACGTATTAAATAATAATAAGGTTAGATAAAGGAACGTTTCATGAACCCAAATTAATTAATAATAAAGCCACACTGCATGCCTATTAGCAAATACACTATATTGTCGTCAGGGTTTTGTCACTGCGACCCGAGTTTTATTATTTTTATTATAAAAAGACCTATTGAAAAACAAAAGAACCGATCATTCGCAATACCTATACTCAAAATTAATAGTATTTATCATTACCAGTGGCGTAATTATATCGTTTGAGACCCGTGGCAAATTCATTCATCGAGCCCTCCTTCAATGTAAAGAAGCTCAACCAACTATCTTTTTCTGACAAATGCGTTAAAATCTTTATACATTTTTTGTTTAATTTGTGTATGTACTTTAGTAAGTAACTTAAATTATTTACTAAATGTTGTAATAATAAATGCTAGGATCACCCTGTGCTCACGACCCTCTCGGGCCGGGGGCTCCCTTCGGCGGAAGTCCGTGGCATTTTGCACTTCCTGTCACTATATTGTTACGCCACTGATCATACTACTAAATCAAAATGTTTTCAGGTCGGTGAAAAGTTCCGGTCTCGATCTCTAAAGTTCCCAGGTTTGATATCTGGTTGCACAATTGATTGGTTTTCGCGCTGGCCGAACGACGCCCTCGTCGCGGTGTCCACTCATATATTAAAAAGTTTCGAAATAGTTTGCAGTCCACAAATAAAAACGGCAATTATTGGTATTATGGCTGACGTACAAGATTCCGTAGTAGAAACCTGTGTATCATATTACGATAAGTATGTCAGATTGTACTGGATAGACGAATAAGTACGAGTACAGCTCGCGCCGTGGGGATCTGTACCGTTATAATAATAAAAATTAAGTTTGTCACGTAAGAATTTGGTCATCACCGCACGAAGCTTATTTGAAATGAGCCTATTCGGACCATTTTAAGGGGTATATTTAGGGGTTGAAAATTATTTTGGGCCCCAAAAATACCGAAAATATTCTGGGAATTGATTAAAAATTGAAAGGTAATCTTTTAGTATCATTTAAAATGTGCTTCTAAAATTTTGCTAAAATCGGTTAGACAAGACAGGATTTATAAATTTTTTGAAAACGTCTGCGGATAGAGAATTATACTTACTGTAGGCTGTAGGTATATAATTTTGTGCAGATGATGAATTGATAAAACAGACGGAATATTGAAATTAGGAAAAAATATTATTTTAAGAAAGGGTCTTTTTTCTCCCAAAACAAACAAATTCAAATAATAGTCACGCTGCCAATATTAGCAAATACACTATATTGTCGGCAAGGTTTTGGCATTGCGACCCGGGTTTTTTTTATATTTGCCATCATTATAATATGAACCTTCACTCACCCGAGAGTCAAGTGGAATAATTGTGAACTTTTTTTTTGGTAGATATCGTCGTCAAACTTACGTAACACCGAAATCGTATTTATCATTTCTGGATGGCTATACAAAAATTTATGTCGATAAAAAAGCTGGAATTGACGAAATGGCTCAAAAAATGATCGTTGGTCTTGATAAGCTGGTGGAAGCTCAAGTTAGTGTCGACATATTACGTAAGGAATTAGTGCTAAAAGAAAAAGATATTATTATTGCGACCACAAAGGCAGAGGAGGTAACTTGCACCTTCATTCTTTATTAATCCTTTAACGTTGAAGAAAAGAAGTTTTATCGATGTTTCAGCTGTGGCCAACGTTTAGAAAAACATGTTTTCATTACCAGGGCATCAGGCAAGTTTAAATATGACAGTTAATGGTCATGTATTTAGAATTAGTACAATTTAACACCTTTAAACTTACCTGAACCCTTGATGGAAATATATCTTTCAATTGTTCCACAACCAAACATTTCTTCAACGTTTAATATTTATTGGAACAAAACTAATTATAAACAACATTAATCCTTCAATTTACAATATTATTTCGTGATAAGGTCGTGTATGTAGAATTAGTACAATTTGACCCCTTTAAACTTGCTTGGAGTCCTGATGATGGAAATAAAACTTTCAATTGTTTCACAATCAAACTTTTCCTCAACGTTTAATATTTATTGGAACAAAATTATTCACGGACAACATTAATCCTTCAATTTACAATATTATTTCGTGATAAGGCCAAACTAATCACAGAATATTTGTTCAGGTATTGGAAGTGGTGTTAGTAGCAGCAGAAGCTGCCCAAAAAGTGAAAGGTGAAGCTATGGCGACAAAAGAACGCGCTGAGGCACTTGTAACAGTGATTTCTGCAGATCAGAAAGTAGCTGAGGCGAAACTTGAAGCTGCCAAGCCAGCTCTAGAAGCGGCTGAAGCTGCACTACAGGTACTTTTTTGAAATTCAATACATTTTAGATTAAATATAAACCTCCATTTTCATTCATTTTTCCTACAGACAATTAAAGCTTCAGATATAGCGACAGTAAGAAAACTGGGTAAGCCTCCATATTTGATTACATTGATTATGGACGCCGTACTAATTTACTTTAAGAAGAAAATTGATCCTGTAAAACCCGATCCAGACAAACAGTTCCTGATGCCTGCGTGGGCAGAATCACTCAAGGTTAAATTTACTTTCAAATATTTTCGAAGAAAAAAATTGTTTGCGTCGCGACACTGGAAACAAGTGGAACTCAATTGACTATTTTTTATAGGTTATGGCGGATTCAAAATTCTTGAGCAATCTTCAACAGTATCCCAAGGATACTATAAATGCTGAAATGATTGATCTTCTCGTGCCATATTTTAACTTCCCTCAGTATACTTTCGAGGCAGCAAAAAGCGCCTGTGGCAATGTCGCAGGTCTCATTCAATGGACCCTAGCGATGACCTCTTTCTATTCTGTAAATAAGGAAGTTTTGCCACTCAAAGTACGTATATATCAAGCATGCAATTCAAGAGAAAGATACTGTAGATTATAGACGTTCGATAACTGAGTACTTACAATGAAAAAAGAGCCACCCGAGCTTAATTAAAGAATACGCCTTCTACTGTATCAAACCAGACAAACTAGGACAGAAATTTGACGTGGGAAGTTTGCCAGGGAGCGATCAGCAAACGAAAGTGGCAATCACGCGAGTCGCAATCGCCAACTTTCTGCCCTAGTAACACAGAGTACTTTTTATAATAATCGCGTTGCAAAAACACCGTAAACGGATATTGTATTATTTTTAGGCCAATTTAGATATTCAAAGAGCAAGATATAATAAAGCTGCTGAAGAACTTGACGCTGCTATGACGTTGCTTCGGGCGAAGGAAGAAGAAGTAGCTGCCTGCCAGAAACAATACGACGAAGCTATGGCTCTCAAACAAGTAAATTCATTTTACTATAATATATAGAAACCTTATTTTTCTTTTTTTATTTTAGAAAAAAAAATGTTCAGCCCGTTGAGGTATAAAATTTCGAAATTAAAAACGGGTCTTTTAACGATCAATGTCTTTAAAAATTAATTACACGATTTGGACCAAAATCATTAAATACACAGGTTACCTTGCTAAGGAATGAGGTCAGCTAGAATATCGTTCAATATTTTTATCAACCACGCAATATAAATTAATAGACCGCTGGATGATGTCAAACTCCACTATTATTCAACGGAACGAGGTCACCTCTGTACCTAATAACCTTATAGATATACCACAAACGAAAACGTTTGTTTTTTTCGAGTATTTTTTCTACTGGACAATCGAATACTTTCCATGCTACTCAATTTTGTGCATTTACTAAAATGTTAAAAAACATTTCGTTAAAAAAACTGAGTGCCTATAGATCTCACGCGCCTGAATTCAGCCATCATAGGTAAATATTTGTACCCAACTAAACACTAAAAAAAAGGCGTGTCGTTCGAGTTTCCCCTTCAACCAATCGGTTCACTGCTAGCAGTACATTTCCCCTAACTCCTAACAATTTCATTTTTCGTTTTCGTTACACTGTTAAACAAAGTTACTCTCAACGCGGCTAAAGAAGTTTCACATTTTAGGCAGTTCAAGAGGACGCAACAAAATGCAAAAACAAGATGGACGCCGCATCGGCTCTGATCAACGGATTAGCTGGTGAAAGAGTGCGCTGGACCGAGGCATGCGCACAATTTAAAAGCGAAATTGACAGACTAGTGGGCGACGTCCTTTTACTAACAGGATTTTTAAGTTACACCGGACCGTTCAATCAGGAGTACAGAACGATGATGCAAAAGAAATGGTTCAACGACTTAGTCAGACAAAAAATTCCTGTATCACAAAATCTTAACATCACCGACAGTTTGGTCGATACCGCTACAGTGAGATATTTGCTTTTCAATCTATATATATATATATATATAAAAATCGATGTGTGTATGTATGTTCCCTATTGACTCTAAAACGGCTGCACCGATTTTGATGAAACTTTCAGATAATCTTCAGATTAGCCCAGCGGGTGATTCTGTGAAGTTTCGTAGCGATCGGATCCACGGATTTTTGTTTTTTTGTTTTTGGCAATTTTGATTTTTCTTTGATTTTTGGATTAAAAGCGATTGAATTCGCGCAAATACACGTTGAGAATTTTATGATAATGATTCTCATCTTTTATGGCTATAGATAATTAGTGCTACCCGTGCGAAATCGGACCGGGCCGCTAGTTTACAAATAAATTATTGATGTGACAGCTAGTTTTGCCAGATGTCCCACTTTTGGCGGAATGTCCCGTTTTTTTTTCCTCTCAGAACACGCCAGCATCCTAAGCAGAACACCCAAAATCCCGATTTTTCATCTAAGTAGCAAATTTAGCGAACCTTACAGTAGATATGCAACATCTAATAAACATAGTTTTCGTGAAAATATTAGAGTCGGATATTGATTCAAGATATTTCTCATATTTAGTACAAATTTTTTGTGCAAATTTTATTAAATTTTTATAGAAATATATTGTATAGGTTCACATAGCTGTCTACCTTATCGTATTTTTCCACAAGTACATTGCTACTAAAAATTAGCTAAGTCGGCAAGTTTTATTTATACTTTTAGATTGGTGAATGGAATCTCCAAGGGCTTCCAACCGATGATCTATCGATTCAAAACGGCATAATTGTGACAAAAGCGTCCAGATTTCCGTTATTAATTGATCCACAAAATCAAGGAATCTCATGGATTAAAGAAAAAGAAAAAGTCAATGATTTGATCGTCACACAATTAAATCACAAATACTTTAGGTAACAATTTCTTCTTCTCCAAACCTCTTAATAATTGATTTTGTCAACCTTGGAATTCCTCAGTCTTTTGAAAGTATGTATGGCTTCAATTCTAAAGAAATCGTGCGTTTTCGAAAATACGTAATACAAATCATTTGGTTAATTAGGCAGCATTTAGAGGACTGTGTATCGCTTGGAAGACCGATGTTAATAGAAGATATTCTTGAAGAATTGGACCCGGTGCTTGATAATGTTCTAGAAAAGAACTATATCAAAATAGGTACATCCTACAAGGTCAAAGTCGGAGATAAAGAGGTCGATGTCAACAACGATTTTCGTTTGTATATCACAACAAAACTCGCAAATCCGTCGTACACGCCGGAAGTTTCAGCCAGGACGTCCATTATTGATTTCACTGTTACAATCAAAGGTAGGTTTTAAGCAAAACATGTGTGCAGTTTACACGCGGTAGAAGTGAAACCTTCAGGAAACTGAGCTGCGAGAGAACATATTTCCATAGTGTCAGAACATAACGCCAGGACCAACCACAAAATTAAATAGATTTTAAAAAATTTAATTAAACTTTGAAAGGCTGTTTTTCTTTTATTTTTGAGTCTTGATAAAAACATTACTTGAAAAAAATCAACTTAAAAATCTATAGGTTCCCATCTGCCGGGCGTTCCACAACGGCTCACATTTTTTTATTAATAGGTTTGGAGGACCAGTTATTAGGTCGTGTAATTCTCACAGAAAAAAGGGAATTGGAAACTGAAAGAACCAATTTAATAAAAGATGTGACAGCGAACAAGCGTAAAATGTCGGAACTGGAAGCAAATCTTTTGTACAAGTTGTCAACAACTCAAGGTTCACTGGTGGACGATGAGACTGTTATAGAAGTATTGAATGTGACGAAGAACACAGCCGCCGAAGTTCAGGAGAAACTAACGATTGCCAGGGACACCGAAATAAAAATTAATGCTGCCAGAGAGGAATTTAGGTACTTATTGCACGGTTGCTCATTAGGCAGGTTTCTCTTTCTAAAAATCGTCCATCAAAGTGCAAATAATAGCCAGGGCTAACAACTTACCAACAAAAAAGCGTTCAAGATTGGTTTCACATCAAGGTTACTACAATACTAGAAGGTCGGGCGTAAGAGGCTATAAACATGGTCAATTCTATGATTAGTTGAGTCGATTGCTTACGTCACCGATGCCCATGGCTTGGTTTTTTAAGTAACCTTCTAGTAGCCTTGGTTTCACATCAACTTGTCTTTGTCGCACTCACTGTATTTGGATTTTGGACTCTATCTCTTTCAAATCGCAAAGTGACAGTTACATGAAAATCAGATTTAAATATTTCAAACATTTGGTTTGCATGTTTTTCATACAATTATTATTTAATACTAGTGATGAGCAAAATTAGTCTTGGTCTTGCAAAAAAGCAAGACCAAGACCAAGACCCTGTTTACACTAGCAAGACCGAGTATGCAAGACCAAGACCAAGACCGAACAAAAAGAGCAAGACCAAGACCAAATATGCAAGACTATTTCTAAATAATATAAATTCCAAAAAAAATTGCTTGTTTTATGTCTTCTTACTGACTTTTGGGCGTAAATTAAATTGTATTTCGGTTAGTGTAAGTGTAGTTTCTTCTCTATTTGAACAAGAAAAATTGGCAATTATTTACATCGTCTCTAAAAAATTTTCTTCATCTAGGACGATGATAGAGTGTAAAAATAGGTTATTTAAGGTGGGGGAAAGGATTTTTTATTCATTTTTTTAAAGAAATCCCATTTTTAAATGAACAAAATGTGTATACCTATATAATATAGACAATAGATTTTTAATATTTGATTTATACAACTATCGTATGCAATAGTACGCAAGATTTCACTAATACGCTGAACTATGCGTCTAATACTAGCGAATAATGTGCGCGTCGCACATTATTCGCTAGTATTAGACGCATAGTCGATTGTACTCAAGTATTACGTATAGTGGAATTAATCTCAGCTGAAATGTTTCCACTTCAACTATTAATAGCTAGCCTTCATCCTCAGTCTTCACTCGCATTAATGTCAGTTTTGCATACAAACGTTATCTCAACTCGTAACCGGATAAAATTACACTGTGTTTTATGTTCGGGAACCAGTTGATAGGTAGTAAATTTCAGAAAAAATGGTCCAGGCGTACTCGACTAACTTTGGCAACTCGTCAAGATATCTTACTGAAATACCCAAACACGCAAGAATGCTAAATTACAGACAGTAGATATTAAAAAAATGAAATAATTTTAAGTTGTTTACATACAGCAAATGTCACGAAAAGCGTGCAAAATTATTATGAGCGTTGAAATATAATAACGAAATTTACATATAACTAAAGAAAATTCAAAAATTATTCATTTCTAAGTGAAATAATTAACGAATCGAGATGAAACAAAATCTTACGTAAATGTTTATTGGCCATAATTTAAGAGTATCTTTCAACATCTATTTCGTCGAGATTTTCAATGAAGGTCATCAGCTATTAGTGATGATCAAAATTGGTCTTAGTCTTGCAAAAAAGCAAGACCAAGACCAAGACCAAGACCCCACCAATAAGAGAAAGACCGAGTATGCAAGACCAAGATTGACCGAGTCTTGGTCTTGTTTTGCTCATCACTATTTAATACGGACATCTTATTTCATATATGATAAGTTTTTATAATATTTTAGGTTGGGAATAAGTTTTCTGATGCTATAAAACAATACGAGACAATTATTATTTGACTTTCAGACCCGTGGCTACCAGGGGCAGTGTTCTATACTTTTTGATAGTCAGTTTAACGGCCGTTAATTGCATGTACCAAACGTCGTTGGTACAGTTTCTGGAACGTTTCGACATATCGATGGCACGATCAGACAAAACTCCGATCACGCACCGACGAATCAACTTCATCATCGAATATCTCACTTACGACATTTTCAAATATATTTCAAGGGGATTGTATGAGACCCACAAATATCTGTTCGTTTTAATGATGTGTCTGAAAATCGATATAGACAGAGAGCACATCACGTACGACGAAATGCAAAGTTTCATCAAAGGCGGAGCCGCGCTAGATTTAAATTCCGTGGCGCCAAAACCAGCAAAATGGATCACCGACATGACCTGGTTAAATTTAGTACAGCTGTCTAGTTTAAGGCATTTCCAACATATCTTAACGCAAGTATGTGTCAAAATAATGGTTACCTTTCTTAGATAGTTGGACAGGTTGAATAAACAAATGTTAGGATATTTTAACGTTCCGTTGATATTTTAACTAAGTTTTATGAGTTTCCCCAAGATGTTAATCTCAAATATTGCCTGAAGAAGTTGAAAAATATTAACGAAACGTTGCAACATTTGAAATCCTAACATCTGTATAAGTACCCAAGATCCTTAATCATTATTTAATAACATGGACGAAAATAATCCTAATGTGTCAAAATGCTTGATTATCACAATAATTAGCGTGTTTTCTTATATATAAAATTTTCTGTTGCGGAAGTTGCGCATGCAGCATGCAACGAATATGTTGCGGAAGTTGTTTTTGATAACGTCAAAATAGTTTCATCATAAAACAACAAAGCAGGTTATCCTAGCGATATCGGACGGCACTTCTTAGAAGATACTAGTTTACACTTTTTACGCTTTAGTCGTTTTTTTCGTTTCACTTTCAATCGGATAGATTGTACTTATCCTCCCGTGAGTAAAGAAGTTTCAGTTAAAAAATAAACCTTCTGAACTTAAACAAACAGGTTACAAATGGAGAAAAAACTTGGAAAGCTTGGTTTGATAAAGATGCTCCCGAGGAAGCGACTATCCCCGATGGGTATCAAAGTTTGGATGTTTGGAAGCGCTTACTCATGATTCGGTAAGAGCAACTGCTTAACTCTCTCATTTACTTACTGGCTGCAGATATGCGCAAAACAATTCCAAAGACGGGAAAAATGTGAAACGTTTCTTTTAATTATTGAGCGGACATGTTTCCCAGAAACATGTCTGAGAAACGATTGTGTTGGGTCCTTTTTGAGGCAACATTAATACCCTGCATTGTTGACTACAACATTGTTTTTTTTTTTTTTGAGTTTCTACTAGCAATGCTTAAGAAACAAACGAGGTGACTTAAAATTTTCGTTATCGTTGTGATCAGACGTATTTAGGTCTAGTCTTGGTTAAATCTACTTTTATTGTTTTATTTATTTATTATTAATTTCCTAAATTGATTATTATATTTGTAGTTTTTGAATTTTTAATATAGCCATAATAAAATGGCACAATACTCAACACAGCTAATGTGTAATCTTCAAGTATTTTCAAATGTATTTTTTGAGAACAAAATTTTATTTTCAACAGTTCATGGTGTCCAGATCGAACCCTAGCTCAATCTCGTAAATATATATCAAATTCCCTGGGTGCTCGATTTGGAGAAGCCGTTATTTTAAATCTGGAACTCATGCATAGCGAAAGTAGGGCTCTAACGCCACTGTGTTGTTTCCTGAGTATGGGTAACGACCCTACGCCAAACATAGAATCGCTTGCCAAAAAAATGGAGATTCCATGCAAATCTATCAGTATGGGCCAAGGTCAAGAAATTCATGCCAGAAAATTAGTTACTGAAAGCCTGGAAAGAGTAAGTTTCAAATTATTTCACGCTTTTGAAATGTGTTTTTCAAAATCAGTTGAATATAGATGATGTTGAAAATACATGAGTCCGACTGTAAATTGAAAAAAAAATATGAATTTGTGCATAATGAACCAAATTAATGGCTTTAATATATATAATTTTTTTAGGGTTCTTGGGTTTTGCTACAAAATTGTCATTTAGGTCTCGAATATATGTTAGAAATATACTCGCAGTTTCTAGAGTTAGAAAAGACCAAAGAGCTTCATCCAGAATTCAGACTTTGGATAACTACTGAGCCGCATCCAAAATTCTCAATATCTTTGCTTCAGATGTGCGTTAAGTTCACCAATGAACCGCCCTCAGGTATTTGTAACACGCTTTTATTACCTTCACCTGTATGTTTGTTTGTAAAGGAATCTTTGAACATGAAATTAACCCAATTCAAAACGTCAGAATAAACTGAAACTTTGCACACTTATCAAGGACTGATGACAATACAACAATTTAATAAGTTTGTTCCATTATCTTGCCCCGGACCTTCAGAATAAAAAAAAACGGTCAAGTGCGAGTCGAACTCGCGAGAAAAAGGTTCCGTACTATTTCGTTTTTTGTGAGTACCCACTTTAAGACTTAAGATTTTCGTTACAATTTTCCTGTAAGCTATGGATGAGAGTCGACATTCCCTATTTTTTTTTAAATTTTAGGCGCGGTAGTTTCGGTGATAAGGGGGGAGAGGGGAATGGTCAATTGTTTATCTATTTTCTTAAATAACTTTAAAACTATTTATTTTAAAATTATAAATAAACCCGGGTCGCAGTGCCAAAACCCTGCCGACAATATAGTGTATTTGCTTATACAGGCAGTGTGGCTTTATTATGCGAACTTAAGTTGGTTTTTGGGAAAAATAAAAAATTTTACTCCTACACCCCTTAAAATAACATTTTTTTTTCTTAATTGCAATATTATTTTCAATCGAACCTCTATACCAAGTTATATACACCTGTCAGTAAATCATTCACTATCTGCAAACTAGTTTTTCTTAAAATTTTTAAATCCGGTCCCTTAAGGTCGATTTTATTAAATTTTTAGGGACACATTTTAATTACTGCCAAAGGGTTAAATTTCAATTTTGAAACGATTCGGAGAATTTTTACGGTATTTTAGGGCCCAAAAACATTTTTCAACCCCTAAAAACTACCCTTAAGATGGCTTCTTGCGGTGATGGATTTCAACACGTGGGCCAAATTTAGTTGAAATCAATTAACTCTTTCGAAAGTTATTGCCCGTACACATATATACCTATATATATATATATATATATATATATATATATATATATACATATATATATATATACATATATATATAAACATTTTTAAAAATGGCGCCAAAGTGTTTAGGAGGTTATGAAACGTCGAGAACTTTTGGTCCGACCCCTAGGTCCCGCCATCCGACCGACGCCAATAGTGTATGTTGCCATATGGCAAATACACTAAAAACATAGTTTTTAGACCCTTACCACAAGCTCTTTCATTTGATATGTCAGACGGTACAGTTTGCAAAACTTTTTTTCTTAATTTCCTATTTTTTCCCCAAAAATTACCCCCATGTGCAAAATTTATTTATTTACATTACACGTCCGTCTTTGGGTCACCGACATACATATGTGTACCAAATTTCAACTCAATCGGTCCACTAGGAGACAAGGAGGGGTATAAATGGTAAATTTTCATATATTTTCCTAAATAACTCGAAAACTATTTATTTTAAAATTATAAAAATATATATATATACTTGAGACCCTTACCACAAGCTCTTTCATTTGATATGTCATACGGTACAGTTTGCCAAACTTTTTTTTTTTAATTTTCTAATTTACCCCCAAAAAATGACCCCCATGTTCAAAATTCGTTTATTTGCGTTACACGTCCGTCTAATAGTCACCGACTTACATATGTGTACCAAATTTCAACTCAATCGGTCCAGTAGTGCGGCGCAAATTGGCTTTGACAGTGGGACGGATAGACACACGAGTGATCCTATAAGGGTTCCGTTTTTCCCTTTTAAGGTACGGAACCCTAAAAAATAACTTGAAAAATTACAGCAAGCATTCTAACACGCTGTACAGTGACATACGATGAGTTGCCCTCCCAATAGTCAAATGCAATATTGTTTTTGTAGTCTTATAATTAATATTAGAGTTTAAAAAACTAAAAGAACACGCTTTTATGAACTAAAAAACGCAAAATAATTAGACAACAAAATTAGTTTTATTATAAAATTGAGGTGTGCTAACTATTTAAATTTTTATAATAGCTCTACGTTTACAATTATCTAATAAATGAAAAATTTATTACCGATATTAAGCACTCCACGCTTTTTACAGTAAAGCTAATTTTGTTGTCAAATTATTTTGCATTTTTAGTTCATAAAAGCGTGTTGTTTTAGTTTTTTAACTCTAATTTTTTTATTGGAAAAATACTAACACATCTGACCGATATTTAAACGAACTTTCAGGCATAAAAGCTGGTCTTTTGCGTACATATTCAACGATGGGTCAAGACATGTTGGATTATTCAGACTCAATATTTTATTTGCCGTTGATTTATGCCATTTCATTTTTACACACCATTGTTCAAGAACGACGCAAATTTGGACCTCTCGGTTGGAATATTCCCTACGAATTCAATTCAGCCGATTGGTTAGCGAGTTGCATGTTTGTGCAAAATCATTTGGACGATTTAGATCCCAAACGAGGCATCAGTTGGCAAACGATCCGGTATATTATTTTTATCATAATGATATAGATCTTAGACCTGATTAATGAATGGAAATTTAATTTTCGATTGACCCAGAAACTCTCACTACTGTGAAGGTTCATGGTTTAGGGTTAGATAAAATAAAAATTAGTTTTCGCATAATGTGAATTAAAATGATTTATTCCTCAGATTGTAAAATATGATCACTGGAAATGCCGAACTGTGGTCGCAAAATTCATTTTATTAACATTTAATTTAGCATTAAGTTTCACGAAATTTGGCTTGCTGATTAAAACTATCAAGAAACACATATTGTTAATGAATAAAATGATACAATAATTGTTTCAAATTATTTTTATTTAACAAAAAACAAGAATTAGAAAATCAAATTTATAATGCTCCATGCTGAACAACGCATAATTGAATGAATGAATTTCTGAACAAAAATGGCAAATGTTTTAACAAAAAAGTTACATAAGAGTAATGAGAATAATGAAATAAAGATTGATTCACATTCAATGAAATACATTATATTTTTTCTTTTAAATATAAAATTGTTGATGTTTCAACACATATTTTTGTTTTAAAAATTGAATAAAAAAAGTGATATTCGCCAATATTTCTTTACAGCACGTCATGAGATTGCAAATTATGGGAAGGCAAATTGTATAGTTTTTTCTTTACACACTTATATTAAAAAAACTTTTTAACAAAAAATTAAACCGTCGAAAAAACTGAAAAGCAAAAAATAATAAACCTTTTTTTTTAATTAACCTTAATAACTAAGCTCTTAAACTAATGTAAGTATACCTAAGTATATATTTTTGTAATTATTTTGAGTTTTCAATTAACCTTAATAAATAAGTTTTTAAACTAATGTAAGTAAACCTAGTAATTTTGAGTCGGCGCCAAACAAGCAAATTATTAATAAGGTTAGGCATTTTCCGGCGAAGGGGCGTGTCGCGCCGCGCATTACGCTTTACGTAATTAATTAATTTGCCGACTCAAAATTACTTAGGTTTACTTACATTAGTTTAAGAACTTATTTATTAAGGTTAATTGAAAACTCAAAATAATTACAAAAATATATTATACTTAGGTATACTTACGTTAGTTTAAGAGCTTAGTTATTAAAGGTTAATTTAAAAAAATGTTTATTATTTTTTACTTTTCAGTTTTTTCGGCGGTTTAATTTTTTGTTGAAAAGTTTTTATTTTATAATTTTTTGTGGCTATAATCTAGTAATACACAACTCAGCATTAAAAATTTGTGAGTGAACAATCAATCATCTCCTGTTTTCCTACCCTTAGGGTTGGAATTTTTTTCCAAATTTATATGGGACCAACTTCGGGGTATACCCTTTCCAATAAAAAAAGAATTATCAAAATCGGACTACTCCGTAAAAAGTTATGCGTGGTCATGCATAAAAAAAAATAAATATATATATATATATATATATATTTATTTTTTTTTATGCATGACCACGCATAGCTTTTTACGGAGTAGTCCGATTTTGATAATTCTTTTTTTTTTATATATATATATATATATATATACGCGTCGACTTGACAACCTCCTCCGTTTTTTATATTTTGTCGGTTAAAAATACTGACAAATTTGGCTTGTTCAATAATTTTTTTCAAATTTAATTTTTTCTGTACAAAAATGTGTGTAAAACTAATGCTAATTTTCTCGTTTTTGTTTTTAAGTCGTTTATTTAGACCAAATAAACTGTAAAAACTTGACTAACAATTACGATTGAGTAAGATTTTTCGTAGAACTTCGAGATTCCCGAAACATACGTGCATCCGATTGTTCGTAAAATAGACCTATGCGAGTGAAAAAGGGAGCGTATTGAACAGCTGGTACTCAGTAACCTTAATGAACAATTTTTCTTTAGTATATATTTGCGGATTTTTTTTTAACAGATACATGTTGGGAGAAGTTCAATATGGCGGTCGTGTCACAGACGATTATGATAAGAGACTGCTGAATACATTTGCAAAATGCTGGTTCAGTGAGATTATGTTCAACGAAGATTTCGTTTTCTACAAAGGCTACCGAATAATGAAATACAAAAATCAGAACGAGTATATTGGTGAAATAGAAGAAATGCTGACAACAGATCCACCTCAAGCTTACGGACTTCATTCGAATGCAGATATCACGTCAGTAAATTTATTCAACTTTAACAAGCTTTTATTAGCTTCACCTGTTTGTTTGTAAAGGGATCTTTGAATATAAAATTCAGTCACTTCAAAACGTCAGATTAAACTGAAACTTTGCACGCTTATCAAGAATCGATGACAATATAATAATTTAATGAGTTTGCCCCATTATCTTGGCCAGGACCTTCAGGATAAAAAAACTTGAAAAATTACAGCAATCAAGCTAACACGCTGTACAGAGACTTATGTACGTTGCGTTGCCTACCCCATAGTCAAAATCCAATATTGTTTTTCAGTCTTATAATTAAAATTAGAGTTTAAAAAAAACTAAAACACGATTTTGTGAACTAAAAAATGCAAAAATAGAAAAAGTATAAGAAGTAGATTTAAACTGTCAGTTTTTGAAAGTTAATTAAATTTATTTTTTGTTGCTCAAAAATGTTTGTGTTATTTTTCGTTAATCATCAGTTTTGGTGTGCAGTAAATATGTGCACAACGTATATTTGATTTTTACACGCTGTTAAAAAGAAATATCAACTTAAAAATCACCTGTATAATATGTCTATGTTTAGAATATTATTTTAAATTTTAGATACCAGTCTAACACGGTTTCAACGATGTTAAATACGATACTGTCCATCCAACCAAAAGAATCTTCGGGAGGTGGCGGGGAAACTCGTGAAACGGTTGTCGCTCGTCAAGCACAGGATATGCTTGATAAACTCCCGCCTAACTATGATCCCTACGAAGTGAGAGAACGGTAAGATGGATTTTTTATTAGAATTTTTATGAAGACTTTCAGACTTTATAATAATAATAATAATCTTTATTTGATCGGTATACTAGTATACATAAATAGTGTCATACAATTTTACAGAATTTATAAAAATTCTAAAAATTTACTCAATTTATAGTGAGCCTTAGTTAGTAAAAAATGTTTCTGTCTAGTCTTAAATTGTCTGCTGCCACATTTTTTTATGTAACAGGGTATATTATTGTGTATCCGTATCATAGCGTTGCGGACACCTTTGTGAGTTACTGCAAGAGTACTGATGGAAGATTTGAAATTATCTCTGTGTCTAGTTAGATATTTATGATTAGTAAGGTTTTCACTAAAAAATCTTGGATAGCTTTGAACAAAGTTTGCACAGTTTAGAATATATAAATCAACTAGATTTAATATATTGTACTTTATAAATAAATTCTTGCAGTGCTCTTTAGGCGCCGCACCCGCCATGATACGGATACACTTTTTCTTTAAAATAAAAACTTTCTGTGCCCACACCGAATTCCCCCAAAACACTATTCCAAATTGAATATATTATTAATTATATGGCACGCCATTGAATTTTTGTATATTAATCTAAGCGTAGTGTGTCTTACTGAAAGACGTAATTCTGATATTAATTTCTGCTTAGATTCAGTTTGTAAAATAAATGTATTATGTACATTATATTTAAATTCTTTGGTGACAGGTATAAAGGACTTAAGGTAGTTCTAGCGTGGTATAATAAGAAAAATCACTTTTCTACAGATTTTGATCATTTTTTTTTATACGCTCAAATTAACGTTCTCTAATAAATCCCAAAGTTTCAGAATTTTTGACCGTTTAGAACGCGAGATAATTTTGCCCAAAAACCAACTTAAGTTCGCGTAATAAAGCCACACTGCCTGTATAAGCAAATACACTATATTGTCGGCAGGGTTTTGGCACTGCGACCCGGGTTTTTTTGATACCCTATTGGATACATTTGGAGAAAACAAATTTTTCGAGCCACACATTATGACACCTAAAATCCGCCATTTGTCAATTACTTTCAGACTGAAAATCATGGGAATATTAGCGCCTATGAATATTTTCTTAAGGCAAGAAATCGACCGAATGCAGAAAGTCATCAAATTGGTTCGAACGACGTTAAGAGATTTGCTTTTAGCTGTCGAAGGAACAATAATTATGAATGAGGTATGCGCTACATTGTTTCATTGCTTTGCCGCACTATAATGATGAGTCACTTTTTGAGTGTTAGAATAGAATAGAATAGAATACGGTATTTGATTACTATTGTGAATTGTTTTAATACTATTATTTATTACATTTAATACACGATATATTCATATTTTCCTGAAAATCTGTCGTTTTTCGGTAAATTTCAGTGTTAAAAATTTGAATTAAAAAAAACGCGCCAAAACGCGATTTGCAAGTCAGGTGATACATGACGTCACAGTACGGTAAACATTAAGCACGTGTTTTGTGACATATAGTAAGTAAATGAAGATTTGTTTATTTTCTTGAATTTGATATAAACTAAGGTTTATAAATGGTGCATAATGCCCCAATGTATAAGTACATCCATAAAAACTCCAGAAAAACTGTTTGTTTCTGTTCCAAAGGAACTTTATGCTCTGGACACATTTAACTGTGCAAAGACCAGAGTCCCGATGCAGTTGCACATAGCCAATCGCATCGTCTTCATAACATTCCCTTGTAGACCTGGAAAACCAAAGAAATTGTTTACTTTACTTTACATACAATTTGTACAAAATGTCAACATAACCTAAAACATGATTTTATTAAAATGTTTAGTACAGCTCTCGAGTGATTTCTATAAATAAGTTACTTCAAAATAATACTTACATTAGCGTTATTACGTTTTCAGTTTAGCAGCATAAAAATCAGGGAATAATCCAACCATAAGTGCGTCTACTTTGGGTAGGTTGCCACTGTTCGCTTGTACAAAATTTCTTTCCATTTTGCAGTTAACTTGATAGATTGAAATATTTACGAGAAAAATATGTATATTGCACTCAAAAATCACACGATAACACCACAAATTGTCAGAACTCACGTATTTAGTAAACTATAATTCGTTATGTGTATCACAAATGACCGCGTGTTCTGTAATGTTTACCATAGAACACTCGTGATGTTTACCGTACGGTGACGTCGCCAGAGATGTAACCAATCATAGAGCGTTTTCGATCACATGATAAAACCTCAGAAAATTTAAAATTTTATTCAAGTTTTTTTCAGAAAATAAACATATTTTATCCTGAAAGTAAAGCGGATAGGCTTTTTTACGCTGTAATACATTAGAATGACAACAATTTGTAACATATTTTTAATTGAGTCAAATACCCTAATAGGGTACACATACACATAAAGTGTGAAGTCATCAAAATACAATACCTACTAATTAAAATTGAGAGTCGAAAAATTCCTCTATGTTATAATATATTATACTATAATAGTGATAAGCAATTTCATTTGTTTTTAGTGTATTTGCCATATGGCAACATACACTATTGGCGTCGGTCGGATGGCGGGACCTAGAGGTCGGATCAAAATTTCTGGACGTTTCATAATGTGTGTGTGTGTACGGGCATTGACTTTCGAAAGAGTTAATTGATTTTAACTTGTTGAAATCCATCACCGCACGAAGCCTATTTAAAATGGGTCGAATCGGGCCATTTTAAGGGTAGTTTTTAGGGGTTGAAAAATGTTTTTGGGCCTAAAAATACCGAAAAAATTATCAGAATCGTTTCAAAATTGAAATTTAACCTTTCAGTGGCAATTAAAAAGTGCCCCTAAAATTTTAATAAAATCGGCCCAACAGGACCGGACTTACACATTTTTTGAAAATACTAATTTGCAGATAGTGATTTATTTACTGAAAGGTGTATTAATTTTATGTAGATGTTCAATTGATAATAATATTGCAATTAAAAACAAAAACGTTTTAAGGGGTGTATTAAGGGGTTATTTTTTTTATTTTTCACAAAAACAAACTTAGGTTCACATATTAAAACCGCATTGCCTGTATTAGCAAATACACTATTTTGTCGGCAGGGTTTGGGCACTGCGACCCGGGTTTTTTAAATGTTTGCGCAGGCAAGCTTTGTAAATGACTTGGAAGCTTATTAAAAATTTCAAAGCAGAATATTTAAAACTTTTTTGTGTCGTAGTTAACCGATGTAGCGGCAAAACTAAGCAATCCTTATTTCTTGTATTATATGTGTGTAATTTTTTAGCATACATTAAACAGTGAAAAATGTAGGCATCATAGAAGGTCATTATTTTAAATTCTTTAAGGGGTAACACCACTGTAACAGCCTAAAAAAACGTGTTTTTTTGTCATTTTTTTTTTTTGGGGGTTGAAGGAAAGGTAATAAAATTATAATATTGGAGGAAGTTATTTTTAAGTAACAAAATAGAAAATTATTATAAAAGGCACGTAGAATTTGAGGCGCTCTGCGGCACGCAGTGTAGCTGCTGCAAATTTGGATTTAGAAAAAAAAACACTTATTGTACATGCTTATAGCTAGAGAAATACGTAGGGGATTTTAAAAATATTGATTTTTGTGTGATTGGCGAGTATTTGAATTAAATCATTAAATTTTCAACAAAAAAAAAGATAATCATTTGTTAATAAATAATGATTAAATTAACTTATCGAAAATCCCCGACGTATTTCTCTTCAAAATCTTATTTTAAAGATATTGTAACAAATTCGAATGAAAAGAATAAAAATTGTTGGAGTTATGCTGCGTGACGTTTTGAAAAATCGTGTTTCGAGAAAAACGCATTTAAAGTTTTGAATTGCATTATAGACATTATAGACGCGCTTGGGGAAGAGCTCGAAATTACAAGAAAAAAAAAATACTTTGAGGTATGAAATATTTTTCCCCATATTCTAAAAGGTTCAAAGTATTTTTTAAGCCTAAAAAAAATCGATTTTTTGAAAAATTTAGTGGTGTTACCCCTTAAAAAGGGTCGACAATGCTCGTATCTACACACACCTGCCAAAATACGGACAACAGCTTTTTGCAGTATAAAATTTTTTTGAGCGACCTGTGCTTCTCCCCAAACCAAAATTCCATATTCCATAAGGGAATGAAAAAGACTGTAGTACACTGTACGGGCTGCGTCTGTTGAAATGGAGTTTTTTATTCTCCTAACCGCGTAAGTAGCTTTAGCTAGTTTGCTACTTAAAGCATTAATAGTCCCATTTCAAAGCCTGAGCAATTACAATACCAAAAAATTTGACATTCTTAGTTTTGTTTACATTATTAATTTGAAAGGGCATTATTTCAGTCTTGGTGATATTTAGAGTTAACTTGTTAGCAGCGAACCAAGAGAACGCCTTCGATTGTGTATCACCCGAAATATCAAAAGTACTATTTTTTAGTTCATACAGAAAAGTTGTGTCATCGGCAAACAAAAAAGTGGTGACTATAACTAACTTCCCAACGCCTTTCAAAAAAGCCTAATATAACAAAAAAAGGTGAGCCGTCGTGGGACAGATATTCACACGCCCGTCCGTAAAGTAGCGAGTGTGCAGTGTAGTAGTGAGGGAAGATCTCAGCATAGTCGGAGAGTCGAATGAGACGTCGTATTCTAAACGATCGCCAAGTCCGAAAGAGTCGAATGGGACGTCGCATCTAGCAATCTAAACATTTTCTCTTTCATTTAAGTGCGCTTCACAAAAAAAATGTGTCGTTTTAAAAAATATTAGAGGTCTTATAGTTTGTCAAAAAAAAAGCATTTTTTTAAAGCACCTTATCTACTTACAGGCGTTGCGTGATGCTTTAGACAATATATTCGATGCCCGTATACCCAATGTTTGGAAAAAGAGTTCTTGGGCATCGGCTACGCTCGGCTTCTGGTTCACGGAACTGCTTGAACGAAATGCACAATTTTCCACGTGGGTTTATACTGGACGACCTCTCACTTTCTGGATGACTGGTTTCTTTAACCCACAAGGTAATCTGATAGTTCAATTTTGGCCCCCTTCTGCCCGTGTGGTGTATACTATTTTTCTTTATACTCGGTCGATAGTGTAAATAAAAAACTATTAAGGTGAATGATCCCTCAGATTGTAAAATATGCTCTCGGGACATTTAGAACTGTGTTTGCAAAATTTATTTTATCAATGTTTTGTATTATGTAGCTGTAATTAAGCATCACAAAATTTGGTTTGCTACTTAATAATTTAAAAAAACATATTTTTGCCCTAAATATTGAACAAAAAAACGTGATATTCGTCAACATTTCTTTACAGCACGTCACGAGATTTCGAATTACGGGAAGGCAAATTAACAATTTGAAGTGTTTTCTTTACAAACTTGTTAAAAATACTGACTTTGGCTCGCTCAATAATTTTAATAATTTTATCTGTACAAAATTTTATATAAAACGCTATTTTTTTCTTTTTATCTGATTTTAAATCGTTTATTTAGACCAAATAAACTGTAAAAACTTGACTAAAACTCATACGGGAAGAATGGTACATATTTCTAGTTTATTTTGAAGCATTAACGTCTAAGGTTGAATAATATTTTTCATAGAAATTAGATATTTCCGAAACGTACGATAGAACTATGCAGGTGAAAAAGGGGGTATACTGAAGAGCTGGTAGTCAGCCACTATAAATAGCATTTAAAATGTTGATTAATAATTTCCAGGATTTTTAACATACATGAGGCAGGAGGTGACAAGAGCCCACAAAGGATGGGCCTTAGATGGTGTATCATTACATAATACAGTCAGTAAAATGATTCAAGAAGAAGTTAAGGTAGCACCGCTGGTAAGAATACAGTTTTATTACAGTAATAACTTCATAACTAAGTTTCCAATTAGCCTCCCAAAATTAACCCTCAACATCGTAATTCCTTTATTTACGCTCTCTATATACCAAATTTCTACTTTTTACGTCCAGTAGATTCGAAGAAAATAAGCTGTGACAGACGGACAAACAGAGGGTTCCGTTTTTTCATCGGATGTACGGAACCCTCAAAAACCATATATAAATAACCAGATTGATTAATAACGTTTGTTCGCTCGTTCATTACAGGAAGGAGTGTACGTGTTCGGACTGTACTTAGACGGTGCTGGATGGGACAGGCGGAATTCTCGTCTCGCCGAAAGTCCGCAAAAAGTCCTTTATACAATGCTTCCAGTTGTTCACATTTATGCCATTAATTCAGTGGCGCCCAAGAGCTCTCAACTTTACATGGTAACGTAATACAGTCAACTCTAGATAATTTGACACTCAAGGGACCACAGTAAAATGTAAAATTACCAACAGTTCAAAATAACAGGGTTTTAGATAATTAATCAAGAGGGAGGGAGAAAAAAAATCAAGTAAAGAAGTAATAACAAGAAATAAAAAAAAACACTTGAAAATTCTACAAATAATTCTTTATTTCTCGACGATCGTTTCGGACAATAAGTCCATCCTCAGGAGTACAAAAACTTATACTAAATTACATATTTTCATTATACCTACTTATACACTAAAAATTGACCTGAATTGATTCAGGTCAATTTTCAGATCAATTTTTAGTGTATAAGTGGTATAATGAAAATATGTAATTTAGTATAAGTTTTTGTACTCCTGAGGATGGACTTATTGTCCGAAACGATCGTCGAGAAATAAAGAATTATTTGTAGAATTTTCAAGTGTTTTTTTAATTTCTTGTTATTATTAATCATGTTCTACCACGTGCCGAGTGAAAAATCAGTGCAAATTAAAGTAAACAAGTCAAATTCGTCATTTATTATTTTAACCATTTGTACAATTATTCACTTATTCATTTTGAAAAGAAGTCCGTAATTTCCTTCAGTCTATCTGTCCAATGAATTTTCGATAGTGATGAGAGCTGTGAAGGTCTGTGCATGATAAACGCTTCAAATTATAGAGAGTAGGGAAGTCCGGACTTCAAATTATTGCATGTTGTACCGAGGTGACCAATATTTATTCTATTCAATTTATTTAGTATTTTTCAAGGGATCGGGAAACAATTCAAAATATCGAGATTCAAATTAACGAGTGTCAAATTATCGAGAGTCGACTGCTATGATCACCGCGTAATACCGAAACAGCGTTAAGCGAGCTCTTACTGTATTTAAAAAATAACTCGGGTCATAAATAAGTTTTCTTTTTCTTTAGTGTCCAGTGTATAAAAAGCCAAACAGAACGGATTTAACTTACGTAACACCATTGTGGCTGGAATCCGTAAAAAACCCAGATCATTGGATTTTGCGAGGTGTTGCTTTGCTTTGTGATATAAAATAATTTTTATTTTTTATATATGAAAATTATCTGTTAATAAACCGTTTCTATTGAATGATTTACAGTTATATTTTATTTTTATTATTAACTGTAGCTAAACAAAACATATCCCTTTACACCTTAGAGATGAAATTCTTTTAAATACTGTTAAAACGTGATTACGTGGTTACCAAAACATTGTTTCGGACAAATGTTTCTATGTTAAAGTATATTTTGGTGCACTCTCAGATAGACTCACGATCGATCGACGTCGGTTGCGTTCACAAAAATAGTCGCGGGTACGGTGTAGAATTTTTCAAAGTCTATAAAACGACTGGAAACATGTTTTCGCTCTAAATATTCGGTATTTCCATATTGACCCATACTTATTGCAGCGATATACATATGTTTGCGCATGTTTTTTATTTTTTAATTGTATATATTAATATGTTATGATGTTTCTAAAATCACACCACCATTAATCCCCTTCAGGGTATGCTACCCAGCTTACAAACATTTTATAAAATTGTTGTATAATCCTTTTTTGAAGGAAAAAAAAATAAAATGACGTAATATTTCGAAACATTCCATAAAATCAAAAAAATTAAAATTGTCACTCTTTTAGTTGCGATCGAGTGATACAGACAAATTATTTTTTTTCTCTATTGTTCGTTTGATCATTTTAATAAATTATTGCTATTGATAATTTTTTTTTCTTTCAATCTTAACAGATATCAATTTAATATTGTAATATTGAATTCTTATTGGAATCTAGAGGTTTGATCATGGTGTGATTTTTGTGATTAACTTTGAAATTGATTAGTTTTCTTTTCTTGAAAAATTTGAGTATTATTAAATTAAAATGTATATTATGAAATATTTGCCGTATATATTAAACTATTTTAAAACTCAATATTGGATTATTAAATTTTAGTACATATATTTATTACATAATTTCATTTCTTAATTCTTAAATGATATTCCGATCTACGGATCCGGCGTTCGTCACTAACTTAAAAACAAATAACGCCACAGAATATCTATTTTTTTATACTCATAAAAAGAAACTAAATAATCTGACGTACCATTTCACCATAAATTCCATGTTTGAAGACCAGCAATCCATTAAAAATCCGTCATTTTTTTGTACCATGTTGATTGCAAAATGTCCGATTTTACATTTTTGAACCATGTTATCAAGCATCGATAATAATTTACAACCACCTATTCATGATTTATTCTAGATTGCAATAAACGAAACATTTCACATACGTCAATGACCAAAGCTGTCGAACGTTTATAATTTAAAATCGCACAACCGATGAAATATGTCACTTAAACACTATTGTTTATTACGACCCGGCACATATTTTTAGAAATGTCTGATGAACAACACTAATGCCAAGGAACTTATAAGTAATATACAAAAGATAATGGAGTCTTGACAGGTTCGCACGAAATTTAGACAATCAAAAAACATGCACTTAATCTCTGTCTTGATAGAAATTACACCACAGAAAATTACACTGAACATTTGTGATCGAAACATTATGCAACTGCTTACCAGAGAACTGCAAAGTGCAAACTGCAGTTCTCCCGCCACTTCGTGATAGTAGTGCTGACATCTGCAAGCATGTTGACAGTACGGAACTAAAGACAGAGAACTGTCAGTTAATAATAATTTAACCTTTAAATATAAATGTAATTTTATAATCTAAATAACTCCAATTTTAGTTTAAAAAAATGGGAGATAACATAAATGAAGTGTACTTTGAGAGTTATGAAGATTTACAGGTAAGTCACGGATTCTTTTTCCCATTAACATAAAGTTAACCTAACACGTTCAAAACTTTTTCCAAAACGATGTTGAAGCAATTACACAAATTTATATTTTGTAATCTACCAATCTTTGAAACCAGATTCATGAACTCATGTTACGAGACGACGTTCGTAATAATGCATATCGAACAGCCATAATGGACAATCAAGACCGAATTAAAGGTAAAAGAGTTTTAGATGTCGGTGCTGGAACCGGGATTTTATCCGTATTTTGTGCCCAGGCGGGAGCTAAACAAGTTTTTGCTGTTGAAGCAAGTAACTTGGCACAGTTATGTCAACAAGTTGTCGATGAAAATAATTTCGGCAGCATAATTAAGGTACTTTCAGTAACAAAAAATTATAGTGCAAAAAAAAAACAAAACTAAAAAATGCAAAATAATTTGACACAAAATCAGCTTTTCTGTAAAAAGCGTGGATGCTACCTACTTAAATTTTCTTAGTAGTTCTACGTTTACAATTAGCTAGGTAAATGAAAAATGTATTACCGATATTAAGCACTCAACGCTTTTTACAGTAAAGTGAATTTTGTCGTCAAATTAGTTTGCATTTTTTAATTCATAACAGCGTGTTGTTTTAGTATTTTAAAACTCTAATTTTTTACTGTTTGTTAACCTGTAGGTGATTAATTCTAAAATTGAAGACGTAACCGTGGAAGATTTAAACGGAAAAATAGACGTTCTTGTTTCTGAATGGATGGGCTTTTATTTGTTGCATGAAGGAATGCTCGATTCAGTATTATCGGCTAGAGATAGGCTTCTTGAATCGGACGGTTTAATTTTTCCAGAGACAGCTAGCATTTATGCCGCACCTTGCAGGTACAGAAACATCTCTAACACTCTATTATGATGAGCAACATTTTTTAAATCTTTTAGGGTGCCGTACATTTAAATGAAAAAACGGAGCTAAATTTGTTGTCAAATTATTTTGCATTTTTTAGTTCATAAAAGCGTGTTGTTTTAGTTTTTTAAAACTCAAATTTTAATTATAAGACTAAGAAACAATTTTGCATTTGACTATGGGGTAGGCAACGCAACGTACGTTACTGTACAGCTTGTTAGCTTGCTTGCTGTATTTTTTCAAGTTTTGTTATTCTGAAGGTCCTGGTCAGGATAATGGGACAAACTTATTAAATTATTGTATTGTCATCGGTCCTTGATAAATGTGCAAAGTTTCAGTTTAATCTGACGTTTTAAAATGGCTGAATTACACATTCAAAGATTCCTTTACTAACAAACAGGTGAAGCTAATAAAAGCGTGTTAAAAAATGCAGTGCGTCAAGAGCGAAATGTGCCCATTTAACAACCGTTACACTCATCAAAAAGTATCTTCATTACGTCCTTGACACACTATTATTTCTTTAGTGTTCCGGAGAAATTTGAATTTTGGGACGATGTTAGTGGTGTGTCTATGAAAAAAGTTAGCAAAGCTTTGAAGTCTAGTTCATCAACAAAGCCTGATGTTAGAATTGTACAAAAAGATAATTTATTGGCCGACGGTAGTTCTGTCTGTTGGTTTGAATTAGCTGATGTAACAGTCGATGATCTCAATCAACTTTCTTATACGGAAATTACTTGCGCCAAGAGAAATGGAAAATATCAAGGTCAGTATATTAATACATGTATAAAAGGCGCGTGTAGTATGTGATCTGTAGACTCAAAAATGGTTGGACCGATTTTGATGAAATTTTCAGGCAATCTTTAGATTAGCCCAGCGGGTGATCCTGTGAAGTTTGATAGCGATCAGATAAACAGATTTTTTATTCTGTTTTTTGGCAATTTTGATTTTTGAACATTCGCAATTAAAAGTGATTGGTTTCTTGCAAATTTAATACACATTGAGAATTTCGTACCATTATATAATTTAATTATTATTTGGTGTTAACTTCAATCAAAATTTAATTTTGCGCTGGAAATTGTTTTTCGCATTTTTGGCGCTCCTTGCCACCTGACGCCTAGAGGGACCGCTCCTCTCGCTCTATCCCAGGTCCGGCGTCGTTTGTAGCGATCATTTATTGATAAAATCTAATTGTCTTAAGGTATCTGCATTTGGTTCGAATGTGTATTTCCATCCTCCAAAGGTGCAGGCGTAATTTTGTCAACGTCGCCTTTTGAAAAATCGACTCACTGGAAACAGTCGGTGATAATTCTGCCAACTGAAATCGAAGTGGAAAAAGGAGAACCTATAGCTTTTGAGCTGCAGTTAACAAGAGCTGAAGATAACAATCGAAGATATAACATTGCTTTGACCATGCTCGATCCCCAAGAACTGGACCATCCCATTCCGTGCCCTTGTTATATGACAAAGTGCATTGTTACAAAAGCATTTTTAGAACAAAGACAAATACAGTAAATATTGATAGCTGAATATTTCAGATTGTTAAGTTTATAACTTTACACTAAAATACATTTTATACCATATTTTGACAGCGTTTTTTTATTTATTCATCCTTTTCTGTTTCTTTTACTTCAAGGTTGGAGGCCATTCGTAAATTACGTCACACGTTAGTTTAGGAGATATGAAAAGAGGGGGTTGCTCGATTTTCGTATATATTTTCTTTAAGAGCTTTTAAACTACGCATTTAAAAATTATAAAAAAAATATTTGTACGTATTTCTAATAACGACCTCTTTCATTTGATACGTTACGTGATGAACTTGAAATCATTTTTTTTAATTTTTAATTTGACGTCCGTTATTAGATCACCCAACTCTATCAACTCATTGAATTGGATGTTTATTTTTTGTATACAGTGGTACCTCGACATACGGCTTTTATTCGTATCTCAAAACAAATTTCCCCATTTAAATTAATTGAAATGCCATTAATTCGTTCCAGCTCCCAAAATGCCACCCCAATTGTTTTTGTTACGTGTTTTTGAATAAGAAAAATGTTTACATTAATGACAATAACAGGTATAAAAATTACTACAAGTCTGTACAGGGTACTATAAATCAAACCATAGACCAAACTTATGAAAGGCCAGGTAACCTTACATAAGTTTGATCTATGGTTTAGTTTAAGAAAAATGTATTTATAAATGACTTGAGCTTACAGAAGATGCTGGCAGGGGTGTTACTTTCGCTTAATTTTCGTCACTGTTTTTCTCTTCACTGGTCTTTGTTTTTTTCGCCACGCTTTCCTCACTTTCACCTGCAAGCCGTTTAAAAAAAACCCTGTCCAAGGTGGTTTGTTCCTTCCTTCCTTTCAGAATATTGCGGAAATGAGTTCATTAAATAGCTCCGATGCACGCCCAGTTGTAACTTTTTCGAGGTGTTTCTTTTCCACGAACTGTGAACCTCTTTCCCACATTACCAATATCTCTTTTATTTCACTTGTAGAGATAACCTCCTCCACCTATGGCTCCTTCTTGAAACCAATTTCTTGCAGAACCTCCGTATGCTACTGCGACTATAACTCTAGTATTTCTATGGTCATCATTTCTTGTATGTCGAGGTACCTCTGTATATTCCAAACATTCTGAAATCTTTTTTAAACGATTTACTCTATTCATATCCATATTACTAAATGAGTGTTAATATTCATGGGTATTTGGATTGACAAGACTGTTATTATTCAAAAACAATTCTTTGATATCATTGTACGACGTTTAGTCTCTCTCGAGACTTCTTCAGGTACTCGATAACGAATTATTCAAAGTCAATAAAACAAAATTCAAGTATCAAGCTAAGAGACTTTACACACGTGTAAAGTCTCTTAGCTTGATACTTGAATTTATGTTAAGGTTTTGTTAACTGATTAATTAGCTTAACAATGGAACGACGTTTTTTATATAGCTTATTTTCATATCTTGTGAATTTTAGTTTTATTGACTTTAAATAATTCGTTATCGAGTACCTGAAGAAGTCTCGAGAGAGACGAAATGTCGTACAATGATATTAAAGAATTGTTTTTGAATAATAACAGTCTTGTCAATCCAAATACCCATGAGTATTAACAGTCTTTTTTAAACTATTCATAATACGTGAAATAAATTAATGTGTAGTAATATTTCAAATATCCAAATACAGACTTACATTCCTTTTGTTAAACACTATATTGAGACTAGAAAAAGTTAAATATGAAGGCAGTTTAGTTTCTGCTTTTTTGGATAATTGAATTTCCACTATAATGAATTAAAATAAACTTCATTAGTTTTTTTATATTTACAAATATGCGTATAATTACATATTTAAGACATAATAATATGACATTGCATACTGATTTGGCATTGTATTTCGATAAAATCTGAATAAAATATTAACTAATTTTTTTATAAAACATTTTGCAATGCAAGCACATTTTTGTGTTTAATAGAGATGCGCCGAACACTCGTTTAATACTCGGTGTTTGGCAATTTTTTTAGTATTCGTATTTGTCCGAATAATAAGTGACAAGTATTCGGCTAGAATAATGTGGTGTAAAAAATTTTGATTGTTACAAAGAATTGCACAAAATAAAAAATAATTTGACTGAGTACTCGGTTCGGCAAACAGAAAACCAAGTAATACTGAGCACTTAGCGTATCTCAAATTACAATATTATGTCTTCAGTAAAGTGTTATTACTATTAACTCCATATAATATTTAAACACAAAAATGAATTTGCACAGAAATAAAGTATTTAAGTAATTATTCCCATAATATTTTCTACTAAAATAACTGCGGTAGACATCATCAAAGGCGATGTGGTAGCGGGTGAAGTGTCTTTCTAGGCTGCTCACAGGTAAGTGTGTCGACGGTTGCTGCTCTTTCTCTTCTTTTACGCAACGTGGGTTAGTGTTCTCTAGTCGGTCGTAGTTCGCTCTTCTCTGATTGGTCGTTGGAATCATTAGCTTACTATGCCTCAGTGCTGGTGTCCAGGTTTTAAAAGAAGAAGGCCTGTATCTAAGCGAAACTTGAACACGAGCACTGAGGCATACTAAACTAATGATCCCAACGACCAATCAGAGAAGAAGGAACTACGACCGAGTAGAGAGCGCTAACCCACGTCGCATAAAAGAAGAAGAAGCAGCAGTCGTCAACACACTTACCTGTGAGCAGCTTAGAAGGACACTTAGCGCGCTACCACATCGCCTTTGATAATGTCTATCGCAGTTGAAAACGAAACGTCAGGTAGAAATACCAATGGACCACGGCATACAAGCCCGGCAACCAAAAAGTTTTAAAACATATAATGCGTTTTTTCTCAACGATCGGTTTTTCTCGACAGTTGGTTTTTTTTCTCGTCTAGTTCAGTTTTTAAAATAATTGAAATACTCGATTTCACCGAATAAAATTGTGTACTGATCATATTTTACTTAAATTTCAGTCTAAAATCTACCTGATACAGATTTGAATTAATATCTTTTTTTATCCTGAGCTAAATTCACATTTAATAAAATAGCTATAGCTATAGCAGTTACGTCCAAATTAAACATTTGTTTATCAGAATTTGCAATAAATATATGCAAAAATAATTCATCAAAATTGGTTCGTAAAAAATTTATGAATATATCAACTGTTCTCATAATTTCTGATTATTTTTTATAAAAAATAAAAAACACAAAATATTAAATAACATTTAAAATTATATGTAATAAAAAATACAATTAATAACACTAGAGACAAATTAAATAAACGATAAATACATAATTACAATTATCAGATTACGACATAATATTATGTACATTTTCACAGGCGTCAAAAGTTTTAAGTTAACGCCTGATTATGACTAGGTTAGTTTTTTTTCTTTTATTTTTTTGGAATATAGTACTTATAAATATAAATATTATATTATTAATTTAATAATAACCAATAGAGGGTACAATTTTTGGTACAAGCATATAGTAATAAATTTAATACTAAATCTTCCATATAGATCTATTTTTGAAATTGCATCGAATACAATATGTGATAATCGGTACTACCTGTCCTTTCTCACATAAAAAGGATAAAAATATAAAATACCCAGTGGAAGTAGGGGAAGTACGATTGGGACGTTACAGGAGGCTTCTTCCAAATTGTTGTCATGGTCATCCGACATCCATTGACGTAAGCAATCGACTCAATCAATCACAGACGTGACCATGTTTATAGCCTCCTGCGTCCAACCTTCTAGTATTTTAGTAATCTTGGGTATCATTAACATGCAGAATGGTTGCAGTTGCTTGTCCAATTATTTTTATATTTATAAAATTAACCCTACAATTTGGTTTGCATAACTTAAATGCATAGAATTTAAGAAAACAATTTTAACAGCACGAAAAAGTAGAAATCAAATTTAATTTATGCGCCAATTTATAGCTAGCAGACGGTCGATGATTTCATCTTTAATATCCTCAGAAATTCTTCAATTACTTAGGACCCCGTCAAAATGCAAATTTGAAGTTCTAGCTATAAAATGGAGTAAGAGCAGGTACTACCGAGGATTGCTTATTGTATTGATACATCTTTATAAGATGGCTAATATAATTAATTTTTCGTCACATTTACTTTGGTGATTTTTATTTAATATTAATTTTCTTATTATTTTTAAGCACAATTTGACTAATAAATAATTTAAGTATGTTCTATTCATTATTTCGTTTAACCGTACAAATATTAATTAGAATGTTTAAATTGTTTTGATTTCGCTTTAATCTTTTCTATACCAATTACCAATACAAAGGCAAAAACAGACTTGTAGTTAAAATTAACAATCATATACTGGTCTTAAATTACCACAATTTAAATCTTAACCAATACTTTTCCTTCTTATATTCATAGCCAACGTTAAAATTTCCAAATTTAATGCCTGACTTAACAGGAATGGAAGAATATTGCATTATTTAAAATTTCCGTTACCATATGCTCAGGTTAAAATATGTATTCGCGGTAACGGCTGGCCTTATCCTAGCTCGGTTGGGGTTCAATTAGGGGCGCCGGCTTATGCAAAATGCTAACAGGTCGACTTCTTGAAGTGCTCCGATCTCTACGACGCACATCTTGTCCTACAGGGTTGTTACCTTGCGGCGACATTGTACATTCTGCATTGCTTCCGCTAACTATACTGCCCGTCATACTATTTGTCATCATGTCCGCCTGAAGTACTTCCGTATATTCACGAATTAGTGTAGCTATTTGGAACGCCTGTTGACGTAAAACAAATACCATATTATTATGTAAAAAGAAAATCCTTTTTACAGTACAACCTCGATATAACAAACCTGAAGGGAATTAGAAATATTCGTTATACCAAGTAATTCGTTATAATGAAGTTTGTTATAAGGTCAAGTGGGGTAAGAGCATACTGAAAAAATATTAGTTCTACTTTATAATATTGATAATACTATTTAACTATGTTTTTTGGCTGTCAAATTTTTTACCTATATTATTGGAATGTTTTGAACATTCTCATACAGAGCCATGATGCAGTACTGAAATATTTCAGTTTAAAAAAAATTATGTTTAATATCGTTAAGCAATATGCACTCATTGGGGCAAGTGCATTTTCACTCTATGCCACGCCATTTAAATACACCAGATTACGTGTGAGGTAAGTACATAAAAATATTGTTTTTTGGCTACAGAGAACTATTTAAATTTTTTAATTAATTCGAACCATCTTTGAGAAATAGGCTTTAGAAACTTCCAATAAACATACATACATTTTTGTAAATGGCCCCTTGTACTACGCTGCAAACTAAACAGTCTAAATAATGAAGAAAAAATGTGCGGAAACCAACATATACTTTAGATAATTTAAAAAAATATTCATTAAGTGTTTGTAATTAATTTAAATTATAATACATCTCATTTCATAGCAAATTATAATCACCAGTCTTCGCCTGGGACACCATTATGAAATGAAATTTGAATTTTATTAATTTCTATGTAATCACCAATTAAATTCAGGACTTCTTTACGACTAAACCCATATCCATATTTTTCCATTGTTTTTCCCTCGATCAGATTTTTGAATGTAATTGCTGAACTAATACGAAAATACGGTGTGTATCAGTAATATGGTGTCATATAGCCGTATTTTGCCTAGTGGGGAAAGACCATAGACTATAACGCTCTTTCACCGGTTAGCGAGGATGCACTTGCCCCAACAGTCAATTTACAAGGGGTAAGTGCATCATCACACAAAATTAATTGAAAACTTTTAAAATTCTACAAACTAATATATTTGATGAAAAATACAACTTATTGTTACCTTACTCACCAAAAATTGCAACTGTACACGATCAATTTTCCAACATTCAACTCAAATACAAAACAAATATTTAGCAAAATTCAATGACAATTTGGAAGTTATGTTACTTAATTAATGTTAATGTTACTTAATTTTATATAAGATATAGATGGCCCATATAACACTTCAGCATAGTTAACCTTACTTGCGATAGATGGCGACTTTTAAATAATTAAATTGTTCACCATTAAGACTTTAATCGCTGAAAATGCACTTACCCCAAATATGCTCTTACCCCATTTGACCTTATAGAGATTAAGTGGTCGTTTAAACAAGGTAAGGAAACCCATTTTCTTCTGAAAACTTATCTTTACACTTTAAAATTGTGGCCAATGTACTTTCGAACTCTTTAGCAATGTCTAATTTAATGATTTTTCGTTTGTCTGCGACGGTTAAGGAACACTTTTTGCGTTTCTCAGCCGCTGCAACTTTAAATTTACTAACACCTGTGACCAACAGCAGTGTTTACATTACTTTACATCAAACAACAATGATTGTCGATAAATTTAAGGTGTCTGAACCTGTCAAGACATGAATTGTTGTTATTGTGAAATTGTGTGTGATTGATTGGTAGGATACGTTATATAAAGGTTATAAGTTGACAAAAATCGTTAAATAGAGGTAAATTATACTTTCTAATTATATTCTGCAATGATTGAAAATTCGTTATAAAGAGGTTTTTGACAAAAAGTATTCGTAATGTAGAGGCATATATTGCATTAACCCTTAAGGGCAGTTCTAGGGGATTCCGAAAAAATTGTTAAATCGAGGAAATCGTTATATTGAGGTTCGTTATATTAAGTTTACACTATATAAACAAATATCACAAATTTGTTCTGCTCCCTTACATTACGCAGGCCGCCAAACTCTTTGATCTTTATCCTGGATTTTGGTTTATCCAGAGCCGCGCCGGCGCAACGTAAAAAACCGCTCAAGTGCGAGTCAAACTCGCGAGAAGAGGGTTCCGTACTATTAAAAATAGTAAATATGATACACGTCTTACCTGTGAAGTAGTTAGTATAACTTTGCTCTGTTTCCGTTCAGAGCCGGTGATAATCATGAGACAGTTGAGCGCTGGCGAGTAGGAAAGAACAGTCGAGTAGTCGTAGGTGCAGAGTGTGTTGCGGGAGCGATGTTGCAATAGGTGGAGTCCGTTCTGGTCGACAGCAAGCCACAGAACTCGAGGCCAGTTGGACGTGAACGATTGCTGAGGGCACAGCTTCATCATATAGACAACAGGTAGCTAAATACGCAAGCAATACACCGCCACCGAGCAAGCAAATAATAATGTATACAGATCAAAATGTCTGGAGCCTTTAAAACTGGTCATAGATCAAATAAATACAGAAATACTATACAGAATTATTTTTAAGTTGATTCTTTTTTTTAGCAGCGTGTAGAAATCAAATAGACGAACAAATATTTCAAGTAACTTTTTTATCAAAACTCAAAAATAAGGGAGAAACAGTTATTCAAAGTTTAATTAAAAGTTGAGGTCGATCTTGAAGTTATGTTATGTCACTATGAAATATGTTATGTCATTATCCAGTATTCACGGAAATTGTTTCAAATACAGTATATTAAACTCTATATAGCGACGCTGAAAGAACTGCGCATTTTCTGGCGTTTAGAGAGTTGTCGTTATATGGAGAGAAAGAAAAATCAATATTGTTTTACTATTATAGTATTATTTTAATAATAACGCATAAAATTTACAAACAAGCATTACTATTAACACAAATAACAACGCTTACTGCGAAAAAAGCTGCAGTTTTTATCAATTTCGGCAACTTAGAAAGTACCTACAAACAGTAGATGCTTTATAAGTTGCCAAAATTATTTGCTTTATAACATATGGTCGTTATTTAGAGTGAGTGTGATTCTACATACAGTGTATCCAACCAAAGTCGAGTTAAATCGAGTGATGTTACATAGAGTTTATACTCTAGTTTCAAGTTAGCATCAAGATACGTGATAATGACAGTATATTTCCATAGTGATACAACATAACGACAGGACCGACCTTAAAATTAAAAAAATTAATTAAATTTTAAAAATCTGCTTCTCTCTTATTTTTGTGTTTTGATAACAAAAGTTACTCGAAATATTTGTTCGTCTATTGGTTTCTACATGCAGTTAAAAAAGAAGAATCAACTTAAAAATCACCTGTATAATAATGTATTACCTATCTATAACATTATAAATTTTTCTTAATATAAATGTTAAGAAATCCTGATTGATAAATTTTAGCGTGAGTCTTTACAAAATTTTGGGGAAAACCCCAAAAAGATATTAGGTATTATATTTTTTCTCTACAATCAATCGTTTTCAAAAAAAGGATAGTAACACACTCGCTAGAAAATACAAATCTGAAAAACAGACTTTGAAAATTTACGTGAATCTCAAAGTCAAAATACTCTTTTAATTTGCTGGATGTTAATGACTTCAGTTGTTGAGCGTCTATAATCTGCAACATCTATCTTTAGTTTGCTATTAAACAGAGTTTTTTTAGCGCTACTTCGTTTTAGCATTTGTATCATAAGGAAAAATATTTCTATTATGCAGACATTTTGATCTTAAAAATGTGAAATGAAATGAAAAATGACTTAGAAATCTATAAAATTTCTTTTCATATTAAAAAAATTAAACCATTTTATGAAAAGAAACTGTTGAAACATCGAAGAGCAAGTTAATCATTAAAAAAATAGTTTTTTTTTTATTATTTAATTCATTTTTACATTTTAATTATAATTAACAGTGAACGCCAAAAATAGATAAATGATTAACTCAATCATAAGTAATTAGTAAAGTAGTAAAAATAATTAGTTATTTGCATTACAGATTTTCCAAAGCACCAAAGATATCTACTTAGAAATGAACTGAGATATGAAAATGAATGAGTTTACAACATTTAACAAAAGCTTTCTTAAAAAAGTCAAAGTTTGTTAGAAAGCATGCTAACAAATTATTTTTGAAAAAAACACCAATTAGTCAATTAATATTGTTATCAACTATCTAAATCCCACGATTCTACCATCACAAAACAAAAAACTCAAACCAAATTTGGATACTTGAATTAACTTACCATAACATCGAAAATGGTTGCCCTATGGAGAGGCCAACTTTGTATAAGATTAAGGAACGCTTTTTTAGCTTCAGTTGATGTCATTCCCCTTAATGACTGATGATGCATGGCTACACCTTCGTGAGGAATATTCGGTACCATTCTCGCTGGTAAACAGTGTGTTGCTATTGGTCGATAATCATGAAGCATGTCACCACAATCACTAAGTTCTAATTGTGCCTGAAGTGCTGTCAACATCATCTGTAAGCGGACATCAGCAATTAACATTTGACACGATTCAAAATAGAAAAACTACAGACATGTCCATGTTTATAGTCGTAAAAGGCTATAAACATGATCACGTCTGTGATTGGTTGAGTTCGATTTCTTACGTCACTGATGACCATAGCTTGGTTATTCAAGTATTTTTATTCCAAATTCCAACTGTTTGGAAAAAGACTCCACAAGGCTACTTCCCTAGTCCTCTCCCGCATCTCGGCTAGTCACAATAAGGTTCGCACGTAAGAACCCAACATCATTGTTGAAGGTGTGACTTGACGAGACGAGAGAGAGGGCGGGGGAGCAGACTTGTGGAGTCTTTTTCCATAATATAGTTGTGATAAACATACTTGAATAACCAAGCCATGGGCATCAGTGACGTAAGCAATCGACAAAACCAATCACAGACGTGACCATGTTTATAGCCTCTGACGACCAACCTTCTAGTATTTTAGTAATCTTGAGTTTAGATACTTACTGCTTCTTTTTCAGTTATTGGAAAACGATCAGATCTCAAATCGTGCAGTACTTGATGGTACAGTAATTCTTTTTCAACAGGATCGTCTACGTTCATATATTTATCCAAGAACAGATGTTTCTTGAACAAGAACAAGTGATGTTGATGGCGTCTGGCCTTGTTCATTGTATTTGTACCATTAGCAGCTTGGGCTTGTTGATTAGTTGCAGCTGTTGCAGTCCGGTAGCGCTCCCATTTCGACATTACATCTGCAATCTTTTCATCTGGAAGTAAACTTCTTTCTGATGCCCCAAGTACTTCATAAATAGCGTATCCTGAAAATAGAACCAATAAATAAACGTTTGATTAAAATAAATTAATTTTCTTTTGATCATGAACGTTGGAATTAACTTACCCATAGCGTTTTCAGGTAATCCAATTTTGGTTTTAACAATTTGCATAACGTCTTTTGCAGTAGCTGATGGGTGAAATTCTACTGAATGATACTGACCATCCATAAAATGAAAACGTGCATAGATGGGTCTTCGATTGATCGTACACATAATTTCTTCGCGTGATGGGGGCCACTGACGTCTTCTAGTGCCTTGTGTTTTTTGCAAACACTAAATAAGAAAACAAAACAAATTAAAATATTTTTATGAACACTTCTCCGTTTTTAAGAGAGTGTGGTACTAAGAAATTATTACAGCATAACGTAACTTCTGTACCTTTTCTGCAAATCTTGCAAATTTTCCTTCTTCAGTAACATAATCGCTTGCACAACGTTTTAAATGAGCTATTAAATATTTCCTGATAATTTTTTGAGGTGGCAAAATTACAGAACAAGCTAATGATAATAATGCCCAGTGTCGTAAATTAACTCTCGAATTCGGATCTGGATGATCAGTGGTTTGCTTAATTAATTGCATATATAATTCTCCAAGCAAGTTTTCTTTACGCATACATCGTTCCATAATTGTCTGAATTAAATTAACATGTTCGTCTTCTGCTCTCCTAATAGAATCACCTATTAACAAATATCGAGCGTCAACAATCAAACAACAAAAAATAATTTTATTAGACAAACCAAACAGTCAAACCTGAGTGAGTGAAAACTGGGTAAGCGAGAAAACTCTCTAAAAGCCCTGAGGCTAGCTGTGCCCGTAAGATAGTTTCTTACCTGTTTATACCTGATTGCCCGGTAATAGGGACCAGAAAAAAGTAGGCAACCCCACTTTTGCGTGTTCCTTATGCTTTATAATTTCGATTTATATTAAATTTGTGTGGTAAACAAGAAAGCAAAGCATGGACAACAAATTTTGATATAGTTCTTATAATTAAGGATATCCATAACCATATTTTAATAGGCAACCCAATCGCAATTTATTTTCTTATAGATAATAATTGATAAAATATACTTTTCGTCTGGTAAACAAATCAGTGAAGGACGAGCTCTTTTCGGATCCTGTACTATAATCATAATGTTAAAACGAAAAATTAAAGTGTTGTTATAGACCTCTATAAGTGAGAAAGGCCACCCCTGTACCTCTATAAACTACAAACTCGGGTTAGTGAAAAACATCCATAAGCGAAAAAGAGATCGCAGTCCCTTGAACTCTTACTGATTCAGATTCTACTGTACAATAATACTAACCATTTTGACCTAAACCAGCATATGTTAGAATTATTTGGAATACTTGAAGGGCTATTTGCTCATCAACTTCTGGAACTCTTGTAATACTTTGTGGAATAGGCTGCCTACTAAATGCCCAAAATGCATACGGAAAACCTTTATAAGTTTCGCCATGATCAGAAGCATTACCATGTTCTTGCCTCAATTTTTCTAATCTGTGTTTACTTAAACGTCTCAAAGTGTTCCTCAAAAATCCACCAGATAAATCGTGAGGCTTCCTCAACGCTTCACTGTCAACCAGAGTTCTTCTACAATTCACTAGATTATGATATAGCCTAATTCTATCTTCATTTGTAATACTTTTAAACTTTTTAACGGGTGCTTCATTTTCATTAATCCAGTTTGCTAAAGATGGACAATAACTAACAATCAACGATCCAATTTCATTTTTTTGCGCTGTTTCGAAAACAAAGCATTTATGACTATTATCCTGAGTATGGCGCATCAAGCTTATTGTAATGAAACTATCGCTAGGATCGATTAATATCGATTCAACTTCGTGATAACGATATTCACTAAGGACGAATTTATCATCCGGTTTGATTAACATTAGTCCTTCACAATTTACACCCAATATTAAACTGTTGCCATACGACCAGTAACCACGATAAGTTACTTGAAACATGGTTGTTCCATAAAGAGGATACTGCATGACGCAAGAGAGGTACAATGCTTTTGCCGTCAATTCTGAGCGCCCAGCACCATATTGACGATGCGCCTGTGCAATTATTGGAACCCAAACATCGTCTCCGCGAGCTCTGCTAATACGATACGGCAGATAATTATCAATATCTGTGTAATATTCCAGTTTACTGTTATCTGGCGGATTTCCCAGAGCCACCTGTGCTTGAAGACCCGCTAACTGCAGAGCGACTTTCTCAGTCACTGGAAAATCGTCACACTGAAAAATTATTATAATTAACAATCCAAATTAATATAAGCGTTCATGATTTACACAAATTCAGAACAAAAATCCCAGGAACGTGGACGAATTTGGCAAACTTTATGAACCTTTCTATCAACATAATTACAATTTATTTTAAACGCTTGTTCCAAATTTAGAACACTGAGAAAAAATGGGTTAATGTTTATTGTGGAGCACTTATTATGATGTTTGATGAAGCTCAAATAATTATTGTCGAAACGTCGCTAAAATAAAAATGTACTGATAATATATTAAGCATTTCTTTTTTCGTCCACGTTCCTGCGATTTTTGTTCTGAATAATTAACATTTTTTTTTCTATTACAATTATTTTGGAAATGATTAAACTCACTTTAACAACGTTATAAACAGCTTGTGCATACAGCATATTAACTTCAACAGGGTCCTGTGAAAGTTCTCTAGTAGCTCTAAACAGACGTCTTTTAAAAATAAATCGATTTTCACCACTGCCAAGTGTCGTACTACTAGTTCGCCGACTTAAAGTCGAAAATGCCGGCGCTGGCGTAGCTAATTTGTTTTGTTTTCTATAAAAAGAAATAATAAGAATTACATGGCATGTTACACTGAATACAACAAATAGTGTCAAAATGTCCACTCAATTAAATATATTTAAAATACAGTCAAACCTGAGTGAGTGAGAACTGGGTAAGCGAGAAAACTCTCTAAGTGAGAGTGATTGTCAGGTGACGTCTTTGTAGCCCTCTAAAACCTCTACAAGTAACAAACAGAAACTTCTATAAGTGAAAGACGTTTTTCACTCATGGACCTCTATAACTGAGACTACTACTTGCATATACCTCTATAAGCGATAATCGAACGTATTAATAGTTCCACGAAATTTAAGAATGAGTCATAAATAGCTGAACTAACTAACATTGTTTTTGTATAATTGGTTTTATTTTCGTATCTGTACGGGCTTATTTGTCGAACTTACTACAGTTGATAAGTATCAATTGCGAAGAAAGGTTCGGCACGTAATCATAATGTTAAAACGAAAAATTAAAATGTTACCTATATCCTACATCTTTGCTGTATTTTTACAGAACTCTATAAGTGTGAAAGGCCACTGCTGTACCGCTATAAGCTAGAAACTCGGATTAGTGAAAAACCTCCATAAGCGAAAAAGAGATCGCCGTCCCTTGAACTCTGGCAGGTTCGACTGTATGTGGTAGAAAAATAGGTACTTACTGCTCCCATGCAGCAATAACATCATATAAATAATGATGGGCTCGAATATGTTCCTCGCCATCTGGTCTGCTCTGATATATTGCCCAGCCATCTGTTTGTCTTAACCCAAGTCTTTCAGCTAATTTTCTCGTAGCGTCGCCTGCTGTATCCGTGGGATGAACATCAATAGCTTTAGTTCGCCCATCCAAAAAGAAGAACCTACAAACTATTGTTCCTAGCCGTCTCATTGCCTGAAAAAACGTACAATTTCCGTATTTTTCAAAAACAATTTTTAAGTGCAATTAAAATCTGGTTAAAATACTTACAGCTATTTCAACAGATGATGGTGGATATTCTCTACACGTAACTTTGGTATTTTTACAATTATCTAGGCACCACTGTACATACTGTCTCAGTTTGCCTTCTAGCGATAAGTTTTTCTTCAAAAAGCAAACAAAATATTTATACAATATTTTACTTGGTTGAAAAGCCACAACCGATAAACACAGAAGAAGCCAAACTCGTTCACACCATTCTGGATTAGGATTGTTAGTGACTTGTCGAATACACTGTACGAAAATTTCATCTCGTAATTCTTCACGTTCTATGCCGTATCCAATTATCAACTGAATTACATTTAATTCTCTGTCTGCATTTAATTCTCCTCGTAAGTATTTACATAAATCCTGTAACATGAAAAATATCCATAAATAAAAAAATAGACCGTGTAGTTTACACCGCACATTACTGAAGTGAAAGTTATAGTCTAGCTCAGTAGTCAAATCTCCAAGGCACAAAGGACAACAAGTTTGGAACATAGGGAAAAATCTAGCCGGGCGTCTAGAACAAAAGTAGCCGGAAAACTAGAAGGTTCCCGGTATCTAGGGGAAAAGTGCCAGGGCACAAGATATCCAGGTAACTAGGGCAATTAATCCAGTTCATTCTAACACAGGGACGTAAAGAAGTGTCACTTTAACAATAATGAAAAATATTTAACTCACTTTAAATATAATACAAGCTACGTTAACATTATCTGGATCATACATATGAATATGTGAATTAGGTATGCTAGAGCCTTTGTAATATGTGACCATTTCATATTTGGGAATAAATTCGGTAGATTTCCTTGTTTTTCTTGTCAAAGTGGCCATAAGAGTTCCTTCTGGTGATCTTTCGTGATTGTTGAAATAGTTTTGCGCATATTCAACAATATCATGAAATGTTTCTTCCAATAAATTGTCTTTATCTTGTAGTTCTTCCATTTCTTGAAGTTTCTTTTCAACACGATATTTACGTCTTTGCTCTCTTTCTGGGTCATGATGTTCATTCGTAGACTGTACTGTAGTGTTATATCTCCATGATGGTTGATTTGCCTGCAATAAGAGGAATTATAATGTAAAAATACTCTTCATAGAACTTCCGATTTAAAATGTATGTATGTATATAAATTTTACCACATTAACAGGTCCTCTAGAATTTGGTCGACTGGATTTAGGTGAATTGGGCGATCTTGCTCTTGGACTTTGAGATCTACCTTCACCGGCTGTTCCTCTTTGTAATCTTTCAACACTAGGACTCTTTGGACGCAACTTAATTGGAGGTGCTGGAAGCGGTGGTGGGGATACACAACCATCATTGCTCCCAGTTTCATCTCTCGGTAGAACGGATTCGTAAATAGGTTCCATGGAAGTGCCTTGAGGTGTTGTAGCAACTGGGGGAGGAGAAATGGTGGGTGGAGGCGCTTGATTAGCTGAAGTTGGCGGAGGAGGGGGTGGCTCAGTTGGCTCTGGAAGTGTTGGGAGCCCAAGACCTTTTGACGGACCATTATGCTGTAATGGAAGTGTTCCAGGTGGAATTGGTGCATGTCCAGCTAAATTTAAACCCTCCATTTCTTGTTGTATCACAGTTTCGAGTTCCACATCTAAATCTTCAACCAATTCATCCATCTTTTCACCAATCTCATCGATAATTTGATTTCTTTGTGGCTGAATATCAGATAAAAACGCAAATAGATTATCCAAATCAACGTTTTCTCCAACAGACGGTTCCGATGTTGCTAATTTCGGATTCAGGTGTTCAGCCATTTGGGAAAGTGCCTTGATTTCTTCTTGCGCAGCCCTGTACAAAAATTACATCATTTCATATAATATTATTAGAACAATCTTAAACAAAATAAAAGCAGTACCATTAGTAAAATTTGATTGATGCATAATTCACATCTGCGACAACAATAATCGAAAATTTACCTCACACCAATGTCTCAAGTATTATATTACAAATTCTAAATATAAAGTTTATAATAGAGTTTATATTTCAAAGCAATAAATAATAATTTCCCAAATACCTAATACAGAGAAATATATTAAAAGTATTTTTAGAATAAAAAACATTCTGGGTTAATTCTGTGCTTCACCAACAATTTTAAAACACTTTTATGTTTAGGCCAAATTCAAACATACGTAAAAATACATTGTGAGCAGTACCGGCCTTGTGGGGGGGGGGGCAAAACTATACACTAATACTATGCACTGCTTAGGGGCGCCACAGCGCTGGCAACATTTTTTTATGAAATTAAATACGAGCAACCAATCAATATATTTTTATTAAACTTGATAATAATATATCAAATCGTATAATGAATATTTTACCACTCAAGGTATGTTATCAAATTTTTAAAATAGTTAAATCATCAAATAAAAATTTCTAGTTATTTTACAGTTAAGTAATTTAAAATATCGTAAATGTGGGTGTAAAGTGTTATACCGTATATCCCGTATATGAATACATAGTATACCTTAATATTTTCGCCCTTAAGGGGGCGCTTAGTTAAAATTTTTCTAAGCGCGCTACATACAGAGCCGTCCCTGGGGTAGCGCGAGAGGAACGGTCGCTATAGGCCCCAGGTGGCAAGGGGCGCCAAAAAGCCAGATGCGAAAAACAAGGTTTTATTATTTAGTGACTGATCGAAATTAACGCCAAGTACTAATTTAATTATATAGCGGTAGGAACTTTCTTAATATTAAAGAAGCAGATGTATAATAATTAAAGCTACTTAATTTAATTTAATTTCAACAAGTGTTGATATTTCCAACAAAAGTGGATATTTGAAAATTTGGTGCTTATTATTTATTTAACATAAAACCGAAGTACAATTTACGTGAAGTGAAAGCGTCGGCCAAAGGGCGCTGAAAGACAATCTCGCTACACCCTGATCAAGGGCTAGGGCCGGCGCTGGCCACATAAGTAAGGCCGGGGGGACTGACTAAGAGCAAATCCTACAGCCAACGCAAATCATCGTTTGTGCACTCACCCTTTTTCCATTCCACTTAATCCATGATATTGCATGCTTTGGGGCAAAAAAGCACTACTGTGTTAAGCATTCTAGCAAGCATACGATTGCTCAAGGTTAAATGAAATATTTATTTTATTATTGTCAATCTACCAAGTACCAACTCTCACAAAATAAAGAAAGTATACAAAGAAATAATTTCGACTCACCGTTCACTTTCTTCCAGTGCTTTTTTATCTTCTTCTGCTTGTTTGGCATTCATCTCAGCTTCCCGTTGTTTTCTTTCAGCTTCCAACTTTTCTCGCTTCCGCATTTCTTCTTCCACTCTTCTCATTTCCCTCAAAGCCGCTGCAACTTCTCTAGCAAACACTCCTCTGAGATGCGACTGTATAATAATGGCAGCTCTGCGTTTTTTAATAAATTCTATTCTTAATTTCCATCCTCTATATGCATGTTGCAATTTTAAAGTGGCATCTCTAATACGTTTATAGTTTCTGCGCTCACTAAAACCTCTCCAAGTTTTCTGGATTTTTATAGCACAAGTGGCAACAATTTTATTTCTACTTTCTTCTAAGGGTTCATGTACATAGCTTCTTAAAAATACTTTAGATTTACCGATTTGCCATTCGGTTTCAGGTATATTGTGCGCTTTTATTAAAGCTCTAACTGCTTCTCTTACATCTTTTGATAATCGCATTTTCATTAAACATTGATATCTTGAAACAAATTCTTCGAAAGACATATGGATAGGATAACCTTCTTTACGTATTCTAATAATATCTAACATTCCGAGATATTTCAGTTGATCCAATACCAAATTGTCGTTGTAGTTATTAGGCAGTTTTTTGCTATTTGGTTTTATACATCTAACGTACCAAGGATTTGTTGATTGCAAAACATCAACTAATGCTTGTAATTGATGTCGAAATGTGTCGCTTACTGTTGGTTTGCCTTTACTTGTACCGCGAGACATTGTTGCAGCGCCGTTTGTGGCACCTTTTGGAATAGTGCACGCAGTTAAATCCTAAAAAGTAATATTTATTAATTTATAACAACTTTCCATCTACAGTAAGACCTCGCTTAACGCTGTTTAGTATTGTGCGGTTTCTAAATAAAATATAACGTAAATTATGGATCAGTTTATACGAAATGATTCAAATGTTGATAGAAGTTCAAAGGCAAGACAAAGTGTTCATTGATGTAATATCTTGCTATCGACAATAGCTTGCTGGACTCAACAGAAAAAGCTAAATTAATCGGAAATCAATCTTAAATAATCGTAAATCAATCACAAATAAATCGGAAATCAATCGTAAATAAATCGCAAATGAGATTGACTTCGCGCAAATTCAATACACGCTGAGAATTTTATGATAATGATTCTCATCTTTTATGGTTATAGAGAATTGAATTGAATAATTTCTGCTATCCATGCGAAGTCGGACCGAGCAGTTAGTCTATAATAAATGTGAAACCTCCAAAAAGTAATTAACTCGGAACTTACAGATTATAATATTCAGAACTTACTTGAAACATTGTTAGTTCTTGAACAAATTCGTTTGTCGACCTGCTCATATAGTCAAAAAATACATCCTGTTGGACATCTCTGTTTTTATCAACGAATCCTTCGACACAATACGTTACGCAACCAGCATAATGTTGAATGCCAAATTCTTTCTCCCATTTTCGTCTGTCGTCACCTTTGATATAACAACTGTGGTTTTCAAACTCGCCATGAAGATTTGTTAAATAAGCTAAATCTGATCCTTTAGGCATATGGCATTGTTCAGTTAAAAGTTTTAATATACAACGTGGTGGTTTTTCAATTAATTCTACGCAATTTGTATTATCAGTAAATTGAATATGTGAATACTGAATTTCTTCTTGTAAATACTAAAACAAAACAAACATCCTTTCATTTAACTTCACTTCAGAATAATTCTAATTCACAACTATCTCAATACAGGCTACAGCTTGTAGTAAGTCCTCGATTTACGAACTTTCAAAAATACAAACAGAATGGTAGTTACATTTTTAAGGAATCTCGATTTTAAAAAACCATTCAAGTGTGAGTCGAACTCGCGAGAAGAGGGTTCCGTACTATTCCGTTTTTCGAGTACTTTAACACTTAAGATTTTCGTTTAGGTTTTCCTGTAAGCTGTGGGTGAGACCCGACATTCCCCATTTTGTTGAAAATTTTAGGCTCAGTAGTTTCGGAGATAATGGGGGAATGGTCAATTTTTATCTGTTTTCTTAAATAACTTTAAAACTATTTATTTTAAAATTATAAAAAAATATATATTTGAAACCCTTTCATTTGATATGTCCTCCCCTAAATTTCTTGATTAATAAATATTCTTCTAAAATGCATCAAATTCGGAAATCAAGGACTTAAGATTGTTCTAAAATGAAAATAGTTAAGAACAATGTACTAACGATTTCTTGCTCCAATGCAAAAACATAATGATTAAAAAATTTGTGTAATTTTTCATTAGTGTAATTTATGCAAAGTTGTTCAAAAGAATTAACATTAAAATTTTCAAATCCAAAAATATCAAGTACTCCGAGAAACCTCGACGAGTCTTGACCGGGGTTTGTACAGGTATTAATGTGATTTATAAGCCACGCGAAAGTACGGGAGTACAACGCTTTTGCCATTGCGTGTCTGTTTTCTTTTGCCTGAAAAAAATTAAAAAATATATAAAAATGGATTTATCAAAGCTTACGTTTAGTTTCCAGTACACTAATACTCGATTTCTGCTCCAACTTTGAAAGTAAATTTATGTTCGGTTTCTGATACGGCTTTCAGGTTTAAATCTAGATTTAAGAATATCATTTGATTTCGATTAAATGACTATCTCCATTAGTTGAAAACAAGAAAATCTTAAATCTAGATTTAAAGCTGAGAGTCTTATCAAAAACCAAAATTACTTTGAAAGCAGATTCAACGTAGAAAATCAACACTAAATCTAAGTTATGCTGGATTTCTGGAACGACTTATATCTTAAATCTACATTTAAGGTAAAAGTAGCACCACAAACCCAGCGTAACAGTTGAAAGTCGTACCAGAAATCGAGCTTTATTTATGACGTTTGGTTGAAATATTTTAATTTTTTTACCTCTTGCAATTTCAAAGGTATTTCAGTAATGTTTCCTCTAACGTTTATTTGGCGTAGCAAAACTACCTGTCGCATATCATCTAATGAAAGACCTAATAAATCAGCAACACATTCGAGTGTTTCCCCGTCACAGGCACTATCAGAAAGCTGACACTTTTCTCCATCTATATCCTAAAAGTACCGAAAACGCAACTATTTAATAAATCTTACAAGATCTGCTATTCACGTTAAAATAAACTTTTTAAAGACAAGATTCTTTTGAGACGTGCAAAAAAAAGAAAAACATATTTTTAATAATTTAAGTTTATAATTATGAAAGCGTGGGCTGTAAACTCTGCGATCGTTTATTAGTAACAGCTCATGCTTTTTATTCAATTTGGTCTTTCAAAATGTTTACTATTAAAACATTAATTTTAAACAGAATAATAGCTATTGTTTGCTATAATTGTTAAGAAACATCCATTGTTACAATGCTATATTAGAAAAATTCATTTTCAAACAACTGTCATCGTCGGGATTCAAATCCGAATCTTTCCACTTTTACGGCGGAATGAATTATCAGTTACTCTACGGTGCCATATATCGACAGTTCATCTTTCATTGTAAAAATTTATTTTTTGGTAAAAAGTTACTGAGTATCTTTACCTCAAATTCCAAATTTCCAAGCCATAATATCGCCGCTAAAACTTTAAAAATTCCCTCAGACATTTCCGTCGGCACTTGTAAAACATTGAAAGCTAATCGTAATGCGTCCAGTTTCTTAGCATCGCTAATACCTTCTATTTTTGTACAATCTGACTGATTTATATATTTATAAAAACTAGCATCTTTTAAGTGTAATTGTTCCGCCAATTCTTTATTATGCTAAAAAGAAAATTTACATCATAAAATGTATAAAAATATTTCAGGACAAAAATCCCGGCCTCAAAATTGGTCACTTGAAAGTTATTAGTCTAATCAAAGAAAAAGATGGATGAATAATTAAAAATTTTGATAATAAACGTACTTTCGACCGGGAATAAAGAAAAATAGTATACACCACACGAACTGCGCGACATGATGTCCTCGATTTCGCCTGGGACATCATGTCGCCCTGTTCAGGAATTTCAACTTTCTGCCCTTGTAGTGTAATATAGGTACTATCTTATGAAGGAATACAGTTACAATGTAAGGTCACTGTTTATTCAAATTTTTTGACGAAACGTTGTGCAACCCAGCATAAATGCCTGCGCAACAATTTTAACAATTGTAATTAAAACAAACATTAACCTTTCCACCTTCTACGAGTTGATAAAATACATGATAATTTCTTTCTCCCGGACTTTGAAATGTTATCCTTGATTGCTCTAGAAGATAATCTTGAATTATACACCCTGCTATCATCCATTTACTGTCAAAGCACACCTGCATAAATTTTCCAAACCGGCTTGAATTGTCATTTCGAACCGTTTTCGCATTTCCTGAAAAATATAATCTTATTACAAATTAACTACAACTATAAAATTTTGAAATTATTTTGAAAAATACAAAATAAATACAGGATATGAAATACTGTTTTTACATATATTTATGCTCATATCCAAATAAATATTAAAAACTCGGGTCGCATTGCCAAAGCCCTGCCGACAATATACAGAGTGATTTTTAAGTAGATATTTCAAGTAACTTTTTTTTATCAAAACTTAAAAATAAGAGAGAAACAGCCATTCAAAGTTTAATTAAATTTTGAGGTCGGTCCTGCCGTTATGTTATGTCACTATGGAAATATGTCATTATCAAGTCTCTTGTTGCATATTTAAAACAAAACGGAGACAACTTCGAACAATTTCTGTAAATACTTGATAATGATATAACATATTTCCATAGTGACATAACATAACGCCAAGACCGACCTCAAAATTCAATAAAATTTAATTAAATTTTGAATGACTTTCTCTCTTATTTTTAAGTTGTTTTAACTTGAAATATTTGTTCGTCTATTTCTACACGGTGTTAAAAATATGTATCAACTTAAAAATCACTCTATGATTGTGGCTTTATTAGGTGAACTAAAAGGAACAAAATACTAAGAATATATTTTACCAAACGCTTCAAGTATAGTATTCGCCTCAAGAATTTGTTGTTCAACCCAAGTGCTGACATTACTTGTAACACTGCACAAATACTGCAATATGAATTTGGTCGTTTCAGTTTTTCCCGCGCCACTCTCGCCAGAAATGACGCAGGACTGGTTGTGGTTGTAGAAACTTCTGCACGCCGATATTATGGCGGCGGCGGTGGTGGAGGTACCGTTAACATTGATGGTGGACGCGACGGGACTGTCTGTGCTACTACTGTCGGTACCGTTCGCTGTGGCCGTGGTGGGAGTATCGGGTAGCGATGTCGGCAAATTGGTTGCCGCATTTTGCAATGACCTGTAAGCAGCTTCGGCCAGTGCAAACACATGTGGTTCGAGAACACCAAGCTTTGCGCCATGATAACGGAACACGTATTCCTGAAAATAAAAAAAATAATTATTGAAGTTTAACTTCTTTAGCGACGTATATATTTGGAAAAAGTAAGAAATCGAGGGGAAGTAGAACTGGCAAATAAAGGGCAGTGGCGTAGCGAGGGTGTGGCGAGCGAGGCGCTTGCCTCGGGCGCCATCGCAGGGAGGGCGCCAAAATTTGGTCGACTTTCGTAGAAAAAATTTTTGTTATTACCCACAAACATTTTTTTTAACACATTTTTTCATTTTAGAATTGACGTTTCCAAAATATGTAGCGTTTTATATCATTTCATGATAGGCGAACATTTTTGAAAATTTTAATTTTCCCACATCGACGCTACGAGTGCCTAGGCACCTGGCACTTACAATAGTCACTGTCAGTCTAGCTCAATCAAGCGTTGTCAATCTCAGTCAAGTTTAGTCGCTCTAACAAGCTCGCTCCAAGTCGCTCCAAGATGCTTATCAAAGCGACAATTTATTTTGCAATCGAGTTTTGTAAAATTTCACCTTTTCCAGGAGAGGGGGGGGGGGAATTTTTGAATTCGCCTCGGGCGCCAGAGAGGCTCGCTACGTCACTGATAAAGGGGAAGTTAGTTTGTCTCTTAAATTACATAAAACTGACAAGGACATAAGTTTATAGTGTGTTACTAAGTATGTGTAAATATTATTAATTAGTTTCACATTAAAAAAAATTAAACTTGGGAATAATATTAAAAACTAAAGAGGTTAAACTTCTTATGTGAGCTTATGAGGGTGAGGCTCATTATAATTTTTTATTTTTTGATACCGTAGTTTCATTTCTTCCACGTATAATCTATGTCAGGGATGTTCATTTAGCAGCGGATTTTGCAACCGGTTTGCAATCTCCTTGATAAATTACAAAAATAGGTCATTTTTGAGTAGGTATTTTGGGCACTCTGAAAATTTTTACAATAACTCTTTAGTAATATCCGAATACAAAAACACAAATCTGGATGAAGGGTAGTAGGGCTTAACCGTGGTGTGAAAATGAGTTTTTTGGCTAAAACGCATATTGGAGTAGACTTTGCGGTGTTCGCACGCTAAGACTATTCATTTTACAAAAAAAAAACCCGGGTCGCAGTGCCAAAACCCTGCCGACAATACAGTGTATTTGCTTATACAGGCAGTGTGGCTTTATTTTGCGAGCTTAAGTTGGTTTTTAGGCAAAATAAAAAAATTTACTCCTTAACACACCCCTTAAAATAACATTTTTTTTCTTAATTGCAATATTATTATAAATCGAACCTCTATACCAAATTATATACAACTTTCAGTAAATAATTCACTATTTGTAAACTAATGTTTTCATAAAATTTGTAAGTCCGGTCCTGTCGGTCCGATTTTATTTAAATTTTAGGGACACCTTTTAATTACTACTAAAGGGTTAAATGTCAATTTTGAAACGATTCTGAGAATTTTTTCGGTATTTTGGGGCCCAAAAACATTTTTCAACCCCTAAAAACTACCCTTAAAATGCCCCGATTACGCCCATTTTAAATAGGCTTTTTGCGGTGATGGATTTCAACACGTGGACCAAATTTCGTTAAAATCAATTAACTCTTTCGAAAGTTATTGCCCGCACACACATATATATATGTATATATATATATATATATATATATATAATACACGTATATAAATATATATATATATATATATATATATATATATATATATATATATATATATACATATACATATATATATAAACATTTTCAAAAATGGTGCCAAAGTGTTTAGGAGGTTATGAAACGTCGAGAAATTTTGGTCCGACCCCTAGGTCCCGCCATCCGACCAACGCCAATAGTGTATGTTGCCTTATGGCAAATACACTAAAAAAGTTTATTACATGTATAAATTAGCGGAAATTTTCTCTATTTCAATTTATTATATAACTGTTTTTTTTTTTAATTATATAACTGTTTTTTTTTGTAAAATGAGTCGGAAAGGAGATACTGTTAAAAAAACTGTTTTTAGGCGCCATTTTTTCAAAATGACGGCGCGAGCGGCAAAGTAGAAATTTGGAAAGAGCACATCAAAATCTATAAAATCACCAATTTTCAAAATTTCCGAAAAACATCCCTAGTAAAACTACCAAATTACTGGATTTATATGCGTTTTGTGATTGCAGATACACTGTGTAATTGGGACGTGAAAAATAAGCGCAAAAAGGCGCCGTACTTGCAGGTGTAAATATTTAAACTTAATTTATTGCTACGGTGTGTTTACTCATGAACTTACTACAGTACTGTCTCGATAATTCGACCTATAAAATATCACTTTCTTGAGAAAAACAGATAAACAAAGATATTTCTAGTCTTGTTATATTTTTTCATTTTTAAATTAATGGAATAATTGGAAAGCGATCGTAAAATGACACAATCAGCACTAGTGCGTAAAGTGAAATTAAAATAATGCCGATTCAACAATAATTTTTTATAAATAACCACGAAGAAACGAAGTTTGTTACGCTTAGAATTGTCAAAAATGTAGAAAACTGATACAAAAATAAAAAACCCGGGTCGCAGTGCCAAAACCCTGCCGACAATATAGTGTATTTGATAATACAGGCAGTGTGGCTTTATTATGCGAACTTATGTTGGTTTTTGGGCAAAATAAAAAATTTGACTCCTTAATACACCCCTTAAAATAACATTTATTTTCTTAATTGCAATTTTATTATCAATCGAACTTCTATACCAAATTATATACAACTTTTAGTAAATAATTCACTATCTGCAAAGTAGTGTTTTCATAAAATTTGTAAGTCCGGTCCTGTCGGGCCGATTTTATTAAAATTTTAGGGACACTTTTTAATTACTACTGGAGGGTTAAATGTCAATTTTGAAACGATTCTGAGAATTTTTTCGGTATTTTGGGGCCCAAAAACATTTTTCAACCCCTAAAAACTACCCTTAAAATGGTTCGATTACGCCCATTTTAAATAGGCTTCTTGCGGTGATGGATTTCAACACGTGGGCCAAATTTCATTAAAATCAATTAACTCTTTCGAAAGTTATTGCCCGCACACATATATATATATATATATACGCTTATATATATATATATATATATATATATATATAAATATATATATACATATATATATAAACATTTTTAAAAATGGTGCCAAAGTGTTTAGGAGGTTATGAAACGTCGAGAAATTTTGGTCCGACCCCTAGGTCCCGCCATCCGACCGACGCCAATAGTGTATGTTGCCATATGGCAAATACACTAAAAATCAGTTATTTTACAGAAGGTATGCGTGCTAAAAATGTAATATGTATCTCGAATGTAGTGATATCATTCTCTGATATCATAACTCGTTTATTCCACAATATCACAACTCGTAACAGAATAACCACCTTTACGTTCTGGTTATTATGTATGTAGGATATAATGACATTTATGATATACCAAAGGTGCCAATATGTAAGAATAGGCACCGAGTCATATTATCATTACGTTCGAGATATACTCGTATAATTACATTATTACGTAGATACCTACAATCTATATTTTTTGCGCGTGTCTTCTATAAAATTGCGGCTCTTTACTTCATTTTCAGTTTATTTTTAAAAAATTCTGGCATTTAACTTGTAGCAAACTTTGCTTCTAAATAGCCGACTGACTTATATCATATACCAATGTAAAATAATAATTTATTTAACAAAATGGAAAAGGAAATGATTTAACGCGGAAACTGGCAGTGATCAATTGTTGCGACGAATTAAGAACAAAAATAAATACACTGAATGAAAGAAGTCATCACAAAAGTCACTAAAATATAAAAATGATTTGTCGGGAAAAAGGGCTTTTTTAGTAAACACTTATTTGTTATTATAACAAATAAGTGTTTACTAAAAAAGTCCTTTTTCCCGGCAAATCATTTTTATATTAATCACCAAGGACAAAAAAGAAAAAACGTCAATATGTCACTAAAATATTTTCTGGATGGATACATTCTATTCCAAAAAAAGTAATTAAATTTATATTTTGCGAATAAAATGTTAATTATTATTTTTGTGCTGTGAGGAAATTAATATATTCAACAATTCCACTTCTCCCGAATGTCATCTAAATTGAAATGAAAACCAATACGCACAATAAACTGAATAAGTATTATGTACATATTTTTTAGTTGTTTTATTTATGTAAAATAATTTTACAATAACAATTTATATATTATTATACTCTGAAAAATCAGTCTTGATGAAGTAAATACTAACTATCAGTTTTTGACAGTTAATTAATTTTATTTTTATAGTAACTTACAAAGTGCTCAAAAAATGTTTATGTGTAATACAGAGTGTTATTTTTCTTAAGTTACCAGTTTTGGTGTGCAGTATGATCGTGAATGGCGTATAGATGTTACGAGCGTGCGAACTTTTTCTGTGAGTATGTTCATCTTGTTAATTTTGATGTTACAGTGCACGCCGTCATCATTTTTTCATAATGCGCCAAAAGAAGTATAACTTCAAAAATTCTTTTATATCTGATATAGATGATAATAAGTAGGTATAGGTATTATATTACTCTTCACATTTTACAGATACTGTCGAACCTGGATAAGCAAGAGTTCAAGAAACCGCAATCTCTTTTCGCTTATGGAGGTTTTTCACTAATCCGAGTTTCTAGCTTAAAGAGGTACAGGACTAACCTTTCTCACTTACAGAGGTCTATAAAATACAGCAAATATGTAGTGGTAATTGGTAAACATGTATTATTCGACATAGATGCTAAAAAAAGAAAACAAAAAATCTTGCACTAATGTTTACTTAAAGAAATCCGCTATTGCTTCTGCGTTTCTGTTTTTATACACCTGTCGCAGAAATTAAAGGATATTAAAAAAATCCAAATTTTTCGGTGATTTAACAGGCTGTAACTTGGAAGAAAATGGTCGTACAGGAAATTAAAAAAAAAAGAAATTGTACCTTAGAGTGTCTCGTTTTCGAATCTGGATCTTAAATTTTTTTGGCGGAAGCGATTTTTGATTTATCGTACAAAAACCAACGAAGAAAATTTGAAAAAAAATTTCTTCGTTGGTTTTTGTACGATAACTCAAAAATAGCTTGCGCTAAAAAAAATTTAAGGTCCAGATTCGAAAACGAGACACCTTCAGCTACAATTTCCTTTTTTTTAATTTCCTGTACGACCATTTTCCTTCAAGTTACAGCCTGTTAAATTCACCGAAAAATTTGGAGTTTTTTTAATATCCTTTAATTTCTGCGACTAATGTATTTTGTGTATATTTCATAAATTTTATCAAATATTCAAAAAACTTGTGGAGTGTCGCTTATAGAGATACAGGCAAGTAGTAGTCTCAGTTATAGAGGTCCATGAGTGAAAAACGTTTTTCAGAGATTTCTGGTTCTCACTTATAGAGGTCTTAGAGCAGTGGTTCTTAACCTGGGTTCGATCGAACACCAGGGGTTCGGTGAGTCAGTTTCGTGGGTTCGGCGGAGGCACTGAGTTGCAGTAAATATTCATTATTATGGTTTTGTTTTTGTGTGAAAATCATGTTTTAATATTTTAATGGTTTTAATGGGGTTCAGTACCTCCAAAAAGGTTAAGAACCACTGTCTTAGAGGGTTACAAAGACGGTACCTACTCTCACTTAGAGAATTTTCTCGCTTATCCAGTTCTTACTCTCTCAGATTTGACTGTATTCCATTTTTAAATGATTTCCGTCTCTATTTGATAGGTACATTTCGCAACCGAATTTACATAGCAAGCAAATAATTAATACGATTCTAAGAGAAGAAAATGCAGCAGCACTCTAGTTGCCTCCTTCAATACAAATCAAATTATGGCAGAGCCCAGGAGGCCAAAAATTCGATCATAATAAATTACATTACTGGTTTATCTACAACGGTTGTAGCTTTGCTCTACCTAGCTATTGGAACGCTAGGCGGTGCAGTGCATCGGGGCCTTCAAGCTTAGGGGACCTCTCGGCCTCCTGAATGACGTTCAAAAACGTTATTTAAATCGAATAAAGAATTTTTGACTTTTGACTCTTTGGCTCCTGTAGTATGGTTCACAAGTTAAAAAAACATGTTAATTTTTGCTACTGCGAGTTAAAATACCGTTAAGGCACTATAGATGTGAGAATTCTCATCCGCCATATTGTGTCCTTGCTTGCCACGCGTAGTACGACAACATATGACTAAAGTTAACAGATAAATTATATTTCATAAAAGAAAAATGATTTGAATGTTTGTCAAGATTTTTTAAAGGTCCTGCTGTTGTTTGTACGCGTTTACCCGTACGCAAAAGTGCTTTAAAGTGGGAATATCAATGTGACAACTGTACAGAAGTTGACAGAAAAAATTGCGGTAATTATTTATTTTTCATCACTGTACTATGCAGAATAGAAGAATTATTTGTTAATTGTAATGACTATTGTTTTTTTTGCGGGCTATTAAAAAAAATGCGGAAATGTCAGAAAAGAAATCTGCCTTTGGCAACGACACTTCAATTTTATCAGCTGAAATACGAAAATTAAATAAAAAATATTGGGTACAAGTTGAATTATTTATTATAAAAAAAAAGATATACATTAAATAAAATACATTATGGAGAAGCATTTCAATTTTTTTTTCTTTGCTGACGCCGTTCCATAAACTATTTTGCAAAATTTGCTATTTTCAATGAAGTTTTTCAAACAGTAAGAACGGACGTTAAAAAAATGCCGGATTATTCTCCCTTTCACATTGTAACATTCCGGGAAAAATATATCAATATTGTCCACTAAACATTTTTCCAATTCGAATTTTCCCTGTCTCCGCACTTACAGCCGTTTTTTTTCTTTTTTTTTGAGAATAAAGTTAAACGTATTTTTCTTACAGACACATTTTGAAGAATCACAATTTGAAAATCGTCGACAGGATGGGTGGAAGAAATTAAAACGGAAATTCTAATTGGGAAAATGTTTAGTGGACAATATTGATATATTTTTTCCGGAATTTTACAATGTGAAAGGGAGAATTATCCGGCATTTTTTTAACGTCCGTTCTTACTGTTTGAAAAACTTCATTGAAAATAGCAAATTTCGCAAAATAGTTTATAGAACGGCGTCAGCAAAGAAAAAAAAATTGAAATGCTTCTCCATAATGTATTTTATTTAATGTATATCTTTTTTTTATAATAAATAATTCAACTTGTATCCAATACTTTTTATTTAATTTGTTTCGTATTTCAGCTGATAAAATTGAAGTGTCGTTGCCAAAGGCAGATTTCTTTTCTGACATTTCCGCATTTTTTTAATAGCCCGCAAAAAAAACAATAGTCATTACAATTAACAAATAATTTTTCTATTCTGCATAGTACAGTGATGAAAAATAAATAATTACCGCAATTTTTTCTGTCAACTTCTGTACAGTTGTCACATTGATATTCCCACTTTAAAGCACTTTTGCGTACGGGTAAACGCGTACAAACAACAGCAAGACCTTTAAAAAATCTTGACAAACATTCAAATCATTTTTCTTTTATGAAATATAATTTATCTGTTAACTTTAGTCATATGTTGTCGTACTACGCGTGACAAGCAAGGACACAATATGGCGGATGAGAATACCTATATCTATAGAGCTCTAATACCGTGTCGTAGCTCAATGGATTCATAATCACCTCTACAAAAATTTGCAAAAGTTCGAAGTCCGCACATAAACAATTGCAAAAGTTATTAAAGGACTCCAAAAAGGGAGTTTAATTTAACTCGAAAATTATTAATGCTAATGAATATTAAAAAAAATATTCCTAGAATGCAGGAAATATCCGAAAAAAATGTGGACTCCAGGAACTTCATCTCTATTATAATACATACTTTTCATTTATTATTGAAAATAGGGCTCCGTGTGGTTGGCGCTGTGTCGATGAAACTTAACCAATTTAGATAGGGCTCCAATTTCATTTTTGTACCGGGGGCCTTGGTTACGTAGCTACGCCACTGGTTCTACCTACCAGGTTTGTAACACAATGTAATTATGAAACTGTCACCTTTGAAGACATGAACGGGGTGATGTAATCCTATATATAGCGATCTCATTAATTAATCGTGCTCTAGGCAATATTCCTGACGTTAATGAAAACAAAACAATACCCGCGGCGTAACGGAGTCATACATAGACAAAAGACTTACTGTAGTGCGGTTTGCAAAAGAAAGACATCCTGTTCTTAATATAAAAAATCGGTCAAGTGGAAGCTGTATTTGCACAATTAGTGTCCCGTGACATCAGTCCCCCACTTGCCTGTTTTGATTTTGAAGTTAAATTTTTTATAGCAATTGATTACGCTAGAATTTTTCCATTCTGATATTTTTTTTTGTTTTTTTAGGCTTTCAAATTTTTTACTAAAAAGAACATTTAATACAATAATGAATATATTCCAAAACTTCTTGACTACTGGACTTGTAGGTCGTGGCCCATTGGTATTTCTATCTGACGTTTCGTTTACAACTGGAGTTGTAGACGAAACGTCAGGTAGAATAGTTAATTTAATTTCAACAATGGTGCCAAACTGTGCAGGAGGTTATGAAACGTCGAGAAATTTTGGTCCGACTCCTAGGTCCCGCCATCCGACCGACGCCAATAGTGTATGTACACTAAAAACTGAATATCTCTGTTGAATTAAGATATAATATGTATACAAAAATGTTAACAATACCCTATTAATAATGTACATTTATAATAGTGCTAATAGCCTTAAGGTTGAAGCACAATCTTTTGCTTTGTTTTTGTTGTTTGCTAAATAAAAAAAAAAAAGAAAGATACCGAAATAAAATTTTCAGCATTTTGCAGTTATCTTTATTACCATGATGTGATAATATCTTCATCCAGTGGGAATTCCTACTTTGAAATATTTTTCTCGTAAGATATATAGGCTTTAAACTCAGGATATTTTTGGACACAATAAAATAAACTATAAAGGCTTTGAAGTTTTTTTAAAGAATTTTTATTGTCATGTAGTTATTTTTTATAATAACAGAGAAACAATAGAGAACAAAAAAAAATATAAATCGCAGTTCAATTACTGTAGGCACGTACAGTCTTAAAATAAACTTTCATATATAAAAAGTATATAAAAAAACACATGTTATTCACTAAGTTCCAAAATACGTTGTAACTATTTAAATCGCTATTTTAAATTAGAAACGTTAATGTACATTGCTGTATTTAATGTCGATGCTTAATCTTATGTTCCCATAATCTCCAGAACTATTTAAGATTAGAATTAGAATAATAAAAATTTAAGTGTGGTGTCGTTTTGAAATTCTTTTATAAGGAATAGGGATGTTGACTATTTTTGAGAAAGTGTTTTAAATCGTGCATAAGTACCTAATATATCCACAAATATTTATTATTTTTATTTAAATACAACTCAAGCCTTAAAAATAATGTATTTTAAATCCCGTTTCAAATTTCGATCCAAAACGCCAATACTAGTCGCGTGGCGTCACCCGTTACTACCAAAGGAGGCTCAAAAGTTTACACAGGAGATACCATCCTATAGATGCGTATTCTGTGCTCATAAACGTTAGTAAACTGAGGTGATGAAAAGTTGTTTCGTAGTCGTTACTATAGTTACATGTAATTTGACGTTTCCTATAAACAAATAATAATAAATTACACACTAAATATTAACCAAACAATGAAGTTTTTTTGACAGCGGCGGAACCTATTACGTCATGCGCTCTGATCGGTGTCTGTTGTGACGTGACTTGAGAGTGATTTTATTATGTTTTATTTATTAAATATTAATTAAATTCCTTAAAAATAAAGAAAAATATAGTGTTTTTTAGTATTTCTATCATAGAAACTACCACTTAACGATAAAATTATGGTTTTATTTGAATACAGTCAACATCCCTATTATTGTCATAGTAAAAAAGAGTAAATACTTACCATAATAGTAGGCTGTGTATATTTTGATGTGTGAATTATTATTTTATGACGCAGGGTGACATTTTGCTAAAACGAGTGCCCAGAGACTATTAACCCGGCGAGAGTGTAACACCAAAAATGTGGCAAAGTATGACATGCCCGGACTTTATAACTTCACGTTATTATTTTATATGTGATTAGGTAACTACCACCGATTACTTTGATCTTGTTTCATAAAATATACAAGCACATTTTTGCGTTACTGAATGAGTCGACAGCAATTGACGAGATCTAGCCATAATGCGACACCCATTACAAATGTTACATTGGTACGGTTTCTCACCAGTATGTATCCGTTTGTGGACTTTTAAAGTTTGTGACAGTGAGAAACACTTTTTACAAATGTTACATTGATACGGTTTCTCACGAGTATGTGTCCGGTTGTGGAGTTTTAAAGTTTGTGACAGTGAGAAACACTTATTACAAATGTTACATTGGTACGGTTTCTCATGAGTATGTGTCCGTTTGTGGTCTTTTAAAGTGTGTGACTGTGAGAAACACTTATTACAAATGTTACATTGGTAGGGTTTCTCACGAGTATGCGTCCGTTTGTGGACTTTCAAAGTTTGTGACACTGCAAAACACTTACTACAAATGTTACATTGGTATGGTTTCTCACCAGTACGTGTTCGTTTGTGTCTATTTAAACTCGTTGACTCTGCAAAACACTTACTACAAATATTACATTGGTATGGTTTCTCCCCAGTATGCGTCCGTTTGTATCTGTTTAAATCAGTTGACCGCGAGAAATACTTATCACAAACGTTATATGTTTGCTTACGAGTGTGTGCCCGTTTCTGACTTTTTAAATGACTTGACTGCGAGGCGGTGGCAATAGGAGGTTCTGTTAGAAGTAATGACTGTTCACTCCATGGTTTTTCGTCTTTGATTTCAGATGTTAAAGTGTGACCAAGACCGACTTTTGTATCTTCGATGCTGATATCATTCTCAGAACAATTTTCCATTGTATCATCAGTAGATTCTGCAATATAATGAAATTTCATCCAATGTTTCGATTTCGGATTTTAAAGACATTTCCTCTTTAATTTCATTTGCTGCATTACAATTCTCGAGTGTTTTCCATTTCCATTGGTTAGCCATATCAAACGCGTCGTATTCCTCTAAAGATTCACGCTCAGTAGTCCCGATCAAATGATCTTCAGAAGACTTCTCAATAGAAAATTCAGGTTTGATTTGTCTATCAGAAATGTGTAGTCGTTCCAGATAACATTGTAATGTTTTCTCAGACAGTACTATTTGCGCCTGAAACTGTTGAAAATTTACCAGTTGAGAGTTGCATAATCGACAGATAAAATTCGGCATTTCATCGATTTTTGTTATCTGAGGACAATATATTTATATTTAATTAATGATAGCATTTAGGAAAAAATGTCAGAGTAAAGAAAATTACAATAATGCTCTGAGAATTTATTTAATTATAATTAATAAAATAAGGGGTCAGATAAATTTTTTTGATGATTTTCAAATCGCTGTATTTTCGCGAAAATTTTAAAAAACTAAAGTTCATTTTAAAGCGAGTACATTCTAGTTTTTCAATTAAAAATTCATAAATTTTTATCATCCTTTAGCGAACCGTGAGAACTGAAAACAGAAAAACAAAAATTATACCTTAATTTTTTATAAAATTATCATATCTATGGGCTCCAAAAAAAATTTCAGATAAATTTAGAGTGAAGCATCTTAAAGTTGGTACTTTCCTCTGTAAAATGTTTTTTTCAAAATTTTGCTACAATTTTTTTTTAACCGAGTTATCAACTGTCAAAGCATTAATGCAACTTTTGACTTTAAATGCTCATAACTCCTGAAGAAATGATCTTTTTCTTTGTTTCAATTCTCACGGTTCGCTAAGGGATAATAAAAAAAATTGAATTTTTGGTTCAAAAACTAGAATGTACAAGCATTAAAATGAGCTTTCGTTTTTTAAAATCCAATCATTTTTCGCGAAAATACTGCGATTTGCAAGTCATCAAAATTTCGAAATTTTTTATCTTAATTGTCTAAACTAAGTATTTAGCAAAGATTTAATCATTAATCTAGATTGCAGGTTCATTATGGAAAATAAAGTATAGATTAGTTCATCAATATGAAAGCGGATTAAAAAAACTTACTTGAACGGAAGCACACTTCATAATTACATCTGCACGCTCATTTCTCATTTCGACTGAATACGAAAATATATCAAATAAGTCAACACCCGTTGTTAAACACAATCGGCACATCGGACTTAAGCCGTGACATTTTATTGATATTTGCTTCATAATTTTTTAAAAGAACTATTTTCGACACACTACAATCCCTCAAAAATACAAATTGGATCAATCAGACAATTTATGAATTGATCAAGCCCAGTTACCTTTACATCGACCATAGACAGAGCATACGTTTTCGGCCATAGCGTACCGTGCAACAGACAAAGACAACCGAAATAAGTGCGCGATTTATTAGGTAAAATCAAATTTATACAATTTTTATTGTTTTTAGATATATAAAAATGTTTTGACGCTTTTACGAAATCTATGTTAATATTTCCCTTCTTTTGTTAAAACTTAGTTTGATCTGATCTGATTTAAATTGAGCTAATTATAAGTAAAAACTATTTTTTTAATTTTGCTCTCTCTGGGACTAAAATTAAAAAAATCGGGCGGCGTTACGATCAAATAGCACCCTACCCGAATCGAACAAAAAAAAAGATTTTTAAAATCGGTTAACTCATTTGGGGTATACGCGTGACACAAAAAAGCGTGACAGACTCACGGATTCACAGACGTACTATACAGGCGCTTTAAAAAAAGTCACTAAAAAGCGTAAAATAATAAAGTTGTAAGGTCGGTGCACAGACGGTATAGATAAGGACAACCATCTTAATGCTAGAAAAATGTCCCTCAAATAACATCAAATGAAGATGACACTGCTGTTCCAAATTGAATTTAAAATTTTTACCTTAATTAGGCATGCATGTATACCTACATTCACTTGTTATAATGCGTGTTACATGCAGCTTATGTACTTCACTTTTATGCATATAGCTTGTACGTTGACCTCGTTTTGTTTTTATATACGAGCTTTTAACATAATAATGACTTAACATGCAACATTAAAATTATTGGACAATGTGTTATGTATTGCCTTTAAATTAGCGCGGCTGGTTTTATGTCAACTGAATTTTATTATGCAGCATAAGCATACAAAATTCTAATTATAAACTGGGAATATTTCAAGATTGGGAAGTTACAATGGTTTGATTTCAGTGATAGACATGGATTTTAATAATCAAGCAACGTCAGGCGCTGGTTGGAGGGGGAAATTTTATTCCCTGATAGCTTTAGCGAAAATCTGATAATTGTTTTTGAGTTTACCTAGCACAAAAAAAACCTGACTAGTAGATAAACAGATGAAAAAATTAAAGTTTAAAAAAACTATAACAACACGCTTTTATGAACTAAAAAATGCAAAATAATAAATAATTTGACAACCAAATTAGCTTTACTGTACAAAGCGCGGGGTGCCATCTACTTAAATTTTCATAATAGCTCTACGTTTACAATTAGTAAATGAGAAATTTATGACCGATATTAAGCACTTCACGCTTTTTACAGTAAAGCAAATTATTGCCCATTTGTTAGTTCATAAAAGCGTGTTGTTTTAGTTTTTTCAAACTTAATTTTAGTTATAAGACTAAAAAAACAATTTGCATTTGACTATAGGATAGGCAACGTACGTCACTGTACAGCGTGTTCGCTTGCTTGCTGTAATTTTTCAAGTTTTGTTATCCTGAACGTCCTGGTCAGGATAATGGAACAAACTTATTAAATTATTGTATCGTCATCGGTCCTTGATAAGTGTGCAGTTTCAATTTAATGTGACGTTTTGAAGTGAGTGAATTTCACGTTCAAAGATTCCATTGCGCACATACAAGAGAAGCTAATAAAAGCGTGTTAAAAATGGCTATATTGCTTTAGGCATATTTTAAAGCATTCGACTATTTATCTACGTTGAAATTTCGCTAAAAACTCTACAGGATTAAAATAATTCACCTAAGTAAAATTTATATTCTAAAGAAATTTCAAAAAATGAAAGGATGTTTCGAGATTCCAACTGCGGCCACTTTATCGGTAAATCACGCTTAAAGTTCGTTCCATATAAAATATAGTTCATACGAAGATAGTACATGTTTTATAGGTATGTCAGACTTGTAAAAGGGCGTATTTTTGAATAATGTATAGGTTCAAATTATGAAAATTAAAAATCCGCCGAAGTGTACATACACCGAAAAAAATGTACATAGGACATTTAGCTTTGGGATAGTTCCATTTGTATTCGGAAAACCTCTAATATATAATAAAAAAGAATAATCGAGTCCCAGCAAGCTTCAATAAAAAATACTGTCGCAGTTCAATGTGTAGAAAGCATGCAATGGGTAACCACTATGCACTGAAGAGGAAAGGTAAAAAATTATAGATTGATGATATTTGTGTTTCAGATCTAGTATAATTATATTGACATGAGTTTACGCGGATAGTGGATCAATCAAATGCTAATAAGCAATATCCAATTGCAACGTTTCGTTTTACTTTTAAAACTTCATCAGGCTCTTAAAAATTAACTTAGCGTTGGTTTTGATAATGTTCATTGCGATAATAAATTACGACATGTTGTTACCATTTTACGGAAAAAAACCGTGTTATTTAAAAAAACATAAAATTGAAATTAAAAATAATATATTATACAGTCAAAATCTGTTATAACGACATCGAAGGGCCTACTCATATTTGGTCGTAACAACCGGTGATGTTTTCGAGGTACAAAGTATTTTTTTATTAAGTACGTAGTATTACTGAATGTGTAGGTACATATAAATCCATAGATAATTAATAAGAATAATATTCACATTATTATTGTCATTTCTCTGTATTCATAAAATCTGTAATTTTAGTCTGTTTGGAACACTTCTGTGCGTACGAATTTTGTTTACAATGCAGCTGGTCATTCTAACAGATATAATTCTCCGAAGATATGAAGATATTACATTAAATGTAGTCGCTTAATGCGGTATGTCGTAATAAGTGATGTCTTAAAAAGCAGTGTTTTTTATAAGGCGGTAATATATAGCATTCAGCCGGGACCTATGATTTTGGTCAGTATAACCGGTATGTTGTTCTAAACGATGTCGTCGTAAACGGTTTTGACTGTATATTATTTTTAATTTCAATTTACTTTCATGTGAGCGGGAGAAAATTGCCATAAATTCTCAACTTTGGGTGCATTGAACTGCGCGACATGATGTCCTCGACTTCGCGCAGTTCAAGAATTTCAACTTTCAGCCCTTGTGGGTGTAATATACTATTAATTGATTGGTGGTTTCTGTTAGTCAATCCTGCAGAATCACACGAGCACATATACAAGACTGTGTCCGGTATATTATAGATAATGTACAGCAGGCAAGCAGAAACCGGCTCCGACTGTTGCAGTGTAGGTCGTCGATCAATACCTCCCGAATGGCCCGTCGCTCGAGAAGTACGAACCGTCGTGCAGCATGGTATATAATGGTACAGAATACTAGCAGCAGCAGTATGGCACGATTATAGAACGACAGTGTAGTACACGCTGTATACCAGACGAACGTTATAATAGGTGTGCACTAGCGTCGCGACGACCGCCGTCATCGCGGTGCCACAGGCCGACGCCCTCCGTGCACTGTTTCATACGGACCACCGCCTCAAATTCTATTTGATATTATGGTTATTGTTACTATTTTGTGATAGTATTTCGATTCACAATAAAATTAGCACAGTATGTTTCCAGAATTGTAGTTCGTAGAATCGATTATACGAAAATGTTAATCCTTAATACATTTTGTAGGTAAGTTTTGTTGTCTCTTGACGTTTTCTGCAGGTCCTCATTTTGTGTTGATTTAATTGATAGTATTTGCAGGTTTAGTATTATTTTTTTCTAATTTTAAAAACCAAAGAAAATAAATAAAAACTATAGTTCCAAGTTTCCCTTAGTTTCAGGCTGTGTTAAAATAAAATTATAACCCTTTCAGAGCAACATTGTGTGTAGATTCAATAAAATATCTACTAAAAATGTTGGGTATTTTTGAGACAACATGAATACTCTGCATTGTCGACTACAACATTGTTTATTTGTTTTGTTTTGAATTTCTATTAGCTACAACGCATAAGAAACAAACAAGTTTAATATAATTTTCGATCCGTGATCAGATGTATTTAGACTTCGTCTAGATTAAATCAATTTTTATTGTGTTTTGTTTATTTATTTTACCTGAATTGATCAAAACAATTATTATAATTGTTGTTTTAAAAATACCCAACAGTATATTGCGTAATAAGTGTGATAATGTGCCTTTTTTAAGATATCGCGCGAGTTTTAAAACAGGGGTAACATTTCACACTTGTCACGCACGGTACTTTTTAAAACGAAATCATGTAAACGGCTGTGCGAAAAAAGAAAAAGCCAAAATGTCATTACTGATAGCTGAAACCACAATCCTCTGAAAGACTCCAGTAGCAAGTAAATTCAAACTTCTGAAATGTTGTAACAGACACATTTTATCTTTTTTATGTTTTATTATAAACCCCTCTCCCCTTAATAATTTTAATGACGCGGTGAAATTTCAACGTGTGTGATGTGACGTTTGTGACGGGTAGTCCGAAACAGTTGATATTTGTGACGGGTCCTATTGCATCGAGAGCGTATGATATATCCTATCCTAGATAATGCGGTGTCAAAAATATTTCAGGTTATATGTCATCGTATTGGAATCACATGTCTTGAGAAAATTACAGTGGTTCTTTTTTTTACCTTTCATCAGTCAACAGCATATCGAGATTTATGTTTTAACGTAAACTGTAATCTTGAACTTCCTTATTTTGTTTCGACACAAATGTTAACTCCTTTCGATCGTTTTTATTAATGGGAAGTTCAGCGAAGGTAATCAGTTTGAGCACGCAAGGTATTTAGGCGTAGTCGAAAACCTGAATGAAAGGAAATAATCGAAATTCGATACACTATGTTTTGTTCGTGAAATCTTAACCATTTCATTGAGAAAAAAATACAGATCGATTATATAGCGAGTGTCTTAATAACAGAACGCTATTTACAGAAAATTTTGAAAGTCACATAAATCTTGCAGCGAACAAGAGTTGTTTCAATATTTAAATGAGGCAACAAAAAGCAAATCACAAACTATAGGCCTATCTTTATCATTTAGTGATTATTTTGACTGTAAAAATTCAATAATCGCTCGTTGTTTACAGAATGTCACAACTCGTCATAAAATAGTGTATTACAAACTAGATACATAAACCACCATAATGTTCAGACACAAAATGAAAGAACCTAATATTTCATCGTTGATTTCGATTGTCGTCATTCATTCTAGATATAGGTTATGTAACACTTCCTATCGACGTGGAGCCAAGAGCTCCTGCTGTAATTAGCGTCTAATGATAGCTTTCTTTAAGAGGTACGTCAATTTCATTTAACGATAATAGCGCCGTTAAGAGGACTTGTTTTAAACCGGGCTGAGATGAACACAAAACATTGATATTCACTTCGTTTTTAACACAAGAACAAATAAATATAAATAACTGCTATTTTATCAATAACTAGAAAAACAATTTACGTACTTTTTTAGGGCGACCGTTTACCAGCTGTTCAATATGACCCCTTTTTTACTTGTATAGATCTATTTTACGAGCAATTGGTGTGTGTGTGCATGTAAAATGCACTTATGTTTCTGAAATTTCCAATTTCTATGAAAAATCTTATTCGTTCTTTGATATTAATGCTTCAAAATAAACTAGAAATATGTACCATTTTCCCATGTGACTTTTAGTCAAGTTTTTATAGTTTATTTGATCTAAATAAATGATTTAAAATCGGACAAAAACGAGAAAACTAACGTACGTTTTACACAAATTTTTGTACAGAAATTTGGAAAAAATAATTGAGTATGCCAAATGTTTTTAACATTAATTTTTAAAGAAAAAACTTCAAAATGTTTATTTGCCTTCCCGTAATTCGAAATCTAGGCACGTGCTGTAAATAAATATTGACGAACACCACGTTTTAAATTAAAAAATGCTTTATTTAAAAGATGTATAATATACGGTGGAGTCGAAGACTTCACCACTGTTATGGCTTCCGTGTAATTCCGCGAGGTAAAATTGTAATGAAGTGGAGCCATAGGCTCGAGAATAGGAAGCGACATTTCCTCCGCGAGCCAAAGGTTCGCCAAGTTTAAAATAATATATAAAATTTAAAACTATATAACTATATAACATTGTGAACATAGTGCGAAGTCGCGGGTAACGGCTACTGACATAAATTATAAGCAACGTCGTTTCAACTAATGAAGGTCAAGAACTGATGACACTCAAAATTGAAAAAAATAGATCTTTAATCTTTATCTAATAAAACACATTAAATATAGATATATTATCCACTATTGTTACAACAAAACATAGTTGTTTTCACTGATTCTTTTTCCAGCTTTCAACGCTTCTTCCGCCTACCTATGTATCTGCTGAAAGCATATCGATTAGAACTAATAATGATAAATGTTTCCGTCAATGAAAATGGTCGGTCAACACGCAAAACTTTTCAGTGATTCCGCTGTATTCACTTGTTTACGTTCATTCTCTGTCTTCTCGATAAAACTAAACAATTATTTTCATTACCGTTTATTTACTTTTAGGGCACGACTGCTCGTAGCTTCAATGTCAATATATTAATTCACTACAAGATACAAGTAAGGGTGTCTCAGTAAGAACTTCAATTTTAAAAATTAGAAGAAATATATTTTTTTTACATTTTTTCTACGTATGTATTGTAGTAATGATTTACACATGAAACAAAATAACAGTTAAATGGCCACCGTTGCTCTGTTGGCTGGTATGCACTCTTTTGACGAAATTTCGCAGTACATTTTGCAGTAAGGGCTGCTGGATTTGACGAATTTGACGTGCAATTTCTTTTTTGAGTTCTTCAGTTGTCTCAGGGTGGCTCGCATAGACTTTACTTTTCAAAAAATCCCAGAGAAAATAGTCCAAACAAGTAAAATCGCAACTTCTTGGCGGCCAGTTTTGGCCTCCAAAACGAGAGATGACACGACCTGAAAACTTGGTTTGTAACAAAGTCATTGTTTCACGTGCAGTGTGACAGGTAGCGTCATCCTGTTGAAACCATATCTCATTTAATGCCGTCGACAGTCACGGCGGCACCTTCATCATTTTCAAAAAAGTCCGGTCCAATTATCCTTCCTGTCCACATGGCACACCAAACTGTCACTTTTTGAGGATGTAACGGAAGTTCTTGAATGACATGTGGATTTTCATCTCTCCAGATCCGAGAATTACGTTTGTTAACGAAGCCGTTGAGGTGGAAATTAACCTCGTCACAAAAGATGATTTTGTTGTGAAATTTCAACTTTTGTACAGTAAAATTTTCCCCATTATTGTAATGGGTTTTCACTATTAACAAACGTTTTTCCAAGCTATAACACACATTTTCGTAAATGTGTGCTTTAATTAAACAAACACCAAATATGGCTGACTCAACAATTCACAGTTGAAAATGGCGCATACTTCGAAATTGAAGTTCTTGCTGAGACACCCTTTATAACCAATAAATGGAAACAATTAATGTCCTGAAAATTATTCTTTCAACCTTTTCAGGTTGACCTTGAATTCCTACTCCAGGGAGACGTGCGACCAGTGACGTAAACAGAAATAATCAGATTAAAGCGTGCATTTGAAAGAATTTGAATTCAAATATTTTCATTAGTAACTCACAATCCATTAAAACTTCATATCAGTGATTAAAACAGATTAAGAACTACAGCCAACCAAAATAGATATCTTTTCATTGCTAATGAAGAACAATAAAATGTTAACGTAAACAATGGAAACAAAAGATAATAATCACATTTCGGAAATGTGCTTAGAATAATTATTAAATGACATCCTACAACACATTAAAAAAACATATACATCATATTATGTTTTCATATATAAATAGAATAGTATATAAGTTTTGTTCCTGCAATTAGTTTGATATCGTTTGAGAACTGTTTTTTATTACGCATGAAGCGTTGGAAACTACCCCAAACTATTTGAAATTGTTCACTCCAGGAACGACCGAGTGTATGATGGCAATTATTGGCACCAGTTTATTGTTGTTTAAGCGGTAAGTTAACGAACAATTCTCATCAAGTATGAAAAATCTCACACTAAAAGCTATCAAATTTTCTTATTCTCAGTTCTGTTTCACTTATGCCTATTATATCTACATATTGTAACAAAACTGTTCTTCGTGGTTGTTGAAAACTGGTTTATTTTCAACAAACGAAATAAATACAAAACAGATAAACTAAAAAGGACTTCTCTTATAACAAAGACAAAAAGAAACTAACTATGAAAAATAAGCGGATTTTTATAATAACACATAACTGTAGAACAATAATTATATACACACACGACTATTTACAACACACCGAAATTTAAGTAATAATTGATTATTTATGTCTCCTATACCGCCGTACCGATTGCCTGACTGTTATGATAAATGACTATCGACTGAATTCACTGCACAGTAGCAACTGACCTTGACTCACTCACTGTCTCTGACTGAATGCCTGTCGCACCCAATATGCGCTGTATTTATAGACGCGCCCATCCCGTTCTCGATCATTCCAGAAACTTCTGTCAGTTTGTTCGAGAAGCCTATGTCATTTCCAGGGGCGTAACAATTGGGGGCGCGCTACAGTATTAAAATGATCTCGTTTAGCGCTGTTTCGTACAGCGCAGGAACTTATCGCTCACATTAAGTGGTGCCTTACTGTACGTTTCAATGAAATCGTTAAACGCAGGTGTCGTGGTTCTTATGAAAGAGTTTACTGTATTTTAGTGTTTCCAATATAGCCACTCCTTCAGCCAGTTCGAAATCAAAATCATGAGTTATTAAGCAATTTAAATAAAAGCATAGGTACTATCAATTTGTAAACTAAATTAAAACGTTGGCTGTATTGGCTGTGACAGGTAAAAGCGAAAGTATTCGATTTCGCGCATGCAAATGTCTCGTTAAATCATTTAATATGTAGACGCATGAGTAACGGATATGGACAAGCGTGATTAATGTGTTGATTATGTAGTGTTCGATTCGAGTCAATGTATTTTTATTGAAAAATAAAAGGATATATAACTTTCTCGATAACGGTTTAACTTTTTAACACGCTTTTATTGGCTTCACCTGTATGTTTGTTTGTTTATAATGGAATCTTTGAAACTTGAAATTCACTCACTTCAAAATGTCTTCGCCTCGGAAACCATGTTGCACGCAGTGCTGGAATTTCAACTTTCTGCCCTTACGGTGTGATATACTACATCCAAGATACTTCCCCGCTCCGTTTAAAAGTAACACGTGCCATTAGTTAAAAAGGGTTAGTTTTAAATGCGCTGCCCTGTTATACGGATAATACGCACCGCGTTCTATAGTATCTATGTTTTTGTTTTACGAACTGTTTATGAATTCTGCGCGCGATAGATAAACAAATGAGTTACATGTCTACACCACAGTTTCCAAATATTTTTTTTAAGTTCGGAAATTCAAATATGATTTCTTCAAACTTAAGATCGTGAGTAATATATTTATATCTTTCAGAGGATTGCATACCTATTAAAGAAATTACAAGACGAGAGAAGAACACAGCCTGAGGAAAAAAGGTTGGTTGTTTCAGTTTTTAGTGTATTTGCCATATGGCAACATACACTATTGGCGTCGGTCGGATGGCGGGACCTAGGGGTCGGACCAAAATTTCTCGGCGTTTCATAACCTCCTAAACACTTTGGCACCATTTTTGAAAATGTTTATATATATATATATATATATATATATATAGGTATATATGTGTACGGGCAATAACTTTCGAAAGAATTAATTCATTTTAACGAAATTTGGCACACATGTTGGAATCCATCACCGCACGAAGCCTATTTAAAATAGGCCCAATCGGGTCATTTTAAGGGTGGTTTTTAGGGGTTGAAAAAAGTTTTTGGGCCCAAAAATACCTAAAAAATTCTCAGATTCGTTTCAAAATTGAAATTTAACCCTTTAGTAGCAATTAAAAAGTGCTCTTAAAATTTTAATAAAATCGGCCCGACAGGACCGGATTTTCAAATTTTCTGAAAACACTAGTTTGCAGATAGTGAGTTATTTACTGAAAGGTGTTTTTAATTTTGCTGTAGACGTTCGATCGACAATAAAAATGTAATTAAGAAAAAAATGTAATTAAGAAAAAAATGTAATTAAGAAAAAAATGTAATTTTAAGGGGTGTATTAAGGACTTATTTTTTTTATTTTGCCCAGCAATCACCTTAAGTTCACATAATAAAGCCACAAGGCCTGTATCAACAAATACACTATATTGTCGGCAGGGTTTTGGCACTGCGACCCGGGTTTTTTTAAATTTTAGTTTTAATTATAAGACAAAAAAAAATATTTCAATTGACTATGGGGTACGCAACGCAACGTACGTCACTGTACAGCGTGTTAGCTTGCTTGCTGTAATTTTTCAAGTTAATTAATTTATATATAAATAAATTATTTATAATATGCATATATCTATATGTAAATATTTATATAAATTATTATATGGCCATATTGAATTTCACGTTTAAAGATTCCGTCACAAACATACGTTCAAAGATTTTATTGTTTTTATCCTGAAGGTCCTGGTCAGGATAATGGGACAAACTTATTAAATTATTGAATTGTCATCAGTCCTTGATAAGTGTGCAAAGTTTCAGTTTAATCTGACGTTTGTAGTTGGTGAATTTCACGTTCAAAGATTCATTTACAAACATACGTTCAGAGATTTTATTTTTTTTATCCTGATGGTCCCGGTCAGTATAATGGGACAAACTTATTAATTTATTCTATTGTCATCGGTCCTTGATAGGTGTGCAAAGTTTCAGTTTAATCAGACGTTTGTACTTGCTGAATTTAATATTCAAAGGTTTTATTTTTTTATCCTGAAGGTCCTGGTCAGAATAATGGGACAAACTTATTAAATTATTGAATTATCATCAGTTCTTGATAAGTGTGCAAAGTTTCAGTTTAATCTGACGTTTGTAGTTAGTGAATTTCACGTTCAAAAATTTTAATTTTTTATCCTGAAGGTTCTGGGCAGGATAATGGGACAAACTTATTAAATTATTGTAATGTCATCGGTCTTTGATAAGTGTGCAAAGTGATAGTTTAATCTGACGTTTGAATTTCACGTTCAAAGATTTTATTTTTTTATCCTGAAGGTTCTGGTCAGGATAATGGGACAAACTCATTAAATTATTGTATTGTCATCGGTCCTTGATAAGTGTGCAAAGTTTCAGTTTAATCTGTCGTTTTGAAGTTGATAAATTTCACGTTCAAAGATTCCGTTACAAACATACAGGTGAAACAATAAAAGCTTGTTAAAAACTAGAAAAAATGTTTAAGAACCTCTAGCGTCCGTTTTCCCTCTTTCTCTATTACTTGTTTGTGCGCGCATTCAACCATTTCCTGTTCCTTTGATGAGAGCGTATCGCATTACAAACCTTGCGTCTCTCAACCCAACGACTCGGTTCGTGCGCTATGCTATGATTGTGCATATATCAACAAGATAGTCTAGTGGAAGAGTTGTTCTATTTAACCGCAAACGACCTGCTGAAATTAGGAACTATTTGTTTAGCCCATTAAATTCCATCCTTTTGCTATCGCTTTATACCCTTAAAACCACAATTCGTAGCGCTTTGGAGGACATAAACTTAAGAGTTTAATGCATATGCGGTTATAAAACAATGTCACGCATGTCAGATTCCAACTATATTTATCATTTCCCTAAACATCCTATTTTATTTTATCAATGTACATCTTTTAACGAAAATGTGAATATCAATTACCGCGATCATGCCAAAGAAGTTTAACTGCTGCCGCGCGTACACGCACCACTTTTTGTTTTATTTTCAGACCTTTAAGTTTAGGACAAATCTTCATACATGTCTTGTTGAAATAAGTACTTACAGTCGTTTTTGCGTGGCGCCAAAACAAAGCTACATACCTAATTAAAATTTTATTCACATAGCATATTATTGAAATCTCTTCCGGTAACTAATAGGAATAACTGAACCGTTATATCAATGTTAAAACAAGTGTATGGGTTTTGCAACTGCGCGCATGTAAGATTGTAAGATGTGTTGCCTATTTAATCGAATTAGCTCTGTGTGGGTAATCGAATTAAATTAGACAAGTTCTCCCCTGATTTTCCCAATATTGTTAAAGAAAAACATACACGCCAGCTTCAAAGGATCACCTGCTTTTAATGTCAAGGGATAAACGTGTAGGTCGAAATGGTTGGTAATCCTAAAAAGTTTCTGGGGACTCAAACAGGCAGTTATTTGGTCATTTAAAAAAAAATTATTTATTTATTCCTTTTTTGAAATATAATAACTGTCACTGTGAAGGAAGGTTTGGTTGAGGATCAAGAAATAAGCTTTACCAATGTTACGCTAGTGGCCAACGTTTCGAAAAATTTATTTTCATCTTCAGCGCCTTAAGCTGGTCAAATGGTGGTAAATTGTTTTAATAGTATACACGATCATTTGACCAACTTAAGGCCCTGAAGGTGAAAATAAATTTTTGAAACGTTTGCCACTAGCGTAACATTGGTAAAGCTGATTTCTTGATCCTCAACCAAACCTCCCTCCACAGTGACATTCTGTTGGATCAACACTACTATATACAAAGATATAATAACTGTCGGCATTTTCCCACCCAACTTGGCAAGCCAGTGCTAGGGTGGGAGCACAATTTATTTCGTTTCTTTAACTATGAAATTTTAAAATACAGTTGTCGTCTTTTAGTACGGGATCCTAATAAAAGAAATATTTTTTTTAATATAAAGATTATTGGCCTCTACATCAATGACAAATATTAAAATTATAATTAATGTATTCAAATATAAGCCCCATAAATTAATCAATGCATCAAACGTTTATAATTCTTGACGACAATCACATTAAATGGCAATACATTTTACGATCATAAGTGCAATAACTAGTTGCAAGGCTAAGAAACAATAAACAATATATTTATTTATTAACTTACCGATGAATAAATGTCGATATCCTTGTACGGGTTAACTGCCACCAAGATGGAGCCGGTATACGTCTGTATAAAATTACTGTTAAGGAAAAAATAACAAAAGCTGCAAAATAGTTTTTACTGTTATTATTAGTTGTTAGCTACTATTCTTGTATAGCTGATATTATAAAAAGCTGCACCGCTTTCACAAAACGCAACTAAAAGCAAATAATAATATAATTTTGAGGTCGACGCCAATTTAAGTAAGTACTATAGCTTTCTATACGAAATGATTTTCACTTAATAATAACTTCGTGGAAGCGTACTTGTTTTTTTTTTTTCACTGTCTGAAGTGTCAATATTGATAAAATATTTAGGGATGTTTCATGTAACCAAATATTCATTGACCAATTTACAATTTATAATAAGGACGCAAATCTTAACGGGTCGATAGTTATTTATTTGACAATTCTGCTTCATGAATACCAACTTTATTTATTGGTTCAATAACTATTGAGAGATTTAACAGGTCTTTATGAACGTGGCCCTTAGAAATATGAATTACTTTTTGAATTAAATTTAGTTATTGAGACAATTAATTAAGGTATGTTTAATATTTATTTATTTGTTTTATTATTGATTGTTAAATTGTCTTGTTATTTTATTTTAGATCACCTGATGAAGTATTAATTTAATACGAAACGTTGTGAAATAATAATTTGTCTTTTATTTCTTTGATCCTAATTCCTCTAAAATATTTATAATTTATTAATATGAATTACGTTGTTACCGTCAAGTTATGTGAGCTATTATACCTTGTTTTATTGTATGCAGTATAAACCAGTTTTCACCAGCAGTTTCTGCTCCTGAGGGAACAGCGGGAATATGTCAAAGGAGGTGCTCACGTCTATTTTTTTTCGTTCTGCACTGCAACGCGTCCATATATTTATGTGTCATCTTTTGACATTTCACTATATGACGGTACATTATATTAGACACTATACATAATGCGCGTGTACTCTACTCCAACACAGTGGGCGTGATTTTAAAGAAATAAAGTACGTACCACGTATTTTTAAAGTAAATGTTGAAAAATATTTTTCTTAAAAAAGTACGATGAATTTGAAGAAATCTACATATTAAGATGACCTCGTTTAGCGCTGTTTTGTATAGTGCAGGGATTTATTGGAACGTATCTCCTGCGTTAAGCGGGGTCTTACTGCAGTTTACATTGTCTTGAAAAATTAAAAACACTCTGGTCGAAATGTTTAAATTTATTGTAGCAAGCTTGTATTCAAATTTGTTTTTATGAGAAAAAAAATACAAAAATAAAGACAAATAACTAAATTACATTCGAAACATCTGTTTTTCAAGTTGACCACGCTGCCTAAGCGAATTTGCAGCATGCTGTATCTAAATTTTTTTACGATACGGTTTTTGTGTTATAATGCTCACTCACCAGTTAAGTTTTTTATATTAATTCACTGATGATATGTTTTGTTACACATGCTTTATACAAGGTGCACCAAAAAAAACCTGGTTAATATTTTTAATAAACTTAACGTTTTTAGCACCTACTCCGATGTAGAATATGTGCCTCATAATAATGAGTAGGTGAACGTTGGGGATCACTTGATTTAACTTGTTTTATATTTAGGATGAATTTGTTTAAGTTCAAATCCGTCCATTTTGTGATGTTATCTAATCATGATATTTTTTCGAGGTCTGAGTGTTTTTTGCTCCCATTTGCCCATTATATTTTTTTTGATCACCGTTATATGACCAAAGTATTTACAACCTTTTTTAACCGACTTCAAAATAAGAGGTTATCAATTCGTCAGGTATATTTTTTATGTTTGTTCAGTCATAACTTTTCGAGGAGTTAATCGATTTGAAAAATTTCGACGCCATTTTGTTCAGAATACTTACAGATTGGTTCCATATAATTTTTTTTTAATCGGTTCAGTATTTTCTAACAGACTTCAAAAAATATTTTTTTTATATATGTTACATCATATGTCCAGAATTTGTGAACCGATTTTGATGATTCTTTTTCTATTTGATAAAGCCTATTTTCAATGTGGTATCGCATAAATTTTACCTAAATCGGTCCAGTAGTTTCTTTTTTATTTTAGTTTTAAAATATTAAGAGAGAAGTAGATTAACAGCGTGTAAATAAAAAATAAAAAACAAAAAAAAAACTTTAAGGCGCTATGTTACAATCTTTTGAGTTTTTGCTGAGGTAAAGGGGTGCAGGGACGGTAAAATCAGTGAGAATTCGGTCCGCCAATAGGAATAGAGATGACAATATTCATAGTTAAGCAAATGCAACACTGGCCTGCATTGGCGCTGTTTACATCGTTGACACCATAGAGCTTATAAAATGTTCCATGGTTCAAATTTCTACACCTACTTACTAGCTAGAGCTGAAGAGTTATAATATTAAAATTATATTCACATGACATCGTGTTCATAAAAATAGTTGCTTTATATGCACATATGTAAAATATATTTTCTATTGAAAATAACATAATTATTAAATTATAAATATTTTAGAGGAATTAGGATCAAAGAAATAAAAGGATCTGATTATACATTTTTCAAAACATAATTATTGTTTATTGGCCATATTTTATGGTTTTAGACGGGATGGTTTTTGATTTTTGTAAAGAATAATGCTAGATGTTAGAATTCAGGAAAACAATTTAGTATCAGACTGTTTAATAATAATAATAAATATTTTGTATTTTATAAAAGAAAAATAAATCATTAATTATCAGTTTTCTATATTTTATAAATCTTATAAATTGACATCATCGTACAGTTTACAAAGTATTATTTTATAATTATATATATTTTATTTATCTTATATTAATTTACTGTACGGTTTTTAGGTAATTATTTAATTTTCAACTTCTCACTATTGAAAATCTATACTAATATTATAAAACGAGAGGCAACTTCGCTTCGCAGGGGGAGAATTTCTCGCGGGGGAGTGGTGGTAATAAAGCATAAATTCTTATCTCTGGAACCTCTAAATCGATTCTAAAAATTCTTTCAATAATTGAAAGCTAGACTATCCCTGAGTGATATCGGCTATATTTTATTTTGATTCTCACGGGGGGGATAAATCATAAATTATTATTTCTAGAACTACTGAACTGATTCTAAAAATTATCTCACTAATAGAAAGCTATACTATCCCCGAGTGATATAGGCTTTTTATTCACAATTTTTACTGCTCGTAAATTCGTGTTCCATGCATATGAAAATATTCCGCTAATGATCTCGAACGTTCAGAAATGTAAATAGCAAAGAATTAAAATTAGGCAGGTCTATCTGGATTTCTTATTGGCAAATTTCGAGGCAGTCTAGGGTCTATAATTTCTGGGAGTATACATAATTTGTAAAAATGTATTAGCTTGTCCTTCATTTTTTCTTCCCAAAAGGAATTATCGCGATTGATCTGGAAAAAAAAAACAAAAACAATAATATATACATAATTTTCAAACACAGTTAGAATTAGGAAGGGTATCTAAATTATATTGTAATATCTAAGATATTATACCTTCAGTATTTTGGTATCAAGGGGGGTCCAGACAACAAAGTAACAATACTCTTTATTGCAAACTTCCATTTGTCCCTGCACTTGATACATGTAAAGATCTTCCGGTTTTAAATTAATGTCCCCGTCAGCATTTAGATTTAAAAACTTTATTTTTTTTTGCTCAATTGCCTCTTGAATGGTTAACTTTGAAGCAGACCACGGACATTTTATTTCAAGAATGCCATATTCGCCAACTAGGCCATCTGGACTAGCTCCTAAAAATGGGTAATCTCTGTGTATGAAGAGACCGCAACCTTGAACTTCTAAGCCTGAAATATGCGAAAATTTTGAGAGAGCTATTGGTTCATGTTCGTTGCCATATCGCGTAGCAGCATTTCCAAAAAAGTCTTTATAAAGCAATAATTCCACCGTTTTTACACACGATGTTTTCTTCTGGAGCTTACAAATTTTGCCAAACACTGAAGCTGTAATCCGAATAGCTCTTTCTTGTTTCCATAAAGGGTTGGAATTTTGTCCTCTTGTTATTATTTCAAGTTCCGATCTCTGCGTTTCGTCAATTTCTAGTGACTTGAGAAACTCCTCTTGCTTTTGCAAACACACATTTTCAGGCATGTCTTCTGTAGATCCATAATCCTGATCTGCATTGTTTCCCAGGTTTTTCACATGAGGTTTTCTGCTTACTGCATTAAAATTCAATCGTAGCCTAGCGTTGTAATTTTTCTGTTTGGTTTTTGACGCGATGAAAAATTTGGTGTACATTCCTGGACTTCTTTGTGTTACAGATTTATTTATCTTAGAATACAGGTCTGAAGAACAATTATATGACAACGCTGCTGCTTCGCATCTTGTTTGATATGCTCCTTTTAGTGAAAAATTTATTCGCTTTCCACCAACGAATTTACACAAAATTGAATTGTACAATTCAGCGGCATTGTTGTCCATGTCCATCAACAAACTTGATGCGTGCTGAACTAAGCGGTATACGCAGCACATTATATCTTCATATAACCCACAAAATTTTAAATCTGCAATCAAAAAAGTATAAAATAAAGTATAAAACACCCAGTTATTTCGGTTTAGAAATTAGCATAAGTGTATGTAAACTAAGTACATATTACGAACCTTCAACCTTGTTGTCATCATCAGGTACAGTCTTAGAACAGAAATAACCTAAGCTATTACATTTCAAATGCTCTCCAAATACATGACTTGGTGAATTGATTAAGTCGTTTTTAAGACTGTTAATTTTGGTTTCCAAACTTGCAGAACATTTTTTTCGAAACGCAATTGCCTTAGACACCGCAATCCGCAATCGAATAATATTTGATTCCAAACATTTACGCAAAATAGGTGGAACTGCTAGATTTTTGGAACTGTTCCTCTTTTTAGTTAGTTCTTTTAATTTGTTGCAATAATTTCGTAACAGGTGGTTACGGCATTCTATTTTTTCAACTAAATTATTACCGTACGGTTTTGCCAGTTTCAAATTTTTCATGACACTGCTATCCCCGTCACCGACTAATTTTTTATAAACAAGACCATGATGTAATATAGAAGAACGGAATCCTTCGACTATAATACTGGCTTCCATAGCTGTTGAGGTTCCATTCCAATTCTTGTAGCAAATATGTTGATCGGCTATCAACCCAAGAGAATCAGCTCTTGTACAATTGGTGCAATATTTATTTTTGACCCCCAAAAACAGCATTTTCCCGGTTCTTTGACCTATTATGCACCCCACTCCCGATAGCGCGTTATAATTTGTTTTGTACGATCGTTTACACCATGCCCCATCAGCTATAACTGTAATCATCGGAATGCCGTCGTCTGTAATGTCCCCAACTTCTTTAGCCAATCGAGCTTCTTCTTTGCCCGCTTCTTCCATCGACTGCCATGCAGTATTACGAATAACATTAGCCATTTTATTGTGACTAGCTGTATAATGATAGACTGATAAACTTGGCTGATTAAGTGCAGCATGTTGTTCAACTAACTGGGTATGGCCTATACCCGTAGTTATACAACCAAGAACGGCTGCATCATTCACTGTTATGTTGGCAGATGGATCATCGTCGTCGGTACTAAGTGTATCTTTTAAATTACACATTTTACATTGCAATGTAAATATACTTTTTAATCCACTTCTCTTTTCAGATATTACATACATGTCCTGTAGACCACAAGAAAACGGCTGATGTAATTTCATTTCAAAGATTTGTTTAAAAAAATAGTGGATATTGATCACCCTTCTTCCAGAAGGTAATTGGTCTCCCAATTCATAATATGAATCCTCCATGTCAGTTCTAAATGGGTCCCTATCGGTATATGAACTGTTTGTAAGATCATTTTTTTCTGAAGTGGAAGATATATCAAGCATGTCTAAGCTATTTGTATCATCTATGTATTCAACAAGCTCGTTTCTATTTGTCAAATCTTCAGGGACTAGTGTATCAGATAACCTTTGACTCTCATTACCCATATCGACATTAGGCAAAATTTCAGAGGAAGTACCAGGCGAAAACATTGATCTACTTTGTCTTACGCTAAAATAAATAAAAATTATTGTTACAAGTTGTTTTTGTTTCTCGAAAAAAATGATGACTTCGTTAGGGTTCGAATCGAAGCGTAACGACGTAAATATAGTCTGAAAGAAATTTTATCAAAATAAGGTCAATTTTTTATAAAAGAAACGCAAAAAGCGGATTTTACAGGAGGCTTAAAAGGTCGTTTCCATGATTACGCCACAAAAATACTTTATTTACGTTAAAAATATTTTCTTTATAAAAAAAATTATTATCTATTTAATAAAATGAAAAAATGAATTTAGTACTTACTTATTTCCATTATTGAAAAAAAATAATTATATATATAATGATCGGACTTGTTGAGTCCTAATACACGACCCGGACTTTTTATAACATGGATTTTGTCTAATTTTATTGAATATACTGACAAAACAACTTGAATGATATATAAATTGTTATTAGAAAGAAAAATGAATCACATATTCTACTTACAACTTGACTCTCTGCTTTGCGCTCTTTTTACGACCATAATATGTTCTCTTGCTTATTTTCATTTTGAATTCACTTATGTTGCATAAACGGCAAAAACACTATTACACTACAGAATTGGAATTCTATTATTCTGCTGTCTTCATAACATACTATATATTATTTAACACTCGTATTATTATTAGTTACTATAACTACAAATCACAATGAATGAAAATAAATTCTGAAAACACATATTTGCTAAAAAACAGCAAAATAAGGTCAAACTAGGAGGTTACATTACGTTATCTCCTTCTAAAATTCTAATCTCCCTAATTTAAATGTTCGCCATCTAGCTACGTTATTAACTCAAATTGCCATTTGAGGCAGCACCGGACGATTGTAATAATATGAAATTATTTTTAATTCGTTTTTCATAAATAAAAAACCACCTTTTCAATTGACGCCACAATGTTAATGAAAGAAGTCGTCTATTTTTGTTTTAGAATGTGCGCTACAAGCTCAAAAAAGTAAAAAAAAAAGTAAATAATGATATTTTTTATTTTTTTTTTTAATTTCAAAAATCTGGCTTTGTAGCGCAACTTGTCGTATCATGAAGCGTATATGTGCAAAATTTCAGACAAATATTCAATCATTTGTTCAAGTTATTTATGAAAAACGAAAAATTTCATTTATATAGCGCCTTAAGAAATAAATTGAACTTCCTTCGTAAAAGCCCTCTAAAAAGCGTAAAATTACAAAATCTTCAATTCAGCACCAATTTAATAGAAGTTAAATAGGTAGATAACACATTATAGTAATTAAATGGCGTTGATTTCAAAGCTTTGTTACTGTACACTTTTTAGAGCCTTTTTTTGAAGGAGATTCAATTATTATTTTTTTTCATTAACAATATTTACTTGTGAGTAGGGTTTCCAGGACGCCAAACTTAAAAGCCGAACAGACCAGCCAGTTTGGCCGGGCATTTGGGTAAAAAAGCCGGACATCCTACATTATTGAGGATTTTTTTCTTAGTATTAATAGGTACGACAAAAAAAAAACTTATGTAGAGTCAAGCTTTTTTTTTATTACCATAAATCTTGTCAAATTCTAATGAAAAATAAATAAAACGCTCGTTTGCGAAATGTAAAAAACTTAAAAAGCCCGACACCGTTTAATTTTGGCCGGACACGCAATCAAAAAGCCTATGTCCTGCTTTATCCGGACGCCTAGGAACCCTACTTGTGAGTAACGCAGTCTGAATTACTTTTAACCCTTTATTAGTCATGGATATAATCTATTTAGTATTTAGCATTCGTCGGTAACATTACATTTGGAACGACTTTTTGACTCTTCTTTTACCCGTTAGTATTAGTATTACACAAATGTAAAAGGAAAGGCCAAAAACCTAAGGAATTGTATAAACAAACACTAGACACAAACATATGGTGACCACCAATCTGTGTTTCAGCCATAAATCCACATTTTTTGTTCTGCATGTTATAAAAATTGCAAATATAACGTAATCATATAAACAAAATGTCACAAGTCATGAAAAAGTATAAAAACCCGGGTCGCAGTGCCAAAACCCTGCCGACAATATAGTGTATTTGCTTCTATAGGGCCGTGTGGTTTTATACTTTTATTATGTGAAATTAAGTTTGTTTTTGGGCAAAATAAAAAATTTAACCCCTTAATACACCCCTTAAAATAACATGTTTTTTCTTAATTGTAATATTATTATCAATCTAACGTCTACACCGAATGAAATACACCCTTCAGTAAATAATTCACTATCTGCAAACTAGTGTTTTCATAAAATTTGTAAGTGCGGTCCTGTCGGGCCGATTTTATTAAAATTTTAGGGAAACTTTTTAATTACTTCTAAAGGGTTAAATGTCAATTTTGAAACGATTCTGAGAATTTTTTCGGTATTTTGGGGCCCAAAAACTTTTTTCAACCCCTAAAAACTACCCTTAAAATGGCCCGATTACGCCCATTTTAAATAGGCTTCTTGCAGTGATGGATTTAAACACGTGGGCTAAATTTCGTTAAAATCAATTAACTCTTTCGAAAGTTATTGCCCACACACACATATATATATATATATATATACGCATATATATATATATATATATATATATATATATATATATATATATATATATATATAATATATATATATACATATATACATATATATACATATATATATAAACATTTTTAAAAATGGTACCAAAGTGTTTAGGAGGTGAAACGTCGAGAAATTTTGGTCCGACCCCTGGGTCCCGCCATCCGACCGACGCCAATAGTGTATGTTGCCATATGGCAAATACACTCATAAAACATGTGATATGAGGCAGTTTGTATAACTAAATTATTTATACAACCATAAAGTAACAGCTTATATTTGTCACATTACTTTTATTTAACGAATTAAACCGTTCGTGATGAAAACAGATAATGCATTATTTTCTCAAAATATTTTACCCAAATTTTTTTAAATTTTCGTTGCCGTGAATTAAATTTTTATGGTTTTTATCATTCAAAATGTACCAAAATCAGTGTCAAGATTAACAAAATTAAATCAAAAATTACAAAAAAATCTCTGAACGCTACAAAAAAATAGAAACAGGAAAATTATATTTTTCAGAAATTTCAAATTTTATGAAAAATCACAATTTCTAATTAGTCTAAGATCCCGACCACAATGGACCCTCACTCCTGTTTTCCAAATAATAGGTATTTTTTATCAAGAAAATCGCGGATGGGTTGTCTAATAAAATAAGTTCAAAGATTCCTGTAATTAGAAATATTTTTTTTATCTTTAAAGTTCAATTCCAAAATATTGATCTTTGTAATGCAAAATTGCCTTTTATATCAAAGTTTTATTATAATTTAAACATGCTGAGAGCTTGAAAAAGTCTTAATTTAATAAAGACGAAACGTTGCAATCAATAAGTGTTTAAATTGATTTTTTATTCCAATTACCCGTGAAACTAATTTCTATTTTTTTTATCTGACTAAACTCAAATAGTACACTCAAAAAAATCAGTATTAACGACCGTACACTAAAATAGAGTGTCAAAAAACATACTCATACCATTACTATAAGAATCTAGTATGGGAAATTCCATTGAATCAGCGGACATTATATTATATAGGTGCACAATGCCATTCATATACACGGAGATAAAATGACGTAATCAGATGTAGTGAGACAACATTATTCTTCTTGGAAAACGGTAGGCATTTACATCGTTTCCTTAGAAAAATTAATATTACTATATTGTTACGCGAATAAAATGGCATGGCGCTGCTATCAGTCTGGCCACCATAACTACACATTGGCGACATCTGGCGTAGGCGTTAATAACTACACACAAGGCGGAAGTGTCACTCTCGTGGCGATAACGAGAAGTATACGCTCGGTGCATGGTTCCGCTCATTAGCGGGGTTGGTAGTGGGGTATTCTCGAGGCGACCATTTTAGGCGTTGGACATGTTCCATTGTGCGTGGCGATATATGTCTGTATTATAAGCAATTAACACTGTGTAGTTAAAGAAAAGTAAAAACATTTGGCGTAACAGTTCAGAAGTCGGATAGACCTACGTGCGTGGTAGAGTTTGAAACTGTGAGTGAATATTGTGTTCTTTGTTCCCAAAGTGTAATGGCGTCACAAGGGGATGAAATTATAATGGAGGGCGAGATGGATTTTGAGGAGACGGCGGATTGGGCGGAAGCAGAGGAGGAGACGGCGGATGTGGCGGAAGCAGAGCAGGCGGATCAGGTAAGTCAGGATGACCGAACAAAGGCGGCGGTCATCCAAGTGCTTGAGACGCATTTGGCGACGCGTCTGGACGAGTTACTTGAGCGACAGGCGGCTCTTGCGATAGAGCGGTATGTGGCGTCAACAAGTAGTACCAGCGGCGTGACGTCTGGCAGTGGCGTATTGTCAGGCGAAGGTACTATAGGTGCGACGGGCGCTGTGGGAGTTGGTCGACCCACAACAGGCGACTTGCAGGCGGCAAGTGAAATGATTGAGGTGTTTGATCCAGAAGACCCTCACTCAAATGGCGAAAGATGGCTATCCATGATAGACCAGTTAGGCGATGTTTATGGATGGTCAACTTGCGAACGCAGCTACTTTATGCAGTTGAAGTTACGGGGCGCGGCGCGAGCCTGGTTTAACAGGCTCGACAATTATCAACTAACTTGGGCGGAGTGGAAGGTCACTTTGATGAGGGCCTTCCCCAGACAGTGCGACTTCGCAATATGTCTGGAAGAGCTAGTCGAGCGGCGAAAGCGGTCAGGCGAGACCATGACTAGCTACTACCACGCAAAGTTGGCGCTGTGTGGCCGGGCAGACGTCAGGGGCAAGAAGGCGGTGCCCTGTATTATAAGGGGTCTGCCTGAGGAGCTACGGGCGAATGCTCTGGCGTGCGGCGCTACCACACCCGAGGCGTTATACTCCAAATTTTTGGCGGGTTTGGATAGCTACAAGACACCCACAGCGGCAATTGTGGCTAGGAGGAATGAGGCGGCTTACTCCGAAGCGAAGGTGCGGCGATTGCACTCGGTAACATCGGCACCAAAGCGACAGGCAACAGGCGCTTCAGGGCGAATTCGGTGCTATAACTGCCAGGAGATGGGGTCCCATGTAAGTAGGAACTGTCCGAAGCCACGTAAGGAAAGGTGTAGTGGGTGCGGCGGTGACGGACACTACTTCGACAAGTGCCCCGATAGGCGACAACAACGTGGCGACAAAGAGAGCAGTGTCAAGGTTCGATTGGGCAACCGGCGTTAGCGAGTGATGGCGTCTCGTTAGTGGTGAGGGGCGACAAGGCGGTCTTCGTTAAGGGCGACGACGTAGACGATCTGCTCAAGAATATCACCATTGAGGACGATGATGTGAGGCGTCGCATTGTTTTGAATCAGGATGTTGTTCTTGAGCAGAACTCGGAACATCGGGTAGGTGTTGTTATTGAGGACGCTTCACCAGGCGACGAAGTGTACGTAGATGGCAAGCGATATGACAACGGGCGATGCACTGTGGCAATACCCAGCGGCGTTTTGCGTCAATGCAATGACAACTGGATGTGGCTGTCGAATATGGGACCGGGACACCTTGACTTGAAAAAGGGCCAAGTGTTGGCTAGGGCGGTCAGGTGTACAGCGTCGTCCAGAAAGGCGTCGACAACATCCACGTCAACAATTATGGTGAGTACTATCAATTCTTTTAAATTATCTAACGTTGAGATTGGCAATATTGAGTCTGAACAAAAGGCGAAACTGATGGAATTGTTAGGACGGTACACACATTGTTTCTCGTCAGGCGATAGCGACTTGGGTTTGACAAACTTGGGTGAGATGGAAATCAAACTTACCAAGGACGCTTCAGTGTATTATAGACCGTATAGACTTTCTATACCAGAAAGGCAAAAGGTACGATCTAAGGTGAATACACTGTTAGAAAGTGGCGTAATCAGGGAGTCAAACTCAGATTTTGCGAGCCCCATTGTTCTGATTAAGAAAAAGAATGGCGACGTCAGATTATGCGTAGACTACAGGGCACTAAACGCGATTACTGTAAAGGATAGGTATCCGTTACCTCTGATTAGTGATCAGCTGGACCGTCTGGCGGGTAAGTGGTATTTCACTACATTAGATATGGCGCAGGGGTACCACCAGGTACCCATGCACTCTGATTCGATCAACAAAACGGCGTTCGTAACACCAGATGGTCAATACGAGTACACTCGTGTCCCGTTTGGTTTGGCAAATTCGCCGGCCGTATTTCAAAGAATAATTAATAAAATGCTTGGCGGTATGCAACATAATCAGATTCTGGCGTACATGGACGACCTGCTGATTCCATCGGCGACGGTTTCGGAAGGTTTGTCTCTGTTAGAACAGGTGTTATCGTTGATCGGTCAGGCGGGGTTCAAACTGAATATGGCGAAATGTTCATTTTTGAAAACTTCTATAGATTACTTAGGGCGAACGGTCAGGTGGAGCGACCGAACCGCACAATAGTTGAGGCGATTACGGCGAGTGCGAGTGGCGAGGCACGATGGGACGAACAGCTTCCGGAAATTCTGTGGGGTATTAATCACACAATCAACGCAAGCACCAGGTTCTCACCTGCAGAATTGTTGTTCTCTTATCGTGACGGGCGAGTGGCAGATTTGTCAACAGGTGACGACACTGCTAAAGACGGGCGAGAATGCTTGCAAGCAAATCGGCGTCAGGCGGGCGAACGACTGCAGAAAACTGCAGCACAAATGAAGGCGAGATACGATAAACGACGAAAGGTTGCAACCGAATACACCATAGGCGATTTGGTATTGTGGCGCAAAGCGGCTACAGCCCTGGGCGAAAAGGGTATAAATACCAAGGTGGCGAACAAGTACGATGGACCGTACAAAATCACAAAGGTGTTAGGTAATGATCGTTATGAAATTTCTTCATTACAGGGCGTTCGTGGTTACAAACGGTTCAAAGCCGTAGCAGCAGCTGATGCTTTGAGGCGATATCAAAGTGGTGCTGTGAACGCAGGCGATGAGTCCGGTGGAAGTTCTGATGATAGCGAAAGAGATCGATCGGGTCACCAGGACTTAATTGATCTGCTCGAAGGTTAGTGATCTACTGATGTGAGATTAATGTGGGCATTAATTGTTGCAGGATGGCCGATTGTTACGCGAATAAAATGGCATGGCGCTGCTATCAGTCTGGCCACCATAACTACACATTGGCGACATCTGGCGTAGGCGTTAATAACTACACACAAGGCGGAAGTGTCACTCTCGTGGCGATAACGAGAAGTATACGCTCGGTGCATGGTTCCGCTCATTAGCGGGGTTGGTAGTGGGGTATTCTCGAGGCGACCATTTTAGGCGTTGGACATGTTCCATTGTGCGTGGCGATATATGTCTGTATTATAAGCAATTAACACTGTGTAGTTAAAGAAAAGTAAAAACATTTGGCGTAACAATATAGTACAACGGATCGTGGTCCAAAATCACAACATATTTTAAGAGCGTAAATAAATATCGCTTACCAATTGTTTGATATCAAAGTCAACTTTGTTAATAGAAACCATAGTTGGCTTTGACTTCAGAAAATCCGAAAAAATAGGCTTTCCGAAAATATAATGTCTAGCCATGTCCTGTCATCCTTGCTGTCAATATAACACGTCATTTCTCTTTTAAAATGGCAATTTGGTAACATTTTAACACAGTTGGCCAAGGGAAACAAGAGTTTTGCCGTACATTTTTCTGATATAATATCAAGTTGCTTTGCCGACTGTGTTAAAATGTTACCAAAATGCCATTTTTAAAGAGAAATGTGTTATATTGTCAGCAAAGATGACAAGACATGACGTAACACATATTTTCGAAAGCCTAGTTTTTTCCGATTTTCTGAATTCAAAGCCAACTATGGTTTCTATTTGAAATAACAAAGATAATAAAATAATTGATAAGCGATATTTATTGGATAAATGTATCTTATTCTACGTTGAAAAGTTCCTGTAGAAAAGTTTTACTGTTTGAAAAAATTATCCACAAATAAAAAAGTTATGACATATTTTCGAAATCGGTCAAATGTCAATTCTTATCAATATTTCGGAAACGGTTAGAGATATTGAAATGCGGTTTTTGCCAATCGACGTTTCACAAAAATCGAGCTCTATGGACTCGTAGGTCAGTTTTTCTCTACCTGGTCTGGAAATAGGGAAAACTGCCAAAATTAAGCAATTTGGGACACTCTGTACATATGAAAAAAATAGGTAGGCATTATTTTAATAAAACCTATCCGGTCAATTGTCAGTACAAATTTGGAAAGTTAACTTGGCCTGTATATTATATTTATTTACAACAAACTGCAAAGACGTTAAAATATAAACGGACTTATCATTACCTCTATTAGTACATCTTATATGTGTTTTCCGGTGTGCCAGCGCTAAATTCACGTAAGAGAAACTTGTGATCGCTAAAGACTTGTCTATATTGTGTCTAATTTATAAGAGACAAGAGTTGTAACATCGCGAATAGTAAAAATGTCACAACTTGATCGATTAATTCCACAATTTAATTGCTTCAGTGTGAATGTGGACTAACAGGATTTAGAATTTAGATGTTGAAACTGGAGCAGAGCATATAGAAATTCAGTGCAGGTAGATGAAATACTCACATTCCGAACTTCGAGGACATATTTTCTCGATGACTGTTATGCTATACGGATCTCATGTTTTACTGGTATTACAGACTCCTTGTAGGAGAGCTGTTAGACATTTTTGGGTAGGTATTTGAGGCACTGTGAAAATTTGTACAATATCTCTTTAGTAATATCCAAATACAAAAACACAGACCAGGCTGCAGGGTAGCAGGGCTTAACCGACCCTCAAATTTTGAAATTGGCAAAACAAATTTCGCAATAAAAAGCCCTTGAGGCATTTCTAATTTTAATACCTTGAAATTAAGTATTTAAGGAGTTGAAAAACATAAAAGCTAGTTTCCTTGATCGGGTCTAAAACTTAGCCAAATTGTATTTTTGAAAAATTAAAAAAAATATATTTGAGTCACGTTGAAGGGCCGGTTTGAGGGTCGGTTAAGTCCTGCTACCCTTCAGGCAGGTCTGTGTTTTTGTATTCGGATATTACTAAAGAGGTATTGCACAAATTTTCACAGAGCCTCAAATACCTACACAAAAATGTCTATTAGCTCTCGGACTATCCGGTTGTGAACTATACTGCTCTCGAAGAACAGGTATGTGACGTCAGGAATGTAGTATCCAGCCGATATATGTGGCACATTCGGTGATTATAATTCCAAAGGAGATACCAAACATTTTTTAAATCTTCATTACATAAGCACTGGAGTGTCTATATTTTGAACATACAAAAAATAAAATCTAGAACTGATTAAAAAAAAAACTCGGGTCGCAGTGCCAAAACCCTGCCGACAATATAGTGTATTTGCTAATACAGGCAGTATTTAACATGGTTTTTGGGCAAAATAAAAAATTTGACTCCTTAATACACCCCTTAAAATAACATGTTTTTTCTTAATTGCAATATTATTATCAATCGAACCTCTATACCAAGTTATATACACCTTTCAGTAAATAATTCACTATCTGCAAACTAGTCATTCGTAAAATTTTTAAATCCGGTCCTGTAGAGCCGATTTTATTAAAATTTTGAAACGATTCTGAGATTTTTTTCGGTATTTTGGGGCCCAAAAACTTTTTTCAATCCCTAAAAGCCACCCTTAAATTAATCCGATTAGGCCCATTTTAAATAGGCTTCGTGCGGTGATGGATTCCAACATGTGTGCCAAATTTCGTTAAAATGAATTAACTCCTTCGAAAGTTATAGCCCGCACACACATATATATATATAAACATTTTTAAAAATGGTGCCAAAGTGTTTAGGAGGTTATGAAACGTCGAGAAATTTTGGTCCGACCCTAGGTCCCGCCATCCGACCGATGCCAATAGTGTATGTTGCCATATGGCAAATACACTAATAATAACTTTACATGATGTAAAGACTATATCTATCCTTACAAACTACAGTACGGATGTATAACTTGAAGATTTTAGACGGGTAAATATTTACTCATGTGTCACCTATCTGGTTTATGATTGATGCTTCTTTGAATTGCTATTGGTACGGTGGTGGATGAACTAATCAGATGACACTCATACGACTTATGTATTACATACTACTAACAACATGTTTACCTTTTCTTTTTGTTGACTTTCCCCAACAAAAATAATTCATCGGTTCTTGGTAAACATCAATAATCCTCACTGGAAAATAATTTTTAGTTTTCTCTCTCTTGTAGAAAAACTGAGATTTCTAACACTAATTAAAATAAAATGATTATGAGTTAAACTTTTGTCTAATGACCTCAATCCTCTGCCACCAGCATCCGGGATTACATGGGTCCTGTACTGATTCATATTTTTAATTTATTATATTTTTATTTTAATTTAAAAATCCAATCGCTACTTTTACCATAGTTCTCAGATGCGAACATGAGAATTGGAGGCTTGTAATAGACATATAAACAACGGCATCGCTCAAGTCCTAAAACTGTTCTTCGACGATAAAATTTCTATTTATAGGACAGTACCTACATAAGATTAAAATTCTGAGCAACAGCAGACGCTAATAAATCTAAATAATAGTAGATATTAACTTCTTACAATACAATTGAAAACTTTGGAAAGTGGCCAGAATTTGTCGGATGGTTTAACTATTTCCACTCATATTACAACGTCTCCAGTTGCCACTTCATTCAAGATTAACTACTCAACGATCAACAATTACGAACTTTAATGCTGTACAGTGTACTGTACCATTAAATTATATTTAAAATGCCATGCGTTCAGAAAGACGTCTGGTTATAGAAAGTCTACAATAGTAGTTTAAACATCTAGGAATTAATTATAATACTATGAAAGTCCACCCTGAAGCCATTGGGTTATTGTAAAAAATACATATTATACGAGTACGTGACACTATGTTCAAAACGATAGGCAGTGAGTTTTAAGTCTTACCAGTGAATATATCATTCCGCCCGAGATATATACTATACACCCTATAAAATATTATGTCACTTCTAAATATGTGTATTCTAAATTAAAGTAATATCCCCGTATATAGTATTATGAATGATTGGTTTCTAAAATAACTTTTTAATTAAAAAAATATGTAAAAAAGAAAATGATGAAAATAAGTTTTGTGGAAAAGCTACATTCTATTGGCAATTGGAAAACTTACTTGAGTGAGGTATGAATTTATTAATAACATACTTCAGTCGCTTTAAAAAAATGTATGATGAAAAACTCTTGAAATACGCAAAAAACCATTTTATGCAAGTTAAGTTTCATTTACTAGCCGTTGCCATTCCAGACTTTATCTATATAATTCTTTGTTATCTTAAACGGACTTTGGTTCACCCGAATATTATATATTATTTTTGTTCGGCACATTGCCAAATATGGCAGTATACCGTTTCTAGCATATTTTCGTGTATAGGTTTTTGCATCAGTTCTCTGTTTTTGTTATGATGACCCAATTTCCTTCATAACTCTCTATATAGTGTGTTTTAGTCTGAAACAATCACTAAAAAAATGTCAGCTTATATATGCAGTCAAAATCCTCGCAGATGATAATTTTGATAGTCGTCTTTTTTAGTTCCATCTCTTTTCGCAATGACACCATCGCCTTTTTTATGACACCACCCCGATTTTTTAACAGATTTGAAAAGATTATCAAATTTTTATTTCAGAAATATACCAAAATTTGACATTTTCACATTTCAATATTAATTTTTAAAAGGATACCGAAATTCGACGTAACTGTAAAAAACGTGGAGTGCTTAATATCGGTAATTAATTGTTCATTTACTAGCTAATTGTAAACGTAGAGCTATTATGAAAATTTAAGTGGATGGCATCCCACGTTTTTTACAGTAAAACTAATTTTGTTGAAATATTATTTTGCATTTTTTAGTTCATAAAAGCGTGTTGTTTTAGTTTTTTAGTACCTCAAAAGGAAAAAACGGAACTCTAATAGGATCACTCGTGTGTCTGTCTGGCACCCTGTCACAGTCAATTTGCTCCGAACTACTGGACCCATTGAGTTGAAATTTGGTACACATATGTAAGTCGGTGACCATAAGACGAACGTGTAACGTAAATAAATGAATTTTGAATATAAGGGTGATTTTTGGGGAAAAAATTAGAAAATTAAAAAAAAAGTTTGGCAAACTGTACCGTGTGACATATCAAATGAAAGGGCTTGTTGTAAGAGTCTCAAATATATATATATATATATATATATATATATATATATATATATATATATATATATTTATAATTTTAAAATAAATAGTATTCGAGTTATTTAGGAAAATAGATGGAAATTTACCATTTACCCCTCCTTGTCTCCTACTGGACCGATTGAGTCGAAATTTGGTACACATATGTAAGTCGGTGACTCAAAGACGGACGTGTAACGTAAATAGATACATTTTGAACATGGGGGTAATTTTTGGGGAAAAATTAGGAAATTAAAAAAAAACAGTTTTGCAAACTGTACCGTGTGACATATCAAATGAAAGAGCTTGTAGTAAGGGTCTCAAACATATTTTTTTTATAATTTTAAAATAAATAGTTTTAAAGTTATTTAAGAAAATAGATGAGTAATTGACCGTTCCCCCCTTATCTCCAAAGCTACTGAGCCTAAAATTTTGAAAAAAATAGGCAATGTCGGGTCTCACCCATAGTTTACAGGAAAACCTAAACGAAAACTTTATGTCAAAAAGTACTCGCGGAAAACGGAATAGTACGGAACTCTCTTCTCACGAGTTCGACTCGCACTTGACCGGCTTTTTTTAAACTCTATTTTTTTTATATGGATTGTTCCTGACTAAATTTACACACTGTATAATCCAGAGTGATAGATGGGAAATTTCATCTGGCTGTTATATCCATATCATTCAGTGACACGATCGGTAGGAAGCAATTGTATTCACAGATGTAGATTCTCATGTGTTATTTCGTGGGCACTTGCGTGTCGTTTAGCACATCGCGTAAATAACAAATAGCCGGAAATTATTTATGAACGAAATCGTCAAAGGCAAGATTTGTGTAAGTCGCTTGATAATTTACGATATTTTGCATTTAATAAAGGAAAATCTAAAAGTTTTGACCGCCGTCGGCCGTATACGTTTTAAGAACTTTTTGGACGTTGTGTCAAAATTTTTTAAACCCCAATCAGATTTCAATGAAATTTGGTACACGTATACAACTTGAACGATGATAAGACACTCGTACAAGTAAAAGTATTTTTTATGCATTAAGGCTGTCGGAACGCTCTGACTTTTGTTTGTGCTGAGACCCAGCGGTAAGGGGCGAGGTAGGCAAAAGACAAATTGTGGGTGTCCCCTTCTTTAGCTCTGTCTCGCTCAAATCATCCGCACGTTTCAATTTTTGGCTGGTGCCAACTACGAGGTTAAAAAAAATTTTTGCAAGGGTGTCGCTGTCAATTGATTACTCTAAATTTTGGAAATATTTTGAAGATTTAAAAAACTTTTCCGAAAAAGGAAGAGTCACTTTAGGTTTGTGATGGAACAGTTTTGTGAAATAAATACGAATAAGGTCGTAGTGTGACATTGAAAACGAAATTACAAAAGCAGTCCATTAGAGACCTACATTCGTCCTTTATCTTCCTTATAGAGAAAGAATTTTTGCAGAATGTTGACGAATAAGTCTACAATCAGTTGACAGCCGAAACTCTCTTTTTGGCTTAAATTCAGAGCGTTCCGACAGCCTTAAGTCAACAAACCACTGAAGTGATTTTGTATAAAATTGGATAGGTACACGTATAATGTGTTACGGGGCTTCGCTAGTGTTTGTAATGGAAAAAAGAGACGGTGTATTATACATTACACACTACAAAGTAAAATTGATATACTAATTGTAAAAAAATAAAAAAGTAATAATTGCATCAAACCGTCTTCTTAATAGTAATATTTTTGTTGATTTTGGCCGGAGCCAAAAAAGGTCGCCGATGTGTGCTCTAAGCCTTCTAAGCCATGTACGTTTAAAGGATTTTATGAGTTATCTTTTAACGTATCATGGCACATAACATAATTAATGTAATAATAAGCGACCGGATAGTAGTGTATTAATAACTTCATATTCTCTGCACAAGGTTTGCGTCTATATAAATGCACTTATTGGTTAATTGCATTCTAATTACGGCACATGTCTCTTAGATAACAAACAAATTACTTTTTCCGATATTAATATATCAAAGACATAATTGAAACATATTACTTCCTGATTTTTATTACAGAACTGCAGCAGAATGCATTTTATAAGTGCAGTACACAAAACACATACATAGTTCTGTGGTGCAGTACAGTCAGGAGCAATAAAACTTTTAGAAATATTACATTTTTATTTGTAGATCCAAAGAGACAATATTCACGTTTGTCATTCATTTACAGGAATCCTTTTTCGAATCTTTATGTTGATTTTATTATGCTCTGGATACTGTTACAAATTTTATGAGCGGAAGAGATTTAGAGCGCCCGTAAATAAAATTGACAGTTTGTTTTGTAATTGACAAACAAAATCATCAAATACTTATTTTGAGTTTTTATCTAGTTTCAAACACTTTCACTTAAATCTGCGCAGGTATATAATTGCAAAAAAATAATTTAATAGTCGTGATCGCTAAACGCAGCTATATAACAAATCACTCCATCTTGTGGACGCGGTTGTTCCTTGAAGAAATCTGCCGGATGTAATCTTGGTACGTCTGCAGATTCGATTGGTTCTTTATCGGCTGTTGAACTTGTATTACCATCATTTGCAATCAGTTTGTCTATCCATGAGAAGTTATCGTCAGTTGTTGCTAAAACTTCGTCGTATACTTCACGCGGTAAAATTCGATTCAGCGGCTGTAACTCGGCATCTGGTGGAGGATTATTGAAAGGCATGGTCAACCTACCACTCTGTAATACCAACAGCAAGAACCACATGTAATCATTCCGTATCGTCATTTCAGCCGGATTGTCAGACATTGCGTGTAGTCGGTCCATCCAAGTGTAAATTACACGCCTTTCAACCACTGGAAACACGTTAATGAGAGAACGAGCCAACATACTGTTGTAGAAGAAATTGTCGTTTAATGCTTGTACTGGATTAGCCATTTTGCGATTGTAAAATTAGTGCACAACAAATTTTGACACTTTAATGACATGCATTTTATTTGTATCGAAACCGTGGAAATATCAAATAGATTGTAATGAAACACAGCAGTAATAGTCTCAGATCCAGCATTACAAATATATACACTCCCATCTGTTATTTATTAGTGTATTTGCCATATGGCAACATACACTATTGGCTCAGTCGGATGCCGGGACCTAGGAGTCGGACCAAAATTTCTCGACGTTTCATAACCTCCTAAACACTTTGGCACCATTTTTAAAAATGTTTATATATATATGTGTACGCGCGATAACTTTCGAAAGAGTTAATTGATTTCAACGAAACTTGGGCCACGTGTTGAAATCCACCACCGCAAGAAGCCTATTTAAAATGGGCCTAATCGGGCTATTTTAAGGGTACTTTTTAGGGGTTGAAAACTGTTTTTGGGCCCCAAAATACCGAAAAAATTCTCCGAATCGTTTCAAAATTGAAATTTAACCCTTTGGTAGTGATTAAAAAGTGTCCCCACAATTTTAATAAAATCGGCCCGACAGGACCGGATTTACAAATTTTATGAAAACACTAGTTTGCAGATAGTGACTTATTTATTGAAGGGTGTATTTAATTCGGTGTAGACGTTATATTGATAATAATATTACAATTAAGAAAAAAATGTTATTTTAAGGGGTGTATTAAGGGGTTAAATTTTTTATTTTGCCCAAAAACAAACTTAATTTCACATAATAAAAGTATAAAACCACACGGCCCTATACAAGCAAATACACTATATTGTCGGCAGGGTTTTGGCACTGCGACCCGGGTTTTTTTATTTTTTTAAATGGAAGGTTATTTTATTACCTATCCAACGGTACTAGGTTGCCTAGATTTTAGATGTTAAGTTTTCTGAAAGACATTTTTTTCCGATCATGTATGCGCGCTCCATTGATCACACCCCATAAAAAATGTTTTCCTTTTTTAATTGTAGTATTATTATCAATCTAACGTCTACACAGAATTAAATACACCCTTCAGTAAATGAGTCACTATATGCAAATTAGTGTTTTCAAAAAATGTGTCCGATCCTGTTGGGTCGATTGTATTAAAATTTTAGGGGTACTTTTTAATTGCTACCAGAGGGTTAAATTTCAATTTTGAAACGATTCGGAGAAGTTTTTCGGTATTTTGGGGCCCAAAAACATTTTTCAACTCATAAAAACTACCCATGGACCCACTTTTGTTTAGGCAGCCTTGTACCGTTGGATAGGTAATGAAATAACCTTTCATTTAAAAAAAATAAATGAATAACAGATGGAAATATATATTTGTAAGCCGGATCTCGCACAATAACAACAGTAGTGGAAACTTCAGCAGGACCTTACAGTTAAATTTCCAGTCCATAGAAACTGTACTTTTAAAATTAGAATGTGTTAATTATTGACACTCATTCCCCCCTTTCAACTTTTAAGATTATAATTATTATTCGAAGATTACTCGAAGCAAGTAAAACTATTCGATTATATTGGATTATATTGGATGGATACTTCTATTTGAATTTGTTTGTTTTAATTTTTTCGCGCGGAACCCTAATTCATTTTGTAAAATAAAAATAACCTAAGTTACTCCTTACAACATCCCGTCAAAATCGGTCCAGTCATTTCGGAGATTAGCCGGAATACACAGTCAGAAATTTTTTTTAAAAATTCTGTTTTTGATATTTAGTACTATCATATGCATTTAGTAAAAAGCTGTTATTTTGACATTATAAGCAGACACTTCAATTTTATTTATATACGTATAGATTTTTTACAGAATCCCATTATTGCTGACCTTTTTTTTTGTATAAATATGAAATGAAGGCAAAAGTTGTCTGGATATAAACAATACTCGTTTCAAATGTATATATTACAATGACAGAAATGCAGACGGCGAGTCATTGATGTAAAATAAAAGCACAAATAAATATAAATCCTGCGAAAGTGAACAATCCTGTTTTCTGCAAACAATTCGCAATGTGCGGTTTTATCCTCTTTGTAAGTTGAATCGCCATTCACAGTACTATAGATGTGACTTCATAAACGTGCACAAAATAGCAGAAGATGCATTGATGATATTGCAGTAGGTACTGGCAAGCTTGCAAATACTCGAGACATTGATGGGTAAACATATTAATGGATCTTTCATGGAAACAGAATTAGAGTTTAAAAAACACTAAAACAACACGCTTTTATGAACTAAAAAATGCAAAATAATTTGACAACAAAATTAGCTTTACGGGTAAAAACCGTGGGGTTCTATCTAATTAAATTTTCATAGAAGCTGTACGTTTATAATTAGCTAGGAAATGAAAAATCTATTACTGATTTTAAGCACTTCACGCTTTTTACAGTAAAGCTAATTTTATTCTCGAATTCTTTTGTATTTTTTTAGTTCATAAAAACAGCACGTTTTAGTTCTTAAACTATACTTTTAATTACCAGATTAAAAGACAATTTTCCATTTGTTTATGGGGTAGGCAACACAAAGTACGTCACTGTCCCGCGTGTTAGCTTGCTTGCTGCAATTTTTCAAGTTTTTAGTGTATTTGCCATATGGCAACATACACTATTGGCGTCGGTCGGATGGCGGGACCTAGAGGTCGGACCAAAATTTCTCGACGTTTCATAACCTCCTAAACACTTTGGCACCATTTTTAAAAATGTTTATATATATATGTGTGTGTGCGGGCAATAACTTTCGAAAGAGTTAATTGATTTTAACGAAATTTTGTCCACGTGTTGGAATTCACCATCGCAAGAGCCCTATTTAAAATGGGCCCGATTGGGCCATTTTAAGGGTAGTTTTTAGGGGTTGAAAAAAGATTTTGGGCCTAAAAATACCAAAAAAATCCTCAGAATCGTTTCAAAATTGAAATTTAACCTTCTAGTAAAGATTAAAATATGCTGTTAAAATTTTTAAAAAATCGGCCCGACAGGACCGGAATTACAAATTTTATGAAAACGCTAGTGTGCGTATAATGATTTATTTACCGAAGAGTGTATTTTATTTGTTGAATTGATAACAATATTTTAACTAAGACAAAAAATATTATTTTAAGGGGGGTATTAAGTGGCTATTTTCTTATTTTGTCTAAAAACAAACATGTAATAAAGCCACACTACCTGTATTAGCAAATACACTATATTGTCGGCAGGGTTTGGGCACTGCGACCCGAGTTTTTTTTCTAACTTGAAGGTCCTGGTCAGGATAGTGAGACAAACTTATTAAATTAATGTATTGCCAACCGAGATAGAACAATAAAAATTAAAAGAAACGTCATGCCATTCCTTTTATTTAACTTTACGCATTAGTGCGAAAAATCGTCATTTTACAGTACAGGCACGAAAAGCAGGTATTTTAAAGAGGCTCGTGCAAAAACTATGTCTGAAATATTATTATAAATGAATGAACACCGTCTGAAACCTTTGTTAGTTTCAGCATTCAGGCAACATTTCTACAGAAACTCATTATCAACGACTTATACTATTCTAGACTTCATAGAGTTCGAGTGAAATGCAGTCCTATATATTACTGGTGTCAATGTAATCATAATGTGCATTGTTTTCAGAAAACAATGGTGAAGAGGCAGAATATATTAAACTACCCCTCGACGTTTAATGTATAAAACCTACAGTCAACAAAGTACATGAAATCCACTATTTTGTGTCACGGGTACATGAAATAATTCAAATATTGCCCTACAATGGTGTCGCTCAAGAAATATTTTGTTTAATTTATTCTTGTTACTGATCCGTGTGTCAATATTCACGTACAAAATTAATACTAATAATAGAAATTAGTTTCACGGGTAATTGGAATAAAAATCAATTTAAACACTTATTGATTGCAACGTTTCGTCTTTATTAAATTAAGACTTTTTCAAGCTCTGGAAAAATTTTTTTTTTACAAAAATTAACAATCATAATATAATAAAAATATAAAACCTTATGGATTAAATAATTTACTAAAAAGAAATAATAATTTGACTAAACTCAGCATGTTTAGTCAAATTATTATTTCTTTTTAGTAAATTATTTAATCCATAAGGTTTTATATTTTTATTATATTATGATTGTTAATTTTTGTAAAAAAATTTTTTTTCCAGAGCTTGAAAAAGTCTTAATTTAATAAAGACGAAACGTTGCAATCAATAAGTGTTTAAATTGATTTTTATTCCAATTACCCGTGAAACTAATTTCTATTATTACATATTTTGGAATTGAACTTTAAAGATGAATTAATACTAATGTTATTTGCACATTTGTCATATTCCGCAAGAAAATGGATATATAGTCACATATATATATATAGTCTGAGTGAAGGTCAGATTTTGATTGTTACACATTTAAAAAGTAAAGAAATGTTATTTTCTTTACACCAGGTCGAAAGTACGTAGTTTCGGCTTTGTTTTTCAGGCAGAAAGTCTAACATTTCTCACACGCCATCTACAACAGCGAACCAAAAGAAAGTAACAGCGGAACGAAAGAGTTTTTTCTTTAAACCCGGTAAATAAACTAGAGAAAGATAGAAAAATCCAATGCAATGTGAATATCCGAAAAACGCGTTGAAATAAGGAACAAAAATTAAGTTTGACCGCATAACAAGCTGCCTGCTGGAACGTAGTTGTATTTTTTATGATAATAATTAAAAATTTTGATAATAGACGCACTTTCGACCGAGTATAAAGAAATGTGATTTTCTACATGGAGATCGTATGTATAAGGATGTCTCTAAGCCGCAAATGTCCAGACAGTAAAACCTCCATATATAATATGCGCTACAAGTAATTGCGATATCAGTTCGGTAGCAAAAGAACTGTATTGAATAACGTGTCGTTTACCATAAATAATGGACTAAGTCTAACCCTTTATTTATGGTAAGCACCCTTACACCAATATAATGTTACATGTACCGGCTGCTAGTGTAATAACACTTAGCGCTCACTGGAAATGCGAGATTAGGAAAGACATTTGGACGATAGTTACGACCTAGACTGACGATCAATAAAACGTAGGATCTGCTATCACATGAATTACTAACTTTTAAAGTGAGGTTCCGATGTTAGCCATCAAGTTTGGTACATACTTAAGGTATACACATTTTTCGAACTAAGACATGGCATGATGCGTGATTACTTTTGTCAATAGACATGGGTACTGCCAAACTTTACCGCTAGGGATGCCAGCTATACAATGACTCCAGTCTGTGCATATTTCATAGCAGAGTGTATTAAATGAATTTACTTCAAATAATAAATTATTGACAATGCCGATGGAGGTTTTGGATTTCCAAAGAATCCGGAATTGAAAAAGAAGTGGCTGAATACTATCAAAAGGGAAAAAACTTTTACTGTAAAACCCTGGACAAAATATGAACCTCCATAGGTTATAACGTGACTGTATATAGCGTCCCTTCTGTATGAAAACTATCCTCCATAGTGGAAACGAATCATAACTTAAGTAATGATATACCTGCTGCCATCTGCGATACGTTTGCCATGTTCTGTCTGGATTGCCTAAATATCTTGATGGCTTTACATTACAGATAAAATCTGATTTTGTCGGATTTCATACATTTTTCTAAGTAAAACTTCTTTTCTCACGATAGTACGGTAAAATCGATTCATGCGACGAAAAGTGAAACGAAACGTTGCATAGAGAAACGATCTAAGGATCAAACCACGAGAAACTCCGTCGACGCTGTGTGTCTGTTGCGTGAGTTGTGTTTGTGAGTGCGTGGTTTAACTTCTGTAGTGTGTAGTGTAAAATACGCAGTCTCTTTTTTTAAATAATAAATTAAAACTGGCAACAGTAGATGTGCAAAATGAATATGAAATATTTTCTGCGTAAAATATAAATGCCCTCGCCATGTCGCGAGCCCTAGGTCGTTGCCTAGCTAACATTGTAGGATAAAACATACCTACCATAATTATATACCTAAATGATTTCGAACAGATATGACATAAAATAGTGGATTGACTTATATGCACGTACAATTGTCACACAGAAAAATGCTTCGGAATGCAATAGAATGAACTTTTATTTTTTATGGAACAGAAAGTAGACAGGGTGGTTTAACTGATGTTAGAGGTTTAATAGCTAAACTGTGATATTTTTGGCAAAAATATTTATTTTCCCTAACAAATCTCTTTCTCCCTGAGCCTTTTAAAGAACGGAAAACTAGCAAAGTGAGATATTTTTCACCCTTTTATTCGCCTCGTGAACGAACACTATGTGAATGAAAGTGGTATTTTCTAGTGTCAACAAATAGAGCAAAGTCATGAAGTGCTCTCGTCAAAATACATACGTCATATTATGTGTTATATAATGGAGGCAACCCTTGGTAATAAAAAGAACATGTGCTGTGCGTAGAACTGCTGACCATATCATCATATTGATTCAATTCAGTAATTGGCTCATTATTTTTGTTCTTTTGTCTTTTCACTTCTTTTAACGATTACGGCGTTGAAAAATGAATGCGAACTATGCATATACAGAAGATAATATAGTTAAAGATTAAGGTTATTCGTTCATTCGAACAATGTCCTGATAAAAATCTGCAGTTTTACGTTATCTATGAATATCTCGGCCAACCATTTTTTTTTAATTGTTGGGCGTCTAGTTTTCAATCAATTATATAAAACGTAGTTTTATTACCTTATTAAAATTAAATATTAGGAAAAATCAGGTCTTGAAATAAATTAAATAAAAAGATCAGGTGAAAAGACCAATTTTTAAGTACGTTTTTATTAAATATATCTATTTATGTCTGTTAAAATGGGTACATGAAGAAGTCGGAATAATACCGACGAAACGTCGTACATTGAATAAAAACGTACTTAAAAAAATTGGTCTTTTCACCTGATCTTTTTATTTAATTGAAATTAAACCACTTGGCTCCAACCAAAATTTTGAAAAATTGATTATTTGAATGTGTCATTCTTTTAGATAACGTAAGAACAAACTGTCATGTGTTGTTTAGAGGAAATATTACGTAAAAATTGTCAAAAGAACTGTCGACGTAGCTGTTAGCCGTCTCTGTCAGACACAATGTACGACAGAAAGAAATATATGACAGAAAGAATACGACAATATTTTAAATTATCATATCTCTGGTGTCAGGTATAAGGGACTTAAGTAAAAAAATCGTTATAAATTATATTTTTTGGCAGTGCAAATAAATGCGTATTATTATTATTCTCTTTCGTTTAGTACTAACTGGAAAAAACTAGGTTTTTTCGATTTAAGCTCTTTATACATGTCACCAAAGATATTATTTAATAGGCTACCAGAGTCAATACAAAACTTCTTGGTTTCCGGGCTTGTACGCCGTGGTCCATTGGTATTTCTACCTGACGTTTCGTCTACAACTGCGGTAGACATTATCAAAGGCGATGTGGTAGCGGGCGAAGTGTCCTTCTCGGCTGCTCACAAGCTTGTGAGCAGCCTATGATAATGTCTACCGCAGTTGTAGACGAAACGTCAGGTAGAAATACCAATGGACCACGGCGTACAAGCCCGGAAACCAAGAAGTTTTGCAACAACGCCAGCCGTGAAAGCCTACACAATTGGATAAAAAGAGTCAATACAGGTTTTTGCCCTAAACAATTCAAAAATAAGCTTAGCATTTTCTTCAAAAGAAACTGTTTTTATAATATAAACGAATTTCTCAGTTTTTCATTTGACGTTTTGTAACCAACCATATGATTTTAAAATAAATTATATTCTATTCTATGAACTCATGAACGGCAAGTTCAGAACGCTTGTCACAGCATATCGGGATTGTATCACATTATTCACAATAGATTAACTTGGCGTAGTTCCGGTAAAATTTTTTTGTATGACTAATTATAATTACTGCAGATTACATAGTAAAGTTAAAATTTAATGTTATTCAAATTGATCTCGTATGATTACAACAATAGTTGATGGTAATTTGTATAACGTGTCGTAATGCCGCTACGTATAAGAGACCGCGCACATTTGTAAAACATGGACCAGCACAGCACAAACCTGCAACTTGCACGATATCGCACACTAAATCAGCATAAACAGCGATGGACTTACACTAGGGTCCAGTGCCCAGGGCGTCAAATTTTCAGGGGCGGCAAAATTTGGAACATGAAAAAATATTCACGTTATAGTGTGGAAAACATTCATAAATAAAATACTTTTTCTCTTTATGAAGAATGTGTGTAACATTATAAACATTGCAGTTTTATTTACAAAATTGTAAAAAAAAATTTGGTGTCTAGAATTTTATTTTTAACTAGTGGCCCAGTCCCGCTTCGCCCGGGTGTAAATGTAATATATACTTAGTATATAAAAAATGAGAATCATTATCATTAAATTCTCAACGTGTATTGAATTTGCGCGAATTCAATCGCTTTTATTTATGACTGTTCAAAAATCGAAGACAAATCTTATTTCCCAAAAAGAAATTAAAAAAAAAACTTGGAACGTGTCGCGGGACACGCGTTTGGAACGAAGTCCCTTTCGTATGAGACGTTTTTCGTAACGCGTTTTATATAATCTAAAAACACCCGGTATAATCTAAAAACATCCGGTATAATCTCAAAACACCCGGTATAATCTCAAAACACCCGGTATAATCTAAAAACACCCGGTATAATCTAAAAATACCCGGTATAATCTAAAAATACCCGGTATAATCTAAAAACACCCGGTATAATCTAAAAACACCCGGTATAATCTAAAAACACCCGGTATCACCGTATACCAGTTTTTCGTGACATTTTTGTCTTACGGTATAGCCTATGTTACTCAGGGTGAATGCAGCTTTCTAATGGTGAAAGAATTTTTTAAATCGGCACAGTAGTTTATGAGTTTATTCATTACATACACACAAAAATACAAATCTTTCCTCTTTATAATATTAGTGTAGATAAAGAGAAAAAGTATTTTGTTATTCACAATTTTAGAAAGTTTTTGGCTCGATCACAATTTGCTTGATATGATCATTACTTTAGTTTAAATTGCGCGATACAAAATGCATAAATTGCTCAGTTTGGAAATCAAAAAGTCAGACGCGTTTGCCTCTGAAATACACTGTAGAAAACCCGTTCTTATTGACCTATATATTTAGTATTAATTATATGTAACATTCAAATACTCAAAGTGAATAAGAATATTACCAAACTGTGAAAAAATTGCTTCTTCTTACGTATAAATATAATAGAAAATTTACTTATCTTAAATTATATATCGACATTTAGAAATACTATACGCCGATGTTTTGCAGCGACATCAGCAGTGCAAAGCAGCACCTAAATACGCATTCTGACATTGTGCGATGACGTCACTGGCATCCCCGAATAATAAGTGATAGCGTGTCGGTCGAGTCATGGGTGGTGATTCACGTTACCACACGGAATGATACGGTAAGCGTATAAGGGATGTTTTACACGAACACACTTTACTATCCTAAAGAGAGCGTCAGACAGTATAAAGTTAGCTTTATTAGTGTATTTGCCATATAGCAACATACACTATTGGCGTCGGTCGGATGGCGGGACCTAGGGGTCGGACCAAAATTTCTCGACGTTTCATAACCTCCTAAACACTTTGGCACCATTTTTAAAAATGTTTATATATATATATATATATATATATATATATATATATATATATATACGTATATATTTATATACGTATATATATATATATATATATATATATATATATATATATATATATATATATATATATATATATATGTGTGTGTGTGTGTGTGTGTGTGCGGGAAATAACTTTCGAAGGAGTTAATTGATTTTAACGAAATTTGGCCCACGTGTTGAAATCCATTACCGCAAAAAGCCTATTTAAAATGGGCGTAATCGAGCCATTTTAAGGGTAGTTTTTAGGGGTTGAAAAATGTTTTTGGGCCCCAAAATACCGAGAAAATTCTCAGAATCGTTTCAAAATTGACATTTAACCCATTAGTAGCAATTAAAAAGTGCCCCTACAATTTTAATAAAATCGGTTTAACAGGATCGGACTTACAAATTTTTTGAAAACACTAATTTGCAGATAGTGACTTATTTATTGAAGGGTGTATTTAATTCGGTGTAGACGTTAGATTGATAATAATATTACAATTAAGAAAAAAAATGTTATTTTAAGAGGTGTATTAAGGGGTTAAATTTTTTATTTTGCCCAAAAACAAACTTAATTTCACATAATAAAAGTATAAAACCACACGGCTCTAATCAAGCAAATACACTATATTGTCGGCAGGGTTTTTTGGCACTGCGACCAGGGTTTTTTTGTGCTTTAGGACAGACATTTATATTTTACATTCATGAATATAAGGACTATGGTACGTATTTTTCGTTTTTCGTTATTTAAGTTTCTTTTTAACACGTTTTTATTAACTTCATATGTATGTTTGTTTGTAAAGGAATCTTTGAACGTGAAAATCACCCACTGCAAAACGTCAGATTAAACTGCAACTTTGTACACTTATCAAGGACCGAGAACAATACAATAATAAGTTTGTCCCATTATCCTGACCAGAACCCCCAGGATAAAAAACTTGAAAAATTACAGCAAGCAAACTAACACGCTGTACAGTGACGTATGGTGCGTTGTGTACTCTATAGTCAAATGCAATATTGTTTTTAGTGTATTTGCCATATGGCAACATACACTATTGGCGTCGGTCGGATGGCGGGACCTAGGGGTCGGACCAAAATTTCTCGACGTTTCATAACCTCCTAAACACTTTGGCACCATTTTTAAAAATGTTTATATATATATGTATATATATATATATATATATATATATATATATATATATATATATTTATATATATATATATGTGTACGGGCAATAACTTTCGAAAGAGTTAATTGATTTTAACGAAATTTGGCCCACGTGTTGAAATCCTCCACCGCAAGAAGCCTATTTAAAATGGGCGTAATCGGGGCATTTTAAGGGTAGTTTTTAGGGGTTGAAAAATGTTTTTGGGCCCCAAAATACCGAAAAAATTCTCAGAATCGTTTCAAAATTGACATTTAACCCCTTAGTAGTAATTAAAAAGTGTCCCTAAAATTTCAATAAAATCGGCCCAACAGGACCGGACTTACAAATTTTATGAAAACACTAATGTGTAGATGGTGACTATTGAAGGGTATATTTAATTCGGTGTAGACGTTAGATTGATAATAATATTGCAGTTAAGAAAAAAAAATATCATTTTAAGGGGTGTATTAAGGAGTCAAATTTTTAATTTTGCCCAAAAACCAATTTAAGTTCGCGTAATAAAGCCACACTGACTGTATAAGCAAATACACTATATTGTCGGCAGGGTTTTGGCACTGCGACCCGGGTTTTTTAGTCTTATAATTAAAATTAGAGTTTAAAAAAACAAAAACAACACGCTTTTATAAACTAAAAAATGCAAAATAATGTGACAACAAAATTACGCTACACATTATAGAAGTGAAGCTTACGCAAAATCTACATCTTAATATTATAAAAATCGTGCCAACGTGTTTAGGAGGTTATGAAACGTCGAGAAATTTTGGTCCGACCCCTAGGTTCCGCCATCCGACCGACTCCAATAGTGTATGTTGCCATATGGCAAATACACTAATTAACAAGTTTTTTTATTTTTTCGCAGGAAATTGGACGATTAAATATAATTATACTAATTTAAAAATTGCGACGTTTCGTTAATTGTTGTAACTTCGTCAGGCACAACTTTAACTAGTTAACTGTAACATTCATAAAATTTAGATATTTAATAAAGACATATACATAATATATACATAAAACTACTTCAAATAGTAAATTATTATAACAAATTGAAATTATGAATAATATTGAGAATTATAAAATAACATTTGCACAATAATTTGCTTTATTTTTCGTTGCCGTGGTTACCTCATGAGCGTTAAAGATTTAGCACAAACGTTAAACAGTCCGAACTCGGCTATAAAAAGTAAAATTTCAAAATAATTGGAATGAATGAATTGTAGTTTAGAGACGCCCAACATCTGAGGTCATCAGCGTAAAATAATTGGAAAACATGCTTTAGAATGACAACGTTAGTTGCGACTATAATAAACACTGTATGCATGGCCTGCATTCCACCCTTTTGCTTATGGAAGCGCCGCTATAGCACGTCAGTATTGTCAGCACGGCCATGGTCGTGTGCTTCCAATGCGTTCAGATGGGTGGCGCGGCGCGGCGAAGCTCCCTTGACTTTTATGTGCGTTCAGGGTTATGCAATGCAAAAGTCTCAGATCTAGAAAGATAATCGGCACAAACAATTTATTTGCGCGATACATTGAGCCTCACATAGCTTTGAGCTCACATAGAAGTTAGTTTTTATGTAGGTACATCAAATTACAGAAATTGTTTTTTACTTCAATTGTTCGTAATTGTAAACGTCAGCTTCCCAAGCACTAACTTTATATGTTCATCCTTGTCTTACTATTTTGCGAAGCAAAATACAACACACCATGAGCTTCTGTCCTTGTCAATTTCATGTAATTTAGGGGACCAACTAACTTCCCCCTAATTTGTATCATTCTACTTCCCCTCGATTTCTTACTTTTTTCAAAAAGAACTTGAAAAACCCGATTTATGGTGTCAGCGCCCGGTCTAGCGGTTATGTCGACCTGGTCAATTAGTGAGGTAAAATCGGTTAATTTTTATAGTCACCATTTTAGCAGGATAATTAGCTGGTATTTGCATAAGCAACAATCTCTATATATAGTTGTCTCTCATGTATGGGTATTCTTAAAAAAAAAACTCAATTTATATACAGTCAAACCTCGCTTAACGCTGGAGATACGTTCCAATGAGTTCCTGCGCTATACGAAACAGACCTAAACGAGGCCATCTTAAATAGATAAGAGACATAACAGAACCGAGAATAAGAATTTTTTTTGTTTGTTTAATTTTGTAACATTTATTGTTAAATAGTTTTTTATCACATTAATTATAGATTTATTAATTGCTAATATCGATTTTTGTTCATTCATGAAAATCAAATAACATTTCGAGTAAGAAGTTATGCTTGTGATGAGGAAAGCTCCTCATTTGACATATTTTGATTCTTGGGAAGAAGTCATCTAATGTCGTTTGCCTTTTTCTGTTTCATTCACCAAGCTGTTGTCGATAGCAAGACATTGCATCAATGACACTTCGTCTTGCCTTTGAATTTCTATCAACATTTGAATCATTTTATATAAATTGATCCATAATTTAAGTTACAGTTGTTAAACTTTTTTGTTTTTTTAGAAACCGCGTAGTACTGAAACAGTGTTAAGCGGAGCAACGTTATTGTAGTTGGAAAATTAGAGACTGTGTATAGTTCTAGTAAAATGTCGGAGTCGTCGACATGCAGTTTTTGCGAGTATAAAGCGTTCGTTGCCCGTTTTATGGCACCGTTATATTTAAAGGGGTTCATTTTATATTCGCCATAACTGCAATATGTGAGTGAATTGCTTAAAAATTTCAACCTGATTCTTCAAAATGATTTCACAATTTGTACAACAAAGACAGCAAAATTAAATAATTACTCTTATAAACTGACAGGCGGAAAAACATTACCATGTAATTATTTCTTGTGATTAGTGAATTATTGCATTCAATTTTTATAAAGTTGGATACTAGGCTTTACGTTACAAAACAGTCAGCGCTGTTTGTATTTAAGGGGTTAGGGGTAGTCAGAATTTTCAAAAAATTGATTTTTTTTTGCATTTTCTTAAAGTATAGTATCTTAAAAATATTCTCTGAAAGTTTGAAGTGAATCCGACAAATATCTTTCGAGTTATTCAGCGAAGAATATACATCGGTATACTGAAAAAACCGATAGTGCACGTGTAAAAGTAGCTGATCAGCGCGCTAACGACAACACTCGCGAAGGTAGAATGCGACGTAGACAACAACAAATTGATGTTTTAGAAAGTTCTACAACGGCTGAAGAACTCTTATATGGTCCAGGAATAGATGACTCAGTGCAAGTATTGAAATTATTCGTATTACTGTACATCAATCGACTGTAAAACTTTAAATGCGTTTTTCTCAAAACTATGTTTTTTGAACTGGTGACCACTGTAACTCAAAAACCGCTCGATAGATTTGAATGAAACTTATACAGCTTTTAGAAAACATAAAAAGCTAGTGCCTGATCGAAGGATTTTTTTTTTTAAAAACTTCGATTTTTTATAAACAATTAATTGTTGTTTTTTTCCCGAAAATCTGCAAAAAAATTTCCAGAGACCGCCATTTTGTTAATTTTGAAAAAAAAAAAGCTTCGATCAGTCACAAGATTATCTATCCATAAAAATAATCTTTTTTGTTTCATTGATTTTAGATGAATCTCCAAGGAGCTGTAATGGTCACCGCAAGGACCCATTATTAAAACCTGTTCAACTTAGACCGCCATAGCTTGTAAAATAATTATTATTTTTTTTTGAAATTTAAGTGAAGTAATGTTAAAGTATGATGAAATTATACTATGTTTTTACTTATGTGAAATAAACTTAATTACTAGTAAAAAAAAATTAATAAAAAATGGCATTTTTTCACGCCCCTGACTACACCTAACCCCTTAACAAACTGACGTACAAAGCAGGGGCGTCGCCAAGGGGGGGCAGGTAGGGGCAGCTGCCTCTCCCTAGAGGTTCGGGATTTTTTTAAGTTATAAGTTGTCCTGCCTTATGTCACAGAATAAGTAAGTAATAAAATGTAGCGTTCAGCAGAATCACTCTGAAACTAAAATTAAATTTAAAGATTCAATAAATGTGTTAATATTTACTATCTTAACCCTCAAAAATATGAATTTTTTGTTTTTTTCTCATCCTTCTGCCCCCCTCTGGCTCAAAGGCTGGCGACGCCCTTGGCACAAAGTATAACTTTTTAGGTGTCTGTTTAATTTTAGTGTTCAAAAAGGCATCCATTAATTTTGACGAACAGATTTTTTACAAGAAATGGTAAGGCCTTTACATAAGAAACCTCCACACATGAGTTAAAAAAAAAACAAAAGAAAACACCTACTGTACGAGGATAATGAAATTTCATGTACTCGTAGTTTGTATATATGTAGCTGTTACATCATATATATATAGTAAACGTTAACCAGCGTCAATTTTTACAACAAATGGAAGACTATAAAGTTGGAACTACTTCCCATTATTCTCTTCACACGGCTGCGAAAGAATGGTGAAGGTACTTTATAATAATCAATAAGGTAAATTATTCCATTTACATGACAAAATGAATTCACTGACAATAACAGGGTTGGGAATTTACTTTTCTGCATACCCGGTCGAAAGTACGTACTTTCGGCTTCGATTTTAAGGCAGAAAGCCTAAAATTTATGCACTGCTGGAATTACTCGCATGCTGTTTATAACGGCGGGCCGAAACAGTTTTCTCGTGTACACTGATACGAAAGTATGTACTTTCGACCGGGCATGAAGAAAAATAGTATACACCATACTGCCAAAAAGTTGAAATTTCTGCACTGCGCGATAGATGATATCCGAGGCGAATGGCACTTAATTTTTTAACTACAGTCGGCGATGTTCTCGCTTATACTCAGTGCCTATATTATATTTAAAATATTTGAAATCAAAAGGTCGCCGAAAGATGATTCTTGAGTGTTATCAGAAAGCATTTCAATCATATATTTTGATAAGTTCGGTCGCCATAATTCCAAACGAATACATGAATGTAAATTATAGACGTTCAACAATTAATGTCATATTATAGTTTCAAATAAAATTTTATTAAACATTTTTTAAAACGCACCTAAAACCTTTCGACTTAACCGCACATCATTTACGCTAACTAGTAAGATACGAACTCAAGAAGCAGATTTTTAATGTTTTATTCATACAAAATTACAAAAACAAACAGGAAAACTGTTAAATAAATAAACAGTATAATTTTTTAATTTCTTTTTCGATAACTAATCAAAAGTGCTGATAATACAGTATAACAACAAAAGTACCAGGATTACAGTATTTCCTAAACTTTTTCAGCTGTGGACCCTCTGAATATTTGTTAAATTATTAGAAAACTCCATTAAATAAACAGAGTAATAAAAGTAATATCCCTTAATATTCATAATTAAATACAGTGTCAGAACTCAGAAATCATGAAATGATCATGTATTTTGTATCATAACAAATTAATTCTTATAGTGCAACCATAATTTATTTACATTTTTTCCACATAATATGCTAAAGGTGAGTTCACAGACTACCTCAGATTTACTCAGGGATCTTGCTTTAGGAAACGGGGCAATATTATATATATAACTATAAAATATCACGTGACGTCAAAATGTTCAAATTTATACAACCCAAATATAATTGTTGGGTGTCCATGAGAATTTTCCCTCCTCGTATAAAAAAAAAAAAAAAATTAATGTCGCACAAACAGCATGGGTTTTCGGCGCAACTCAGTTACTATTAAACATCCAGTTCCATTTAAATCATTCTTTATTATAATAAAGACTTTCACGCTAACCAACACCGAGCACTTATCGAATAGATATTTTTTACAGGAAATGTTTTGTCCAATGACATTGGAAAAGTGTTGATCGTTGTGCGCTTTCGACTTGACCTAGTTTTAACACAAAAAGTTCATCTATAAGTATATATAAAAATATTATCGAACATTTCACGGAGAAGGCCGATTGCTATTGAAAATCAAACCACAAAGGAACCTCTTTTATCGTATTTATCGTTGAAATGCAACAAGCTGTTTGAAAAGATTTGGCAACCGGCTTGTATTTTATCACAACGGGAAAATGTGTTCATAATATAGATAGCGTAATTCAACACTTGTTTTGTTGAGTACAATTCCAACTCGCTCTGAAAAGTCCGTATTTCCATTTTATTTTAAAACTATCAACTATAAAACATTATTTTTCGTAAATAACTTTAAAAAATAAATAGATACGTATTTCTTAAACTATACAAAATGATTTTTAAGTTAATACTTGTTTTTTAACAGCGTGCAGAAATCAAATAGACGAACAAATATTTCAAGTAACTTTTTTATCAACTTAATCGGTCCGGAGCAAATTGGCTATGACAGACGGACAGACAGACACACGAGTGATCCTATAAGGGTTCCATTTTTTTCGGACGTACGAAACCCTAAAAAGGTTTAAGTGTCACAAATTGTTTATCCCTTTGCTCTAAATGTGGTAAAAAGTCTCTGTAGCAAGAGTGTCGAGTTTGGGATAGAGGACGATGTCAGATTTGACCCTTTGGAGTTTGGAGCCAATTTTACAGTACTAATATACTTTTCTTTTGAGTGCAGATGACAACATTTGTTTAAATTTTTTTACATTAATAACGTTAAACCGTTAGACGCAGTATATTAATGTAGTTCTTATATGCATTCTGCGTAGACACATTTTATGATTAGATTTGAAACTTACCTACATAAATAGTAAATGCTTCACATAAACAAGATTAGAGTAAGGTAATTGTTGGTACGTTGAACTTTTCTTTAAAATAGTGACGTCTCAACAAAGGAATTTCCAATATCGTTTAAAAGACATTTAAAACACGATATGCACTCACAAATTGAATGGTTATTTTAAAATTAGAATCACGTCTTGGGGAGACCGGGCTTAACAGCCGCAGTATTTTAGTGTTTTGGAAACAAAACTAGCGTCTCAATAAAAGTTAGTGTTCATCTATTGTCATCAGTCATCATACACGGTGTCTTCTGCCAGCATTTATAAATACAGTAAAGTCTATGTAACGTCACTCGATTTAACGTCAAACTCCCTAAAACGTCGAAATCACTCAACTTTGGTTGGTTTGCCTTGTTGTCCACACAATGATACACTTTATCATGATCACACCCACTCTATATAACGACCATATGTCATTATAAAACAAGTAATTTCGGCAACTTATAAAGCACCTACTGTTTGTAGGTACTTTCTAAGTTTCCGAAATTGATAAGAACTACTGCTTTATTGTCTAGCCCGGATTTACCTCGACTGTCGGTATCATACGTACCGAAGATTCTAAAAAATTCGTTCTTTTGTGTGTAAATTTATGCATTATTATTAAATAATATAGTAAAACAATAGCTTCAGCAAATTCTCTTCCTGAACTACAGCACAAGACCCAGCTTGCTCTTCAAGAATTTTCCTCTTGGTGTACTGAAAACTCCGTTTGCCTTAATGCAAATAAAACACAATATATGGTATTTCACGCTAATCGTGGTAACAAGGATATAAATTTGACACTTATCTCTAATAATATCCCTCTGGAAAAAACATGTAGTTTTAATTTCCTCGGTCTAACCATTTCTGACGCCCTAAGTTGGACTAGTCATGCTTCCAATTTATGCTTTAAACTATCTCAATCTTTATTTGCTTTGAGAAAAACCCAACGCATCAGCTGCTATGATTCTAATTTAAGCCTTACAACTTATTATGCCTACTTCTACTAGCATCTTAAATATGGAATCATGTTTTAGGGCTGTAGTTCAGAGAACTCCATAGAGTTTTATTAATGCAGAAGAAAGCCATACTCATTATATTCAATCTTGGATATCGTGACAGCTGCAAACATTATTTTATAAAACATAATATTTTAACTGCTCCATCTATCTACATTTTTTACTTGCTTTGTCGCATTCAGAAATATTTTGGGAAGTACTCAACTCACAGTACACTGCATAGTTATCAAACTCGTTATAACAACTTGCTCTTACTCCTTAAACCGAACCTTAATCTGTATTGCAATAGCCCTGAATATTGAGCTTTAAAATTTTACAACCTTCCTGCTGAGCTGAAGTTACTGCCATTTTATAAATTTAAAAGAGAGCTGAAGTCTCTACTAATTAAATCTTGTTTATTTATATTCAGTTGATGAATTTTATTCGATTCATTATAATTATTAAACTACTTCTGTCGACGAATCCTACTTAACTGTTGCATCGGATAATAAATATATTCTATTGATTTTTCTTTAACTCCATATAACGACATTACTCTCTATAACGCCAGAAAATGCACAGTTCCTTCAGCGTCGCTATATACATTTTAGTTCTAGTTTCAACAATAAATACTTACGATTAGAATGTAAACGGGAAACAATTGCAGATAATTAATATTTTAAAAGGATACATATATTTGATCACGATTGTAGCGCACGCGCAGATTCCTGTTGATGCCTTGTTCGTCAATGTGCGAGATGATCGTCATGTCCGGCACACCCGCTTCCGGTCCGTTGCCTACAACAACAAACACTTCGTTTATAATCGAAAATACACTATAGCTTTCGTATATACCTGCCTATAACAATACAACGCAACATACAGTATGATCTAAAATCATGTCTTATACAGAGGTTTTGGCAGCGCTATATTTACACTAGGGGCTAGTGTCCAGGACGGTAATTTTCCGGGGGCGGCAAAATTTAAAACATGAGGAAAAAATTTTCGCGATATAGAAATTTTTTCGAAAAGTGTGGTCGTGTTGAAAACATTCTTGAATAAAATACTTTTTCTCTTTATTAATAATGTGCAGTGTAAACATTGCGGTTTTATTTACAAAATTGTGAAAAAAACTTTAGTATTTAGAATTTTACACACATTTTTAATAAAGAGAATAAGTGTCTTGTTATCCACAATTTTTGAAAGTTTTTGGTTCATTATTTTAGTTTAAATTGCGCGCTCCAAAATGCACAAATTATATAGTTTGCAAATTAAAAAGTCAAATGCGTTTACCTCTGAAAAGATGTATAATATCTCGCGAATTATAGGCAATCGATTTGTTTCTAAATTTTTGATTTTTAATCCAAAAATTAATATTTTTTGTGTGATTATCCCGTTTATAATAAAAACAATTTCGACTATAAATGATTCATTTCATTTATTTAAAAATTGTGTTCCGAACTTTTACCTATTTTAAGTATGCTTTTGTGTTTAGGTAATGGGGCGGCATTTTTCACGGTGCCCCAGAGCCGCACTTAGGGTAAATCCGGCCTTAGGTTTTGATCATGTCTTGATACGAGGGTAACTCTTATTGATGCTATAGTTTTGTAACTGCCTTTATATGATTTCCTTGTCTTACTAGTGGACTTTCAAAGCAGTTTTGTTTTGCTTCCTATGATACCCTTGTCTTACTGATTGCAGTAAATGATCTGCCACCTATATTTTATTTTTAAAGTAAAACTTCTTAGCTTATGATAAAGCATAATTATCTGTTACGGAAATTGATGACGGAAATGACGACTCTGCACCCGTATTCTTAATGTAGGTACGCTCGGTCTGTTCGTATATTTCAAGGGGATGTTTTTACTAAAATCGCGAGTATTTTTAAAACGGTTCATTATATTCAAAAACTGTTTCCAATTTCTTAATGCACTAATTTAAATATAGTCAAAATCTGTTATAACGATATCGAAGGGTCTATTTATATTTGGTCTTAAAAACCTATTGTCGTAACAATCGCTCATGTTTTCGAGGCACAAAGTATTTTTTTATTAAGTACGTAGTATTACTGAATGTGTAGGTACATATAAATCCATAGATATTAATAGGAATAATATTCACACTATCAGTATCATTTTTCTGTATTCATAAAATCTGTAATTGTAGTCTATTTGGAATACTTCTGTGCGTACGAATTTTGTTTACAAGACAGCTGGTCGTTCTAACAGATATAATTCTCCGAAGATATGAAGATATTACATTAAATGTAGTCACTTATTGCGGTATGTTGTAATAAGCAATGTAGTAAAAAGCAGCCGGGACCAGAGATTTTGGTCAATATAACCGGTATGTCGTTCTAAACGATGTCGTCGTAAACGATTTTGACTGTATTCGAAATGTATCATCAAACATGAGTTAGGATGTGACAGTGTTCCATATATTAGATACTGCGCAGTATATCAAACAATATGTACGGATTATGCATGCAAATCAAAGACTGAAGTTTCCATGCCAATGATGTATGGTGCGGCCAATGCCCGAATGTTTCACAGCCAATGACCTGAACATAGCTGCAGTAGATGACACAGGACACAGAACTTAATAATTCATTCTATATCATCTTGCAAAAAAATATCTAATTAATAATTTGTGATTTAAATCACTGCAAATTAAAAATCTATTAGCTAAACCAAATTAAATTATATTAATGCATTTAGTAGCAAACATTCTTTTGTTGAACTTGACTTTCGAATCTCCTCTTCGACCTTATAATATTACTAAATGTATCACACGATTTGATCTTAGTTTCATCAAATCCCCACATTGGTGAGACAGACTACATTTGATGCGATAAAGCCTTTTAACTTCCAAAGCTTTTTACTTATTTTTACAATTATAATGAAACAGAGCACAACTATATCTTTAAAAAAACTTTTAACTTAAATTAACACTTGGGGCTGGGAAACAAAAGCATGGGATTTCGATAAATCTTGTTACCAAGTCTATCACAAAAACGGCTTTACATGAGACGCTGTAAGTTATGTACAATATTACTCATACCTTGTATACTTAACGAATAGTAAATATATTTAATTATACAACAGAATAAAATTTGTAAGTAATTAACCAATTTTACAACAAGAAATCCAAACCAAATATTTCTGGCGGACCCAGTATGTTACATAGGTGTGTTTACAGAGGTAAATATTTGCGAAATGTATTACAGTTCAACTTGACACATTATCAAATAGGATTTACTTGATGGAGATAGAAACAACGCATATAATATCTATCTAAATATTAAGTTAAATTAGTCACTTACGCATTATCAGTATTCAATATGATTGTGACTTAATCATTGTTTCTTTTTCTTTACTTTTCAAAGGCCATCAGCTTTCAAGGTTATCTAAGCTCAATAAGAAATAATATTTGTACATTATTATTAGTGTATTTGCCATATAGCAACATACACTATTGGCGTCGGTCGGATGGCGGGACCTAGGGGTCGGACCAAAATTTCTCGACGTTTCATAACCTCCTAAACACTTTGGCACCATTTTTAAAAATGTTTATATATATATATATATATATGTGTGTGTGTACGCGCAATAACTTTCGAAAGAGTTAATTGATTTCAACGAAATTTGAACCACGTGTTGAAATCCATCACCGCAAGAAGCCTATTTAAAATGGGCCTAATCGGGCTATTTTAAGGGTAGTTTTTAGGGGTTGAAAAATGTTTTTGGGCCTCAAAATACCGAAACAATTCTCAGAATCGTTTCAAAATTGAAATTTAACCCTTTGGTAGTAATTAAAAAGTGTCCCCAAAATTTTAATAAAATCGGCCCGACAGGACCGGATTTACAAATTTTATGAAAACACTAGTTTGCAGATAGTGACTTATTTATTGAAGGGTGTATTTAATTCAATGTAGACGTTAGATTGATAATAATATTACAATTAAGAAAAAAAATGTTATTTTAAGGGGTGTATTAAGGGGTTAAATTTTTTATTTTGCCCAAAAACAAACTTAATTTCACATAATAAAAGTATAAAATCACACGGCCCTATACAAGCAAATACACTGTATTGTCGGCAGGGTTTTGGCACTGCGACCCGGGTTTTTTCTTAGTAAGCTTAGATAATATTTGTACATTATACCGAGTTGGGTAGAGAAATGGTGACAGCACTATAACTCGCATTCGGAAGGTACGGGTTCGAATCCCGGCGGAGGCAGATGTGGCTTGGGATTTTTTCCTACTGCCTCTCGCCGGGAAATGGTAATTCGTGTACCGGCCATCTTGATTGAGGTTTTCCATCGTTTCCCTCAATTAATTCCAGATAAATATCGAGATGACCAATTACCTATCAAATTCCTATAGTTCAACAATTACCTACCTTATCTTAATTTCCTATAATTCGTTCATTCGCCCATTGCTGTTACATAAGTTGAAGTTTTAAAAATGTAGAAAAATAACGGGAAGTGTGGTAGATGGAAAATAGTAATGGTGCGAATGGCGTTTGTTATGACATAAAGTCGAGAAACGGACGTTAAACGCATTATTATTATTATTATTAATATTTGTACATTACAACCGAGTAAGTAGCGTAGTGGTGTAACGTTATGGCTCGCACTCGAGAGATACTATTAGATTAGGTACGACCACGCAAGCTTTAAAACTATGCCACATTTCGAGTCGATCGGATTTGTAGCGAGTCGGACTGGCTCACGAAGGGTTCCGTACTACCACGCAATATTTATTAACTTTATTTTATTTTTATTATTTGTTGTCATAGTGGCCATAGTTATACATAAAAAGGCGCAGAAATGCCTGAACTAATAGATTTTAAGAGATTCCGTCCGATGTCAATAGTATGCACTATTTTGACGTTTATAGAAAAAAAAAATTTTTTTGTGATGTAACTACAAATTTACGGTTTTCCGATTTTTCCATTTACTTGTGCTATAAGACATTGCATCTTGCCAAACATGATTCTAGATCAACCCAATAAGTTTTGATTCCCTTGCGAGTGTCAAAATATGCGGTATCTCTTGATTTCGTTGACTTAGAAGTTGGATTTTTTCACAGCTCCAAGGGACTGCAGACCTGAGTATTTGATATTAATTTCAACGTGATACCTCCACGCGTTCCAGAGAAAAAAGGTCTTGACAGACAGACGGACAACGAAGTCATCCTACAAGAGTTCCTTTGTTCTTTTTGAGGTACGAAACTATAAAAAACTACAGCATTTTTATTTTTTCAATAATTTATCATTGGAAAATGAACTGGAAAAAAATGAACGCCATAGATAATTAATAACAAACTAATTAAAATATATAAAATATCGCGTGTCTTAGAAACACGCCAGGAATGGTTGTGAAGTTCAAATGTCCAAAGTTGTGTATTTGTGTATGTATTTATTATACATACTACCAAAGTAAAAAAAAAATCAATGGTCTGTGACATGCATATGGGCAGAGAGACAATGCAATTTGGGTATGGATCCCCAAAAACTAACCAGCACTTTGTAAATTACATTCATATCGTGTAAGTACCAAATATGTGTAGTGATATTTTTGTGAAACAAAAACATTTGAAAACATTTTTTGCTCGTTGATAAGAAACTTTAACAATGGTAGTGCAGTCAGTGATGATAAAACACATGTATTAAAGTTAAATGCGATTAGAACTTCCGCGGAAATGTCAGCTCACGTCTACACAGTCTATGTTGACATTAATTGTGTTAAGGATATCCATTTAAACAGCACTTCACCACTACCACTGAACCACAACATTGTTTATTGTTTGTTAGATATTGCATATCTATGGCCGAAAGGCAAAACCGCATATTTTTTGTGAGGAAATCATCTAATGTCGTTTGTCTTTTTCCGTTTCGTTCAGCAAGCTGTTGTCGTTAGCAAGATATTACATCAATGACACTTCGTCTTGCCTTTGAACTTCTATCAACATTAGACTCATTTAGTATAAACGGATTCATAATTTACGTTATAGTGGCTAAACTTTATTTTTAGAAACCGCGTAATACTGAAGCAGCACTAAGCAAGGTCTTACAGTATACATTTTTTAAAATTACTATAAACGTCGATGATCTCAGCTTTTGTTGAGCAATCGAAATGGACGGAGCTCTCCAGAGCAAAACATTATTTACGTCCCTAGCAATGAAAATTTGGAGAACTGGATTAATAATGAGCTTGAATTCAATCGTAAAAGACATTTCCTATTTTAACATAAATTCGACTTACGCGATTTTGCCTTTTGGCCACAGATTTTATGTTAAATAGATATATGTATGTATATTTACATATATCAAATATTGTACATAATTATGTAAACATTTACTACAACACAAATATATCGTTATCTTTTTACTGTAAGAATTTGTTGAACTAAGAGGGCTGCACCTTGCGAGAAAAATGTTAGAGAGAGACATTAACTTAAGAATATGTCACGTCCAGCTGTTCATAATAATGCTACTATTATTATCAACAAATCATTTCGTACACCTGTTTAATTCCGGACCATATTTCTTTGCAATCTAAAAAAGAACGATAAGATTTCCAAGTTGTAGCGATATTTAGAAAAACAACAGGATGTGGTTTCGTCTGTACAAAAAAAAAAATTGGGGTTTCACGAGTCTTAGTGAAACCTTATGTGTAAACAGACTATAACCTGCCAATTTGTAATTTAAAAGACATAGTATTGCTCTGAACTTTTCTGCCGTGGGTATTATTTCTACTTTGGGAGCGTCCATAAACCACGTAGCTCGATCAACGAAGAGTAGGGATCAGTTCAGCAGCTACGCTGAGCTACGTGTAGGGAGGGGGAGTTGGAGTCAAGCTACGTAATTTTTTTCATGTATTTTATTTGGCACAATGTAAATAATTTGCAGAATAAGATGAACATTTATTTTCAAACATTGGTTACTTTTATATCTTAATATCGCATGTATCAAATATCAGTGTTGTTCATTTTAATCCAAATTTTTGTTAATAGTTTGTTAACAGAAAACACAAAATGTCTTCTGGACTTGATAATAATAAAGTACTAGCGGTACCCGTGCGAATAATTCGCACTGTTAGCGTATTAATATCATGTAAATGAATTATTCAATTCAATTTGATAAGTCACAATTTATTACAAGTAGGCCATTAGTTTCTAATTTCTCACACTCTTTATAACTTTTTTCTTTTTGTTGTATTACATTACGAAGCTCGGTGACAGTTCAAGAAAATATTTTTCTAAAACTGTCGAGGCGTAAGTATCGAAAACGTGGAGCTGAAGGGCCGCCATTCGAAAAGTATTTATACGTGAATTTTGATTAAAAATTAAACAAAAAAAATTTACCGACCGTCAATCATGTTGACGTTGTTTCAAAGTGAAAACCGTCAGATGGCAGCATTGCTGCATATACTGAATAAATGTATAATTGTTATAATTAATTATTTTGCAAAAACAAAAGCAATAATAGATTTTTTAGTTGTTGATATCGGTAGAGCAAGCAATTATCTATAAAATGATATAAAATGTATGTGGCGTAGTTGTGTGATTTTTCGAAAAAGGGAGGCAAACATTTTAACCTTAGCGTATTAATATATATGATGTTCCATCGGAGGGTGGGGGGGGGGGGTCCAAAGAGGCTGAAATAGGGTTTATACACGCTTCCTTTCTACACTGTAAAAACTGAGAAGGTCGATTACATGGATAATTGATGGTCCGTATAATGCCAGCGATTATTCTGGTAATCCATACACAGAATATGGAATGCTACAAGTTTTCCTGTAAATTTACATATTGTTGTGTAATCCACATTACATACAAATATGTAATATTTTAATTAAAAAAAATGTAATTTTCCAAAAAATATGTGTAAAATTCCCTAACCCAATAAGAAAAAGGTGTGTCTCTATCGAGTTACCCGCAACACCAGTCAAGAAAACTATGCATTAGTAGCTACACTACCCGCCAGCCTATCGGTTCCTCGATAGCAGCTCATTTCCCCACTCAACAATCATGATACTGTCATTTTTTTCGTCACGTTGTTGAACGAAATTGCTCTCACAGAAATCCGTCAGCGTTTATGTTAATGGTTACTCGTTCAATGGCGTGCTTCAGGAGTTGTTCATTGAATGGTGTGGGCACATGTCTAGGGCTCCGAAAATTCTATTAATTAATTTAAAAACCAAAAGTATCTGTGAGAAAACATTGAAAGATAGCATTTGAAATAGATATACTGAGATTTCATTAGGAAGCAGATGACGGAAGTTTGCACTCCAGGGAGTAATAGAGTTGTATATTATGGAGGCACGGGGTGAACCTGACCCTCGATACTTAATTAAAATTTCCTGTTAATAATATACTAGCCACTTAACCAGCTGTACGTAGGTACTGCAGTTAATTTCGTAATGCTAACATTCCAAGAGATTCCCTTATAATAATTTATTATGTTTATCAAAAGCTCCAAATATTATATACTTATACTATTCCAAAGTTATAGTAGTATTGAAGTCTACAAAATATTGATAACAAAAATATCGTATAGCTCGAAGAATTTCTTGTTGCTGCAGTTTTACTTTTCTGTAGAGATCGCTCATTAAAAAACTTTTGAAAAAATTGAATCTTCTTCAAAAAGAGCCATCAAATAGCGAAAAATAAATAAGTTTGAGGTCGGCGTCAATTTAATAAACATAAGTTTTTATGGACCTATACCTATGTACTTTCATTAAATTGGCGCCGACCTCAAAACTTTATTATTTTATTCTATTTAGTGTTTTTTTAAAAGGTTCATTTTTTAAAAAGAAAGAATTTTGTTCCTAAATGCTAAACAAACTAACCAACATTATTTAGCAGTATTCTAATAAAAATAAATAAAGGCTAGTGACTGCAAAACAAGATCATTCCCATGTCCGTGGGGCATTGCGTGTGAATTCCATTATTTGCTCGAGAATTAATGATAAAACAAATGAATGAACAAAGAATAAGACGAAGTCACCGACAATATACAAAACACATAGCGCCGTAGCTGTCAGCTATAAACATTGTTATTGTTTTTCCGCTCTTGACTTTTATTGCACATAATCTATATACAGTACATACATATTTCAAAGGTACTGACGGTCTTTTCTCACGGGTTTAAAGAGTTGGCCAAACGATCTGACATATTAAGGACATTTCCCAAACATATATAGGCAGTCTTTAGATAACACTGTTATTCACAGGGACACCGACTCCGTGAGTGTCCGGGGTATGGATTGCAATGCTGGATTCAGCAATCCAGCTGGATCCAGCACATTTTTTGCCATGCTGGATCCAGCAACTGGCGCTGGATCCAGCAGTGCGGATCCGCAATCAGCTAAAAACAAGTAATTAACTGGGTCTGAGAAGGATTATGATAAGATATTGAAGAAAGAAATGGCACTTTATGAAAGTGAGGGAGTAAGAGGTGAAAACCTAACTTTAATCTATGATTATTTGATGACTCTCAAACCAACCAGCGTAGGGGTAGAGAGAGCCCTTTTCGCATTCGGGTATATTTGTAGTTCTTTAAGTACTAGGATAGGAGATAACACCATCGATAACATTTCTTTTTTGAGATTTTACTTTAAAAAAAGTAAAAGAGAAACTATTACCTACATAATTGATTAGCTTTATTCTTTAAAAGACAAGTCAAGTTTTAAATTGTATAATATAATTTATCTTTAAAGTTCAATTCCAAAATATGTAATAATAGAAATTAGTTTCACGGGTAATTGGAATAAAAAATCAATTTAAACACTTATTGATTGCAACGTTTCGTCTTTATTAAATCAAGACTTTTTCAAGCTCTGGAAAAAAATTTTTTTTAGTCACATTATTGTTTCTCTTTAGTAAATTATTTAATCCATAAGGTTTTATAATTTTATTATATTGTTAATATTATATTGTTAATTTTTGTAAAAAAATTTTTTTTTCCAGAGCTTGAAAAAGTCTTGATTTAATAAAGACGAAACGTTGCAATCAATAAGTGTTTAAATTGATTTTTTATTCCAATTACCCGTGAAACTAATTTCTAATATAATTCATATTAAGTTTTGTTTCTGATAAGAGTTAACTAAACATTTTATACGCGAGAAACGCAATTTTATTTCTAAAATTATTAAACTGAGACTACATAGTTTGCAAAATAGGTAAACGAATAACTATTTCAGATATCTAGAATATCAATTTAGGTGATTTAAGACTGTATTGTGATAATTAATAATTATACTCCGGATACTCGTAACTATTACTACTGGAGTACTTTACTAACGCCAAAAAAACGAGTATTTGATGTACATGTAGATAAATAGTTATTAAACGTAAAGGAAGATTTGGTTGAGGATCAATAAATAAAAAGCTTTACCAAAGTTTCGCTATGGCCATAGCGAAACTTTGGTAAAGCTTTTTATTTATTGATCCTCAACCAAGTCTTCCTTTACGTGACATTCTATTGGATCAACACCACCATATACGAAGATAGTTATTAAAGTTTCTAGAGTTAAAAAATCGAATAATGCTGGATCCAGCTGAATTTTCTTTAATCCCGCATAAATCCAGCTGGATTGAAAATGCTGCTGGATTGCAATCCCTAGTTCGGGGTCTTTAGTCCCTACAGAAAATAAATAAAGGGTATGAAGTACCTTCGACCACAAGAATGTTAAGTGTAGAGCCATCATCATATACTAGTAAGACATTGTATCGGATCGACTCGAAACGATCGACAGTTTTGAGATACATGAAATTAAATGAGTTCCCCCTCACTAGTCGACACGGATTGACTCGCCAACATCCAGTATGCGTTTAGGTAGTCATGCCAATCCGATTCAGTGGGTGTGAACTTTTACACTAATTATAATTGAGTCCGGAGACTTGATATTAACAAATGACAATGATTTTACTTAAAATAAAAAATACATTTAACATATAATAGTTTGATCATTATTTGCGAGTTACTAAAGTAATCACTATTTAAAGTACCATCGTCTGAAACCTCACAATTCACCAGTTTTTCAAATGCCATCAAATAAGCGCCCACAACGTTTGCTGAAAGTCGACGCCCTTGGTTATTCCAAATAATAAAACACCGGCAATCTAGATTTCAATTTTATAATTAACAAACTTTTGTTAATGACAAATTAATTATAACTTTTCTATTCTCACGTATAATTGCTCTGATTGTAGAATAATGACAAACCGTGGTAATAAATGAAAACTCAAACTGTTTTATTTAGATATAGTACTTAATATATGTTATTATAATTGCTAATTAAGGACTAGTTTATAAAAATGCCCTGAAATTTGATAACTTTTACAAAAACAGCTTTTTGATTTTCAGGCACAATTCTTGTGGCGCCCTTGTGAATATATCACAAAGCATCGAAATTACGGGAACAACACGTTGCTAAAGAATTAAATAATGTTTGTCCCCATCACAAATTCTGTCCCTTTTGGCTAATTGGGGGCACGGATCTCATGAAAAAGGCACATTCGATATATCGATATCAGACAGAGCGCTCAGCACATTCCATACAAAGTTACGTGTTTTGTTTTGAACGGAAAACAAAATCAGAACTCTATATCAAAATTTTCGAATGGTTTTTTCTAACGCAATCTCTGATAGCAATGATTAATCGTGTAAAATGTAACACCACGCAATACAATATACAGTCGAAGCTGGATTAGCAAGAGTTCGCTTATGGAGGTTTTTCAGTGTTCTGAGGCTTATAAAGTTACAGGAGGCCTTTCTCACTTATAGAGGTCTATAAAAATATAGCAAATGTGTAGTGATAAACATGTATGCATTATTCGACATAGATGCTAAAAAAAGAAAACAAAAAAATCTTACATTTATATTTACTTAAAGATATCCGTTAATTGTTTCTGTTTTTACATTTTGTGTATATTGTTATTTGTTCTAGATCACAAAATTTACCAAATATTGTTTTATCAACAACCGTCGAGTATTCAATAAATTTGTGGAGTGTCGCCAGTACATTTAAAGCTATTAATACGATCGACTATCACTTATCAAGATACAGGCAAGTAGTAGTCTCACATCAGTTCTAGAGGTCCATGAGTGAAATAAGTCTTTCGCTTATAGAGGTTTCTGTTTCTCACTTATAGAGGTTTTATAGACGGCACCTGGCAATTACTCTCACTTAGAGAGTTTTCTCGCTTACCCAATTCTCACTCACTCAGGTTTGACTGTATATGTTATGTTGCTAATTATCGGCTACGACTACGAGTGGATTTTTGAGATCATTGATTTCATATTATGTAGTAGCTATATTTAAAATGCGACGTTGAATAAAAATAAAAGCTTTGATATGTAATAAAGAGAGCGAGAGGATGGTTGAGAGAGGTCTACGACCCGTGCAAGGGTACCTCTGCATTACATGTAATGTATGTACGTAGCAGAGGAGAGAAGGCGCCAGAGAGAGAGAGAGAGGTAGGTACACAGTGTGTGACTTATGGCCTACCCACTTGACATCAATGTTGCAGGGTACCCGGGCACACGGATGGTTACTGGTTAAGGTGATATCAGACGGTTCATTTTCTGTTCATTTCTGTCTTTTATTCGAAGTGAAACGTCTGAGCAACAAAATGAAACAATAATGAAAAATATGATTCATTCGAACTCCGAATGAACGAAAAATGAAACGGCTGAATACAAGAAAGAACATTCATTCGGGTTCGATCATTTTAGCGGACGGACTTGGGACTACAACACCGCATAGTGAATAATATATTCTGTCTGTATGAAAATGGTATTCAAGTGGAACGACCAAAACACACTGCTGTTTTCGGAGAATTTCAAAAACTTTCAATGTTTGGAACCACAAACTTGACGAATACAAAGACAGAACAGTACGGACAAATTCAATAAAATCTCTAATTAATGTTTTAAACTTCTATTAGATTTTGCTTCATGTCGTATCTTCGATCAAATGATCACAAATCAAATGAATTCCAAGGCGCACAACTTCATTCGATGACATCTTCGAGGAAAAGACTGGATGAACGTTCATTTCTATGTCATTTTGTCTACGCCGTGTGAACGCGGAGTGAAACAAAAATGAACATTCATTCGAATGAACCGTCTGATATCACCTTTAGACCAGTGCCACATATAGGTACAAGCTACAATACAACACCAATAACTCGATATCGCGTAACTTTTTCTGTTTATTAGGATTCCGTACCCAAAAGGTGATAACGGAAACCCATTATTAGAGCTCCGCTGTCTGTTAATAAATACTGTACGGCGCTACGGAACCCTTAGTGTGCAAGTCCGACTTCATCAGGGTTCCGTACCTTTTTTGAGTCAATTATTTTTCAAGAACAGTAAAATAACGAATCTTGATTCGTCCCTTTGCTAATAATTCAAATGCAATTACACCGTAAAAAATCTTCATTTATAACAGCTTAGAAATGTAATTTATTCGATTTCCATTGTACATTAATTTGCGACCATACATCCCTTTGTATGTAAGGTATATTATGTATTCGAGTATTTCTAGAATACGTGAGTCTCGATGAACATCAAAAAAAGCTGACGCTGGAGACATATATTACAAAAAAAAACTTTTAACATTGCCAAGCGATCGTTAAGGATCGCTTACAGTTGATGTTCATAATATATTATGGCTTAAAATATGTTAGCTGTCTTGTTATACTAATTTATTTTATTTAACTGGTTCACAAATTCACCTGTTTATAAAATGTGTCAAGTTACAAATGAAAATTGCTGTAATATTGATATTTTTAACTGCACATTCAGTGCATTTAGAAGCGTTTTCAGAAGTGCTTAACAACACATTGTAACTTTGTTTTTTTCTATTTTTCTGTAATTGGGCTATGCCTGTAAGAAAGTTTTCTTTTTTTTTTTTGAATAAATAAATAAATAAACAGATAATCTGTTAAGGTTACGGAACGAATAAAACCATCGTATTTATTTAACTCCACAAATCTTTCTTCCTTGTATTATTATTACATCCTAAAGCTCGTTTTTTAGAATAATACTAAAGTATAAATTTGGGTTTTTCGACAAGTTGAAAAAACAAAACATATCTTAACATTGCCGAAATAGTTTCTGGTGCCGCCTATTTCGCGTTAACTTTTCCACGTCCGTTCTGTATAATAAAACAAGCACATAACATGTACGAGCTTAGGTTTTAAGTTCATGTTCTGCTTGGAGCGAACTTCCGAGTTATTAAACCACAACTTTATTTTCATGAAAGCGACCTGAGACGAAATAAAAGTTCAATAACCGTAAAGTTGACACAGTTTGATGCCATTTCTGTACGAGAAATTCTTTACCTTGTTTTTATAATCTTTTATTAAACTTGCTTTGTTTGTCTGCTACAAATCTTGCAAGGTTATCCAGTTATCCGATTGGGTTGAAATTTTGCATATACATGTAGTTTCGATGACAATAGACTTTTAAGATTTTATGTACTTACTAAAAACTCTATAGTGGAGTGCCGTTAGACGTAAAAATTGTAAAATCTCGGAATCCAGGGTCAGTCAATGAATCTTCATAAAAACTGTTGGACTGCATTGTTAAAAGCTCAAATAAAAAAGTTAAAAAAAAAATTTGCCGCTCTCGATTGCGGGGTGGATGCCACCCTTTCTCGGGGGTGAAAAATGTTTCGTTGAAAATAAGTACGGAAATGGATAGGTTGACTAATTCTAAGCAACTTTTGTTCTATAAAGATTTTTTCTGAAAGTCCATACTTTTCGACTTATTCGCGAGTGTAAGTGTCAATTTTACAACCAATAAACCCACATTTTCAGATGGTTTTTCCCGAATAATTGAAAAAGTAAGTATTTTATCGAAAAAATCATTCTTAGTAGAAATGTAGCTTATAAAAAAACAAAAATAATAGTGAGTTTATAGTGTCTGTAGACCCAGTACAAACGGAGTACTACCTTGTTCAAGAGTGGTTCGTATTCGTCAAAAGCCAAAATTGAAAGTTTCAACGTGAAGTTACCAAAATACAATGCATTTTTCAGGGGAAATTCATGGGATATTTTTTGAAGTGCTTGAAAGAACCTTTACTTTTATTTTTTATAAAAGTCCCTAGCATCAAAACTAACTGAGTTCTGACGAATGTCAAAATATTTTTTAAATTTTATGTTATAGATTTTAACTTCACAGGAAACCCAGAAATCATATCGAAACAGTGTTAATAGCAAAGTTCGTTATATTAACGCAAATATCATGAATTCAGCAAAAATAGACTTATGTTACGGAGATAAACTCGTTACAAAAGCGATCTTCATCCTCTTTCTTAAGAATTCCTTTTCATTAATATCAATTTAAGCGAATTAACTTTTCAAAGCTCTATAGAAATTTATCTTTTGAATTTTCCCACAGCTTGATTCTATAACGCGCTTCGAAAAGAATTATACTTAAATAATAAAAAAGAAAATATACCTATAAATACAACTCTTGTCTTTCTTTTCAATTTATTCCACTGTAAAGTCAAGAGTCATGTTGATATTGGAAGTTGAAACAGAATACACTGCCATATCTTCCGGTTTGATATGTTATTTTATGTCAACTAAATGTACGAATCTTTTTGAATATAAAGCTGCGCTGAACGTCAGGTTGACGTGTTATTTTGAATTAAGTTTATAAACTAGGTCATTTCTATAAAACATCGCCAGGTATCTTTTGCACGTATTATATTGTTACATGATAAAGTTAAATGTAATTTAACATAACACAATTCAAAATTACTTCTGCATAGTCACGGATCCGCTGGGAGAACGTCACATTTTTGATAAAATAAGATAAATGACAATTTAATCTCTCAGTGAGCAATTATAAGTAGAATAGAATAGAATAGTTTTCATTTGTAGAGCCAAGTATGGATACAGTCGTCAAAATACAATTAAGAAAATATCAAAATATAATTTTAAAAAAATCGAAATATATCTGAAATGCGATAAGGCACAGTTCCTGCCAGATATGCTTTTAACTTTTTTTTTAAACTGACTGTCTTTATAACATTTAATTTCTTGAGGAAAAGCATTAAACATTTTTATCCCTGTATAATATACAGATTTCTCAAAAAACGCTGTTTTGTGTATAACAGTAATCTCTGTGTTTTGAGTATCATATTTATTTGACTCTTTAATGCCAAAAGAGTCATAATTCTTACATAGAAATGTTAAAACTTCATAGACATAAACATCATAATAGGTTAAGAGCTACGACTGAGTCCCTATTATTAATATTAAAAATTAAATTATTATATATATATATATATATATATATATATATATATATATATATATATATATATATGTATCAGATCCTTTTGATGTTAATAATTTATAAATATTTGAGAGGAATTAGGATCAATGAACTTAAAAGACAAATTATTATTTCACAACGTTTCGTATTAAATCAATACTTCATCAGGTGATCTAAAAATTAAACCAATAATTCATTTTTGGATTAAGAAAACTCAGACTGTATCCGTTGCACTAACCAATAAACTCGAGAGATATGATCGAACTGAAAGAAGTTGTTTTTAACACGCTTTTATTAGCATCACTTGTATGTTTGTTTGTTTGTAAGGGAATCTTTGAATGTGAAATTCACCCACTTCAAAACGTTCAGATTAAACTGAAACTCTGCACACTTATCAAAGACCGATCACAATACAATAATTTAATAAGTTTGTCCCAGTATCCTGACTTTCAGGATAAAAAAAACTTAAAAAATTACAGCAAGCAAGCTAACACGTTGTACAGTGACGTACGTTGTACTAGTCGAAACTTAGGCGACTTACACTGTCGAGGCGATTATTTTGAGAGCCACTGTAAAATGCATGGCACGTGTCTGTAATGAGCAATACACCCGCTCAATATTAGTACCAAGTCTATCGTCACTAACTAATGCATCTACTGTAGCAGTTAGTCTTGGGAATAATCGAATGATTTATTCTAAATTATTCCTTCGCATCATATTGTATCATGGTCATAGATGTGTTGGTTCTATGTTTAAATGAATAAATGTTTCAATGAATTTTGCTCTCGGTTTCGATTATCAGTCTTCAGCCTTGAAAGAGTCAGCTGCTAAAGTGTTTTATAGAACGCAGACACAACGCGTAATTAATCATATTCAATTCTGCGCAATGCGTATCGTCGAGTTGTTAAATACTATGCGAGTGAAAACACAATTCTTTCGATGTATTAATATATCGATTTAAATTAGTTCTCGTTTCGACTATAAGATTCGAGAGAGTCGCCTGTATGCAGTGCTTCAAAGAACAGAGTCAGAGTAATAAACTGTTTCAAAGAGTAAAGAAAGAGGTTAAAGAGCGTAGTATAGTTATTTATTACTGGAGATTGGATTATAAGTCCTAGGTATAAAAATAATTCGAATGATTTTGAATAGTCTCTCGAGATATTTTAATAATCGAATAGTACGATTATTTTCACTCGATATAACCTGGTTTCAGGTAACAAACATGGGAAGAAAATGATTGTATGCCCTTCTTCAAAGCTGAGGATTTTATTAGACTCAACAAGCCGACACTCAGAAAGGTCATGCTTATATGAAAAAATATCTACATACAATGGGGATACAGCAGGAATCAACACTATGTAGATTTTGCGAAATGGAGGATGAAACAGCCAACCATATCGTGTTCCAATGTGAGGCTTTAACCTACAGGAGGACAATCATCTTTGGCTACATTGATGAGGACAATCTAGTAGCCAATATTCTGGAACTCATAAGAAGATCCAGTTTATTTGTTGATTAGATTTAGTAAAAATGGGAAGCACAAAAATGCTTTCAGGATGTGGTGCATTTGGGCCAAGAGACCACCCCATTCTATTTTAATCTTTTTCACTCGAAATATCCCATCTCTAGCTATGACTACAATCTGCATTTCTGAGATGTTAGTAGCGGCACAGGGTACAGTCGCCTGCAATGTCGCTATGAGAATCCCGCGCGGGTTGTCATAGATTGATGTTAGTTATGCCTGTTATCATCGTTAGATGCACCAAGTCAAGTGAATTAACAAAGATACTATCTATTAAAACGTTTCAACTTTGTAATTTAATATAATCTAACAGTCATCGTCTAATCTCTAAATTAAAACATAAATTCTAGTTTAACTGGCACAAATTTCATGTTTTTTTTTATAGCGGGAAGCAATTCGTTTTGTTAATTAAATCTGCTGAAAATACTTTATGATGAATTATTACTCAGATATAGTTTCTTCTTCGATTATATACAAAAATTTTCGATCGTACACTTAAAACTGCACAAACGTACCCGTGCAGTTTCACCAACACATCAATATTTCTGTCCTTACCTAATGTTTATATAAAAAATTCATTAAAAACCAATTTCATAAAAAAAATTATAATGAGCCTCACCCTCATAAGCTCACATTAGAAGTTTAACTTCTTTAGTTTTTAATAAATATTGTTGATTTTATTACAGCTGTTTGATTAAATCGAAATGAAAGATTTTGGAATCCAGCTTATTATGTTTTTTTATTCAAAAAGAGATAATATATATTATATTTTTTGAATTAATTGTCAATACAATAGTAAGAATTAAAAATAGTAACCTGACGTTTCGCTAGAATTTTAGCATTTTCAAAGGTCTGAAATATAGGTATAAAAGTTTTTACAATTTTATCTTATATTTAGAAAATTTATCTAAGTAAAAGAACAGTTAAAATTTTTTATGTTACTTACATTTTGTTATTGGAAAATTATTATTTGTAGGAAGGTTATATATTTCATTTTTTTCGTTTTTCGTAAATCGTTCGTTTTTTTTTTTACAATTAATTCAAAAAATATAATATATATTATCTCTTTTTGAATAAAAAAACATAATAAGCTGGATTCCAAAATCTTTCATTTCGATTTAGTTTTTAATATTATTTCCAAGTTTATTTTTTTTATGTCAAACTAATTAATAATATTTACGATTACTGAGCAACACACTATAAACTTCTGTCCTTGTCAGTTTCATGTAATTTAGGAGACAAACTAACTACCCCTTTATGTGGCAGTTCTACTTCTCCTCGATTTATTGCTTTTTTCAAACAGACACGTCGCTAAAGAAGTTAAACTTCAAAAATGAAACTACAATTTATTAGTATATGTACATTTTTATTGTTACAACGCACCTTTTTGGTTCATTATAAATCCTGTGCAGGTATCTATTTTTTTCCAATTTGAGTGAATTTCAACTAGTGAAACACACAAACAAAAGATCAATAATGGACAGCTGGTGTCGTGAGGGACACGGTAATGTGCACGTGATTTTTTTATATAAGAAAAGCAAGCTGGTCTCGTGGCTTAACCTGACCAGGTGGAAGAAAACATCTGCCTCTACCGTGGCTTAAGATTACAACAGTTGCTTCTGTCATTAAAGATAAAAGTAGAGGTGGGTTAGTATGGTTAGTAATAGGTATTATGTAGGTATACAAAATGGCACAGAACACGTACCTATTTAAACACAATATTAACGTAAGCACTAAGTATAAGGTTCTGTACGTCAAAAGGAAAAAACGGAACCGTTATAGGATCACTCGCGTCTCTGTCCGTCCGTCACAGCCAATTTTCTTCGAAACTACTGGACCGATTGAGTTGAAATTTGGTACACATATGTAAGTCGGTGAACCAAACACGGACGTGTAACGTAAATAAATGAATTTCCAACATGGGGGTCATTTTTGGAAGGCAAATTAAGAAATTTAAAAACAGTTTTGCAAAGTTTGCTTGTAGTAAGGATTTTAAATATATTTTGTTTTATAATTTTTAAATAAATAGTTTTCAAGTTATTTAAGAAAATAGATGAAAATTGACCATTCCCTTTTTAACTCCGAAACTAGTGAGCCTAAAATTCTGAAAAAAATACGGAATATCGGGTCTCACCCATAGTTTACAGGAAAACCTTAACGAAAATCTTAAGTCACAAAGTACTCACGGAAAACGGAATAGTCCGGAACCCTTTTCTCGCGAGTTCGACTAGCGCTTGATGACCATTTTTTAAAATATTGATTAGATTTGTTTTGAATATAGACATTCTTAGGCAGACATGCTTTCTTATCTCAGTTTAATTAAAGTCCACGCCCACTGAATCGGAACGGATTGGCTCGGCACGATTGGTAGATTTGCGATACATTAAGCGACTCGGCAACTTATACCCTGCCGCGCCCAGCAGATCCGATCAATGGATGTGCACGTTCATTGCAAGAATCTAGACACGCGGCAGGGTGTCAGCCAAGTTCACTACTGCCGGCGCTAGTAATTAGAAAACTATACGAGTTTCACATCGCAGCCCGGTATCTTTGTAGTGGAAGAAGTTCTATCTGAAACAATGTGTGGCTTCGAAGGGATGTATGGTCGTGGTGGCGTCGTAATCGCCCTGATCGACGACAATGATAATAGTGGAGCTCCTTTTTATTATTAATATAAATATACATTTGATTTGTACAGTAGATTAAAGGGGCTCTGACACATGTTAATTTACATAATATTAACACAGATATATTTATAAAATAAATGTATACCGTAGTATAGTATACAAGAAACAATAGCAAGTCGTATTATTTGTTTGATTTCAATAGCACGCAATATCTCAATTCTTCATTCAAAATAAACATAGCAACGAACAGGTTAACTTATTTTAATGATAGGTTCCCATACTGTGTTTATATAGGATATTGTCATTCATTCCGCCGCCTCTCCTATTTTTTTATTATATAATGAATTCAAATTATAGAAAATTAAACATATGAAGAAATAGTATATTTCAAAGGTATTTTGGAGGTTTCACAACAGTTCTGCGGCATCAGCTTGTTGGCGTTGTGTGTACTACCTACAGCTAAATTTTCGTTGTGCAGACAATTTTTTACATTTTTTACACAGTAACCCCAAATTTTTCCGAGATAAAAAGTAATCTAAAATAATCTTTGAAACGTGTACCTGCAAAATGAAAGTCTCGTCAAAATCGTTTTGAAGATTAGCCCGTACAAACAAATGGAGACAAAAAATTGCGAATTTAGGTTTTGATAGTGCAGTATAAATAACTATATGAATTTATGAAAAATGAGTTATTCCGAAATCACAGACAGACATTTCAATTTTATTTATATATGTATACTAGCGGTACCTGTGCGAATAATTCACACTAAAATTCGTTTCTAATTTCTCACACTCTTTATAACTTTCTTCTTTTTGTTGTATTACATTACGAAGCTCAGTGACGGTAAAAGAAAATATTTTTCTAAAACTGTCATATAGAGGCACAAGTATCGAAAACGTTGAGCTGAAGCACCGCCATACGAAAAGTATTTATACGTGAATTTTGATTAAAAGTTAAACAAAAAAAATTTACCCACCATCAATCATGTTGACGTTGTTTCAAAGTTAGAACCGTCAGATGGCAGCATTGCTGCATATACTTAATAAATGTTTAATTGTTATAATTAATTATTTTGCAAAAACAAAAGCAATAATAGATTTTTTAGTTGTTGATGTCGGTAGAGCAAGCAGTTATCTATAAAATGATATAAAATTTATGTGGAGCAATTGTGTGGTTTTTTCGAAAAAGGGAGGCAAACATCTTAACCTTAGCGTATTAATATATATGATGATGATATGAGGATACTTATTACTTACACATAGCCGAACTAATTTCAACACAAATTTATTAATTGATTTTTAGGCATTATTAAGATCCCTGAAATTTGATAAAGTCAACAAAACTGCACTTTTTCAAAATCTAATAAAAGGCTCTTCACAGTAGACTTTGCCTTAAAGTATTGTAATTAAAATTTCCACTTGTCATAAAGAATTGTTTTAGAAAAAAAATATTAATTGTAATGCATGGAAATTTTACTAATATTGCAAATTATTAAAATGTATAACATAATGGTAAGCCATAAACCACATCCGCGATATTTTAAACTGATTTTTTTTCTTTCCCGTCTTATCTAATCAAATTGTTGGTCTCAGATTAATTATATAAAAAATGCATATCCGACATTTTAATATTTCCTTAAAATAATAGGTAAGTCAACAATTAATTAATTATTATAGACGGTTTTGAAAGAAATAAAAACTCAGATGTGTCGAAAAATACACTGCTTTTATATACATTTAAAACCAACTTTTATAAATGAAACCCAACATAAAAAATTTTAGCATAGAATATTTTGAAGTAGCTTGTAACTCGGTACAACCAAATAACCCTCGCAATAGCTAATCTTAATAAAATATTACTAAAAAAACTTTTAAAAGGCAAGTTTTTAATGAAATGTACTAAAATGGGAAAAATAATTTTTAATAATTTAGTTTCAAAAATATACAACCATGAGTTGTAAGCTCTGTGTTAGTTTACTAGCACAATCCACGCAATTATATAATTTAATGAATTTAAATTATTAAAAAATATTCATCTTTAAAGTTCAATTCCAGATATATGTTATAATAGAAAACAGTATTATTTTCTACAATTTTCAATTTTTAATAATTGTTTTTTGTAATGCCAAATTGTATATTATATCAAAGTTTAACTATCGTTTAAGCATATTGAGAGCTTGAAAAAGTCTTAATTAAAGAAAAGACGAAACGTTGCAATCAATGAGTGTTTAAATTGATTTATTTTCATTATTCCAATTACCCGTGATACTGTTTTCTATTAAAAAATATTTTTTTCTTTTTTAGTACATTTCAATAAAAACTTCTCTTTAAAAAGTGTTTTATTTTACACACAAAAAAACGTTACTTATCAAGGTTATTTCATATCTTTTACAAATGCAAACAAGCTGAATTAAAATCACGTCCAAATAATTTTAAGTTATGTGTCTCGTTTTTGTGTAATATGTAATAATTACTTATACATTGTATGACAGCATTATGTACAATTCAAAACATAGTAAAAATTGCTTACTATGACTAATTAATTACTTAAGTAAGGTAGGTCATTACGAAGCATAAACGATTTTGTTAAATTGTTACACCATAGACGCATAGACGAATGTTAGACTTTGACAGGGATGTAAATATGCTAATCTGACCGAGCCAGAATTGGGAATTTTCAAATACATAATAGACGCTAATAAACTCACATGTTGAGTTTTTTTTTTGTAAAATAAATTTCTGTTTTGGCTACATCGAAGTCTAAGATATTAGGTATGTCAAAATTTCGAAAAAAAAACTTGAAATTCCTAAAATTACTACTCTTAAGAATTTCTGTTGACAATTACTTAGGTACCGAATTAAAAAAACAAATAAAAACAGAAAGTTGTCACCCTTAAACGAGACAAACTGTACAGTAATATAATTTTAAAAAAATTCCTTGTTACTTATACAGCTTGTATGGGAGGTCTGAAACATTTTTTTCATAAACGTTCTCATTTTCGATATAAACTTGCTTATTTTCCTTACGTGAACACCCTGTACCATTAATTATGTTACATAATTTATTGCTGTTACAACAAAAAAATCAAACGAATGTTAAATATGTGTGAAACACACTCTCATAAAGTTCATTTTGTAAATTTGCACATACAAACTACCCTTCTTTACAATTCTGTGTACTCGCGCACGGACCCCGCCTGCCAAATATCCGCAGCTCGTTTGTTTTGCAGACAAAACAAAACAAAATCGCATCATAATATTAGTTGTTTTATAAAACAAATACCATAAATGAAACGAAACGTGCTTATAATAATAAATATATTAATTCTACTAAAAATCCAATAGCTTTTAATAAGAAACCATCCTCTCATATAAAAACAAATCGAAATTAAACCCACCTTGACCGTCGAATTGTAGCTGAACCATTTTTATTATATGTTCACTAGTATATTAAATTAAAAAACACTCCACTTAAATTTAGTTTCATTCACAAAATGAGTGAAATTGTATTTTTAATAAATGCAAACACTGTTTTACGGCAAACATGTTACATTTGTTACGTACACACAACACTACCGCGACGCCGGACAGAAACCAACTGATTCCATGTAAGAAACATTACCTATAAAATGCCAATGTGACCTGCTGGAGGGGTCTGTGATATCTCCGTGTTTACACTGCATACGTTTAGCTCGCAAAACATACCCACTTTGACAAGCCATACACGCAATGCTAGACGATAAACGTCCTTTTAACTGCGCATGCTTTAATTCCATGTCGTGGCGAAGTGTAAACACAGGCATACTAAACTAACCAGTAACACTTTTGCAGTTGTTTCTATAGCTATCCTTATCTAGCATGTACCCTGCTATGTTTGAGTTTAGTACAGCGCGCTATCTCTTGGTACGTTTCTGTAAGATAGTAATATCGAAAGCATTATTATTTTGGGCTTGAAACTTCGGTTGAGTAAAAGGTATATTATTACACAATAAGGGCAGAAAGTTGAAATTCCTGCACTGCGTGTAACATGATGTCCGAGGCGAAGCATTTTTGCGTCTACTGTCGAGTATGTTATATTTTCACTTGGAAATTATAAATATGGTGATTTTTTTTTTTATAATCGGACCCATTTCAACAACTTCCCTATATAGATTGGGAAGTTAAAAAAATCAAAATGAATGTCAGATTTGGTATTCTCAATCTATAATCTAAAAACTTTGCAAATTTCACAGAGTGAGGTGTACGTAATAGTCCGGGAGCCAGCAATCCTGAAAGCTCCGTGATTAAGGATAGTAAAATTTTTAATGAAAATTGAAAGTTTACATTTAGACGAATAAGATGCGCTTGGTCGGCGTGGATTTTATTAGCCGAAAATATTTTAAATAAATTATATATTGTTAAATGTATTTAAAGTTTCTCTGTCATCGTGGATTTTGATCTTTGTTATAAGTAATTTTGTGCAAAATTTCATACTTATTCAAAAAAAATCCGGCCGACCAATGTTTTTTAGCCGGAAAGGTCCCGCAAACCTATTTAAATGATGTGATAGGGGGTTAAATTTCTCTATTATCACGGAATCATTTTTTTTTTTATTTTACGTATTTTAATGTTAATTTCAAAAATATCTTGGTATGCGTGCTTAGAAACAGCCGGAAGTATCGCGCATACCAGTTTTTATTATATAGTTGAGCATTATACTATCATACATTGTGCTTCGTTAAAGACATTTCTTACGGAGTAATGTATTTTTTCTACCTCTGGTTTCTTCCTTAAATTATCAGTTTTATATAGATTAATATAGGAAAAAGGAAATGTAGGGAAATTTCAATTTGAATTTATCATATAATAAATTATCATTAAAATTATAATTTCTTTCTTTTTCTGATTCTTCGCTTTCTAACGGTTTCTATATTTCTCTTAAGAGTGAGTGAGAGGGATTTTTGATTTAAGTTGAAACCTTGCATGAGTTTGTCTTTCTCTATTTCCTAAAAATTTTTAATTTCCTGAGTCAGCGGTATGACATACACAATACCATAAGGTGAGGTTGTCCTATGGCAGGGCTGAATAATGCTAACTCTGTTTACTCCGGTTTCTTTTTAGGTTAATAGGATTGCCCTAAGAGTAAGTGAGAGCAACATTGAGTTCATGTTAAATTTCCATAGGTCTTTTTCTCTTGATCCCCAAAAGGTCAGAGCTAGCCTAACCTTGTCCTACAGCATTTAGGGGGTTTAGAGCATTAGGACATTTCAGTCTGCTGTTTTCCTAACTTTCGAAAGTATCGTTATTTTGGATAGCTTACTACGCATCATCATTATAAATACATATATTCATTTAATAAAATTCGCTTTTTAATAGTTCAAAAAAACATTTTTTTTGTTTTATAATCATAAAACCGTCTGATACTTGTGCGTTTTTTAATATTTTCAACAAATATTGTTTTTTAGTGTATTTGCCATATGGCAACATACACTATTGGCGTCGGTCGGATGGCGGGACCTAGGGGTCGGACCAAAATTTCTCGACGTTTCATAACCGCCTAAACACTTTGCCACCATTTTTAAAAATGTTTATATATATATATGTATATATATATATATATATATATATATATATAGGTATATATGTGTGCGGGCTATAACTTTCGAAGAAGTTAATTTATTTTAACGAAATTTGGCATACATGTTAGAATCCATCACCGCACGAAGCCTATTTAAAATGGGCCCAATCGGGCCATTTTAAGGGTAGTTTTTAGGGGTTGAAAAATGTTTTTGGGGCCCAAAATACCGAAAAAATTCTCCGAATCGTTTCAAAATTGAAATTTAACCCTCCGGTAGTAATTAAAAAGTGTCCTTAAAATTTTAATAAAATCGGCCCGACAGGACCGGACTTACAAATTTTATGAAAACACTAGTTTGCAGATAGTGAATTATTTACTGAAAGTTGCATATAATTTGGTATAGAGGTTCGATTGATAATAATATTGCAATTAAGAAAAAAAATGTTATTTTAAGGGCTGTATTAAGGAGTAAAATTTTTTTTTTTACCCAAAAACCAACTTAAGTTCGCATAATAAAGCCACACTGCCTGTATCAGCAAATACACTATATTGTCGGCAGGGTTTTGGCACTGCGACCCGGGTTTTTTTTTTGTGATATAGTGACAACTACTACTAAATACAATGTGGCAAAATTCTACTGAAGCTATTTGTATTTTATACGAACCAACAGAATGTGGATGGCAATTAAATAAATCCAGTAAACTTGAACAATCTTTACACGTTTACTTATTAGTGTATTTGCCATATGGCAACATACAGTATTGGCGTCGGTCGGATGGCGGGACCTAGGGGTCGGACCAAAATTTCTCGACGTTTCATAACCTCCTAAACACTTTGGCACCATTTTTGAAAATGTTTATATATATATGTATATATATATTTATATATATATATATATATATACGTATATATATATGTGTGCGGGCAATAACTTTCGAAAGAGTTAATTGATTTTAACGAAATTTGGCCCACGTGTTGAAATCCATCACCGCAAGAAGCTTATTTAAAATGGGCGTAATCGAGCCATTTTAAAGGTAGTTTTTAGGGGTTGAAAAATGTTTCTGGGCCCTAAAATACCGAAAAAATTCTCAGAATCGTTTCAAAATTGACATTTAACACTTTAGTAGTAATTAAAAAGTGTCCCTAAAATTTTAATAAAATCGGCTCCACAGGACCGGACTTACAAATTTTTTGAAAACACTAATTTGTAAATAGTGACTTATTTATTGAAGGCTGTATTTAATTCGGTGTAGACGTTAGATGTATAATAATATTGCAGTTAAGGGGTGTATTAAGGAGTCAAATTTTTTATTTTGCACAAAAACCAACTTAAGTGTGCATAATAAAGCCACACTGCCTATATTATCAAATACACTATTTTGTCGGCAGGGTTTTGGCACTGCGACCCGGGCTTTTTTTGTTAATGCGAGTGTTTTTATTTATATTGTAAAAAAGCTTTATCTTTGTCGCAGTTCGATGAAAAGGGGTCCCCAACAAATTTTGATAGAGCCTTTTTAGGCCTAGCTACGTCTCTGGCTTGTAGATGCATTTTTGAATCGACTGCAATTGATTTGAAGCGGTTACCTCAACCTCATCAGTCATCACTTTCATTTCTAGGGCAGTATTTGAGCTCTAATGATTTTCCAACTATTTTAATGCCTTTATCGCAGATATCTGTGATAAACAAAAAATATGCAATGTATAAAAATTGTCATTAATATAAAATTGTCATTATTTTAAATGGAACCCGCGCAGGATACCATTCCGGAAGAACAGTTAATCGCTTATAATGAATTATACGGCGAGCGACCTGAAGAACCCGACACAGAATATGAAATTGTGGATGCTAAAGCTTTCTTGCAAAAACCAAGCTTTGACACAGGTGACAATCTGTTAGTATTGCAATATTTTATTTACACTTTTTAAAGTCAGCATAAAAGTTTGAAAGAGATACTCAATAATTTAATTTGATCCAAAAACATGCCAATTTCTGTTTTATCATCAAGTCACATTATTATTAACATCCATAATTGAAGCAAATTCGATGTACATTAAAATTAGTTTGGTTTTATCTACACCTGTGTCAAAAAGTGAATAAATTAAGACAGTACAAGAAATTGACTGCGAAAATTAAATAACGATATTTTCAGTGGGCACGTTTTCATTTCTCGTTATTTTTCGCAGGGGCAGTCTTTCTCGCAATGGGACAGTTTCTTGCGGGGAGATGTTCGTGCAAATGAGTTTTTTTTGGGTGAAATGAAGTACAGGGAGTGGGTGCTTAAGTGAAAAATACGAGTTATGGAAACGTACACTTAGCGTACTGTCCCCGCGATTTAATTCTTTTGAAGTTTCAGGCGCTTTCTGGTTTCATAGTTTTCCTTTAAATATGTTTATTACTTAACAAAACGTTTTGCTTTCATTATAGTTGCTAAGGTTCCTGCAATATTGAACCCTTCTTGTGTTTGAACGGTAGTCAGTACTGAAAGTAATAAAAATATAAATATTTGAATTTTAAAAATAGATGATAGCAACAATTTTATAAAACACCAAAAAATTGTAGAACAAAATATCAAATGAAAAAAAAAATCTGTTCATTGACAAATCTGTCGGTTTCAATGTTCCCACTTGAGCCTTTACAAAATAGACGCTATGACTACAGTTGTCGAGTGTCTAAAATTTACAATCATTGCATCAACAACCAAAAATATATTCGCAGTTCCTTATAATACTAAAGGATTATAATTTAATAATTTTAATTTCAGATATTTTTCTGAAAAAAAGTTGTATCTTTATATATTAATAATAATTATTTTTTAGATATGATCATTTAACCGATGTTTTAAATAAAATACTTGCTGAAAGACCTGAAAACATCGTTGACTTTTTTGAAGAATACAGTCGAAAAGTCAAAGAGATTCGATACAGACCTTTAACTGATCATTTAAATGACATTTACGTACCACCTGATCATTATGAACTGTCGCAGAAGCTTTTACCTCTTTTAAAGGTTGTAAATACATTACACAACTTCTATAAAACTTATTCTTAATCACACAATTTTCGTCTGATTTTTGTTATTCAACAAAATTATTGCATATGTTAATTAGTATTATCTAAACAGAAACGAAGCTACGAAATTGAACAAAATCTTTTTATGATGTCATCCATACTGGCGTAAAACAAAATATGTTGAAACAAACGAAATATGAATGCCAATTTACTAATAGATGTAACGGTTTTATATCTTTAGGCGCGAATAGCGTTTTTTTAAAAATATTCTTGAAATCGTAGGCCATAATATGCAGCGCCGGCCCTGGGACAGAGCGAGTGGAGCGGTCGCTCTAGGCGCCAGGCGGCAAGGGGCGCCAAAAAACCAAATACGAAATACAAGGTTTTATTATTTAGTGACTGATTGAAATTAACACCAAATACTAATTTAATTATATAGCGGTAGAAATTTTCGTAGTGTTAAAGAAGCTGAAGTTTAATAATTAAATAATAAAAAATAATTAAATCTACTTAATTTAATTCAAATTCAACAAGCGTTGATGTTTCCAATAAAAGCTGATTTTGGAAAATTTGGGAAAATTTAGTTAACTTAAAATCGAAGTACAATTTACGTGAAGTGAAAGCGTTGACCAAAGGATGCTGAAAGACAATTTCGCTCTACCCTGATCAAGGCTTAGGGCCAGCGCTGATAATTAATATACCAACATTTTGGAATCCTATGAAAATGCTGCCTGTCAAAATATTATTAAACCTTCAGTATGCAAAATATGAGGACCGCATTTTTGCGTCTAATGTAGTTGCTAGGGGTCCCAATGTTTAAATATTCACATCTCGGTTTTGAGGAAGTTACTGTAACAAAAACTTTGAACTATGAAATTTGAAATATTCATTTCTTTTATAAGATTTTCAAATTTTCACCCTTAAAGGGGTGAAAAGAGGGTAAATGTGTTTTACAGATTTATTTATTTTAATTATACTGTGGGTCTTTGAAACATGAAATTTATATCGAGAAAGAAGTTTATAAACAACGTCATCCTTCAATGGAACGAAGCGACCTCTGTAGTCAGCTAACCTTGAGATAGGTAAGTTTCGTCATCATGGATATAAAAAAAAACGAAATTTAAATTACATAGTAATCGTGTGAGAGACGCAGAACACGAATTTAAATTTTGTTTTTTTTATATCTATGATGACGAAACTTATCCATCTCAAGGTTAGCTGACTACAGAGGTCGCTTCGTTCCGTTGGAGGATGGCGTCACATGACGGGCCTGTCAATTGATTGCGTGGTAATAGCTGTTGTTTATAAACTTTTTTCTTAAATATAGCCACAACCCAAAAAAGAAGAAGGAGATGTCGAAGCTGAACCCATGGAGGATGAAGAGGATGCACCAAAAATTAAACCACCCACAATTTGGGAATCTTTATATTTTTTTGAGCAAGTTGGAATAGGTCTACCAAGAGCGGAAATATTTTGTGTAGCACTGGCTGTGAAAAAACTGCAACAAAGTCAGCCTATCAAAAACGTTAGGTAATTTTCTTAAGGGGGGGTTAGGGTTTCAGCGTAAAAAAAACACTACTTTGAGATTTTTTTTCTCAAATATGGATTGAGCAATTCTATTCGAATCTTTTGTACATTATTGAGCATACTTTTGACAATGTTGTGTAATTTTTTCATGCAGAAATATTGAAGCATAAGCCGGTAACAGAGCTTCCCCCAGAACGTCTTGGGAAAAAAACAATTTGCGGTGTTCACCATAACTCGGCCGGAAATTATCTGAAAATGAAAAACCATGAAAATTAATTAAATTATAATCAAATCTTCCCCCCAAATTTCTCTGATAATTTTTTTTTTTCATTTAAAAATTTTTGGCGGCCATCTAAAGTGTGAACTGTAATTTTCCACGAAAAATTCCGCCATTTTGTGGGTGGGAAACACCCTTAATGTAAAAAAAATTTAACTAAACGTTGGGGGCGGTATTTTATATGCCGAAAATGTGTTCAAAGTTTGAAATGAATCGGTCAAGTAGTTTTTAAATGGCAGTGAACACGGACTTTGAAAATGTAGTTTTGAGAAAAACGCGTCTAAAGTTTATGAACTAAAAAAGTGAAGAAAAAATTTTTTTTTCCAACTTACACAGAATTATCGATTCCAGCTCCATACAGCAAATTTCCTGCGGCACTGTCGATGTCTTCAGCCTCTTTTCTTTCAAGTCTTTATTTTATTCTGGCTTCTTTGCTCTGCTGCTCAGCAGGAATCTCAGTCCTGTCAATGCGATTGCTGTCCGCGAATTTTGCATAATCATGAGCGCTTGGGCCGACGCTGACGTTCATGTCAGACAGAAAAGTTAGAAAAGCACCAGCACCTTCATTGAAAGTGCATGCAGCTACATAAGATGCAAATTCAACAATTTGTCTGCTCCTGTTGTGGCCAAAGCTTTTTGATATGGACACCACGAGTTCTCACCGCTCATGCACTTATTGTGTTGAGGGTTATCGTTTGTTGACTGCTGGTGGTAGAACGTTGCCCAGATTGCATTTTTCATTCCTTCCAGCGAATCACAATTATGTCTGATTGCTGCTCCGTAGTATCGACTCAAATTATCAATGACTTTTCCAGCTGTTAGTTATAGCGTTAAAGGCTAGGAGATTAATAAGACAATAACTTTAAGAATATTGCTTATATCGGCTTAAAATTTTAAGGACATATTCTTGAAATGTTAAACAATCAGATAAGACAAAAAAAATCGATTTTTCAAAAGTGAAAACCCCAACCCCCCTTCCTTAATTTTATATTTTTACATTCAAAAATAATTTGACAGATATATTTAATCTAGATTTTGGGGAAAACTGTTCGGGCTTGAGAAAAACTACCTCGTTGTTGAAGCTGAATATAATGATGAAGAGCTAGCTAAGTTGTTAGAGGTAACATTTCAATATTTTAACCAAAAAAATAGCATTTTTTAAATTGAAATTTGATAGCAAATAGAAGCCGAAGAAGCGGCTAAAGAAGAAGAAAGACTAAGATTGGAAGAAGAGGAAAGAGTTAGAAAGGAAGAAGAAGAAGCAGCAAAAGCGGAAGCGTTAGGTGAAGATGCAGAACCGAAACCTAAGGTTCCAAGAGAGTTGCCACCTTTACCGGTATCTACATTTGTACCCACTCCAGAAGCACCTGTTGAAAAAATTGGAGAGGGTGTTAATAAAAGGGTAACTTATTTTAGTTTTTTTTTTTGTGAACAAACAAATCCGATTTGGCATCTATGGCTATTATCGCTACAAAGATAGTACAAATTATAATATATATTGTGTAATAAGATAAGTATAAATTGGATACAGATGAATATGGTGATTTATATTGGGTGTGTGTAATATATATTGTAATTAAGTATTAAAATATGAGACATTGGTAATAACCAGCAAGCTCTTCTATCAGGATCTTGATATTTATTTTAATTTTTTTATATCAGTACCATTATTAAAATACAGTGAAATCTGTGTATGCTGGCCATATCTGGTTAGATAAATGGCCAACTTATAGTTATAACCATGCAAAAGATACCGACTTAAGAGCTAGTCAGCTTAACAGGTTTTACTACTTATATGTATTTTTCCAGATATATTTTGTATGCCATGAAGCAGGGGACGAGTGGATACAGTTGCCAGAACTTACACCACAACACATACAAGTATCAAGACAAATTGTTAAATATCTCACAGGCAATCTTGACCAAGTTGTAAGTAGCTTTTCCATTCTTTTAAATTAGTAATTACGAACATTTCAATATGAACAAATCCTATCGATCAAGCTTGAATTGGTTGGTACTACGAGTTTCTTTCGGGGAATATAATTACGCAAAGTAGTATTTTTAGAAATAGCATATTATGTAGAATAATTTAGAATTAATAGTAATCGTCATAATGTCTGTTATGCTTCCATAATATTTTATCAGTTCTTTAGAATTCCCCATCGGCTCACATAGTCTAGTATCCTGCTCAAATGGACGTCTTTAACCTTGGTATATACCCGCGTCAAATAGTGTAACATATATCAGCGCGCACGGTCTCTGACACCAAAAGTGCTAGGGCCATTTTAGTATGTTTTTTAGTAAAATTTCATCATAAAATTAAGTTTACTGTTAGATGAGAATGTGTTAAAACATATCAAATAAGGTTTTATAGAAAACATTTTCACCCAAGATTGCTTAACATGGCGTCGGTCTAAAGGACCGATCGGTGCTGTATACACGAACGCTCATGCCACACTGAATTGAAGCTAACCCATAAATCATGCAACTAGAAATGAGTTCGAAGAGCCGACGTCTTTCGTTTTAAAAAAATAAGGCAAACGTAAACCGTCGATCTGACAGACCAATGCGCGGGTATACGAATGTTAAAACTCTTTGGTAACATTGAAGTTGATTTGAAATGCTTATACCTTGTTTGTGAAACAGCCTTGCACTTATAAAGTACGAGAGCAGCGGTCTCCTCCATTTCTTGTTGAAGAGTGCATTGTTGAAATTCTCAACCTGTGCGGCAGTTTTTTAAGATGATAGTGTCGTGTCAATATACCAGGCACCGTTCTTAGTTATTCCAAGTGAGCTTTAGTGGTTCTATAGATATTTCTTTTAATGACTATTCGATAAATGTCTTGAGTGTCTGGGATTGAACATTCAGCTCAGTTCAATTAGTGTTTTTTGATGAGTCAACTAGTGGGCATTCTGCAATGCTATAAGTAGAAAAAATACATCCGGCTAAGCTAGGAAGCTATAGAGTGTGCGCCTAAAATGTCCCCTCCCCCTCACCTGAACGAATTGAGTTAAAGAGTTCGAACTAAACTGAGATAAAAATTATTTACATACACTGTTTTTATATGAATTAGCTTTTGAAAAATTAAAGATGGCGCTAGGGACACCATAAATTCAATTTTTTTAGATATCGAGAGGGCTCATGTTGCGCGTAATTGCTCTATACACGCGTTTAAAAATGATTGAATATCCAATTATCACTTCTCCAGCAAATGTTAGAAATAGATTCAAAACAAAAAAAATGCAGGAAATCGAACATTTTAAGGAAACAAGAAATAAATCGAATATTCGAATAAAAGATGAAAACATATTCGAATATTGAATTTAAAGTTTAAGATTTTGACTCCTAATGTGAACAATCACTTTTCCTATTTACAATTTCTTTAGTTTAAAATTTAAGATAAATTAATGTATTTAATAAATTAATATAGATTGAATCATGGCCACACTTTCCTGGCACTGAAAGAGAATATTTGAGAGCGCAAATTGCTAGAATTTCTGCAGGAACTCAAGTATCTCCGCTTGGATTTTACAAATTTGGAGCTGGAGGAGGCGATGAAGAGGAAGAGGAAGTAGTAGAAGAAGAAGAAGAGGGTGCTCCTGAGAGACCTAGTACGTTTCAGATTACTTTTGTCAATTCACTCCGATTATTTTTAAAAGTGAAAATAATATGTGGTCAGCGTTTCTCATTAACATCTGCATATTTAAATAACGCAGATATAATATAGCTTTTGCCCTGCGTTTTATTATTATTAGGTACGACCCGTTCCGGCTTTGCACGGGTGAGTGTTCAAAAATCGAAGAAAAATCAAAATTGCCAAAAGACAAAAAAAAAAGTTCTGTTAATCCGATCGCTACCAAACTTTACAGGATCACCCGCTGGGATAATCTGATGATTGCCTTAAGGGGGAAGATGCACTTAGAATTTTTGAAAAATCGATTTTTATTTTTTTTTCATATTTTTGAAGTATGATGTTTCAAGAATATTCTCTGAAAATTTCAAGTCAATCCGATGAATAGTTTTCGAGATATTCAGTAATTACTGAAGCAACATCGTATCTCTAGACTGTGACTAGAGCAGGTTTAAAGGCGTTTTTCTGAGAATTGTGTTTTTTCATTCGGTGACCACTGTAACTCGAAAACCACTCGGTGGATATTAATGAAATTTGGATATTTTCTTTTTGGCATTAAAAAGTAGTCTTTAATCGAAGGATATTGATTTTTGTTTAAAATTACTATTTTTTTTAAACAATTAACTTTTAACATTTTATCGAAAATCAGAGTCTAAAGTTTCGAAAGCCGTCATTTTGTGAATTTTCAAAACAAAAAAAAAAAAGCTTTGATTAAAGACTGGATTTATTATTAGACTATAGGTTTATTTTTAGTTTTTTGAATTTAGATGATCCAGAAGGCTGCTGTGATGGTCACCGCGGGGCACTACTCGCGCGAGAAGTTCCAACTAAGATGGCGATATTTTAACAAATAATAATATTTTTTTTTTTTGTAAAAGTTAAGTTAAAGCATTGCATGAAAACTCTGTATAATTTATTTTGTAAAATAAACTTAATTACTATAAAAAATACATTTTTGAAAAAAGAGCTTTTTTTACGCTTCTGAGTGCATCTACCCCCTTAAAATTTCATCAAAATCGGTCCATTGGGAACATGCATACACATCGATATTTATATACATAGATTTAAGTATAATAAAACTCGTCTTTTTACAGTCAACCCTAATGCTCGTTTTGAACCAGTTCCAATTAAAGATCTAACAGACGGAACTATGTCTTTCTGGGCTCATCATACTACTTATATCTTACCACAAGGACGCACAAAATGGTGGAATCCATCCGGGAAGAAAGGAGAAGGAGAGGTAATATTATATTTGTAATTTTACTTGGTATATTTTAATATTCGGAAAATATTCGGACATCAGACGATGTCGATACATTAATGATATCATCCTCAATTTTTATACCACCAATCACAATACTATTTTACTGTAGTCAGTGAATTTTTGTTTCGATCATAGTCTATAATCTACAATCTATCTATCTATCTGTTACGACACGCGTTTTATTATACATTATAATACTGTATTTGCGATGCCCTCAGATACCACTCGTCGGAACTCAAACCCGAAACTATAGTTTCGCGCTAGTTGAGTTATCAAATTATTACTCTACAATAACTTAAGTAGACAACTACTTTATTTCACAATAGTTAAATTTCACTACATGCGGACGCCACTTTTAATACGATAATGTTAACATTTGAAGCGTACCACATGCGAGAGTTATCAGTTATACAAATAAAGTAATTGTCTACTTGTGTCGCTGTAGAGTAATTAATAACTTAATCAGCACGAAACTGGGAGTTTTGAGTTTGAGACCTGACGGTGATATGATGGATGATTGCAAATTGTTCTTATATGTATAACGTATGACAGAAAGAATGTGTTTGTGGCAAAAATTTACTTAGGGGAGAGTCCTACAGTACCGGCCAGCATCCAGTACCGGCCAGTTGCAAGTTCTCTAATTCTATAATAAATGGCACTGACATGACAGTTTTACGCTATATAGTGCGGTACACTCGTGCAAGTATATGCCCCGCGCGGCGTCGATCTGTCGCGACCGGTTTACTGTCAGTGCAAAGATTTCTGTTGCGCGCGATGAATGTACGCTACGTAATTAAAATTCTGTTGGTGATTTTCGAAGTTCAAGGATTCAATTTAAAACAAATAACTCCTGGTAAATTTAGTATGCTTATATGGCTATTAGAAACCGAATATTATTTCAACCTTTGTACGTTTGTTTTCATCTGGAATCGAAACTCTTTTTTTTTCGTTTCCTCCAGTGCCGGCCAGTACGCTGTCCTGCAGTACCGGCCATTCCTTAAATTCGTTTTAAAAGGTTTGCATTACTTAAAATTTTCTTGAAGAAGATAATACCAAGAAAACTAAGGTTTCAGGAAAAGGTGGTAATAGAAAAGGTAAGAGTTTTCTGTCAGGAAGAGATGTCAGTAAGAAAACAAAGAAAAATACAAACGAAAACCTACCTCCTACTCACAGACCGAATGAAGAAGAGACAGTTTGCCCTTTGTGCGCTGAATGTCATGAAGAAGATTGGATACAGTGCGGAAACTGTAAAATTTGGGTCTATGAGGCTTGTGCAAATATATCGGAGCTATCCGATCAGTACATTTGCGATTATTGTATTGTCTAAATGGTTACATTCTTACTGGCCGGTACTAAAGGCCAATTTTTTTTAGTCTGATTTTTCCTAGTCTTTGAATTGCAATAATAAAGCTGATTATTTCTAAACGATTTGGTTGTTGGTTATTTTTATTAATAGCACAATAGTTCTTGTAAATATATCAGGAAGTATTGATCATGTAACCTTGAGAATTTTGATTTTTTTGTAGATAAACCTTAACTGTAGGACTCTCCCCTACTACGGTGAAATAGTACTGTGGTATAAAAATTAAGCCTGTTATCATTAATCTGTTAATTACACTGACCACACAGATATCTAGCTCCTATGAAGTTTGGCGATATGTTTCTTGAACTCTGAAATTTAATCACAATTGACAGGAAGAAGAAATGGGTGAAGAAGAGGAAGAGGAGAAAGGTCCAGTTTATGAACCTGAAAAAGGTCCTCGATTACTGACACCATTATCGGAAGACGCGTCGCTAGAAGCAATTCCTCCGTGGTCAACAAGAACAAGTACACAATTGTTAACGGACGAAGCTATTGTATTAATCAGATCTAATTTGTGGCCTGGTGCATTTTGTTATGTTGCTGGCAAGTAAGTAAATAAAAATAGTGTAGATGCGTTCTTATTGAATAAAATATTTTTTTCCTAGAAAATTTGAAAATATTTATGTCGGATGGGGACATAAACACAACGCGTACAACTACACACCGCCACCAATATATCCCATCCAGTTTGAATATCCTCTTGGGCCTGAAATTATGGAAATAAACGATGCCACCGCCGCACAAGAAGAAGAATGGCGTATTGCGCATGAGCCCAAACCACCGCTAATGTCAGAGGGAGGAGAAGAAGGGGGAGAAGAAGAAGAAGAAGAAGAAGATGACTAATTTGGAAATTTCATTTGAAATTTTGTTTCGATTGTCTTTGTGTTTCACTATTATGTAATTTAGAGGTAGCCGTATAAGATTTTCACAGTTTCGATATGTTGTAATCAAATGTCGTATTAATAACTTAATAAAATGTCAAAATCTATAGATGTATGATTTTATGAGTGCTCACTACTTTTTGTTTAGTGTTATGCGCTAATATTATAAAGAAGAGACGTTTGTTTGTTTATATGGGCTAACATAGCCGGTTAATTTATGAACTGTTTTTATATGTTTATAAAAATAAGCATAAATATGATCTTGGTTCCGATGTCCACAATATAAATACCCGTCAATGTAAGCAAGAAATCCCCTACTTACCTAGGCGTTACCATTTTTAATACGTTACACGAAAATATAAGATCAGCCACACATGAAAATCAATTTTAAAAAAATCTTAAAAAGTTATTTGCTGGAAAGTTCTTTTTATAGTATTACTGAATTGTACTTCAGACATTCATTTTTTTACGCTTTAAATACTGTATACTGCAGTCTTTTAAAATAAATATTATTATTTGTATAATAAATAAGAGACGAAAATGCAATTATAGTTTTCAGCTATTTATTGAAAACATATAGATCACATGAGTTGCTATATAAATAATATAAATATTTGTTCTAAATCTACATAATATTTTCAAAGTACATCTAAACTATTTTTACAAACCTATAAATTAGCGAACTATATGTAAAAATGTTTTCATTTATGTTTCAAATGGCCATTAAATTTGGTGATTCATATTTTTTTTGTAGAATGTGTTACAACACAGAACAGATAATAAAGCTTAACTTTTTTAAAATACTCTTTAGACATATTTCATTTTTTTGTTGTATTTCCAACAAAGTGAGAATTCTGACCAGTCCAAAATTAATTAGCTTCTCGATTCTATCAAACAATAATTAAGAATAGTAGCTTTCACTATGAGACATTTCATAGCCAAAGATATTATAGTCTAAGACCTCGTGACAAAAAAGTGTGAGAGTTTTGGATAATATATTTTCATATTGACTTATATTTGGGTGTAAATGAATATATTACAGTCAGAAAGTCAAGTTACACTAGTACGCTGTGAGAGATGCTGACTACTCAATTCAGTCAAAATAAGGTCCGGCTGTTTTTTTGCAAAATAAAGGTATACGTGCGTATCTGCGTTTAGATCCAAAATATATCGACTTCACGTGTTTGTATACTTGACTTGTCCACTGTACAATATTTGTTTTAATGCTAAATATTAGCTAATATAAAAACTGTCTTTTCAAAACAATTGTAATCTTTTGTCAACAGCTTTCAGCTATTTAATCAACCATGTCATAAATAATATGGTATCTAAACATCCACAGTTTCTTATAGATCTAAATATTTTTTAAATATCATAACGCTAATAATTACGGTTACTAACTACGTCATAATAATGTTAGTTAAAATAAATTTTTAAAACAATTTCACAGTCATTTTTATTCTTTGGCAGATGGCTGATAATCATTTTGTTAATTTAATCAAGTCTCTCACTGAACTACGTATTAAATAAACAATTTTATACAGAAAGTTTTTAAAAATCACTGAATCCACTCAAGGATCTGTAGAATTATATTTTTAGTCTATTGAATTTACAATTCATAGAATAACTATAGAAGTAGACGTTTGCCGGAAGATATGATTACAATAAAATAAATACAACTAAATAAATAACTTATGATAATGTAATTCGTTGATCGAAGAAACTTATTACATTCTTCAATTAAATGTTCGGAATTGTATTGTTATTTTTTACTGAATAATATCTAATTATGAACCTGAAATTGTCAACGGTTGGGTTACTATAAAGCAGTTTTCAAGACCATAAAAGTTAAATACAAGTCTAAGAGGAAAATAAAAAATCCATAGTTGAAATAAGTATGATCATTAAATTTAAATAGTTCATCGTACTGCTGACCGTAATAAAATCGGAGGTGTCACCACTATCCATTCAAATATGGAGTTCAGTGGATAAACTTGTTACACTCAGTGGCGTAGCTACGTAAAAATAAAATTGGAGTCCTGTTTTTAATATTAAATGAAACATATTAATAATAAAGATGAAGTTCCGGCAGTCGACATTTTTTTTGGAAATCTCCCGTCTTCCTAGAAATCGTATTTCTTATTTCATTAGCATTAATAGTTTTCGAGTTATTTGCAAAAAATTAGATCCCCTTTTTTGAGATTCTTTAATTGTTAATAACTTTTGCAATTATGTATGTGCGGATTTCAAACTATTGCACATTTTTCTAGAGGTGATTACGAATTCAATGAGCTATGATACGTAGTTTTTTGTGAACCAAACTACAGAGGCCAAAGAGTCAAAAGTCATAACTTCTTTATTCGATTAGGATATTTAAATAACCTTTTCGAACGTCGCTCAGGAAGCCGAGGGGCCCCCTGAGTTTGAGGGTCTCGGTGCACTGCACCGCCTAGCACTGGGTAGCTAGGCCACTGGTTTTACTCGGATTTTGACGCTAAATATAAAGGCCCTTGTACACGTTTGGCCAACTAGTTGGACCAACGTGTACAGAACCACTTGGCTATACTTCGTGATTGGCAACCAGCGTTGGTCTAAAAACCGAACGTTGTCGGTTTTTTGTGCACACATCAAAGGATCTTGGCACGAACTGCCAAACAGCGTTCACAAGTTGGTCGTTGAGTTGTCTCTTTACTCCCGTACTGTTTTTTATTATGGCGTAAAAAGTCTATTTACGAGCTACAATGGCGGTTTGGAAAAATGAAGAAATTTTAAAGTTTATAGATCTGTACCAAAATGAATCTATACTCGTCAATGTTCAATGTTCTTATTGGCCCAACTTATTGGTCCAACTCATTGGCCCAACTAGTTGGCCAAACGTGTACAAGGGCCTTAACAAACAAAGTGCCCATCGATTTGAGGAGTGGTTCGCCGAAAACCTACCTTTTTTAGCTCGTTCCAGCTTGCGCGCTTCGTGGTGTAAAACAAATAATGAAATTTATTTCTGGATGCCAGGTAGAGTAGACGTCGGTCAAAACGGCTACAACAAGCTGTAAGTGAAACTGAAGGACGGAAACTGGAGAATCAAAAAATAAACGATACACGGAATTTTCTAAATTAATAATATATAATGCAAAATAAAATAGAAAAAGGATATTTATATATTGACCGAAGTAAAAAAAAACGATGGTAAAATACAGGTTAGACCAACGAACACAGAACACAAAAAAAAAGGAAAACTTAAATATGTATATCACAACACACGAGCTCGAATAAAAAAAAGAAAAAAAAATTCAAAGGATCGCCGGCCAACAAGGATATATAAATTCAATATAATACCGTGAGATACAGACGATTTAAAGTTTGTCAAACAATACTTGTTACACTATTAATAAAAAAAAAATGCTTACTTTTTATGAATCCGAAAATAGCGTTGTAATACAATTTAATTCGTCACAGGCCGAAGAAAGCTGATCGATGCAAAGTAGATAAAAAAAGAATACAGCTCCACGTGTTTACTGGTAAACCTTAAAAGAAACATGGAATCCAACCGTAGGTATTTAACGTAAAACGTTTTAAAAAACTCAAAATTACACTTTTTCAGTTATTACTGAACTTAAACCAACAGCCAATGGGCAGAAAGTCCTGGGCACACACAAAACAAAAAATTGCTAAAAATCAATCAGTAAGACGTTTCCACTCACTTGCCGTGACCGTTCTGACCTTCAGTTTCTACTCTCTGCTCTCGCCGAGCGTCCTTCGTGCCATTAGAGGTGAACAATTAGATAAAGCCTGTTTCACAATTACAATTTTGAAATATTATAGAACTGTCTATTAAGACGTAAAACATTTTTATGTAGATGTTTTTGTGATATCATTCACCGTCATTTTACGGTCGCTATATTACAGTACCGCTTTCATAGAAAATCAGGACTTGAAATTTTTCACACTGCCTTGTATCTTACTATAAAAGAACAAAATAACATCGAAAATAAAATTACTATGGATGTAAATGGGTTGTTTATTCTATTAGGAAGATCGCAATTAAAAATAAGATAGTATTTTGTACTGTTCGCCATTTTTGTTAAACGCGTTAGGTATTTTTTCAAAACCTAATAAAAAATATTTTTTTAACATAACGTTCCTTTTTTATCGGAGAAACAAAGTTTGTTTATGAGACTAGATGAATGAATAGTTATTATTTGGTATTTTTACGACTAAAAAATCAATAAAATTACTTATTTAGATTATGATTAGTGCCATGCATAAATTATTGTAAGATTGGAATTAAAGAAATAACAGTTTTTAATTAATTAATTTAATAATTAGGCAAAATTGTAGTCAGATTAACAATTTAATTCGAATTTCTTGACGGTGAAAAAAATTCAAGTGTGTAAGTTTTCACGGCCGACGTTTTTGTAAAACTTCTTGGCTTCCGGACTTGCACGTCGTGATCCATTGGTATTTCTACCTGACGTTTCGTCTACAACTGCGGTAGACATTATCAAAGGCGATGTGGCAGTGGGCGAAGTGTCCTTCTAGGCTGCTCACAAAATATCACATCGCCTTTGATAATGTCTACCGCAGTTGTAGACGAAACGCCAGGTAGAAATATCAATGGACCACGGCATACAAGCCTAGAAGGCAAGAAGGTGATTTTTGTGGTTACTGAATTACGTCATAAGAATAAAAAGAAACAGGAAATGTAAATTTTATTATCAAAACGCAATAGATTTCTATTCTGACTACAAATTTACGGTGGCTAAAAATATTTAACATTATAATAAAGTAAAATTGCACATTGAGTTATTCTGAACAATATTTTCATATGTACAAAAATAATATTATTATGGGAATTATTTTATTATATGGCTTGTTATTTTCGTTTGATTGTTTCACATAACTCTTGATTACCAAATACAGAAAATTAATAATAAACAAAAAAACTTACAACATTTTTAATATTGCAAATATATAGACTGAAAACGAATTAATAAAATCTAAACTTAAAATTAGTATGTGTTTAACTTAAAAAATCACAAATAGCTGATAACAAAAAAATTGACAACAAATGAGTATTATTAGTACAGTATATAACAGACAACACATTAAGAACAGTTAAAAACAACAATAAATTAAAAATGTTATCACATAATTATAAACCTTGCTATTTCCATTTACCTCAAAACATTCCTTCCCAGTATGTAACAATTTACAAAACTAAATTATAATAAAAAAACATATGTGTCGCGCCACATACGACCGAACTGAAACTTTTTATGTATGAATAATATAAAAATCAATAAAATAAAACGACTAATGGCAAGCAATTGAAAAAATTTAATATTGAACAACATTACAGTCCAGTTTTGAACTTCTTCATTGTTCATTATTAAATTTTTTTCAATTGTCTGTCATTAGACGTTTTCCTTTTATTTATTTTTAACAAATACACATTTTAACAAAGTATAAAACATAAAAATCAGTTAGGGATAATTTAAGTGAATTTTGTAAACCAAAACTCGAGTATGTGTAATATAAGTTTAACATGTAAATAATTAAAAAAAATATATTTTTGGCCAAAATTTTACGCTATACATATTAAATTATTTTTGTAAAATAAATTATGTTGTTTTAAAAATCAAGTCAAAGTCGTTTTAACCCAGAAGGCGCATGTTTTTTGCATATGTTAATCAGAAATAACGTCAGCGGCTGTCAAAAAAGAAAACAAACCAAAAAATCGTATAACTGGCATTAGAAAAATATCTACGTAATACGTTTATATTTTACGACTTGGCTTCCAATTTTCATATGGACAATCTTACGTAATATTCTATGTGCGATTTCTAACATAGAGTGATAGATATTTGAGAGCTATTAGCGTAGGGGAAAACAACTCTGAGATCTATTTTTTTAATGTAGGTACAAATTTTTATTTTGATAATTTTTATTGAATATTAAGTTTTCAATCTTTGATTTACGTCAAATTATGAGTTTTAATGCAATTGATCCTTTTCTAAAACCAGATAAAATCTTACGTAAGAAAGGAGAGGGGGAGTCCGAGAAATCTTATATGCTCTTACATGGCAATAGGGGAGGTTAAAAATGGCCAAAATCATCAATTAATGAATGGAACAACTAAACAAGGATTAGCGCCACTGAATAATTTATAATTTAACTAACGTAATGTACAATTTTTTGGTTGAAATATTAATAAATTTGTAGTGATGTAACATAAAATCGCTCACATACTGGAACCGATAAATCATTCAAACAAGAATTGGTTCTGTGTCCACTACTCACAAGCATCACAATAGTTGAGCGATGACTGGTTGCAGTAAGCACATGTGTTCGGCACCACGAACGGGTAAACGGTTAAGTGTAAAATGGCGGATCATCTCCGGTATGCTGTCGAACGGTTTACTGAATTGACCGAGGATGTATTGGTTGCCTTCGTTGGTACGTTGGATTCGCATGTGCATAAAACCTCGAGCACTCCTGAAAGTGTTCATAAATGAATTAATTTAATTTTCATTATACCCGGTCGAAAGTACATACTTTCGGCTTCGATTTTAAGGCAGAAACTCTAACATTTATGCTCTGATGGAATTACTCGCATGCCATCTATAACAGCGGACTGAAAGAAAGTAACAGCGGGACGAAAGAGTTTCCTTGAAAATTCTACAAAAATTTTTATTAATTATTCCTCGACGATCGTTTCGGATAACAAGTCCCTCTTCTGGAATATAAAACATATACAGAGTATATGTTTTATATTCCTGAGGATTCTCGAGAAATTATTAATAAATTTTTTTGTAAAATTTTCAAGTGTTTTATTTATCTGTTACTACCGGTCCAGTCTAGTATCGCCCGGGTGTAAATATAATATCTATATATGTATATAAAAATCTCGTCATAGTGTTTCTTATCGAACTCCTCCGAAACGGCTTGACCGATTTTTATGAAATTTTTTGTGTATACTTGGTAGGTCTGAGAATAGGTTGTAGGCTATTTTTTATACCCCTAAGTGATAAGGGTGGATTAAATTTTTTATTGTTATTTTTTTATGATTTGGCATTAAAAAATACATAAGTATAACCCTTAATTTTCACCCTTCTACCCCCAACCCCCTTTTTTTAATTGTAATAATCTTCAACTCTCAGTGGTCGATAACTGATCAATTATCAATCAGTTATCCCCGTCAGGCGTCTACCGGTGTCACTTCTCACCCAGCAAACAGCACGGAGTAGGGATGAAAACGAAGCCGGTCTCCTGTCTTTCTCACACAATAAGCTTTCTCTCACTCCCTACACAGTTTTCGGCCATTATTATTGTTTGTGCATCTATCGTAGCAGTGACGCTTAAACTTACCATTTTACAAAATTTATTTCCCAACAAATAAATTTTATATTAATTACCAAGGACAAAAAAGAAAAAAGTCAACTTATCATTTTACTTTCTCAGTTCAACTCTCATGTTAATTATATTCTCATAGTAAATTTATCAACAATTTGCAGTGCTATAATTATTTATTCTCATTTTATTAATAATCGCTGAAGATAGTTTTCACCGTTCAGTTAATTAAGTGATCTCATATAAATCAGTAGTACTCAACAAGTGTCACGAGCTTCCGCCAACAACGGCCATTGTGTTACCCGTATAAGTTATATGATTTTTCTTCGATTTTTGAACTTTCACAATTAAAGGTGATTGATTTCGCGTAAATTCAATACCCGTTGAGAATTTTATGATAATGATTCTCATCTTTTATGGCTATAGATAAATAGAGAATTAGTGCTATTCGTGCGAAGCCGGACCGGGCCGCTAGTATAGGATATAAAAGATAAGAATCATTATCATAAAATTCTCAACGTGTATTGAGCTTGCGCGAATTCAATTGCTTTTAATTATAATAATAATATGATAGAAGTGTCGGATTACATGGTGGAAGTATCGGTACACATGGTGGAAGTGTCGGTACACATGGTGGAAGTGTCGGTACACATGGTGGAAGTGTCGGTGTACATAGTGAAAGTTCAGTTTCTAGTTTCTACTTATTTCATTATATAAATTATTCACTGATTTAAATAAATAAAAAGTGTGTTTTGTATCGAAAATATTAAAAAAAAACTTACTTCAGAGACAATGAGTAATCTTGTTTTGTTGATTCACTATTTCTGACAAGAAAGCTCCCTTCTCTTAATAACCGAAGTACGCATTCTGCTTCCACTCTAGTAATAGATCCATGATACCAACTGTAAAGAAAAATATTAAATATTGTTATTCTTTTTGGGCTCGATTTCTATTAGCTTATTTATTCTTAACGTATTAATTATCCTTTTAGTTAATTAAAAATTGCCGTTAGTAAAATTTAAAAATTACATTTTGCTATCAAAATACGAAATATATTCTACCGAAACGATTTTCATGGAATTGCAATATTTCTTATTGTAGATTTTCAAAAAAGGTGTCTTGAGTAAGTCAGACGTAGCAAGTGTCTCTCTAAAGCAGTGGTTCCAAACATGTAGAAGTTTGCGGACCACTCAATCTGAAATTAAATCAGTACTGACTCCCCACGCTATATCCCTTACCAGTTGTAATCAAATTCAAAAGTGTTGTAGTAAAACAATTCACCAGATATCGTTCAACGCATATCACTTTAAAAATTCCCATTTAAAGGCAACTTTTTTATGTCCTGTCGGGCCCTTCCGCGGACTACCTTCGAGGCTCTCATGGACCACCTGAGGTCCGCGGACCACTGGTTGGGAACCGCTGCTCTAAATCATTCTCGGAAATACCACTGTACCGTAAATTATTGAATTTTAAATCACAGTGTAGAAGCAATCAAAAGTAACTTATTTGTTACATCACAACTAATTATAAGGTAATAATTTATTCATTCGTTTGATGAAAAGCGAGAATGGAAAGACCTAGTTTAAAATATTTATTATTTAAAAATACAAACCCTTGTTTCTCGAGTGGAATATCAATGTCAACTAAATCTGAAGCTGCACTCTGAGTACTCAAACTGAGACCAAGGCCACCTGTGTTGTTGCCTAATGTTAACCCAAGACTTGGTCTTTGCCTGGATCCTGGGTTGTCACCTAAGTTTAGGGTTAATTTTGGCCGCAAAAGTCCTACTGTAACAAAGATTTCATTATTATTAATATTTATTGTAAAAACAAGAAATATGATTTTATAATTATTAAATTTGAAAATTAAGTGTCAATTAGAAATATAGATACGAACGAGAATTTCTTATAAAACATGTAATAACTGACACCTAATTAATATTTTTTTAATTAAAAAGCAAAAACTGATTATTGACAAAATAGTAGTTAGTGTATCTCGTTTATAATGAAAGGTATTATCACGAACAGTAAAATAGTGTTAATACGAGCAGCCGGATTTATGTACGCTTCGTCGGGATACTGAAAATTACGACGTTAACTCGCAACACGAGCATACACTCGCCAAAGCCGGTGAAGTGGCAGCCCTGGACGTGAGCCGTCTACAATTTCTTTTGTATGCAGAAATATCACAGACACCAATAAATATAAAACGACGTTTAAACACAAGAGAACTGTGAAGCCGCATGCGTTACTCTGCAATACTGTGTAGGAATTGCATGTTCATGTAGAGGTTGAAAGAATGGCAGTGATTAAAACCTCTCGGGAGGAAGTTTTAAATCTTCCACAGTGACGGATGAGTGCATCGAATGCGGTAATATAAAGCTCTGGGGTGGAAAAAATAACATACGTTACGTGTTGCCGGGGGGAGATTCAGATCAATCACGTGAATCGATCTGTAATCTTAGATTAATAATCGACTAGTGCTTGTCTATAGTGAACACAAACGGGGGTGACGACCGAGGAAAAAAGAAATTATATGGGGACAATGTTTTCTTTTATATAATATTGTATTTAATAGTATATTACATTACAAGGGCAGAAAGTTGAAATTCCTACACTGCGCGACATGATGCCTGAGGAGAAACAGAGGTCATCATGTGTGATGTATACTATTTTTCTTCATACCCGGTCGAAAGTACGTACTTTCGTATCAGTGTACATAAGAAAACTGTTTCGGTCCGCTGTTACAGACAGCATGCGAGTAATTCCAGAAGTGCATAAATACTTTCTGCTTTAAAATCGAAGCCGAAAGTACGTACTTTCGACAGGGTATGAAGAAAAAATGATTGGATATATTTTCTATATTTAAAAGTATTTATGTCCTGATAGGGTTTCCAAGCCCTCATTTTTTATGTTCAAAATATAAATTATAAAAGCGTTACATAGGTACACCAGTTTCCTACCAATAATAACACGAGAATACGGCATCATCATTGTCATCACAACTTTGGTTGATTTAAAAATTAGTTTATAGTTTTGATTACTGAAACAAGACACTTATTATAAAAAAAATTATAGATAAACTCACCTTGTCCACTTTCCCTGACGCTTTGACTAGATGATGCAAGCGACATACCACTATCAGTAATTGGTTGTGGTGCTGATGTACGTAACCGACGTCTCAATTTAGGCATATCGAACGGAAGATCTCTGAAGTCTACTGAAGTAGCACTTCCTGATGTACACGCGTCGTGCTGTATCATACGTCGGCGACGAAGTTTCGGCATATCGAACGGAAGATCAGAATGATCTTGTATTTGGGTCTCGTTAACGATATTTATGTTATTAGGTGGTAATCTAAATCCTAAATCATTCCTAGATTTTGCACCTTCCCGTGACTGAATAGAAATTCCACTATCAGATCCCTGAATTTCAACATCACCGGTGGAAGAACATTGCTGAAAAGCAAGATTTAGTAAATTTTTGTTCGGCGGTAATCTTCGTTTTACTTTGAAATTTGTATTTTCTACTGTGTTGGCCGTTGGTGAACCGGTTTCTTCCGGTGAACATTTCTGTGAGTTGTTATTTCTATTGTTGTCACTGGTCTCCGAGACGGGTTCCTGCGATGATTTGTCCGAAATGGGACTCAGGATGTGAAGTTTGTTGTTTGCGTGACTGTTAAGAAATGCAGACATCTGAGGTAGATGATGGTAACCTGTACTTCCGGAATCGGAACTATGTGAACTTAGAGACGTCGAGTGGTGGCTCTCCGAACTACTTGTACTTCTATTGCCCTCGCTTGTACTGCTACGAATTGATTCCATACTTCCACCACTACTACTTGTCGCCATGCTTTCAGTGCTCGAATATTTTGGACGTCTTCTCTGAGGTCGACCTTTAAACTCAAGCACAGTCGATTCTTTGGAACTTTCTGGCCTGCCTTTGAACTCGAGAATGAGACCACCATCTTTCTTCGGTCGTCCTTTTATTTCCAGTATAGGTCCGGCGTCCATACTTCTAGGTCGTTCTTGCAAGTCTCGAGGCCGTCCTTTGAACTCTATTATGCTTCCGTCGCTGCTGGGAGGCGTTTCGCGTGCTCGAAGCGATTTGACCGGTAAACGAAGGTCTTTGAGACGCGGATGGGAGGCAGGATGAGACGGTAAATTCGGTGCACTACGGATACTGTTCATTACCAAGTCTTTTCCGGGGAACTTGGCCGGAAGTGGCGCGGTGGATGGAGGCGAAGGTGTGTAACCTCTAAGAGGTAACTGGGGACTGGGTACTCCGTCATCCTCCCCGGTCGAAGGCTCGTTTATATGTACATTGTCCAAGTTTTGCGATAAAATGGATACACTACTGTTTGTATTGTCATGGTTCACATGACCTATTATCGATTTAGGACGTTTTTCTTGACGCAACAATGTAATTTTGCGTCGCTCTTTTGGTGTATTATTAATGGCCGGATCACATGATGAAGAACTGGCGATCATAGAACTGGCACGGGACACCTGTACGATCTTGTTCGCGTTCAGTTGCACGAGAACCGGATGGTTAGTAACCTTGTCAAATTCGTCCAAATCGTCGTCTGATCTGCTAATCTTGCAGTCGAACGCAGTCTCGTATAGATGTCTCTGTCGCGCCATTTCCTCCTCGTCCCAGATAACAATGTCTATGGCATCTTCATCGGGAGCGTTGCAAGCGCAAGTATACAAACGGTTCGGAGGCATGTGGAAGGAATTGGATTCGGCATCGCATTCGTTCACTTCCTTGAATATACCATCATCAGTGACCGAGTATCTTTTAGGTCCGTTGCCTCCGCTATCATTACTGCAAGGCGTCTCAAGGTTGGTGCTCTTCCTGTTGTATTTTGACGTAGCCGATGTCGACGACGACTTTTGAGGCGAGTCTTCAGTTTTGTTGCGGAACAGATCCGCGTAATAATATGGAGACGGGTGACGTTTTGCAACGACTGGATTGTCAGGACGGTCTGGGGATTGTAAATTCGTAACGGGAAGGATTGCCTCGGTTATACTATCGGGTGAATTCAAATCAAAAGGTGCTTTTGGAAAACTACCTATAAAACATTGCCCACAAAAATCTTCTTCATCAGAGTTTGGTGCGTCCGATGATTCATCTGAAACAAAAACAAATATTGTTTTATTTTAGTACAATTTATTTCACTATTTGGCTCATAGCAGGACATCACAATATGATAACAAATAATAGCTGTACATCAGAAATATCTATTATTTTTTTGCAACCATAATTAGTTGCAATTATTTACGTTAACCAAACTTTGTAACAAATATTTATACTAAAGTCTTTCTATTTTCATCCATAGTACGATAATAGTGTCCATTTAATAGTATGAACTCAAATTAAAGGTGCTTTGTGGACATTAATTAAACAAATGACTTATTCAGAGAACAAACTATTTACGAACGTCTAGTTACTGTACATACATGGTAAACACATTTTTGTAACACGAATCGGAAAAAAATAGAAGTATAATTTATATAATTTTTCATCACATATTATTCGTCTGTTATGTATGTAGTAACTTGATACTAAATGCGTATTTCTCCACCACGAGTTGGCCCCCGTAACTAGTATTTAATAATGATATATTGGCTGTTTGCTGACCAATAAACGCCTCCAGATGTGCTGCCCACCCTCGGGGGTTAAATAAAGAGAATATAAATTGGAAAACGGATGCAGTCGTCACATATGTTACTATCATACAGCATAAGGGGTTGCATTATTGCAACATTTGTGTAATGTAACAGTGTTCGACAGGGTGGTGAATATGTGCTTTGAACATTGCATTACCATCTACAAGAATCATAATCAAGGAAAAATAATAATAATCTTAATCATGGAAAAATGTTCAAATTGCGTTTACTTATATTACATTTTTTTAAAAATATTACACTCAGTAGCTACGAATATACGTGTGGATGAAAAGTGTATAAAAAATCGGCCAACTGCAAGTTATATATGATATTTACAAGATTAATCCTCCGTGAGCAGCCCCCATTTAAGCCAAATTTTTGGTCTGCAGTTATAAAGAAAAAGAAATAAACAATTAAATTGTTTAAAACAATTGGTCGCGCTAGAATTTTTCTATCCTGATAATTTTGTTTTTGTTTTTTCTAAACTTCCAAACGTTTTACAGAAAAAGATATTTAATAATAAAGAATAGATAAAAACAAAAACAAACAAAACATAAACAAAAATACACCTCCGTCCAATATGGAGCTCGGAACTAGGACCCTGTGAGTAACATCTTGAACTCTACCACGGAGTTAACGCATGGTATAGATACATCGCTCAATATTACTGTATATCAGTTTGACATTTATTCATTAATTTCGAATATGTCAACTAAATTGAATATAACAATTGACCGCACTAGAATTTTTCAATCTTAATAATTTTCATTCAATCTACACTTAATTCTGAATGGTTATGATTTTTTTCAGATTTTTCTGAGCGACTCTTTTGCCGATACGGGTAGGGGACAGCAATTTTTAGGCGCTTTTCTCGAAAAATGTTTAAATGGAAGAACCGAATGAAAAAGAATCGCTCAGAAAAATCTGAAAAAAAATCATTAGAATTAGGCGTAGACTGAACGAAAATAATATTAAGATTGAAAAATTCTAGTGCAGTCAATTGTTATATTCAATTTAGTTGACATATTTCAAATTTTTAACTTCCCGCTAAGAAAATTGAAAATTTTAAAAAATTGGGAAGTTACTGGTTTCATTCCGATTTTCGAAAGTTGAGTTTTTGTCAGATCTCGACGTTTTGAGGTCCTAGGAAGCTATTCTGACAATTTTCAAAATGATGTCCGTATGTCTGTGTGTGTGTAAACCTCTCATAACTTTTAAACGGGTGGACCGATCGAAACGCGGATTGCGGCATCTAAAAGGAACTTACTGAACTTAGATTTTCTGAAAATTGGAATTGATTCGGCCAGGTAGATTTTGAGAAATCTCAAAAACAAAGCTTTTTGGAAACCAGTTTTTTTTAAATATTTTGAAATATTTTCGAAACTACCGTACCGATTATTTCCAAAATCTAATCAGTTCTATTCCTCATAAAACAACGTCTATCGCCGCGAACCTCATCAAAATCGGTTAATGCGTTCGAGAGATATCGTCGGAGAAAAATTTTGAAAAAAAAGCGTTTTCAAAATATCTTCTCAAATGTTCATTTAGTGGATTTTTTTGTAATAAGCTATTTTTTGTGCTTGTAAAACTGCGTCGATTGCAACAAACTGCATCCGATCACTTGATTCGTTTAAGAGATATTGTTGAAGAAAAATTTCGAAAAAAATGTTTTTTCAAAATATATTCTCAAATTATTAGGTTGATTTTTTTGTAACAGATTATTTTTTGTGCTTGAAAAACTGCTTCGATTGCCGTAAACCGCATTTCGATCGGTTGATTGGTTCGAGAGATATCGTTGGCAAAAGATTTCCGAAAAATTGTTTTTTTAATATATCTTCCAAATCTTTGTCAGAATTTTATAACGGTTTATAATTTCAAAATTTCGGAAATATTTTGAAATTAAAAAAAAATCAGATGTTCTTTTGTTCCGAAGATCTGACAAAAAGAAATTAATTAGGTAGCTGACAAACATGCTTTGATTAATTTTTACGTTAAATCATATTATGTAACCACGGAAACAAATACCATATATAATGTTTGTTACTAGCCGTTACCCGCAATAATGCAAGCCACATCTCAATAGATCGGAAACAGCGGGAAGTTCCAGGGATGGCCTTCAGGGTCAACCGTTTTTCAGATTTTTTTTCGAGTATTCACTATAATATATTATAGATGATAACTAGAGTATAGCGCATGTATGTATGTATAATGTATGTACGCAGTGTAGTTACCTACATACAGACAACTGGTCTGTGTGATATGTAACCGGGACTTCCCCTTGCGTACAACCGGCATAACCGCAATCATTACTTCGTAATTAAATTTCACTGTGCAATATCTAATGGCGATATACGTAATAATGTCGACTACAGTGGACTTTAATTCATAACACGGACGTTAACAAGGTTCAAATTTGTCTAAATATGGTTCCGTACTTCGTTCCTTTTTTTTAATTCGTGACCAGTTAAGCATAATAGTTTCATTTGTACAGTCTGTTACAGATATAGAAATGAACAACTTGTACATTCGTCTCGTTATAAGTTTGTTTCAAAGAATTATGTATTTACTAGTAACTTAAGCCTGTTTTTGTCAGACACAATATCGAAGTTCACGATTTGAAAATGTGTTTGAAACCTTCGAAGGGAAAGCACAGAGTCTAAAATAATAATGCTAGAGTACATATTGAAGAACTTATTTGCACACAATGTTTTGCTTCGTTAGTTTCTGTCATTACTATAAGTGTGCAAAGTTTTAGTTTCCTAACTTAAGGGAACTTTTTTAATGATAATTAGCATGATTCTTTTTGATAAATGTTCCTATTTTTGTCCCCAGAGTGAGAATCGAATATCCAGCTGGCTTAAGTTCTGCCCACGTCCTATACTGTAAGTGGGCAAAGTTTTAAATTTCTTTGTTAACGAGGGCGGGGGTAAACCTAATGTCAGATTTCGCTGTAATATTACCCTTTATGACACAAGATATAAACTTGCATTATACAATTTACAATCTACTATTTATGCCACTACAAACAGTTTTGTTACAATATAATGTGTAAACTATAATATATATTGACATCTCTACCGCTCTGAATTCAATTCGGATTCAATTTTTTGCTGGAATCAGTTCTGGAGACTATTAATTATGAAAACCCGTAACTCGACCGTAACTTAGTCTGAAATTTTTTAAAACCATTTTTTATAACAATAAATAAAAAAAAATTGAACAGGCTTTTTATATTATTTGAGCGATTTCCAACAAAAAATATTCAAAACTTTTTTCGTAAAGTTGATATTTTTAATGTTATTAATTTTTAAAAATTGAAAAAGTACCAATTTTCTATTACGACAAAAAGTAAATTTGAAGATTCGCAAAATATGATATTACAGTAGAATCCATTTATTATGACTCCGCCTATATTGACCAACCGCCTATTATGACGTAATTACACAACGAGGTTTGGTTTTCATATAAAATTCTTTGTAACAAAGTCGGATATAATGACTTCGCTTACAGTGACATGTCGCTTACTATGACCCATGTTTAATAAATTTTGTCCGTCTATAGTGACCGACATGATTCTATACACCTTCGGCAATGTTCGTTGATTCCCGACGACGTTCGGCACGTGGCTTGTTTTTGTTTTGAATCTCAGTGAGTAATTGATAGTTGAACGTCACGCATTGTTTTTAGTGATATCCTATGTAAAAAATGTCATCTCAACGTCGTAAAGCATTTACGATTGAGGAGAAAGGTGAATAATATGCAGATTAAAAAATGGAGAATCAAGCTCATCTCTCGCAGAGGAATTGGGCGTGGGTCATTCGACAATCTCAATGATTTACAAAAACAAGAACCGGATTAAGCGATCGTTCAATTCAAATGTTTTGAAACCGAAGAGGCTTCGAAAATCGCGCAAGAAAATGTTGATCAAGCGTTAATTCAGTAGTTTAAAATCACGCGAAACAAAGGAATACCCGTCAGCGGCCCTATGCTACCTAAAAAAAAGAAAGTTTTTTTTTTCACAAAAATGCTTTGTATGACGCCCGCTTAGTATGACGTGTTTGTCAATTCCCTTCGATGTCATTATAAACGGATTCCACTGTATATAAAGATCACCTTTAAAATACAACATCGAAGATATCATATCGTTCCAAATTTTGAATTTAAAATTTTAACACTTACCGGCTGGATAAGGATGTGTGTAATTTCTTCTTGGACTTCTATTTAAATCATCTTGTTGAGTTTGTCTTTCAGCTGTCGTTGAGTCTCTTGGATCACAGTACGCTTCAACTAATTCTACCTGAAATGAAGTACCGATTTATTGTATTATACGTATATCTTATTTTAGCTACATTTATAAATTCGTTTTTTTATTACCGACACCAATGGCTTCAGAAGGATAGCCTCATGTGCCAGCACTAATTCCAAAAAATAAACTATAATTATCTATTGTAAGCTTACACAGAGATATTGTTATGGCACAAAATTCATTTAGGAGATCATAGAAACTTCGTTTTTGATAATTCACGTTTGAACAAACGTCACTAATGTTAAGTTGTGAAATAAAACAAACTAATAAACAAGGATTTATTTTAGAATTGGTATAGCGTGACCGGTTTTATTTTACTTTGACGCACTAGTGCGTAATGGGTCACTATATACATGTCTGTATACATGAATGTAATACAGCTATTTTATAGGGGTAGTACAAAAAAAATACAAGTTTTTAGTGTATTTGCCATATGGCAACATACACTATTGGCGTCGGTCGGATGGCGGGACCTAGGGGTCGGACCAAATTTTCTCGACGTTTCATAGGCTCCTAAACACTTTGGCACCATTTTTAAAAATGTATATATATATATATATATATATATATATATATATATATATATATATATATATATACGTATATATATATATATATACGTATATATATACGTATATATATATGTGTGCGGGCAATAACTTTCGAAAGAGTTAATTGATTTTAACGAAATTTGGCCCACGTGTTGAAATCCATCACCCAAAATACCGAAAAAATTCTCAGAATCGTTTCAAAATTGATATTTAACCCTTTAGTAGTAATTAAAAAGTGTTCCTAAAATTTTAATAAAATCGGGCCGACAGAACCGGACTTACAAATTTTATGAAAATACTAGTTTACAGATAGTGAATTATTTTCTGAAAGTTGTATATAATTTGGTATAGAGGTTCGATTGATAATAATATTGCAACTGAGAAAAAAATGTTCTTTTAAGGGGTGTATTAAGGAGCCAAATTTTTATTTTGCCCAAAAAACCAACTTAAATTCGCATAACAAAGCCACACTGCCTATATTAGCAAATACACTATATTGTCGGCAGGGTTTTGGCACTGCGACCCGGGTTTTTTTTATTTTTTAACGGGAAATTGGACTATTCAAATTTAATATAGTTAAACTAAATTAAAAAATTGCGACGTTTCGTTAAATGATTTCAACTTCTTCGGGCCGAAGAAGTTGAAAGCATTTAACGAAACGTCACAATTTTTTAATTTAGTTTAATTATATTAAATTTGAATAGTCCAATTTCCCGTTACTGCCCGAAGAAGTTGAAATAATTTAACGAAACGTCGCTATTTTTTAATTTAGTTTAACTATATTAAATTTAATAGTCCAATTTCTCGTTAAAAAATAAAAAAAAACTTATTAATTATAATGGACGTGAACAATATTGAGAAAAAAATACAACATAAAAATGATTTTTCGGGAAAAAGGACTTTATTTATAAGTAAAACACTTAATATTTTATTTTCAGCGACGTTTCGTTCCTTGTTTGGAACTTTATCAAGCTTTAATAACTGTAAATAAATTTTTTTTAAAATACAATTTATAAAATTTACAATTGAAATAACAAATAATAATAATACATACCTATTAAATGTTATGATTAAATAGATATAAAAGATAATATATACATGTGAATATAAATTTGAGTTTAACAATATTAATACAAAGTTTATAATAATTTCGTTTTTTTGAAAAATGTTTTTTCAGTTGATGTTCAAATTAATAAATTTATTGACTATAAATAAACAAAGTCACGTGATTTAATTTGTGTGGTTGCTCCTCATTTGAACCATTGTTTTCTGTTTTAAACTCTTTTTATATTTTTCTAGCATATAATAAAGTCAAAAATACAACTTTCTGTTTTGCGATGTTGTTTTAAATAATTTATGGATTCTACGATCACTGTGTATAATTATCCATATAATTGTATCGTTTTTAATATGTCTAGTTGTTTTTTAAAAATATTCAGTTCTACCTATCCCATATATTAAAACGCAAAAATTAATCGAGGTGAAAACGGGCGGTCTATAGAAAAGTGCAATTTTGGACGGATTTTTACGAAAAAAAATTACGACGAGGGCGCATTATTTCTACATCGCAACGTCGCATCGGCAAAATTTGCGTTTCGAGGGGGGCCGCAGGGCGATTTTTTAAAGGGGCGCCCGATCGCCTATCTCTTAACGTTGAAAAAATTTTCAATCGCCCGGCTAAAATCGTAAAAAAATCGCCCAGCGGCGAGGGCGGTCTTGAATTGCAGACTTTTTTCGCCTCTTTTTAAAGAGTTTTCGCGCGGACGGTTTTCGGCGAAAATTCGGGCGCCGACGCGGAAACAAAAAAGTCCCATTTGATTAACCCGTCGTCCGGAATCGGTCGTATCTCGGCGACTTTTCGTCGCACGACGTCGAGACCGGTTTTAAACGAAGCGCGAGAAAAAACTCTAACTGCAAAGTGCAAAAGACGCGTCGAAAACGACTTTTTTAACGCCGTTAATTCGCAAATAAAAGTCGGCGTTATTGTTTTTTTAGTTCCGTTCCTATGACGGTGACCGTGTGGGGTTCTCACTTAGCATGGCAAAAAAAATTAAAAGTCACAGTCTAACTTAAATGCGAAATTAACACGCGACAAATCGATCAAATTTTTTTAAAAACATACGTCGCTAAACTACATGAAAGTGACGGGGACAGAAGTTTATTTTTTGTCGCATTTTGATTCGTGAAACGAGTCAATTCTATTTTGAAATGTCAAATTTAAAACAAATGATTGATAAAATTTGAATTTTTTCTAGCTGTCAGTTGAATTGGTTTTTAACATTGTTTAGCGAAAATATACACATCGGACGTAAACTTTTTGCCAAAATCGTGTAAATTGATAATTATAGAACCTTTTGACACACGCCCGAGACAAATCCGGTGATTTTTGCTGAGATATCTCGAAAAATAATTTCGCCAAGGACCTGCCATATAAGTAGTTAGTAAGAAAGAGACAGACATATAATTTTGAGTACGGCCACAAATCTTACACATTTGACATTTTAAACAAACGACTAACAAACAATGACATTTAATTTATCTGTCAAACGGTTGGTTTTTAACATTATTTAACGAAATTGTGACCATCCACCGTAATTTTTTTGCCAAAATCATGTAAATTATTAATTATAAAACTTTTTGACAGACACCCGAGACAGAGTCGATAATTTTTGCTGAGAAATCTTCAAATTTAATTCGGCTAAAAGGATGACATTATATATACAATTAGTAAAATAGAGACGGACATATAATTTTGATCTTATTTTGATCATTGTACACAGTCTGACATCTGATACATATGAAAGGTTAATCTGACAGGCGGAAACTTTTTTATAAATGATAATTCAAAGTCTCTAACCAGTAAACGGTAGCTTATCGTTATTTAAAAACGAAATTTAAGATAATTTGACATATTATAATGGTATTTATATTATTTATTGGCGAATTAAGCATTTAGTGTGGATTGTCGTGTACTAAACACACAATCAGATGTCAAACGTACCCTATACGTTCTATGTGTGAGATGATTGAATACAAAACTATCAAAGCTGATTTTTGGAATATAGAAAATTATAATACGGTTTGTTTAAACATTTTTTCTTAATTATTATATACTTCTTGAAATAGTTGAAATAGTTCATATTCAAATTTATTTACAGATCACGAAATAAGGTTATAAATTCATTCCTGTATTTTGGAAATTATTTACTTACTTATAATGAATGCGAATGTAAAGAATTGTTGAAATGACAATATATTGGAATTTTAAAACATAAATACTACATTTGTCAGTCGGATTTGTTTTAAAAAATTATCGTATTTTTTTGACGTAAATTATGCTGTTAAAAATGAGGTTATGTATATTTTTTCTTTTTTAGTTTATTTTTGATATTATTGTAACAATATTTTTTGAATAAATGTTTATAAACTTATTTTTATTGATAATATTTGAAGTAATTCATATTATAATTTGCCTCTCGGGGCTGCGACCTGCTCGACAACAACAACAATAGTAGAGTCGCCGGCTCAAGCATATTAGTTTAGCCTCGCGGGGCTTTGGCATGGATATAATAAGAATAGATACCATAGAAAATAATAATCAATATTTTTTTGATTTTGAGAAAAAATTAGCCAAATCGGTCCTGCCGTTTTCAAGTGCTGTGCCTACCAGTGAACAGCATTCCTTTTTTATTACATAGAATAATCCGTGAAATGAGATTAAGAGACGTATCTGTTATTTTAAAATAATTTTCAACTCGGATTGCCATCAAATTTTATAGTTGGTTTGAAAACACACCGTTCATTTAATCAAATAGAGACCAACTTACGAGTGGTATTTTTCATGTAAATAAAAGATGGTAAATTTCAAAATGACGCCGAAATTTACAGAGGGTGGTCACCGAGGTTAACTTAGGGGAAAAGGCGCCGATGAATTTAAAGGCTCAAAATTTGCTACCATATAAATAAATAGCATCATATTTACAGATTTTTTTCGAATCGAACATTTAAAAAAATCGGCTCCTATCTCTTTAAAAATCGATGATGGATTTTTTTTCAGAATATCAAAAAAAAAAAATCGATGCTCAAATATAGACTTCATTGTGATAAATTTGCCTCTGTACGTCACAGATGAGAAAAAAACCGGGCAAGAATGAGACGAACTCGCGTGAAGATGGTTTGGTACCATTCAGTTTTCCGCGAGATCTTTAAGACTTGGATTTCTGTTTAGGTTTTCCTATAAACTATATATCCTATTTTCTAAAATTGAACTTCAGTTTTCACGGAGATGGAGGAGAGGGTTAACGCTCGATTTTTGTATATTTTCTTTAATATCTTTCGAGCTACGCATTTTAAAATTATAAAGGAAATATATTTGTATTTCTCATAGCGAACCCTTTAATATGATACGTCCATGATATATATATATATATGATATATATATATTTTTTTTTTATTTTCTAATTTAGCCCCCAAAATTAACCCTAAACTCGGAATTCGTTTATTTACGCTATACAACCGTCATTGCGTCATCTAACATTTATATAAGAATAAAATTTCAACACTTTTCGTCCCGTAGAATCGGAGAGAGCTGTGACAAACGAAAAGACAGACACAAGAGTGATCCTATAAGGACTCCGCTTTTTCATCGGATATACGGAGCCCTAACTATGCTTCGATGAAGTTAGTATTCGGTACACTGGCTTAAAAAAGTTAACAAGTGTAGAAATACACAAAATCTGACGAAAAATACCCGATTTCTTTAAAATTTGAATATTAATGCGAGAAGTCAAATTCACTTTATTTACACATAATATATACAGAGTGTTTCAACCGACGTGGGCTAACACGGGTAACTTTGTTGTTAGTGGAGATAGAAAGTCGGTTAAAGAGGCAAAGTAGTGCAGAAAAATTAATTTATTCAGAAAATAGTGAAAATTTCCATTTAGAAAAACTGGCCATAACTTTTTTATTTATTAAGATATCTGAAAATTTCATTAACCATTTTATGATAACTTTTTAAGGTCTTTTCAGTGGCGTAAATTTATTTTTTTTATTTCCACTACGTAATGAGATATTGACATGAACTTTGATTTTTCTTATGGACGCTGTTTTGGATTTTCAGTAATTCAAATTCTGCTTATTTTTTTGAATAATTTGATATAGCACATCCTATATCTAAGCGAACCAGAAGCTACAAAACTGACTAAAATAGCTTTTTGACGTTATCCATACTGATCAGTGTGCCGTGTAAAACAAAATTTGTTGAAACAAATACATACCGACAGGTTAACAATCTGTCGAGCGATCGCTACAGTTTTGCTAATTCATTTTGTTTGATTTACTCTCTAAGATGGCTCAAGCATTTTCAAATTTGAAAAACAGGCTATTTTTGCGCACACATTCAGCGTAACAAAAACACCACATGAGTTCAAGCAGAATACTTGAACGTTTATCCAGAAAAGCGACAACCTTATTCCATAACTTTAAGGAACTTAAATAGAAATTTAATGGTATACGGTTTATTTTCAAAGAAAAAAAGCAACATTCAACAATGTGAAGACGAATTAGTTTTGGCAAGCTTTGAAATTAATGGAGAAAAGTCAACGAGACAACTTGCAGAATAGGTATAAAAAAATGTATAAAAAAACGTATGTTAAGGGCCGTACTAAAAACATTGATCATTGAAAACGGTGTAAACTCGCAAGGATTTGCAAAGATCGTCTATTTGGACACTAAAGTAAATAAATGGTATAAGTGAAAATTATTTTATTTAGACAGATATAAAAAAACAAAAACTGTCTTCTTGGACTGATCGGCGAGATCGTACGACCGAGTAGATATTGAGTCGCAGACCAATTTATTGCGGGCCGAAGGTCCGCCGCGCCTTATTTTTTTTTGGGTCTAATGGCGAGGTCGTAAGACCGAGTAGATATTAAGCTGCAGACCAATTTATTGCGGGCCGAAGGCCCGCCGCGCCTTAATTTCTTTTTGGGCCTAATGGCGAGGTCGTAAGACTGAGTAGATATTGAGTCGCAGACCAATTTATTGCGGGCCGAAGGCCCGCCGCGCCTTATTTTCTTTTTAGGCCTAATGACGAGTCGTAAGACCGAGTAGATATTGAGTCGCAGACCAATTTATTGCGGGCCGAAGGCCCGCCGCGGCCTTATTTTTTTTTGGGCCTAATGACGAGGTCGTAAGACCGAGTAGATATTGAGTCGCAGACCAATTTATTGCGGGCCGAAGGCCCGCCGCGCCTTATTTTCTTTTTGGGCCTAATGCCGAGGTCGTAAGACCGAGTAGATATTGAGTTGCAGACCAATTTATTGCGGGCCGAAGGCCCGCCGTGCCTAAATTTCTTTTTGGGCCTAACGGCGAGGTCGTAAGACCGAGTAATCGCAGACGAATTTTTTGGGATCATATGGCGAGGCCGTTAGGCCGAGTAATTATTGGGTCCCAGACAAATTTTATAACACTTTGATATTGGAGAACTATTCTAAAGACACATTCAAAAAAGTTTTGTGTATGCCAGCAATGGTAGTTGGCGCCGCAGGCGTGATTCTAAACACATCGATATTGGAAAACTATTGTAGAAACACATTTAAAAAAGTTTTGCGTACCCCGTTAAAGACAATTGGCGCCGCAACGTGATTCAAATCACAGTGATCTTTACAAACCATGGCAAAAACGGATGCAAAAAAAAAAAAATTTGTAAAAAACAAATTTTTCCGCAGACCCATACCAAAAACATTGATCTTTGAAAGCGGTGTAAAGTTGCCTGCAAAAAAGTTTTGCACAGGTCATCTGTTTGAATACTAAAGTTAATAAATGGTAAACGTGAAAACTATTTTATTTAGACAGATATAAAAAAAATGAAAATAAGGCTACATTGCGGGCCGGAGGCCCGCCTATTGTCCTTTTGGGGCAATATGGCGAGGCCGTTAGGCCGAGTAATTATTGGGTCGCAGACCAATTTCATAACACGTTGATATTGGAGAACTATTCTAAAGACACAGTCAAAAAAGTTTTGTGTATGCCAGCAATCGTAATTGGCGCCGCAGGCGTGATTCTAAACACATCGATATTGGAAAACTATTGTAGAAACACATTTAAAAAAGTTTTGCGTACCCCGTTAAAGATAATTGGCGCCGCAGGCGTGATTCAAAACACAGTGATCTGTACAAACCATGGCAAAAACGTATGTAAAAAATTTTTTTTTTTGTAAAAATTTTTTTCCGCAGACCCGCACCAAAAACATTGATCTTTGAAAGCAGTGTTAAGTCGCCTGCAAAAAGGTTTTGCACAGGTCAACTAGTCCCATATATTAAAGTTGAAAAATTTTCCGAACCCAAATCCCGCGGTCTATAGAAAAGTGCAATTTTTGACGGATTTTTACGAAAAAAAATTACGACGAGGGCGCATTATTTCTACATCGCAACGTCGCATCGGCAAAATTTGCGTTTCGAGGGGGGCCGCAGGGCGATTTTTTAAAGGGGCGCCCGATCGCCTATCTCTTAACGTTGAAAAAATTTTCAATCGCCCGGCTAAAATCGTAAAAAAATCGCCCAGCGGCGAGGGCGGTCTCGAATTGCAGACTTTTTTCGCCTCTTTTTAAAGAGTTTTCGCGCGGACGGTTTTCGGCGAAAATTCGGGCGCCGACGCGGAAACAAAAAAGTCCCATTTGATTAACCCGTCGTCCGGAATCGGTCGTATCTCGGCGAGTTTTCGTCGCACGACGTCGAGACCGGTTTTAAACGAAGCGCTGGAAAAAACTCTAACTGCAAAGTGCAAAAGACGCGTCGAAAACGACTTTTTTAACGCCGTTAATTCGCAAATAAAAGTCGGCGTTATTGTTTTTTTAGTTCCGTTCCTATGACGGTGACCGTGTGGGGTCCTCACTTAGCATGGCAAAAAAAATTAAAAGTCACAGTCTAACTTAAATGCGAAATTAACACGCGACAAATCGATCAAATTTTTTTAAAAACATACGTCGCTAAACTACATGAAAGTGACGGGGACAGAAGTTTATTTTTTGTCGCATTTTGATTCGTGAAACGAGTCAATTCTATTTTGAAATGTCAAATTTAAAACAAATGATTGATAAAATTTGAATTTTTTCTAGCTGTCAGTTGAATTGGTTTTTAACATTGTTTAGCGAAAATATACACATCGGACGTAAACTTTTTGCCAAAATCGTGTAAATTGATAATTATAGAACCTTTTGACACACGCCCGAGACAAATCCGGTGATTTTTGCTGAGATATCTCGAAAAATAATTTCGCCAAGGACCTGCCATATAAGTAGTTAGTAAGAAAGAGACAGACATATAATTTTGAGTACGGCCACAAATCTTACACATTTGACATTTTAAACAAACGACTAACAAACAATGACATTTAATTTATCTGTCAAACGGTTGGTTTTTAACATTATTTAACGAAATTGTGACCATCCACCGTAATTTTTTTGCCAAAATCATGTAAATTATTAATTATAAAACTTTTTGACAGACACCCGAGACAGAGTCGATAATTTTTGCTGAGAAATCTTCAAATTTAATTCGGCTAAAAGGATGACATTATATATATAATTAGTAAAATAGAGACGGACATATAATTTTGATCTTATTTTGATCATTGTACACAGTCTGACATCTGATACATATGAAAGGTTAATCTGACAGGCGGAAACTTTTTTATAAATGATAATTCAAAGTCTCTAACCAGTAAACGGTAGCTTATCGTTATTTAAAAACGAAATTTAAGATAATTTGACATATTATAATGGTATTTATATTATTTATTGGCGAATTAAGCATTTAGTGTGGATTGTCGTGTACTAAACACACAATCAGATGTCAAACGTACCCTATACGTTCTATGTGTGAGATGATTGAATACAAAACTATCAAAGCTGATTTTTGGAATATAGAAAATTATAATACGGTTTGTTTAAACATTTTTTCTTCATTATTATATACTTCTTGAAATAGTTGAAATAGTTCATATTCAAATTTATTTACAGATCACGAAATAAGGTTATAAATTCATTCCTGTATTTTGGAAATTATTTACTTACTTATAATGAATGCGAATGTAAAGAATTGTTGAAATGACAATATATTGGAATTTTAAAACATAAATACTACATTTGTCAGTCGGATTTGTTTTAAAAAATTATCGTATTTAATAACCACAACATTTTTTTGACGTAAGTTATGCTGTTAAAAATGAGGTTATGTATATTTTTTCTTTTTTAGTTTATTTTTGATATTATTGTAACAATATTTTTTGAATAAATGTTTATAAACTTATTTTTATTGATAATATTTGAAGTAATTACGCATTTTTTCTAATAATTCTTTTTTAAATAATGAAAATAGTTTGCTCTCAATACAGAAACAGATATAATTGCCTTCGAAATTGCAATAAATTCATAGACTAATAGTGTAAGTTAAATATAACTATGAGCATCAAAGAAATTTCTATTATAGATAACTATCGGTCAAGACCGAAGCGATTTCGTAGGCATCGGGTCAAACTGCCATCGGTAAAGCTGCTTTCAACAATAATATTTGAGATAATTACGCATTTGTTTTTTATAAATTTATTTGAAATAATGTAAGTTTGAATCATCTTTTAGCATCGAAGGAATTTCTATTACATCTTCTGTTGATACGATGATGTGTGTCTATATTTTGGAGCCGATTCAAAGTATTTGAATTAATTTGCGATTAACTGAAAAAAATACGTCGAACAAAGATGAGTATCGATCAAGAAAGAAGCCTTCACTTAGGCATCGTTGTCAAATTACTGCATGCAATGAATTATTACTCACTGTACGAGTGTGCGAATTTCAAAAAATGTTTCATTGTTAAGACGTTTCAAAAGCTATTACTATGAATAGATAGTTAAAGTCTGTAAAAAATACTTGATTAAATTTGTGAATGACTGAGTCTTGGGATAATATAATTCAGTTTGCTATTTTTTTGAATTAACAAAAATATCAAACCATTTGTACTTTGTAGTCTAAGCTGACGGCTATTACATAGTGAGGAACTGTTTAGTAGTTTTTTACATTACGGACAATCTCTTTCGACCGTATAATATCTAAACACCACGAATTTTCAAATCATTTTTGTGACGTAAGAAGTCTCTCATTTTGTTTTACAAATTGCCTTCAAAAGTATTAATGTGTTATAAACGATATGTCAACCAGTTATCGATACGTAAATAAATAGGTAAATAGCCGGTTAAATATACGCGGCTATTTATTTTAAATAGCTGTCGGTATTATATTTTTTTACGTTCACTATCCAGTATCCACCAATAAATGTTTATATCAGTGAGTACCTATTGTACGATGTTTTGACTTAAAGTTGGCAAGAGGCTAAGCGATTCATAATACGAACTTGGTTCATATAGAGGCTGTATAATAATTATTGTCAAATATATATTTGATATATATCTACAAAGCGAAAAATATTGTTGTTTTTGCGGTTTGTCATCTATATTATTCTATTATTACTGATCGCATTTAATCTGTGTGATTGTCAAGAGCAAACTGAACGGTAAGTGAGACTTTAGAAATGTTTATGTATGTTTCATTATTCAAAAATAGTCGAAACTTTTTTAACTCTTTCGCTTCTGACGCGACACATATTATGTCCCATCGAATAGTTCTCTTCTCTTTTGGCATAAATACGTTCCGAATAACATTGAAATTTTTGTGATTCAGTAATAAGCAATTAAATATATATCCACGAAATGTCAGCACCTCATATACTTATTCAGTATTTGTCATTTTTAAGCCAAAATAAGGTTATATTCCGTGTACTGCGCATGTTTTGAAGTGTAACTAAGACGTTGAATCCGCGAAAATTAAACTACATGTTCCGCCATGAACAGGTAAGTTAAAAATGTTAATATTTATATGTTTTGTAGTTAAAAACACAGGCGGAAGATTTTGTTTTGAAAATATTCGGCGCGGGACATTATTGTCCCAACAGTCTTTTTTACAACAAATAGTCACCAGTATTTGTCTCAATAGTTCCAAATGAGTGATAGCAACGTATATATAAAGCCACATTTCAACAAATGACTTACTTATCTACAGAGTGATTCATAAAAGATGCGCAGGACTTTAGAGGAAGATAGTTTGTCCAAAAATATGAAAAAAAATTTGTATAAACATGGGTCCGCAGACGCATCGTTTTCGAGACACAGGGTGCCAAAGTTGAGAAAAAAAATCGTTTTTTGTCAATATCTTTAGAACCGCTAGAGGTACAACGCATTATCGGGTCGCAGACCAATTTTTTAGGACAATATGGCGAGGCCGTTAGGCCGAGTGATTATTGGTTTGCAGACCAATTTTTTGGGACAATATGGCGAGGCCGATAGGCCGAGTGATTATTGGATCGCAGACCATTTTTTGGGACAAAATGGCGAGGCCGTCAGGCCGAGTTATTATTGGATCGCAGACCAATTTTTGGGACAATATGGCGAGGCCGTTAGGCCGAGTGATTATTGGGTCGTAGACCAATTTTTTGGGACAATATGGCGAGGCCGATAGGCCGAGTGATTATTGGTTTGCAGACCAATTTTTTGGGACAATATGGCGAGGCCGATAGGCAGAGTGATTATTGGGTCGCAGACCATTTTTTTGGGACAATATGGCGAGGCCGTCAGGCCGAGTGATTATTGGGTCGCAGACCAATTTTTTGGGACAATATGGCGAGGCCGTCAGGCCGAGTGATTATTGGGTCGCAGACTAATTTCATAACACTTTGATATTGGAGAACTATTCTAAAGACACGTTCAAAAAAGTTTTGTATACGCTAGCAATAATTGGCGCCGCAGGCGTGATTCTAAACACACCGATATTGGAAAACTATTGTAGAAACACATTTAAAAAAGTTTTGCGTACCCCGTTAAAAATAATTGGCGCCGCAGGCGTGATTCAAAACACAGTGATCTTTACAAACCATGGCAAAAACGGATGCAAAAAAAAAATTAAAAAAATTTTTTTTCCGCAGACCTATACCAAAAACATTGATCATTGAAAGCGGTGTTAAGTTGCCTGCAAAAAGGTCTTGCACAGGTCATCTATTTGAATACTAAAGTTAATAAATGGTAAAAGTGAAAACTATTTTATTTAGACAGATATAAAAAAAAAGAAAATAAGGGTACAATGCGGGCCGGAGGCCCGCCCATTGTCCTTTTTGGACAATATGGCGAGGCCGTTAGGCCGAGTAATTATTGGGTCGCAGACCAATTTCATAACACTTTGATATTGGAGAACTATTCTAAAGATACATTCAAAAAAGTTTTGTGAACGCCAGCAATCGTAATTGGCGCCGCAGGCGTGATTCTAAACACATCGATATTGGAAAACTATTGTAGAAACACATTTAAAAAAGTTTTGCGTACCCCGTTAAAGATAAATGGCGCCGCAGGCGTGATTCAAAACACAGTGATCTTTGCAAACCATGGCAAAAACGGATATAAACATTATTTTTTTTTGTAAAAAAAAATTTTTTCCGCTGACCCATACCAAAAACATAGATCTTTGAAAGCGGTGTTAAGTTGCCTGCAAAAAGGTTTTGCACAGGTCATCTATTTGAATACTAAAGTTGTTAAATGGTAAAAGTGAAAACTATTTTATTTAGACAGATATAAAAAAAATGAAAATAAGGCAACAATGCGGGCCGGAGGCCCGCCCATTGTCCTTTTTGGACAAAATGGCGAGGCCGTTAGGCCGAGTAATTATTGGGTCGCAGACCAATTTCATAACACTTTGATATTGGAGAACTATTCTAAAGACACATTCAAAAAAGTTTTGTGTATGCCAGCGATCGTAATTGGCGCCGCAGGTGTGATTCTAAACACATCGATATTGGAAAACTATTGTAGAAACACATTTAAAAAAGTTTTGCGTACCCCGTTAAAGATAATTGGCGCCGCAGGCGTCATTCAAAACACAGTGATCTTTGCAAACCATGGCAAAAACGGATGATAAAATATTTTTTTTTTGTAAAAAAATTTTTTTTCCGCAGACCCATACCAAAAACATGGATCTTTGAAAGCGGTGTTAAGTTGCCTGCAAAAAGGTTTTGCACAGGTCAACTAGTCCCCTTATATTAAAGCTGAAAAATTTTTCGAGGTACAAACGGGCGGTCTATAGAAAAGTGCAATTTTTGACGGATTTTTACGAAAAAAAATTACGACGAGGGCGCATTATTTCTACATCTCAACGTCGCATCGGCAAAATTTGCATATCTAGGGGGGCCGCAGGGCGATTTTTTAAAGGGGCGCCCGATCGCCTATCTCTTAACGTTGAAAAAATTTTCAATCGCCCGGCTAAAATCGTAAAAAAATCGCCCAGCGGCGAGGCCGGTCTCGAATTGCAGACTTTTTTCGCCTCTTTTTAAAGAGTTTTCGCGCGGACGGTTTTCGGCGAAAATTCGGGCGCCGACGCGGAAACAAAAAAGTCTCATTTGATTAACCCGTCGTCCGGAATCGGTCGTATCTCGGCGAGTTTTCGTCGCACGACGTCGAGACCGGTTTTAAACGAAGCGCGAGAAAAAACTCCAACTGCAAAGTGCAAAAGACGCGTCGAAAACGACTTTTTTAACGCCGTTAATTCGCAAATAAAAGTCGGCGTTATTGTTTTTTTGTCGCGTTCCTATGACGGTGACCGTGTGGGGTCCTCACTTAGCATGGCAAAAAAAATTAAAAGTCACAGTCTAACTTAAATGCGAAATTAACACGCGACAAATCGATCAAATTTTTTTAAAAACATACGTCGCTAAACTACATGAAAGTGACGGGGACAGAAGTTTATTTTTTGTCGCATTTTGATTCGTGAAACGAGTCGATTCTATTTTGAAATGTCAAATTTAAAACAAATGATTGATAAAATTTGAATTTTTTCTAGCTGTCAGTTGAATTGGTTTTTAACATTGTTTAGCGAAAATATACACATCGGACGTAAACTTTTTGCCAAAATCGTGTAAATTGATAATTATAGAACCTTTTGACACACGCCCGAGACAAATCCGGTGATTTTTGCTGAGATATCTCGAAAAATAATTTCGCCAAGGACCTGCCATATAAGTAGTTAGTAAGAAAGAGACAGACATATAATTTTGAGTACGGCCACAAATCTTACACATTTGACATTTTAAACAAACGACTAACAAACAATGACATTTAATTTATCTGTCAAACGGTTGGTTTTTAACATTATTTAACGAAATTGTGACCATCCACCGTAATTTTTTTGCCAAAATCATGTAAATTATTAATTATAAAACTTTTTGACAGACACCCGAGACAGAGTCGATAATTTTTGCTGAGAAATCTTCAAATTTAATTCGGCTAAAAGGATGACATTATATATACAATTAGTAAAATAGAGATGGACATATAATTTTGATCTTATTTTGATCATTGTACACAGTCTGACATCTGATACATATGAAAGGTTAATCTGACAGGCGGAAACTTTTTTATAAATGATAATTCAAAGTCTCTAACCAGTAAACGGTAGCTTATCGTTATTTAAAAACGAAATTTAAGATAATTTGACATATTATAATGGTATTTATATTATTTATTGGCGAATTAAGCATTTAGTGTGGATTGTCGTGTACTAACCACACAATCAGATGTCAAACGTACCCTATACGTTCTATGTGTGAGATGATTGAATACAAAACTATCGAAGCTGATTTTTGGAATATAGAAAATTATAATACGGTTTGTTTAAACATTTTTTCTTAATTATTATATACTTCTTGAAATAGTTGAAATAGTTCATATTCAAATTTATTTACAGATCACGAAATAAGGTTATAAATTCATTCCTGTATTTTGGAAATTATTTCTTACTTATAATGAGTGCGAATGTAAAGAATTGTTGAAATGACAATATATTGGAATTTTAAAACATAAATACTACATTTGTCAGTCGGATTTGTTTTAAAAAATTATCGTATTTAATAACCACAACATTTTTTTGACGTAAGTTATGCTGTTAAAAATGAGGTTATGTACATTTTTTCTTTTTTAGTTTATTTTTGATATTATTGTAACAATATTTTTTGAATAAATGTTTATAAACTTATTTTTATTGATAATATTTGAAGTAATTCATATTATAATTTGCCTCTCGGGGCTGCGACCTGCTCGACAACAACAACAATAGTAGAGTCGCCGGCTGAAGCATATTAATTTAGCCTCGCGGGGCTTTGGCATGGATATAATAAGAATAGATACCATAGAAAATAATAATCAATATTTTTCTGATTTTGAGAAAAAATTAGCCAAATCGGTCCTGCCGTTTTCAAGTGCTGTGCCTACCAGTGAACAGCATTCCTTTTTTATTACATAGAATAATCCGTGAAATGAGATTAAGAGACGTATCTGTTATTTTAAAATAATTTTCAACTCGGATGGCCATCAAATTTTATAGTTGGTTTGAAAACACACCGTTCATTTAATCAAATAGAGACCAACTTACGAGTGGTATTTTTCATGTAAATAAAAGATGGTAAATTTCAAAATGACGCCGAAATTTACAGAGGGTGGTCACCGAGGTTAACTTAGGGGAAAAGGCGCCGATGAATTTAAAGGCTCAAAATTTGCTACCATATAAATAAATAGCATCATATTTACAGATTTTTTTCGAATCGAACATTTAAAAAAATCGGCTCCTATCTCTTTAAAAATCGATGATGGATTTTTTTTCAGAATATCAAAAAAAAAATCGATGCTCAAATATAGACTTCATTGTGATAAATTTGCCTCTGTACGTCACAGATGAGAAAAAAACCGGGCAAGAATGAGACGAACTCGCGTGAAGATGGTTTGGTACCATTCAGTTTTCCGCGAGATCTTTAAGACTTGGATTTTTGTTTAGGTTTTCCTATAAACTATATTTCCTATTTTCTAAAATTGAACTTCAGTTTTCACGGTGATGGGGGAGAGGGTTAACGCTCGATTTTTGTATATTTTCTTTAATATCTTTCGAGCTACGCATTTTAAAATTATAAAGGAAATATATTTGTATTTCTCATAGCGAACCCTTTAATATGATACGTCCATGATATATATATATGATATATATATATATTTTTTTTTTTATTTTCTAATTTAGCCCCCAAAATTTACCCTAAACTCGGAATTCGTTTATTTACGCTATACAACCGTCATTGCGTCATCTAACATTTATATAAGAATAAAATTTCAACACTTTTCGTCCCGTAGAATCGTAGAGAGAGCTGTGACAAACGAAAAGACAGATACAAGAGTGATCCTATAAGGACTCCGCTTTTTCATCGGATATACGGAGCACTAACTATGCTTCGATGAAGTTAGTATTCGGTACACAGGCTTAAAAAAGTTAACAAGTGTAGAAATACACAAAATCTGACGAAAAATACCCGATTTCTTTAAAATTTGAATATTAATGCGAGAAGTCAAATTCACTTTATTTACACATAATATATACAGGGTGTTTCAACCGACGTGGGCTAACACGGGTAACTTTGTTGTTAGTGGAGATAGAAAGTCGGTTAAAGAGGCAAAGTAGTGCAGAAAAATTAATTTATTCAGAAAATAGTGAAAATTTCCATTTAGAAAAACTGGCCATAACTTTTTTATTTATTAAGATATCTGAAAATTTCATTAACAATTTTATGATAACTTTTTAAGGTCTTTTCAGTGGCGTAAATTTATTTTTTTTATTTCCACTACGTAATGAGATATTTACACCAATTTATTGCGGGCCGAAGGCCCGCCGCACCTTGATTTTTTTTTGGGCCTAATGCCGAGGTCGTAAGTCCGAGTAGATATTGAGTCGCAGACCAATTTATTGCGGGCCGAAGGCCCGCCGCGCCTTAATTTCTTTTTGGGCCTAATGGCGAGGTCGTAAGACCGAGTAAATATTGATTCGCAGACCAATTTATTGCAGGCCGAAGGCCCGCCTCGCCTTATTTTCTTTTTGGGCCTAATGACGAGGTCGGAAGACCGAGTAGATATTGAGTCGCAGACCAATTTATTGCGGGCCGAAGGCCCGCCGCGCCTTAATTTCTTTTTGGGCCTAATGGCGAGGTCGTAAGACCGAGTAGATATTGAGCCGCAGACTAATTTATTGCGGGTCGAAGGCCCGCCGCGCCGTAATTTCTTTTTGGGCCTAATGGCGAGGTCGTAAGACCGAGTAGATATTGAGCTGCAGACCAATTTATTGCGGGCCGAAGGCCCGCCGCGTTTTATTTTCTTTTTGGGCCTAATGCCGAGGTCGTAAGACCGAGGAGATATTGAGTTGCAGACCAATTTATTGCGGGCCGAAGGCCCGCTGTGCCCTAATTTCTTTTTGGGCCTAACGGCGAGGTCGTAAGACCGAGTTATCGCAGACGAATTTTTTTGTGACCATATGGCGAGGCCGTTAGGCCGAGTAATTATTGGGTCCCAGACAAATTTTATAACACTTTGATATTGGAGAACTATTCTAAAGACACATTCAAAAAAGTTTTGTGTATGCCAGCAATGGTAATTGGCGCCGCAGGCGTGATTCTAAACACATCGATATTGGAAAACTATTGTAGAAACACATTTAAAAAAGTTTTGCGTACCCCGTTAAAGATAATTGGCGCCGCAGGCGTAATTCAAATCACAGTGATCTTTACAAACCATGGCAAAAACGGATGCAAAAAAAAAAATTTTATAAAAAAAAAATTTTTCCGCAGACCCATACCAAAAACATTGATCTTTGAAAGCGGTGTTAAGTTGCCTGCAAAAAGGTTTTGCACAGGTCAACTAGTCCCCTTATATTAAAGCTGAAAAATTTTTCGAGGTACAAACGGGCGGTCTATAGAAAAGTGCAATTTTTGACGGATTTTTACGAAAAAAAATTACGACGAGGGCGCATTATTTCTACATCTCAACGTCGCATCGGCAAAATTTGCATATTTAGGGGGGCCGCAGGGCGATTTTTTAAAGGGGCGCCCGATCGCCTATCTCTTAACGTTGAAAAAATTTTCAATCGCCCGGCTAAAATCGTAAAAAAATCGCCCAGCGCCGAGGCCGGTCTCGAATTGCAGACTTTTTTCGCCTCTTTTTAAAGAGTTTTCGCGCGGACGGTTTTCGGCGAAAATTCGGGCGCCGACGCGGAAACAAAAAAGTCCCATTTGATTAACCCGTCGTCCGGAATCGGTCGTATCTCGGCGACTTTTCGTCGCACGACGTCGAGACCGGTTTTAAACGAAGCGCGAGAAAAAACTCCAACTGCAAAGTGCAAAAGACGCGTCGAAAACGACTTTTTTAACGCCGTTAATTCGCAAATAAAAGTCGGCGTTATTGTTTTTTTGTCGCGTTCCTATGACGGTGACCGTGTGGGGTCCTCACTTAGCATGGCAAAAAAAATTAAAAGTCACAGTCTAACTTAAATGCGAAATTAACACGCGACAAATCGATCAAATTTTTTTAAAAACATACGTCGCTAAACTACATGAAAGTGACGGGGACAGAAGTTTATTTTTTGTCGCATTTTGATTCGTGAAACGAGTTAATTCTATTTTGAAATGTCAAATTTAAAACAAATGATTGATAAAATTTGAATTTTTTCTAGCTGTCAGTTGAATTGGTTTTTAACATTGTTTAGCGAAAATATACACATCGGACGTAAACTTTTTGCCAAAATCGTGTAAATTGATAATTATAGAACCTTTTGACACACGCCCGAGACAAATCCGGTGATTTTTGCTGAGATATCTCGAAAAATAATTTCGCCAAGGACCTGCCATATAAGTAGTTAGTAAGAAAGAGACAGACATATAATTTTGAGTACGGCCACAAATCTTACACATTTGACATTTTAAACAAACGACTAACAAACAATGACATTTAATTTATCTGTCAAACGGTTGGTTTTTAACATTATTTAACGAAATTGTGACCATCCACCGTAATTTTTTTGCCAAAATCATGTAAATTATTAATTATAAAACTTTTTGACAGACACCCGAGACAGAGTCGATAATTTTTGCTGAGAAATCTTCAAATTTAATTCGGCTAAAAGGATGACATTATATATACAATTAGTAAAATAGAGACGGACATATAATTTTGATCTTATTTTGATCATTGTACACAGTCTGACATCTGATACATATGAAAGGTTAATCTGACAGGCGGAAACTTTTTTATAAATGATAATTCAAAGTCTCTAACCAGTAAACGGTAGCTTATCGTTATTTGAAAACGAAATTTAAGATAATTTGACGTATTATAATGGTATTTATATTATTTATTGGCGAATTAAGCATTTAGTGTGGATTGTCGTGTACTAAACACACAATCAGATGTCAAACGTACCCTATACGTTCTATGTGTGAGATGATTGAATACAAAACTATCAAAGCTGATTTTTGGAATATAGAAAATTATAATACGGTTTGTTTAAACATTTTTTCTTCATTATTATATACTTCTTGAAATAGTTGAAATAGTTCATATTCAAATTTATTTACAGATCACGAAATAAGGTTATAAATTCATTCCTGTATTTTGGAAATTATTTACTTACTTATAATGAATGCGAATGTAAAGAATTGTTGAGATGACAAAATATTGGAATTTTAAAACATAAATACTACATTTGTCAGTCGGATTTGTTTTAAAAAATTATCGTATTTAATAACCACATCATTTTTTTGACGTAAGTTATGCTGTTAAAAATGAGGTTATGTATATTTTTTCTTTTTTAGTTTATTTTTGATATTATTGTAACAATATTTTTTGAATAAATGTTTATAAACTTATTTTTATTGATAATATTTGAAGTAATTACGCATTTTTTCTAATAATTCTTTTTTAAATAACGAAAATAGTTTGCTCTCAATACAGAAACAGATATAATTGCCTTCGAAATTGCAATAAATTCATTGACTAATAGTGTAAGTTAAATATAACTATGAGCATCAAAGAAATTTCTATTATAGATAACTATCGGTCAAGACCGAAGCGATTTCGTAGGCATCGGGTCAAACTGCCATCGGTAAAGCTGCTTTCAACAATAATATTTGAGATAATTACGCATTTGTTTTTTATAAATTTATTTGAAATAATGCAAGTTTGAATCATCTTTTAGCATCGAAGGAATTTCTATTACATCTTCTGTTGATACGATGATGTGTGTCTATATTTTGGAGCCGATTCAAAGTATTTGAATTAATTTGCGATTAACTGAAAAAAAATACGTCGAACAAAGATGAGTATCGATCAAGAAAGAAGCCTTCACTTAGGCATCGTTGTCAAATTACTGCATGCAATGAATTATTACTCACTGTACGAGTGTGCGAATTTCAAAAAATGTTTCATTGTTAAGACGTTTCAAAAGCTATTACTATGAATAGATAGTTAAAGTCTGTAAAAAATACTTGATTAAATTTGTGAATGACTGAGTCTTGGGATAATATAATTCAGTTTGCTATTTTTTTGAATTAACAAAAATATCAAACCATTTGTACTTTGTAGTCTAAGCTGACGGCTATTACATAGTGAGGAACTGTTTAGTAGTTTTTTACATTACGGACAATCTCTTTCGACCGTATAATATCTAAACACCACGAATTTTCAAATCATTTTTGTGACGTAAGAAGTCTCTCATTTTGTTTTACAAATTGCCTTCAAAAGTATTAATGTGTTATAAACGATATGTCAACCAGTTATCGATACGTAAATAAATAGGTAAATAGCCGGTTAAATATACGCGGCTATTTATTTTAAATAGCTGTCGGTATTATATTTTTTTACGTTCACTATCCAGTATCCACCAATAAATGTTTATATCAGTGAGTACCTATTGTACGATGTTTTGACTTAAAGTTGGCAAGAGGCTAAGCGATTCATAATACGAACTTGGTTCATATAGAGGCTGTATAATAATTATTGTCAAATATATATTTGATATATATCTACAAAGCGAAAAATATTGTTGTTTTTGCGGTTTGTCATCTATATTATTCTATTATTACTGATCGCATTTAATCTGTGTGATTGTCAAGAGCAAACTGAACGGTAAGTGAGACTTTAGAAATGTTTATGTATGTTTCATTATTCAAAAATAGTCGAAACTTTTTTAACTCTTTCGCTTCTGATGCGACACATATTATGTCCCATCGAATAGTTCTCTTCTCTTTTGGCATAAATACGTTCCGAATAACATTGAAATTTTTGTGATTCAGTAATAAGCAATTAAATATATATCCACGAAATGTCAGCACCTCATATACTTATTCAGTATTTGTCATTTTTAAGCCAAAATAAGGTTATATTCCGTGTACTGCGCATGTTTTGAAGTGTAACTAAGACGTTGAATCCGCGAAAATTAAATTACATGTTCCGCCATGAACAGGTAAGTTAAAAATGTTAATATTTATATGTTTTGTAGTTAAAACACAGGCGGAAGATTTTGTTTCGAAAATATTCGGCGCAGGACATTATTGTCCCAACAGTCTTTTTTACAACAAATAGTCACCAGTATTTGTCTCAATAGTTCCAAATGAGTGATAGCAACGTATATATAAAGCCACATTTCAACAAATGACTTACTTATCTACAGAGTGATTCATAAAAGATGCGCAGGACTTTAGAGGAAGATAGTTTGTGCAAATATATGAAAAAAAATTTGTATAAACATGGGTCCGCAGACGCATCGTTTTCGAGACACAGGGTGCCAAAGTTGAGAAAAAAAATCGTTTTTTGTCAATATCTTTAGAACCGCTAGAGGTACAACGCATTATCGGGTCGCAGACCAATTTTTTAGGACAATATGGCGAGGCCGTTAGGCCGAGTCATTATTGGTTTGCAGACCAATTTTTTGGGACAATATGGCGAGGCCGATAGGCCGAGTGATTATTGGGTCGCAGACCATTTTTTTGGGACAAAATGGCGAGGCCGTCAGGCCGAGTTATTATTGGATCGCAGACCAATTTTTGGGACAATATGGCGAGGCCGTAAGGCCGAGTGATTATTGGGTCGTAGACCAATTTTTTGGGACAATATGGCGAGGCCGATAGGCCGAGTGATTATTGGGTCGCAGACCATTTTTTTGGGACAATATGGCGAGGCCGTCAGGCCGAGTGATTATTGGGTCGCAGACCAATTTTTTGGGACAATATGGTGAGGCCTTCAGGCCGAGTGATTATTGGGTCGCAGACTAATTTCATAACACTTTGATATTGGAGAACTATTCTAAAGGCACATTCAAAAAAGTTTTGCATACGCCAGCAATAATTGGCGCCGCAGGCGTGATTCTAAACACACCGATATTGGAAAACGATTGTAGAAACACATTTAAAAAAGTTTTGCGTACCCCGTTAAAGATAATTGGCGCCGCAGGCGTGATTCAAAACACAGTGATCTTTACCAACCATGGCAAAAACGGATGCAAAAAAAAATTTGTAAAAAAAATTTTTTTCCGCAGACCCATACCAAAAACATTGATCATTGAAAGCGGTGTTAAGTTGCCTGCAAAAAGGTTTTGCACAGGTCATCTATTTGAATACTAAAGTTGTTAATTGGTAAAAGTGAAAACTATTTTATTTAGACAGATATAAAAAAAATGAAAATAAGGCAACAATGCGGGCCGGAGGCCCGCCCATTGTCCTTTTTGGACAAAATGGCGAGGCCGTTAGGCCGAGTAATTATTGGGTCGCAGACCAATTTCATAACACTTTGATATTGGAGAACTATTCTAAAGACACATTCAAAAAAGTTTTGTGCACGCCAGCAATCGTAATTGGCGCCGCAGGCGTGATTCTAAACACATCGATATTGGAAAACTATTGTAGAAACACATTTAAAAAAGTTTTGCGTACCCCGTTAAAGATAATTGGCGCCGCAGGCGTGATTCAAAACACAGTGATCTTTGCAAACCATGGCAAAAACGGATGTAAAATTTTTTTTTTTTTGTAAAAAAATTTTTTTTCCGCAGACCCATACCAAAAACATGGATCTTTGAAAGCGGTGTTAAGTTGCCTGCAAAAAGGTTTTGCACAGGTCAACTAGTCCCCTTATATTAAAGCTGAAAAATTTTTCGAGGTACAAACGGGCGGTCTATAGAAAAGTGCAATTTTTGACGGATTTTTACGAAAAAAAATTACGTCGAGGGCGCATTATTTCTACATCTCAACGTCGCATCGGCAAAATTTGCATATTTAGGGGGGCCGCAGGGCGATTTTTTAAAGGGGCGCCCGATCGCCTATCTCTTAACGTTGAAAAAATTTTCAATCGCCCGGCTAAAATCGTAAAAAAATCGCCCAGCGGCGAGGCCGGTCTCGAATTGCAGACTTTTTTCGCCTCTTTTTAAAGAGTTTTCGCGCAAACGGTTTTCGGCGAAAATTTGGGCGCCGACGCGGAAACAAAAAAGTCCCATTTGATTAACCCGTCGTCCGGAATCGGTCGTATCTCGGCGAGTTTTCGTCGCACGACGTCGAGACCGGTTTTAAACGAAGCGCGAGAAAAAACTCCAACTGCAAAGTGCAAAAGACGCGTCGAAAACGACTTTTTTAACGCCGTTAATTCGCAAATAAAAGTCGGCGTTATTGTTTTTTTGTCGCGTTCCTATGACGGTGACCGTGTGGGGTCCTCACTTAGCATGGCAAAAAAAATTAAAAGTCACAGTCTAACTTAAATGCGAAATTAACACGCGACAAATCGATCAAATTTTTTTTAAAACATACGTCGCTAAACTACATGAAAGTGACGGGGACAGAAGTTTATTTTTTGTCGCATTTTGATTCGTGAAACGAGTCAATTCTATTTTGAAATGTCAAATTTAAAACAAATGATTGATAAAATTTGAATTTTTTCTAGCTGTCAGTTGAATTGGTTTTTAACATTGTTTAGCGAAATTACGGCCATCGGACGTAAATTTTTTGCCAAAATCGTGTAAATTGATAATTATAGAACATTTTGACAGACGTCCGAGACAAATCGGGTGATTTTTGCTGAGATATTTCGAAAAATTATTCCGCCAAGAGGTCGCCATATATGCAATTGGTTAGAGAGAGACGACGTATAAAATCGAGTCGCGTAATGTCGATTACGACGTATGTCTGTGAGCAGTTTAGATAAAATTAAAAATGGCGTGAGATTATTTTGACAGCTCTATGAAAATAAATACACATCTTACTATGGAAATTGATGTATTTTGGGATATTTTCAATTATAAAACGGTTTGTTCATACGTTATTTTATATATTATTAACTTTTTGTATAACGATTAAGAAAAAAAAAAACATTTTTTAACCTTGATAATTTTTTGGTTACAATATGAAAACTAATATTTTGTTTCCTAAAATATAGAAATTAGTCATATACGAATTTATTTACAGATCTATTGAAACAGATTACAAATTGATATCCTTTATCTTCTACCTATTATATATTTTGAATATTTACCTACAGTGAATTCGAATGTGTGAAATTGATGGAATGAGAAGATTGGAATTTTAAACGAGAAGACTACATTTGTCAATCGGATTTGTTGCAAAATATAATCATATTTAATAACGATATTATCGTATATATAATATTATTTGTCATGAATTATGTTTTTAAAAATGTGAGGCTATGTAAATATTTCTTTTTGTTATGATTTGACAATTGTTAATAAAATTATTTTTATTGATAATATTTGAAGTAATTACGCATTTTTTTAAATATGTTTTTCCTTTAAAATAATGAAAATAGTTCGCTCTCAATACCGAAACAAATATAGGTAACTGCGTTCGAAATTGCTTTAATTCAGCGTGTTTTGTGGTACAAAATTAGTCAACTATGTATAAGCTAGACGCTAATGGAAGGCCCGTGGAATGTTAAGAGACGGTAGTGCATAACAATAATAATATTTATTCAACAAAGGCAAAGCCATTGAATATGTCATACATTTTGTACATTAGATTATTAAAAAATGTATAAAATATAAAATAACTATTAAAATATAAGTTAATGTTCATATATTATAGCCAAGTAACAGATTAAACATAATCGGCAGTATAATAGCGATCGTTAGCTATAATTGTTGAGAAACAACCATTGTTACAATGCTATATAAGAAAAAAATATTTTCAAACGACTGTCACCGTCTATGAAATATTACAATTTATATAAAATATGGATATAGATTAAAATATTGTTATTTTTGTTGGAGCTGAACAGTGAAGTCACTGACACTGTAAAAGCAATTGTTAACTAAATGTTGATATAGCACTGTTTTATATCTTTCAAGCTCAAGAATTTTTATGTCCGCTGGTACGTTATTGTAGATATTTATTTAATTGTTAATAACACTGTATGATATGTTAGGTCCTGCATATAAGTCTTTTTTAAGTCGTGTTTGGTAGTTATGTCCGTTTATGAGTAGTACAAACTACAAATTACCTATTCAAAATGTTTCTTAACGTAACAGGCGCATTCAAATACATATATTGACGGCAAAGGTAGTATTTTAAGTTTTTTGAATAGCGGAATACACGAGTCTCTATAGCCGACTTTCATGATGATGCGAATGCATTTTTTTGTAGTCTGAACAGTTTGATTAGGTGTTTGGAGCTTCCCCAAAAGATTATACTGTATTTTGAAATTGAGGTGACATAAGCATGATATTATGTTTGTGATAAGGATCTTAGCAAACAAGAGTAGGAGCTGACTTTGTTACAAAGATATGTTTATGAAAATTTAAATTATTTTATTTTGACAAATCCTCATATACATATTTCCTTATGCAATAGTATACAGAGTTGCAATACAAAATAATGATGATTGTGATAAATTATGAAATTAATATGCGTGTAAATATTAGCCATCGAAGTATTTGCAAAATGTCAGTTTTGAGATAAATCGCAATTAGGGTTTTTACTTTTGCCAGAAAATGTTATGGTTATTTGCAATGTAATTACACGATTCTAATAGTTTTTTCAACCGAAATTCATCTTTTGGATCATATGAGCTCTAATCAATTTACTTTTAATACGACCTAATAGAGAAAAATAGTGTTTACCATATGAAATTTTAGAGTTGACCTCAGTCCCCCGCAAGTGTACCCCCTAAAGGGGAAATATTTGTCATCAAAATAAGCGTTGATTGGAATTGAGAAACTCTTATTCGAAACATTTTCCAAAAAATACTATTTCTTTGCGATATTTTAGCGTTTCCGAATTTTTTGAACACGCTGTATATGATTCTATTATTACTGACAGCATTTAATTTGTGTGATTGTACAGCAGTAGTGGAGACTTCGTTTCTACCATATTATAATTTGCCTCTCGGGGCAGCGACCTGCTCGACAACAACAACAACAATAGTAGAGCCGCCGGCTCAAGCATATTAGTTTAGCCTCGCGGGGCTTTGGCATGGATATAAGAAGAATAGATACCATAGAAAATATTAATCAATATTTTTCTGATTTTGAGAAAAAATTAGCCAAATCGGTCCCGCCGTTTTCAAGTGCTGTGCCTACCAGTGAACAGCATTCCTTTTTTATTACATAGAATAATCCGTGAAATGAGATGAAGAGACGTATCTGTTATTTTAAAATAATTTTCAACTCGGATGGCCATCAAATTTTATAGTTGGTTTGAAAACACACCGTTCATTTAATCAAATAGAGACCAACTTACGAGTGGTATTTTTCATGTAAATAAAAGATGGTAAATTTCAAAATGACGCCGAAATTTACAGAGGGTGGTCACCGAGGTTAACTTAGGGGAAAAGGCGCCGATGAATTATAATGGCTCAAAATTGGCTACCATATAAATAAATGGCATCATATTTACAGATTTTTTTCGAATCGAACATTTAAAAAAATCGGCCCCTATCTCTTTAAAAATCGATGAAGGATTTTTTTTTCAGAATATCAAAAAAAAAATCAACGCTCAAATACAGACTTCATTGTGATAAATTTACCTCTGTATGTCACAGATGAGAAAAAAACCGAGCAAGAATGAGTCGAGCTCGCGTGAAGATGGTTCGATACCATTCAGTTTTCCGTGAGATCTTTAAGACTTGGATTTTCGTTTAGGTTTTCCTATAAACTATATTTCCTATTTTCTAAAATTGAAGTTCAGTTTTCACCGTGATGGAGGAGATGGTTAACGCTCGATTTTTGTATATTTTCTTTAATATCTTTCGAGCTACGCATTTTAAAATTATAAAGGAAATATATTAGTATTTCTCATAGCGAACCCTTTCATATGATACGTCCATGATGCACTTGAAATATATATATATATATATTTTTTTTTTTTTTTTTTCTTATGGACGCTGTTTTGGAGTTTCAGATATTCAAATTCTGCTTATTTTTTTGAATAATTTGACATAGCACATCCTATATCTAAACGAACCAAAAGCTACAAAACTGACCAAAATAGCTTTTTGACGTTATCCATACTGATCAGTGTGGCGTGTAAAACAAAATTTGTTGAAACAAATACATACCGACAGGTTAACAATCTGTCGAGCGATCGCTACAGTTTTGCTAATTCATTTTGTTTGATTTACTCTCTAAGATGGCTCAAGCATTTTCAAATTTGAAGAAACGAGCCATTTTTGCGCACACATTCAGCGTATCAAAAACACCACGTGGGTTCAAGCAGAATAGAAATTTAATGGTATACGGTTTATTTTCAAAGAAAAAAAGCAACATTCAACACTGTGAAGACGAATTAGTTTTAGCAAGCTTTGAAATTAATGGAGAAAAGTCAACGAGACAACTTGCAGAATAGGTATAAAAAAATGTATAAAAAACGTATCTTAAAGGCCGGTCTAAAAACATTGATCATTGAAAACGGTGTAAACTCGCAAGGTTTTGCAACGGTCGTCTATTTGTATACTAAAGTAAATAAATGGTATAAGTGAAAATTATTTTATTTAGACAGATATAAAAAAACAAAAACTGTCTTCTTGGACTGATCGGCGAGATTGTAAGACTGAGTAGACATTGAGTCGCAGATCAATTTATTGCGGGCCGAAGGCCCGCCGCACCTTAATTTCTTTTTGGGCCTAATGGCGAGGTCGTAAGACCGAGTAGATATTGAGCCGCAGACCAATTTATGCGGGCCGAAGGGCCGCCGTGCCTTATTTTCTTTTTGGCTCTAATGGCGAGGTCGTAAGACCGAGTAGATATTGAGTCGCAGACCAATTTATTGCGGGCCGAAGGCCCGCCGCGCCTTATTTTCTTTTTGGGCCTAATGACGAGGTCGTAAGACCGAGTAGATATTGAGTCGCAGACCAATATATTACGGGCCGAAGGCCCGCCGCGCCTTAATTTCTTTTTGGGCCTAATGGCGAGGTCGTAAGACCGAGTAGATATTGAGCCGCAGACCAATTTATTGCGAGCCGAAGGCCCGCCGCGCCTTATTTTCTTTTTGGGCCTAATGATGAGGTCGTAAGACCGAGTAGATATTGAGTCGCAGACCAATTTATTGCGGGCCGAAGTCCCGCCGCGCTTTATTTTCTTTTTGGGCCTAATGCCGAGGTCGTAAGACCGAGTAGATATTGAGTTGCAGATCAATTTATTGCGGGCCGAAGGCCCGCCGTGCCCTAATTTTTTTTGGGTCTAAGACCGAGTAATCGCAGATGAATTTTTTTGGGACCACATGGCGAGGCCGTTAGGCCGAGTAATTATTGGGTCCCAGACAAATTTTATAACACTTTGATATTGGAGAACTATTCTAAAGACACATTCAAAAAAGTTTTGTGTATGCCAGCAATGGCAATTGGCGCCGCAGGCGTGATTCTAAACACATCGATATTAGAAAACTATTGGAGAAACACATTTAAAAAAGTTTTGCGTACCCTGTTAAAGATAATTGGCGCCGCAGGCGTGATTCAAATCACAGTGATCTTTACAAACCATGGCAAAAACGAATGCAAAAAAAAAATTTTGAAAAAAAAAAATTTTTCCGCAGACCCATACCAAAAACATTGATCTTTGAAAGCGGTGTTAAGTTGCCTGCAAAAAGGTTTTGCACAGGTCATCTATTTGAATACTTAAGTTAATAAATGGTAAAAGTGAAAACTATTTTATTTAGACATATAAAAAAAAATGAAAATAAGGCAACATGGCGGGCCGGAGGCCCGCCTATTGTCCTTTTGGAACAATATGGCGAGGCCGTTAGGCCGAGTAATTATTGGGTCGCAGACCAATTTCATAACACTTTGATATTGGAGAACTATTCTAAAGACACATTCAAAAAAGGTTTGTGTACGCCAGCCATCGTAATTGGCGCCGCAGGCGTGATTCTAAACACATCGATATTGGAAAACAATTGTAGAAACACATTTAAAAAAGTTTTGCGTACCCCGTTAAAGATAATTGGCGCCGCAGGCGTGATTCAAAACACAGTGATCTGTACAAACCATGGCAAAAACGGAAAAAAAAATTTTTTTTTTTTTGTAAACAATTTTTTTTCCGCAGACCCATACCAAAAACATTGATCTTTGAAAGGGGTGTTAAGTTGCCTGCAAAAAGGTTTTGCACAGGTCAACTAGTCCCATATATTAAAGTTGAAAAATTTTCCAAACCCCAAATCCCGCGGTCTATAGAAAAGTGCAGTTTTGGACGGATTTTTACGAAAAAAAATTACGACGAGGGCGCATTATTTCTACATCGCAACGTCGCATCGGCAAAATTTGCATATTTAGGGGGGCCGCAGGGCGATTTTTTAAAGGGGCGCCCGATCGCCTATCTCTTAACGTTGAAAAAATTTTCAATCGCCCGACTAAAATCGTAAAAAAATCGCCCAGCGGCGAGGGCGGTCTTGAATTGCAGACTTTTTTCGCCTCTTTTTAAAGAGTTTTCGCGCGGACGGTTTTCGGCGAAAATTCGGGCGCCGACGCGGAAACAAAAAAGTCCCATTTGATTAACCCGTCGTCCGGAATCGGTCGTATCTCGGCGAGTTTTCGTCGCACGACGTCGAGACCGGTTTTAAACGAAGCGCGAGAAAAAACTCTAACTGCAAAGTGCAAAAGACGCGTCGAAAACGACTTTTTTAACGCCGTTAATTCGTAAATAAAAGTCGGCGTTATTGTTTTTTTGTGCCGTTCCTATGACGGTGACCGTGTGGGGTTCTCACTTAGCATGGCAAAAAAAATTAAAAGTCACAGTCTAACTTAAATGCGAAATTAACACGCGACAAATCGATCAATTTTTTTTAAAAACATACGTCGCTAAACTACATGAAAGTGACGGGGACAGAAGTTTATTTTTTGTCGCATTTTGATTCGTGAAACGAGTCAATTCTATTTTGAAATGTCAAATTTAAAACAAATGATTGATAAAATTTGAATTTTTTCTAGCTGTCAGTTGAATTGGTTTTTAACATTGTTTAGCGAAATTATACCCATCGGACGTAAACTTTTTGCCAAAATCGTGTAAATTGATAATTATAGAACATTTTGACAGACGTCCGAGACAAATCCGGTGATTTTTGCTGAGATATTTCGAAAAATTATTCCGCCAAGAGGTCGCCATATATGCAATTGGTTAGAAAGAGACGACGTATAAAATCGAGTCGCGTAATGTCGATTACGACGTATGTCTATGAGCAGTTCAGATAAAATGAAAAATGGCGTGAGGTTATTTTGACAGCTCTATGAAAATAAATACACATCTTACTATGGAAATTGATGTATTTTGGGATATTTTCAATAATAAAACGGTTTGTTTATACGTTATTTTATATATTATTAGCTTTTTGTATAACGATTAAGAAAAAAAAAAACATTTTTTAACCTTGATAATTTTTTAGTTATAATATGAAAACTAATATTTTGTTTCCTAAAATATAGAAATTAGTCATATACGAATTTATTTACAGATCTATCAATACCGAAACAGATATAGGTAACTGCGTTCGAAATTGCTTTAATTCAGCGTGTTTTGTGGTACAAAATTAGTCAACTATGTATAAGCTAGACGCTAATGGAAGGCCCGTGGAATGTTAAGAGACGGTAGTGCATAACAATAATAATATTTATTCAACAAAGGCAAAGCCATTGAATATGTCATACATTTTGTACATTAGATTATTAAAAAATGTATAAAGTATTAAATAACTATTAAAATATAAGTTAATGTTCATATATTATAGCCAAGTAATAGATTAAACATAATCGGCAGTATAATAGCGATCGTTAGCTATAATTGTTGAGAAACAACCATTGTTACAATGCTATATAAGAAAAAAATATTTTCAAACGACTGTCACCGTCTATGAAATATTACAATTTATATAAAATATGGATATAGATTAAAATATTGTTATTTTTGTTGGAGCTGAACAGTGAAGTCACTGACACTGTAAAAGCAATTGTTAACTAAATGTTGATATAGCACTGTTTTATATCTTTCAAGCTCAAGAATTTTTATGTCCGCTGGTACGTTATTGTAGATATTTAATTGTTAATAACACTGTATGATATGTTAGGTCCCGCATATAAGTCTATTTTGTGTCGTGTTTGGTAGTTATGTCCGTTTATGTGTAGTACAAACTTCAAAGTACCTATTCAAAATGTTTCTTAACGTAACAGGCGCCTTCAAATATATATATTATTGACGGCAAAGGTAGTATTTTAAGTTTTTTGAATAGCGGAATACACGAGTCTCTATAGCCGACTTTCATGATGATGCGAATGCATTTTTTTGTAGTCTGAACAGTTTGATTAGGTGTTTGGAGCTTCCCCAAAAGATTATACTGTATTTTGAAATTGAGGTGACATAAGCATGATATTATGTTGTCAGAAGGACATCGTGGCTTAGCATTTGTGATAAGGATCTTAGCAAACAAGAGTAGGAGCTGACTTTGTTACAAAGATATGTTTATGAAAATTTAAATTATTTTATTTTGACAAATCCCCATATACATATTTCCTTTTGCAATAGTATACAGAGTTGCAATACAAAATAATGATGATTGTGATAAATTATGAAATTAATATGCGTGTAAATATTAGCCATCGAAGTATTTGCAAAATGTCAGTTTTGAGATAAATCGCAATTAGGGTTTTTACTTTTGCCAGAAAATGTTATGGTTCTTTGCAATGTAATTACACGATTCTGATAGTTTTTTTAACCGAAATTCATCTTTTGGATCATATGAGCTCTAATCAATTTACTTTTAATACGACCTAATAGAGAAAAATAGTGTTTACCATATGAAATTTTAGAGTTGACCTCAGTCCCCCGCAAGTGTACCCCCTAAAGGGGAAATATTTGTCATCAAAATAAGCGTTGATTGGAATTGAGAAACTTTTATTCGAAACATTTTCCAAAAAATACTATTTCTTTGCGATATTTTAGCGTTTCCGAACTTTATGAACACGCTGTATATGATTCTATTATTACTGACAGCATTTAATTTGTGTGATTGTACAGCAGTAGTGGAGCCTTCGTTTCTACCATATTATAATTTGCCTCTCGGGGCTGCGACCTGCTCGACAACAACAACAATAGTAGAGTCGCCGGCTCAAGCATATTAGTTTAGCCTCGCGGGGCTTTGGCTTGGATATAATAAGAATAGATACCATAGAAAATAATAATCAATATTTTTCTGATTTTGAGAAAAAATTAGCCAAATCGGTCCTGCCGTTTTCAAGTGCTGTGCCTACCAGTGAACAGCATTCCTTTTTTATTACATAGAATAATCCGTGAAATGAGATTATGAGACGTATCTGTTATTTTAAAATAATTTTCAACTCGGATGGCCATCAAATTTTATAGTTGGTTTGAAAACACACCGTTCATTTTATCAAATAGAGACCAACTTACGAGTGGTATTTTTCATGTAAATAAAAGATGGTAAATTTCAAAATGACGCCGAAATTTACAGAGGGTGGTCACCGAGGTTAACTTAGGGGAAAAGGCGCCGATGAATTTAAAGGCTCAAAATTTGCTACCATATAAATAAATAGCATCATATTTACAGATTTTTTTCGAATCGAACATTTAAAAAAATCGGCTCCTATCTCTTTAAAAATCGATGATGGATTTTTTTTTCAGAATACCAAAAAAAAATCGATGCTCAAATATAGACTTCATTGTGATAAATTTGCCTCTGTACGTCACAGATGAGAAAAAAACCGGGCAAGAATGAGACGAACTCGCGTGAAGATGGTTTGGTACCATTCAGTTTTCCGTGAGATCTTTAAGACTTGGATTTTTGTTTAGGTTTTCCTATAAACTATATTTCCTATTTTCTAAAATTGAACTTCAGTTTTCACGGTGATGGGGGAGAGGGTTAACGCTCGATTTTTGTATATTTTCTTTAATATCTTTCGAGCTACGCATTTTAAAATTATAAAGGAAATATATTTGTATTTCTCATAGCGAACCCTTTCATATGATACGTCCATGATATATATATATATATATATATATATATATATATATATATATATATATATATATATATATTTTATTTTTAATTTAGCCCCCAAAATTTACCCTAAACTCGGAATTCGTTTATTTACGCTATACAACCGTCATTGCGTCATCTAACATTTATATAAGAATAAAATTTCAACACTTTTCGTCCCGTAGAATCGGAGAGAGCTGTGACAAACGAAAAGACAGACACAAGAGTGATCCTATAAGGACTCCGCTTTTTCATCGGATATACGGAGCCCTAACTATGCTTCGATGAAGTTAGTATTCGGTACACAGACTTCAAAAAGTTAACAAGTGTAGAAATACATAAAATCTGACGAAAAATACCCGATTTCTTTAAAATTTGAATATTAATGCGAGAAGTCAAATTCACTTTATTTACACATAATATATACAGTGTGTTTCAACCGACGTGGGCTAACACAGGTAACTTTGTTGTTAGTGGAGATAGAAAGTCGGTTAAAGAGGCAAAGTAGTGCAGAAAAATTAATTTATTCAGAAAATAGTGAAAATTTCCATCTAGAAAAACTGGCCATAACTTTTTTATTTATGAAGATATTTGAAAATTTCATTAACCATTTTATGATAACTTTTTAAGGTCTTTTCAGTGGCGTAAGTTTAATTTTTTTATCTTTAAAGTTCAGTTCCAAAATATTTATTATTATTATTTTTTTATTTCCACTACGTAATGAGATATTGACATGAACTTTGATTTTTCTTATGGACGCTGTTTTGGATTTTCAGATATTCAAATTCTGCTTATTTTTTTGAATAATTTGATATTGCACATCCTACATTTAAACGAACCAGAAGTTACAAAACTGACCAAAATAGCTTTTTGACGTTATCCATACTGATCAGTGTGCCGTGTAAAACAAAATTTGTAGAAACAAATACATACCGACAGGTTAACAATCTGTCGAGCGATCGCTACAGTTTTGCTAATTCATTTTGTTTGATTTACTCTCTAAGATGGCTCAAGCATTTTCAAATTTGAAAAACAGGCTATTTTTGCGCACACATTCAGCGTAACAAAAACACCACATGGGTTCAAGCAGAATACTTGAACGTTTATCCAGAAAAGCGACAACCTTATTCCATAACTTTAAGGAACTTAAATAGAAATTTAATGGTATACGGTTTATTTTCAAAGAAAAAAAGCAACATTCAACAATGTGAAGACGAATTAGTTTTGGCAAGCTTTGAAATTAATGGAGAAAAGTCAACGAGACAACTTGCAGAATAGGTATAAAAAAATGTATAAAAAAACGTATGTTAAGGCCCGTACTAAAAACATTGATCATTGAAAACGGTGTAAACTCGCAAGGATTTGCAAAGATCGTCTATTTGGACACTAAAGTAAATAAATGGTATAAGTGAAAATTATTTTATTTAGACAGATATAAAAAAACAAAAACTGTCTTCTTGAACTGATCGGCGAGATCGTACGACCGAGTAGATATTGAGTCGCAGACCAATTTATTGCGGGCCGAAGGCCCGCCGCGCCTTATTTTTTTTTTGGGTCTAATGGCGAGGTCGTAAGACCGAGTAGATATTAAGCTGCAGACCAATTTATTGCGGGCCGAAGGCCCGCCGCGCCTTAATTTCTTTTTGGGCCTAATGGCGAGGTCGTAAGACTGAGTAGATATTGAGTCGCAGACCAATTTATTGCGGGCCGAAGGCCCGCCGCGCCTTATTTTCTTTTTAGGCCTAATGACGAGTCGTAAGACCGAGTAGATATTGAGTCGCAGACCAATTTATTGCGGGCCGAAGGCCCGCCGCGGCCTTATTTTTTTTTGGGCCTAATGACGAGGTCGTAAGACCGAGTAGATATTGAGTCGCAGACCAATTTATTGCGGGCCGAAGGCCCGCCGCGCCTTATTTTCTTTTTGGGCCTAATGCCGAGGTCGTAAGACCGAGTAGATATTGAGTTGCAGACCAATTTATTGCGGGCCGAAGGCCCGCCGTGCCTAAATTTCTTTTTGGGCCTAACGGCGAGGTCGTAAGACCGAGTAATCGCAGACGAATTCTTTGGGATCATATGGCGAGGCCGTTAGGCCGAGTAATTATTGGGTCCCAGACAAATTTTATAACACTTTGATATTGGAGAACTATTCTAAAGACACATTCAAAAAAGTTTTGTGTATGCCAGCAATGGTAGTTGGCGCCGCAGGCGTGATTCTAAACACATCGATATTGGAAAACTATTGTAGAAACACATTTAAAAAAGTTTTGCGTACCCCGTTAAAGACAATTGGCGCCGCAGGCGTGATTCAAATCACAGTGATCTTTACAAACCATGGCAAAAACGGATGCAAAAAAAAAAATTTTGTAAAAAACAAATTTTTCCGCAGACCCATACCAAAAACATTGATCTTTGAGAGCGGTGTAAAGTTGCCTGCAAAAAGGTTTTGCACAGGTCATCTGTTTGAATACTAAAGTTAATAAATGGTAAACGTGAAAACTATTTTATTTAGACAGATATAAAAAAAATGAAAATAAGGCTACATTGCGGGCCGGAGGCCCGCCTATTGTCCTTTTGGGGCAATATTGCGAGGCCGTTAGGCCGAGTAATTATTGGGTCGCAGACCAATTTCATAACACGTTGATATTGGGAACTATTCTAAAGACACAGTCAAAAAAGTTTTGTGTATGCCAGCAATCGTAATTGGCGCCGCAGGCGTGATTCTAAACACATCGATATTGGAAAACTATTGTAGAAACACATTTAAAAACGTTTTGCGTACCCCGTTAAAGATAATTGGCGCCGCAGGCGTGATTCAAAACACAGTGATCTGTACAAACCATGGCAAAAACGTATGTAAAAAAATTTTTTTTTTGTAAAAATTTTTTTCCGCAGACCCGCACCAAAAACATTGATCTTTGAAAGCAGTGTTAAGTCGCCTGCAAAAAGGTTTTGCACAGGTCAACTAGTCCCCTTATATTAAAGCTGAAAAATTTTTCGAGGTACAAACGGGCGGTCTATAGAAAAGTGCAATTTTTGACGGATTTTTACGAAAAAAAATTACGACGAGGGCGCATTATTTCTACATCTCAACGTCGCATCGGCAAAATTTGCATATTTAGGGGGGCCGCAGGGCGATTTTTTAAAGGGGCGCCCGATCGCCTATCTCTTAACGTTGAAAAAATTTTCAATCGCCCGGCTAAAATCGTAAAAAAATCGCCCAGCGGCGAGGCCGGTCTCGAATTGCAGACTTTTTTCGCCTCTTTTTAAAGAGTTTTCGCGCGGACGGTTTTCGGCGAAAATTCGGGCGCCGACGCGGAAACAAAAAACTCCCATTTGATTAACCCGTCGTCCGGAATCGGTCGTATCTCGGCGAGTTTTCGTCGCACGACGTCGAGACCGGTTTTAAACGAAGCGCGAGAAAAAACTCCAACTGCAAAGTGCAAAAGACGCGTCGAAAACGACTTTTTTAACGCCGTTAATTCGCAAATAAAAGTCGGCGTTATTGTTTTTTTGTCGCGTTCCTATGACGGTGACCGTGTGGGGTCCTCACTTAGCATGGCAAAAAAAATTAAAAGTCACAGTCTAACTTAAATGCGAAATTAACACGCGACAAATCGATCAAATTTTTTTAAAAACATACGTCGCTAAACTACATGAAAGTGACGGGGACAGAAGTTTATTTTTTGTCGCATTTTGATTCGTGAAACGAGTCAATTCTATTTTGAAATGTAAAATTTAAAACAAATGATTGATAAAATTTGAATTTTTTCTAGCTGTCAGTTGAATTGGTTTTTAACATTGTTTAGCGAAATTATACCCATCGGATGTAAACTTTTTGCCAAAATCGTGTAAATTGATAATTATAGAACATTTTGACAGACGTCCGAGACAAATCCGGTGATTTTTGCTGAGATATTTCGAAAAATTATTCCGCCAAGAGGTCGCCATATATGCAATTGGTTAGAAAGAGACAGACATATAATTTTGAGTACGGCCATAAATCTTACACATTTGACATTTTAAACAAACGACTAACAAACAATGACATTTAATTTATCTGTCAAACGGTTGGTTTTTAACATTATTTAACGAAATTGTGACCATCGACCGTAATTTTTTTGCCAAAATCATGTAAGTTATTAATTATAAAACTTTTTGACAGACACCCGAGACAGACTCGATAATTTTTGCTGAGAAATCTTCAAATTTAATTCGGCCAAAAGGATGACATAATATATACAATTAGTAAGATAAAGACGGACATATAATTTTGATCTTATTTTGATCATCGTACACAGTCTGACATCTGATACATATGAAAGGTTAATCTGACAGGCGGAAACTTTTTTATAAATGATAATTCAAAGTCTCTAACCAGTAAGCGGTAGCTTATCGTCATTTAAAAACGAAATTTAAGATAATTTGACATATTATAATGGTATTTATATTATTTATTGGCGAATTAAGCATTTAGTGTGGATTGTCGTGTACTAAACACACAATCAGATGTCAAACGTACCCTATACGTTCTATGTGTGAGATGATTGAATACAAAACTATCAAAGCAGATTTTTGGAATATAGAAAATTATAATACGGTTTGTTTAAACATTTTTTCTTAATTATTATATACTTCTTGAAATAGTTGAAATAGTTCATATTCAAATTTATTTACAGATCACGAAATAAGGTTATAAATTCATTCCTGTATTTTGGAAATTATTTACTTACTTATAATGAATGCGAATGTAAAGAATTGTTGAAATGACAATATATTGGAATTTTAAAACATAAATACTACATTTGTCAGTCGGATTTGTTTTAAAAAATTATCGTATTTAATAACCACAACATTTTTTTGACGTAAGTTATGCTGTTAAAAATGAGGTTATGTATATTTTTTCTTTTTTAGTTTATTTTTGATATTATTGTAACAATATTTTTTGAATAAATGTTTATAAACTTATTTTTATTGATAATATTTGAAGTAATTACGCATTTTTTCTAATAATTCTTTTTTTAAATAATGAAAATAGTTTGCTCTCAATACAGAAACAGATATAATTGCCTTCGAAATTGCAATAAATTCATAGACTAATAGTGTAAGTTAAATATAACTATGAGCATCAAAGAAATATCTATTATAGATAACTATCGGTCAAGACCGAAGCGATTTCGTAGGCATCCGGTCAAATTGCCATCGGTAAAGCTGCTTTCAACAATAATATTTGAGATAATTACGCATTTATTTTTTATAAATTTATTTGAAATAATGTAAGTTTGAGATATCTATTAGCATCGAAGGAATTTCTATTACATCTTCTGTTGATACGATGATGTGTGTCTATATTTTGGAGTCGATTCAAAGTATGATACATTTGAATTAATTTGCGATTAACTGAAAAAAAAATACGTCGAACAAAGATGAGTATCGATCAAGAAAGAAGCCTTCACTTAGGCATCGTTGTCAAATTACTGCATGCAATGAATTATTACTGACTGTACGAGTGCGAATTTCAAAAAATGTTTCACTGTTAAGACGTTTCAAAAACTATTACTATGAATAGATAGTTAAAATCTGTAAAAAATACTTGATTAAATTTGTGAATGACTGAGTCTTGGGATAATATAATTCAGTTTGCTATTTTTTTGAATTAACAAAAATATCAAACCATTTGTACTTTGTAGTCTAAGCTGACGGCTATTACATAGTGAGGAACTGTTTAGTAGTTTTTTACATTACGGACAATCTCTTTCGACCGTATAATATCTAAACACCACGAATTTTCAAATCATTTTTGTGACGTAAGAAGTCTCTCATTTTGTTTTACAAATTGCCTTCAAAAGTATTAATGTGTTATAAACGATATGTCAACCAGTTATCGATACGTAAATAAATAGGTAAATAGCCGGTTAAATATACGCGGCTATTTATTTTAAATAGCTGTCGGTATTATTTTTTTTTACGTTCACTATCCAGTATCCACCAATAAATGTTTATATCAGTGAGTACCTATTGTACGATGTTTTGACTTAAAGTTGGCAAGAGGCTAAGCGATTCATAATACGAACTTGGTTCATATAGAGGCTGTATAATAATTATTGTCAAATATATATTTGATATATATCTACAAAGCGAAAAATATTGTTGTTTTTGCGGTTTGTCATCTATATTATTCTATTATTACTGATCGCATTTAATCTGTGTGATTGTCAAGAGCAAACTGAACGGTAAGTGAGACTTTAGAAATGTTTATGTATGTTTCATTATTCAAAAATAGTCGAAACTTTTTTAACTCTTTCGCTTCTGACGCGACACATATTATGTCCCATCGAATAGTTCTCTTCTCTTTTGGCATAAATACGTTCCGAATAACATTGAAATTTTTGTGATTCAGTAATAAGCAATTAAATATATATCCACGAAATGTCAGCACCTCATATACTTATTCAGTATTTGTCATTTTTAAGCCAAAATAAGGTTATATTCCGTGTACTGCGCATGTTTTGAAGTGTAACTAAGACGTTGAATCCGCGAAAATTAAATTACATGTTCCGCCATGAACAGGTAAGTTAAAAATGTTAATATTTATATGTTTTGTAGTTAAAAACACAGGCGGAAGATTTTGTTTCGAAAATATTCGGCGCGGGACATTATTGTCCCAACAGTCTTTTTTACAACAAATAGTCACCAGTATTTGTCTCAATAGTTCCAAATGAGTGATAGCAACGTATATATAAAGCCACATTTCAACAAATGACTTACTTATCTACAGAGTGATTCATAAAAGATGCGCAGGACTTTAGAGGAAGATAGTTTGTCCAAAAATATGAAAAAAAATTTGTATAAACATGGGTCCGCAGACGCATCGTTTTCGAGACACAGGGTGCCAAAGTTGAGAAAAAAAATCGTTTTTTGTCAATATCTTTAGAACCGCTAGAGGTACAACGCATTATCGGGTCGCAGACCAATTTTTTAGGACAATATGGCGAGGCCGTTAGGCCGAGTGATTATTGGTTTGCAGACCAATTTTTTGGGACAATATGGCGAGGCCGATAGGCCGAGTGATTATCGGATCGCAGACCATTTTTTTGGGACAAAATGGCGAGGCCGTCAGGCCGAGTTATTATTGGATCGCAGACCAATTTTTGGGACAATATGGCGAGGCCGTTAGGCCGAGTGATTATTGGGTCGTAGACCAATTTTTTGGGAAAATATGGCGAGGCCGATAGGCCGAGTGATTATTGGTTTGCAGACCAATTTTTTGGGACAATATGGCGAGGCCGATAGGCCGAGTGATTATTGGGTCGCAGACCATTTTTTTGGGACAATATGGCGAGGCCGTCAGGCCGAGTGATTATTGGGTCGCAGACCAATTTTTTGGGACAATATGGCGAGGCCGTCAGGCCGAGTGATTATTGGGTCGCAGACTAATTTCATAACACTTTGATATTGGAGAACTATTCTAAAGGCACATTCAAAAAAGTTTTGTATACGCCAGCAATAATTGGCGCCGCAGGCGTGATTCTAAACACACCGATATTGGAAAACGATTGTAGAAACACATTTAAAAAAGTTTTGCGTACCCTGTTAAAGATAATTGGCGCCGCAGGCGTGATTCAAAACACAGTGATTTTTACCAACCATGGCAAAAACGGATGCAAAAAAAAATTTGTAAAAAAAATTTTTTTCCGCAGACCCATACCAAAAACATTGATCATTGAAAGCGGTGTTAAGTTGCCTGCAAAAAGGTTTTGCACAGGTCATCTATTTGAATACTAAAGTTGTTAAATGGTAAAAGTGAAAACTATTTTATTTAGACAGATATAAAAAAAATGAAAATAAGGCAACAATGCGGGCCGGAGGCCCGCCCATTGTCCTTTTTGGACAAAATGGCGAGGCCGTTAGGCCGAGTAATTATTGGGTCGCAGACCAATTTCATAACACTTTGATATTGGAGAACTATTCTAAAGACACATTCAAAAAAGTTTTGTGTACGCCAGCAATCGTAATTGGCGCCGCAGGCGTGATTCTAAACACATCGATATTGGAAAACTATTGTAGAAACACATTTAAAAAAGTTTTGCGTACCCCGTTAAAGATAATTGGCGCCGCAGGCGTGATTCAAAACACAGTGATCTTTGCAAACCACGGCAAAAACGGATGTAAAAATTTTTTTTTTTTGTAAAAAAATTTTTTTCCGCAGACCCATACCAAAAACATGGATCTTTGAAAGCGGTGTTAAGTTGCCTGCAAAAAGGTTTTGCACAGGTCAACTAGTCCCCTTATATTAAAGCTGAAAAATTTTTCGAGGTACAAACGGGCGGTCTATAGAAAAGTGCAATTTTTGACGGATTTTTACGAAAAAAAATTACGACGAGGGCGCATTATTTCTACATCTCAACGTCGCATCGGCAAAATTTGCATATTTAGGGGGGCCGCAGGGCGATTTTTTAAAGGGGCGCCCGATCGCCTATCTCTTAACGTTGAAAACATTTTCAATCGCCCGGCTAAAATCGTAAAAAAATCGCCCAGCGGCGAGGCCGGTCTCGAATTGCAGACTTTTTTCGCCTCTTTTTAAAGAGTTTTCGCGCGGACGGTTTTCGGCGAAAATTCGGGCGCCGACGCGGAAACAAAAAAGTCCCATTTGATTAACCCGTCGTCCGGAATCGGTCGTATCTCGGCGAGTTTTCGTCGCACGACGTCGAGACCGGTTTTAAACGAAGCGCGAGAAAAAACTCCAACTGCAAAGTGCAAAAGACGCGTCGAAAACGACTTTTTTAACGCCGTTAATTCGCAAATAAAAGTCGGCGTTATTGTTTTTTTGTCGCGTTCCTATGACGGTGACCGTGTGGGGTCCTCACTTAGCATGGCAAAAAAAATTAAAAGTCACAGTCTAACTTAAATGCGAAATTAACACGCGACAAATCGATCAAATTTTTTTAAAAACATACGTCGCTAAACTACATGAAAGTGACGGGGACAGAAGTTTATTTTTTGTCGCATTTTGATTCGTGAAACGAGTCAATTCTATTTTGAAATGTCAAATTTAAAACAAATGATTGATAAAATTTGAATTTTTTCTAGCTGTCAGTTGAATTGGTTTTTAACATTGTTTAGCGAAAATATACACATCGGACGTAAACTTTTTGCCAAAATCGTGTAAATTGATAATTATAGAACCTTTTGACACACGCCCGAGACAAATCCGGTGATTTTTGCTGAGATATCTCGAAAAATAATTTCGCCAAGGACCTGCCATATAAGTAGTTAGTAAGAAAGAGACAGACATATAATTTTGAGTACGGCCACAAATCTTACACATTTGACATTTTAAACAAACGACTAACAAACAATGACATTTAATTTATCTGTCAAACGGTTGGTTTTTAACATTATTTAACGAAATTGTGACCATCCACCGTAATTTTTTTGCCAAAATCATGTAAATTATTAATTATAAAACTTTTTGACAGACACCCGAGACAGAGTCGATAATTTTTGCTGAGAAATCTTCAAATTTAATTCGGCTAAAAGGATGACATTATATATACAATTAGTAAAATAGAGACGGACATATAATTTTGATCTTATTTTGATCATTGTACACAGTCTGACATCTGATACATATGAAAGGTTAATCTGACAGGCGGAAACTTTTTTATAAATGATAATTCAAAGTCTCTAACCAGTAAACGGTAGCTTATCGTTATTTAAAAACGAAATTTAAGATAATTTGACATATTATAATGGTATTTATATTATTTATTGGCGAATTAAGCATATAGTGTGGATTGTCGTGTACTAAACACACAATCAGATGTCAAACGTACCCTATACGTTCTATGTGTGAGATGATTGAATACAAAACTATCAAAGCTGATTTTTGGAATATAGAAAATTATAATACGGTTTGTTTAAACATTTTTTCTTAATTATTATATACTTCTTGAAATAGTTGAAATAGTTCATATTCAAATTTATTTACAGATCACGAAATAAGGTTATAAATTCATACCTGTATTTTGGAAATTATTTACTTACTTATAATGAATGCGAATGTAAAGAATTGTTGAAATGACAATATATTGGAATTTTAAAACATAAATACTACATTTGTCAGTCGGATTTGTTTTAAAAAATTATCGTATTTAATAACCACATCATTTTTTTGACGTAAGTTATGCTGTTAAAAATGAGGTTATGTATATTTTTTCTTTTTTAGTTTATTTTTGATATTATTGTAACAATATTTTTTGAATAAATGTTTATAAACTTATTTTTATTGATAATATTTGAAGTAATTCATATTATAATTTGCCTCTCGGGGCTGCGACCTGCTCGACAACAACAACAATAGTAGAGTCGCCGGCTCAAGCATATTAGTTTAGCCTCGCGGGGCTTTGGTATGGATATAATAAGAATAGATACCATAGAAAATAATAATCAATATTTTTCTGATTTTGAGAAAAAATTAGCCAAATCGGTCCTGCCGTTTTCAAGTGCTGTGCCTACCAGTGAACAGCATTCCTTTTTTATTACATAGAATAATCCGTGAAATGAGATTAAGAGACGTATCTGTTATTTTAAAATAATTTTCAACTCGGATGGCCATCAAATTTTATAGTTGGTTTGAAAACACACCGTTCATTTAATCAAATAGAGACCAACTTACGAGTGGTATTTTTCATGTAAATAAAAGATGGTAAATTTCAAAATGACGCCGAAATTTACAGAGGGTGGTCACCGAGGTTAACTTAGGGGAAAAGGCGCCGATGAATTTAAAGGCTCAAAATTTGCTACCATATAAATAAATAGCATCATATTTACAGATTTTTTTCGAATCGAACATTTAAAAAAATCGGCTCCTATCTCTTTAAAAATCGATGATGGATTTTTTTTCAGAATATCAAAAAAAAAATCGATGCTCAAATATAGACTTCATTGTGATAAATTTGCCTCTGTACGTCACAGATGAGAAAAAAACCGGGCAAGAATGAGACGAACTCGCGTGAAGATGGTTTGGTACCATTCAGTTTTCCGCGAGATCTTTAAGACTTGGATTTTTGTTTAGGTTTTCCTATAAACTATATTTCCTATTTTCTAAAATTGAACTTCAGTTTTCACGGTGATGGGGGAGAGGGTTAACGCTCGATTTTTGTATATTTTCTTTAATATCTTTCGAGCTACGCATTTTAAAATTATAAAGGAAATATATTTGTATTTCTCATAGCGAACCCTTTAATATTATACGTCCATGATATATATATATGATATATATATATTTTTTTTTTTTATTTTCTAATTTAGCCCCCAAAATTTACCCTAAACTCGGAATTCGTTTATTTACGCTATACAACCGTCATTGCGTCATCTAACATTTATATAAGAATAAAATTTCAACACTTTTCGTCCCGTAGAATCGGAGAGAGCTGTGACAAACGAAAAGACAGATACAAGAGTGATCCTATAAGGACTCCGCTTTTTCATCGGATATACGGAGCACTAACTATGCTTCGATGAAGTTAGTATTCGGTACACAGGCTTAAAAAAGTTAACAAGTGTAGAAATACACAAAATCTGACGAAAAATACCCGATTTCTTTAAAATTTGAATATTAATGCGAGAAGTCAAATTCACTTTATTTACACATAATATATACAGGGTGTTTCAACCGACGTGGGCTAACACGGGTAACTTTGTTGTTAGTGGAGATAGAAAGTCGGTTAAAGAGGCAAAGTAGTGCAGAAAAATTAATTTATTCAGAAAATAGTGAAAATTTCCATTTAGAAAAACTGGCCATAACTTTTTTATTTATTAAGATATCTGAAAATTTCATTAACAATTTTATGATAACTTTTTAAGGTCTTTTCAGTGGCGTAAATTTATTTTTTTTATTTCCACTACGTAATGAGATATTCACACCAATTTATTGCGGGCCGAAGGCCCGCCGCACCTTGATTTTTTTTTGGGCCTAATGCCGAGGTCGTAAGACCGAGTAGATATTGAGTCGCAGACCAATTTATTGCGGGCCGAAGGCCCGCCACGCCTTAATTTCTTTTTAGGCCTAATGGCGAGGTCGTAAGACCGAGTAAATATTGATTCGCAGACCAATTTATTGCAGGCCGAAGGCCCGCCTCGCCTTATTTTCTTTTTGGACCTAATGACGAGGTCGTAAGACCGAGTAGATATTGAGTCGCAGAACAATTTATTACGGGCCGAAGGCCCGCCGCGCCTTAATTTCTTTTTGGGCCTAATGGCGAGGTCGTAAGACCGAGTAGATATTGAGTCGCAGACCAATTTATTGCGGGCCGAAGGCCCGCCTCGCCTTATTTTCTTTTTGGGCCTAATGACGAGGTCGGAAGACCGAGTAGATATTGAGTCGCAGACCAATTTATTGCGGGCCGAAGGCCCGCCGCGCCTTAATTTCTTTTTGGGCCTAATGGCGAGGTCGTAAGACCGAGTAGATATTGAGCCGCAGACTAATTTATTGCGGGTCGAAGGCCCGCCGCGCCGTAATTTCTTTTTGGGCCTAATGGCGAGGTCGTAAGACCGAGTAGATATTGAGCTGCAGACCAATTTATTGCGGGCCGAAGGCCCGCCGCGTTTTATTTTCTTTTTGGGCCTAATGCCGAGGTCGTAAGACCGAGGAGATATTGAGTTGCAGACCAATTTATTGCGGGCCGAAGGCCCGCTGTGCCCTAACTTCTTTTTGGGCCTAACGGCGAGGTCGTAAGACCGAGTTATCGCAGACGAATTTTTTTGTGACCATATGGCGAGGCCGTTAGGCCGAGTAATTATTGGGTCCCAGACAAATTTTATAACACTTTGATATTGGAGAACTATTCTAAAGACACATTCAAAAAAGTTTTGTGTATGCCAGCAATGGTAATTGGCGCCGCAGGCGTGATTCTAAACACATCGATATTGGAAAACTATTGTAGAAACACATTTAAAAAAGTTTTGCGCACCCCGTTAAAGATAATTGGCGCCGCAGGCGTAATTCAAATCACAGTGATCTTTACAAACCATGGCAAAAACGGATGCAAAAAAAAAAAAATTTATAAAAAAAAAAATTTTCCGCAGACCCATACCAAAAACATTGATCTTTGAAAGCGGTGTTAAGTTGCCTGCAAAAAGGTTTTGCACAGGTCAACTAGTCCCCTTATATTAAAGCTGAAAAATTTTTCGAGCTACAAACGGGCGGTCTATAGAAAAGTGCAATTTTTGACGGATTTTTACGAAAAAAAATTACGACGAGGGCGCATTATTTCTACATCTCAACGTCGCATCGGCAAAATTTGCATATTTAGGGGGGCCGCAGGGCGATTTTTTAAAGGGGCGCCCGATCGCCTATCTCTTAACGTTGAAAAAATTTTCAATCGCCCGGCTAAAATCGTAAAAAAATCGCCCAGCGGCGAGGCCGGTCTCGAATTGCAGACTTTTTTCGCCTCTTTTTAAAGAGTTTTCGCGCGGACGGTTTTCGGCGAAAATTCGGGCGCCGACGCGGAAACAAAAAAGTCCCATTTGATTAACCCGTCGTCCGGAATCGGTCGTATCTCGGCGAGTTTTCGTCGCACGACGTCGAGACCGGTTTTAAACGAAGCGCGAGAAAAAACTCTAACTGCAAAGTGCAAAAGACGCGTCGAAAACGACTTTTTTAACGCCGTTAATTCGTAAATAAAAGTCGGCGTTATTGTTTTTTTGTGCCGTTCCTATGACGGTGACCGTGTGGGGTTCTCACTTAGCATGGCAAAAAAAATTAAAAGTCACAGTCTAACTTAAATGCGAAATTAACACGCTACAAATCGATCAATTTTTTTTAAAAACATACGTCGCTAAACTACATGAAAGTGACGGGGACAGAAGTTTATTTTTTGTCGCATTTTGATTCGTGAAACGAGTCAATTCTATTTTGAAATGTCAAATTTAAAACAAATGATTGATAAAATTTGAATTTTTTCTAGCTGTCAGTTGAATTGGTTTTTAACATTGTTTAGCGAAATTATACCCATCGGACGTAAACTTTTTGCCAAAATCGTGTAAATTGATAATTATAGAACATTTTGACAGACGTCCGAGACAAATCCGGTGATTTTTGCTGAGATATTTCGAAAAATTATTCCGCCAAGAGGTCGCCATATATGCAATTGGTTAGAAAGAGACGACGTATAAAATCGAGTCGCGTAATGTCGATTACGACGTATGTCTATAATGAGCAGTTCAGATAAAATGAAAAATGGCGTGAGGTTATTTTGACAGCTCTATGAAAATAAATACACATCTTACTATGGAAATTGATGTATTTTGGGATATTTTCAATAATAAAACGGTTTGTTTATACGTTATTTTATATATTATTAGCTTTTTGTATAACGATTAAGAAAAAAAAAACATTTTTTAACCTTGATAATTTTTTGGTTATAATATGAAAACTAATATTTTGTTTCCTAAAATATAGAAATTAGTCATATACGAATTTATTTACAGATCTATCAATACCGAAACAGACCAATTTATTGCGGGCCGAAGGCCCGCTGCGCCTTATTTTCTTTTTGGGCCTAATGACGAGGTCGTAAGACCGAGTAGATATTGAGTCGCAGACCAATATATTGCGGGCCGAAGGCCCGCCGCACTTTAATTTCTTTTTGGGCCTAATGGCGAGGTCGTAAGACCGAGTAGAAATTGAGCCGCAGACCAATTTATTGCGGGCCGAAGGCCCGCCGCGCCTTATTTTATTTTTAGGCCTAATGACGAGGTCGTAAGACCGAGTAGATATTGAGTCGCAGACCAATTTATTGCGGGCCGAAGGCCCGCCGCGCCTTAATTTCCTTTGGGTCTAATGGCGAGGTCGTAAGGCCGAGTAGATATTGAGCCGCACCAATTTATTTTGGGCCGAAGGCCCGCCGCGCCTTATTTTCTTTTTGGGCCTAATGCCGAGGTCGTAAGACCGATTAGATATTGAGTTGCAGACCAATTTATTGCGGGCCGAAGGCCCGTGTGCCCTAATTTTTTTTTGGGTCTAAGACCGAGTAATCGCAGATGAATTTTTTTGGGACCACATGGCGAGGCCGTTAGGCCGAGTAATTATTGGGTCCCAGACAAATTTTATAACACTTTGATATTGGAGAACTATTCTAAAGACACATTCAAAAAAGTTTTGTGTATGCCAGCAATGGTAATTAGCGCCGCAGGCGTGATTCTAAACACATCGATATTAGAAAACTATTGGAGAAACACATTTAAAAAAGTTTTGCGTACCCCGTTGAAGATAATTGGCGCCGCAGGCGTGATTCAAATCACAGTGATCTTTACAAACCATGGCAAAAACGAATGCAAAAAAAAAAAATTTGTAAAAAAAATTTTTTTCCGCAGACCCATACCAAAAACATTGATCTTTGAAAGCGGTGTTAAGTTGCCTGCAAAAAGGTTTTGCACAGGTCAACTAGTCCCATATATTAAAACGCAAAAATTTTCCGAGGTACAAACGGGGGGTCTATAGAAAAGTGCAATTTTTGACGGATTTTTACGAAAAAAAATTACGAAAAGGGCGCATTATTTCTACAGCCCAACGTCGCATCGGCAACATTTGCATATTTAGGGGGGCCGCAGGGCGATTTTTTAAAGGGGCGCCCGATCGCCTATCTCTTAACGTTGAAAAAATTTTCAATCGCCCGGCTAAAATCGTAAAAAAATCGCCCGGCGGCGAGGGCGGTCTTGAATTGCAGACTTTTTTCGCCTCTTTTTAAAGAGTTTTCGCGCGGACGGTTTTCGGCGAAAATTCGGGCGCCGACGCGGAAACAAAAAAGTCCCATTTGATTAACCCGTCGTCCGGAATCGGTCGTATCTCGGCGACTTTTCGTCGCACGACGTCGAGACCGGTTTTAAACGAAGCGCGAGAAAAAACTCCAACTGCAAAGTGCAAAAGACGCGTCGAAAACGACTTTTTTAACGCCGTTAATTCGCAAATAAAAGTCGGCGTTATTGTTTTTTTAGTTCCGTTCCTATGACGGTGACCGTGTGGGGTTCTCACTTAGCATGGCAAAAAAAATTAAAAGTCACAGTCTAACTTAAATGCGAAATTAACACGCGACAAATCGATCAATTTTTTTTAACAACATACGTCGCTAAACTACATGAAAGTGACGGGGACAGAAGTTTATTTTTTGTCGCATTTTGATTCGTGAAACGAGTCAATTCTATTTTGAAATGTCAAATTTAAAACAAATGATTGATAAAATTTGAATTTTTTCTAGCTGTCAGTTGAATTGGTTTTTAACATTGTTTAGCGAAATTATACCCATCGGACGTAAACTTTTTGCCAAAATCGTGTAAATTGATAATTATAGAACATTTTGACAGACGTCCGAGACAAATCGGGTGATTTTTGCTGAGATATTTCGAAAAATTATTCCGCCAAGAGGTCGCCATATATGCAATTGGTTAGAAAGAGACAGACATATAATTTTGAGTACGGCCACAAATCTTACACATTTGACATTTTAAACAAACGACTAACAAACAATGACATTTAATTTATCTGTCAAACGGTTGGTTTTTAACATTATTTAACGAAATTGTGACCATCCACCGTAATTTTTTTGCCAAAATCATGTAAATTATTAATTATAAAACTTTTTGACAGACACCCGAGACAGAGTCGATAATTTTTGCTGAGAAATCTTCAAATTTAATTCGGCTAAAAGGATGACATTATATATACAATTAGTAAAATAGAGACGGACATATAATTTTGATCTTATTTTGATCATTGTACACAGTCTGACATCTGATACATATGAAAGGTTAATCTGACAGGCGGAAACTTTTTTATAAATGATAATTCAAAGTCTCTAACCAGTAAACGGTAGCTTATCGTTATTTAAAAACGAAATTTAAGATAATTTGACATATTATAATGGTATTTATATTATTTATTGGCGAATTAAGCATTTAGTGTGGATTGTCGTGTACTAAACACACAATCAGATGTCAAACGTACCCTATACGTTCTATGTGTGAGATGATTGAATACAAAACTATCAAAGCTGATTTTTGGAATATAGAAAATTATAATACGGTTTGTTTAAACATTTTTTCTTAATTATTATATACTTCTTGAAATAGTTGAAATAGTTCATATTCAAATTTATTTACAGATCACGAAATAAGGTTATAAATTCATTCCTGTATTTTGGAAATTATTTACTTACTTATAATGAATGCGAATGTAAAGAATTGTTGAAATGACAATATATTGGAATTTTAAAACATAAATACTACATTTGTCAGTCGGATTTGTTTTAAAAAATTATCGTATTTAATAACCACAACATTTTTTTGACGTAAGTTATGCTGTTAAAAATGAGGTTATGTATATTTTTTCTTTTTTAGTTTATTTTTGATATTATTGTAACAATATTTTTTGAATAAATGTTTATAAACTTATTTTTATTGATAATATTTGAAGTAATTACGCATTTTTTCTAATAATTCTTTTTTTAAATAATGAAAATAGTTTGCTCTCAATACAGAAACAGATATAATTGCCTTCGAAATTGCAATAAATTCATAGACTAATAGTGTAAGTTAAATATAACTATGAGCATCAAAGAAATATCTATTATAGATAACTATCGGTCAAGACCGAAGCGATTTCGTAGGCATCCGGTCAAATTGCCATCGGTAAAGCTGCTTTCAACAATAATATTTGAGATAATTACGCATTTATTTTTTATAAATTTATTTGAAATAATGTAAGTTTGAGATATCTATTAGCATCGAAGGAATTTCTATTACATCTTCTGTTGATACGATGATGTGTGTCTATATTTTGGAGTCGATTCAAAGTATGATACATTTGAATTAATTTGCGATTAACTGAAAAAAAAATACGTCGAACAAAGATGAGTATCGATCAAGAAAGAAGCCTTCACTTAGGCATCGTTGTCAAATTACTGCATGCAATGAATTATTACTGACTGTACGAGTGCGAATTTCAAAAAATGTTTCACTGTTAAGACGTTTCAAAAACTATTACTATGAATAGATAGTTAAAATCTGTAAAAAATACTTGATTAAATTTGTGAATGACTGAGTCTTGGGATAATATAATTCAGTTTGCTATTTTTTTGAATTAACAAAAATATCAAACCATTTGTACTTTGTAGTCTAAGCTGACGGCTATTACATAGTGAGGAACTGTTTAGTAGTTTTTTACATTACGGACAATCTCTTTCGACCGTATAATATCTAAACACCACGAATTTTCAAATCATTTTTGTGACGTAAGAAGTCTCTCATTTTGTTTTACAAATTGCCTTCAAAAGTATTAATGTGTTATAAACGATATGTCAACCAGTTATCGATACGTAAATAAATAGGTAAATAGCCGGTTAAATATACGCGGCTATTTATTTTAAATAGCTGTCGGTATTATATTTTTTTACGTTCACTATCCAGTATCCACCAATAAATGTTTATATCAGTGAGTACCTATTGTACGATGTTTTGACTTAAAGTTGGCAAGAGGCTAAGCGATTCATAATACGAACTTGGTTCATATAGAGGCTGTATAATAATTATTGTCAAATATACATTTGATATATATCTACAAAGCGAAAAATATTGTTGTTTTTGCGGTTTGTCATCTATATTATTCTATTATTACTGATCGCATTTAATCTGTGTGATTGTCAAGAGCAAACTGAACGGTAAGTGAGACTTTAGAAATGTTTATGTATGTTTCATTATTCAAAAATAGTCGAAACTTTTTTAACTCTTTCGCTTCTGACGCGACACATATTATGTCCCATCGAATAGTTCTCTTCTCTTTTGGCATAAATACGTTCCGAATAACATTGAAATTTTTGTGATTCAGTAATAAGCAATTAAATATATATCCACGAAATGTCAGCACCTCATATACTTATTCAGTATTTGTCATTTTTAAGCCAAAATAAGGTTATATTCCGTGTACTGCGCATGTTTTGAAGTGTAACTAAGACGTTGAATCCGCGAAAATTAAACTACATGTTCCGCCATGAACAGGTAAGTTAAAAATGTTAATATTTATATGTTTTGTAGTTAAAAACACAGGCGGAAGATTTTGTTTCGAAAATATTCGGCGCGGGACATTATTGTCCCAACAGTCTTTTTTACAACAAATAGTCACCAGTATTTGTCTCAATAGTTCCAAATGAGTGATAGCAACGTATATATAAAGCCACATTTCAACAAATGACTTACTTATCTACAGAGTGATTCATAAAAGATGCGCAGGACTTTAGAGGAAGATAGTTTGTCCAAAAATATGAAAAAAATTTTGTATAAACATGGGTCCGCAGACGCATCGTTTTCGAGACACAGGGTGCCAAAGTTGAGCAAAAAAAATCGTTTTTTGTCAATATCTTTAGAACCGCTAGAGGTACAACGCATTATCGGGTCGCAGACCAATTTTTTAGGACAATATGGCGAGGCCGTTAGGCCGAGTGATTATTGGTTTGCAGACCAATTTTTTGGGACAATATGGCGAGGCCGATAGGCCGAGTGATTATTGGATCGCAGACCATTTTTTGGGACAAAATGGCGAGGCCGTCAGGCCGAGTTATTATTGGATCGAAGACCAATTTTTGGGACAATATGGCGAGGCCGTTAGGCCGAGTGATTATTGGGTCGTAGACCAATTTTTTGGGACAATATGGCGAGGCCGATAGGCCGAGTGATTATTGGTTTGCAGACCAATTTTTTGGGACAATATGGCGAGGCCGATAGGCAGAGTGATTATTGGGTCGCAGACCATTTTTTTGGGACAATATGGCGAGGCCGTCAGGCCGAGTGATTATTGGGTCGCAGACCAATTTTTTGGGACAATATGGCGAGGCCGTCAGGCCGAGTGATTATTGGGTCGCAGACTAATTTCATAACACTTTGATATTGGAGAACTATTCTACAGACACGTTCAAAAAAGTTTTGTATACGCTAGCAATAATTGGCGCCGCAGGCGTGATTCTAAACACACCGATATTGGAAAACTATTGTAGAAACACATTTAAAAAAGTTTTGCGTACCCCGTTAAAAATAATTGGCGCCGCAGGCGTGATTCAAAACACAGTGATCTTTACAAACCATGGCAAAAACGGATGCAAAAAAAAAATTAAAAAAATTTTTTTTCCGCAGACCTATACCAAAAACAATGATCATTGAAAGCGGTGTTAAGTTGCCTGCAAAAAGGTCTTGCACAGGTCATCTATTTGAATACTAAAGTTAATAAATGGTAAAAGTGAAAACTATTTTATTTAGACAGATATAAAAAAAAAGAAAATAAGGGTACAATGCGGGCCGGAGGCCCGCCCATTGTCCTTTTTGGACAATATGGCGAGGCCGTTAGGCCGAGTAATTATTGGGTCGCAGACCAATTTCATAACACTTTGATATTGGAGAACTATTCTAAAGATACATTCAAAAAAGTTTTGTGAACGCCAGCAATCGTAATTGGCGCCGCAGGCGTGATTCTAAACACATCGATATTGGAAAACTATTGTAGAAACACATTTAAAAAAGTTTTGCGTACCCCGTTAAAGATAAATGGCGCCGCAGGCGTGATTCAAAACACAGTGATCTTTGCAAACCATGGCAAAAACGGATATAAACATTTTTTTTTTTTGTAAAAAAATTTTTTTTCCGCTGACCCATACCAAAAACATAGATCTTTGAAAGCGGTGTTAAGTTGCCTGCAAAAAGGTTTTGCACAGGTCATCTATTTGAATACTAAAGTTGTTAAATGGTAAAAGTGAAAACTATTTTATTTAGACAGATATAAAAAAAATGAAAATAAGGCAACAATGCGGGCCGGAGGCCCGCCCATTGTCCTTTTTGGACAAAATGGCGAGGCCGTTAGGCCGAGTAATTATTGGGTCGCAGACCAATTTCATAACACTTTGATATTGGAGAACTATTCTAAAGACACATTCAAAAAAGTTTTGTGTACGCCAGCAATCGTAATTGGCGCCGCAGGCGTGATTCTAAACACATCGATATTGGAAAACTATTGTAGAAACACATTTAAAAAAGTTTTGCGTACCCCGTTAAAGATAATTGGCGCCGCAGGCGTCATTCAAAACACAGTGATCTTTGCAAACCATGGCAAAAACGGATGTAAAAATTTTTTTTTTTTGTAAAAAAATTTTTTTTCCGCAGACCCATACCAAAAACATGGATCTTTGAAAGCGGTGTTAAGTTGCCTGCAAAAAGGTTTTGCACAGGTCAACTAGTCCCATATATTAAAACGCAAAAATTTTCCGAGGTACAAACGGGGGGTCTATAGAAAAGTGCAATTTTTGACGGATTTTTACGAAAAAAAATTACGAAAAGGGCGCATTATTTCTACAGCCCAACGTCGCATCGGCGTAAGTTGCGTTTCGAGGGGGGCCGCAGGGCGATTTTTTAAAGGGGCGCCCGATCGCCTATCTCTTAACGTTGAAAAAATTTTCATTCGCCCGGCTAAAATCGTAAAAAAATCGCCCGGCGGCGAGGCCGGTCTTGAATTGCAGACTTTTTTCGCCTCTTTTTAAAGAGTTTTCGCGCGGACGGTTTTCGGCGAAAATTCGGGCGCCGACGCGGAAACAAAAAAGTCCCATTTGATTAACCCGTCGTCCGGAATCGGTCGTATCTCGGCGACTTTTCGTCGCACGACGTCGAGACCGGTTTTAAACGAAGCGCGAGAAAAAACTCTAACTGCAAAGTGCAAAAGACGCGTCGAAAACGACTTTTTTAACGCCGTTAATTCGCAAATAAAAGTCGGCGTTATTGTTTTTTTAGTTCCGTTCCTATGACGGTGACCGTGTGGGGTCCTCACTTAGCATGGCAAAAAAAATTAAAAGTCACAGTCTAACTTAAATGCGAAATTAACACGCGACAAATCGATCAAATTTTTTTAAAAACATACGTCGCTAAACTACATGAAAGTGACGGGGACAGAAGTTTATTTTTTGTCGCATTTTGATTCGTGAAACGAGTCAATTCTATTTTGAAATGTCAAATTTAAAACAAATGATTGATAAAATTTGAATTTTTTCTAGCTGTCAGTTGAATTGGTTTTTAACATTGTTTAGCGAAATTACGGCCATCGGACGTCAATTTTTTGCCAAAATCGTGTAAATTGATAATTATAGAACATTTTGACAGACGTCCGCGACAAATCGGGTGATTTTTGCTGAGATATTTCGAAAAATTATTCCGCCAAGAGGTCGCCATATATGCAATTGGTTAGAAAGAGACGACGTATAAAATCAAGTCGCGTAATGTCGATTACGACGTATGTCTATGAGCAGTTCAGATAAAAGTAAAAATGGCGTGAGATTATTTTGACAGCTCTATGAAAATAAATACACATCTTACTATGGAAATTGATGTATTTTGGGATATTTTCAATTATAAAACGGTTTGTTTATACGTTATTTTATATATTATTAACTTTTTGTATAACGATTAAGAAAAAAAAAACATTTTTTAATCTTGATAATTTTTTGGTTACAATATGAAAACTAATATTTTGTTTCCTAAAATATAGAAATTAGTTATATACGAATTTATTTACAGATCTATTGAAACAGATTACAAATTGATATCCTGTATCTTCTACCTATTATATATTTTGAATATTTACCTACAGTGAATTCGAATGTGTGAAATTGATGGAATGAGAAGATTGGAATTTTAAACCAGAAGACTACATTTGTCAATCGGATTTGTTGCAAAATATAATCATATTTAATAACGATATTATCGTATATATAATATTATTTGTCATGAATTATGTTTTTAAAAATGTGAGGCTATGTAAATATTTCTTTTTGTTATGATTTGACAATTGTTAATAAAATTATTTTTATTGATAATATTTGAATTACGCATTTTTTTAAATATGTTTTTCCTTTAAAATAATGAAAATAGTTCGCTCTCAATACCGAAACAGATATAGGTAACTGCGTTCGAAATTGCTTTAATTCAGCGTGTTTTGTGGTACAAAATTAGTCAACTATGTATAAGCTAGACGCTAATGGAAGGCCCGTGGAATGTTAAGAGACGGTAGTGCATAACAATAATAATATTTATTCAACAAAGGCAAAGCCATTGAATATGTCATACATTTTGTACATTAGATTATTAAAAAATATATAAAATATTAAATAACTATTAAAATATAAGTTAATGTTCATATATTATAGCCAAGTAATAGATTAAACATAATCGGCAGTATAATAGCGATCGTTAGCTATAATTGTTGAGAAACAACCATTGTTACAATGCTATATAAGAAAAAAATATTTTCAAACGACTGTCACCGTCTATGAAATATTACAATTTATATAAAATATGGATATAGATTAAAATATTGTTATTTTTGTTGGAGCTGAACAGTGAAGTCACTGACACTGTAAAAGCAATTGTTAACTAAATGTTGATATAGCACTGTTTTATATCTTTCAAGCTCAAGAATTTTTATGTCCGCTGGTACGTTATTGTAGATATTTATTTAATTGTTAATAACACTGTATGATATGTTAGGTCCTGCATATAAGTCTTTTTTAAGTCGTGTTTGGTAGTTATGTCCGTTTATGTGTAGTACAAACTACAAAGTACCTATTCAAAATGTTTCTTAACGTAACAGGCGCATTCAAATATATATATTGACGGCAAAGGTAGTATTTTAAGTTTTTTGAATAGCGGAATACACGAGTCTCTATAGCCGACTTTCATGATGTTGCGAATGCATTTTTTTGTAGTCTGAACAGTTTGATTAGGTGTTTGGAGCTTCCCCAAAAGATTATACTGTATTTTGAAATTGAGGTGACATAAGCATGATATTATGTTTGTGATAAGGATCTTAGCAAACAAGAGTAGGAGCTGACTTTGTTACAAAGATATGTTTATGAAAATTTAAATTATTTTATTTTGACAAATCCTCATATACATATTTCCTTATGCAATAGTATACAGAGTTGCAATACAAAATAATGATGATTGTGATAAATTATGAAATTAATATGCGTGTAAATATTAGCCATCGAAGTATTTGCAAAATGTCAGTTTTGAGATAAATCGCAATTAGGGTTTTTACTTTTGCCAGAAAATGTTATGGTTATTTGCAATGTAATTACACGATTCTGATAGTTTTTTCAACCGAAATTCATCTTTTGGATCATATGAGCTCTAATCAATTTACTTTTAATACGACCTAATAGAGAAAAATAGTGTTTACCATATGAAATTTTAGAGTTGACCTCAGTCCCCCGCAAGTGTACCCCCTAAAGGGGAAATATTTGTCATCAAAATAAGCGTTGATTGGAATTGAGAAACTCTTATTCGAAACATTTTCCAAAAAATACTATTTCTTTGCGATATTTTAGCGTTTCCGAACTTTATGAACACGCTGTATATGATTCTATTATTACTGACAGCATTTAATTTGTGTGATTGTACAGCAGTAGTGGAGCCTTCGTTTCTACCATATTATAATTTGCCTCTCGGGGCTGCGACCTGCTCGACAACAACAACAATAGTAGAGTCGCCGGCTCAAGCATATTAGTTTAGCCTCGCGGGGCTTTGGCTTGGATATAATAAGAATAGATACTATAGAAAATAATAATCAATATTTTTCTGATTTTGAGAAAAAATTAGCCAAATCGGTCCTGCCGTTTTCAAGTGCTGTGCCTACCAGTGAACAGCATTCCTTTTTTATTACATAGATCCGTGAAATGAGATTATGAGACGTATCTGTTATTTTAAAATAATTTTCAACTCGGATGGCCATCAAATTTTATAGTTGGTTTGAAAACACACCGTTCATTTAATCAAATAGAGACCAACTTACGAGTGGTATTTTTCATGTAAATAAAAGATGGTAAATTTCAAAATGACGCCGAAATTTACAGAGGGTGGTCACCGAGGTTAACTTAGGGGAAAAGGCGCCGATGAATTATAATGGCTCAAAAATGGCTACCATATAAATAAATGGCATCATATTTACAGATTTTTTTCGAATCGAACATTTAAAAAAATCGGCCCCTATCTCTTTAAAAATCGATGAAGGATTTTTTTTTCAGAATATCAAAAAAAAAATCAACGCTCAAATACAGACTTCATTGTGATAAATTTACCTCTGTATGTCACAGATGAGAAAAAAACCGAGCAAGAATGAGTCGAGCTCGCGTGAAAATGGTTCGATACCATTCAGTTTTCCGTGAGATCTTTAAGACTTGGATTTTCGTTTAGGTTTTCCTATAAACTATATTTCCTATTTTCTAAAATTGAAGTTCAGTTTTCACCGTGATGGGGGAGATGGTTAACGCTTGATTTTTGTATATTTTCTTTAATATCTTTCGAGCTACGCATTTTAAAATTATAAAGGAAATATATTAGTATTTCTCATAGCGAACCCTTTCATATGATACGTCCATGATGCACTTGAAATATATATATATATATATATATATATATATATATACATTTTTTTTTTCTTATGGACGGTGTTTTGGAGTTTCAGATATTCAAATTCTGCTTATTTTTTTGAATAATTTGACATAGCACATCCTATATTTAAACGAACCAAAAGCTACAAAACTGACCAAAATAGCTTTTTGACGTTATCCATACTGATCAGTGTGCCGTGTAAAACAAAATTTGTTGAAACAAATACATACCGACAGGTTAACAATCTGTCGAGCGATCGCTACAGTTTTGCTAATTCATTTTGTTTGATTTACTCTCTAAGATGGCTCAAGCATTTTCAAATTTGAAGAAACGAGCTATTTTTGCGCACACATTCAGCGTAACAAAAACACCACGTGGGTTCAAGCAGAATAGAAATTTAATGGTATACGGTTTATTTTCAAAGAAAAAAAGCAACATTCAAAACTGTGAAGACGAATTAGTTTTAGCAAGCTATGAAATTAATGGAGAAAAGTCAACGAGACAACTTGCAGAATAGGTATAAAAAAATGTATAAAAAACGTATCTTAAAGGCCCGTCTAAAAACATTGATCATTGAAAACGGTGTAAACTCGCAAGGTTTTGCAAAGGTCGTTTATTTGGATACTAAAGTAAATAAATGGTATAAGTGAAAATTATTTTATTTAGACAGATATAAAAAAACAAAAACTGTCTTCTTGGACTGATCGGTGAGATCGTAAGACCGAGTAGATATTGAGTCGCAGACCAATTTATTGCGGGCCGAAGGCCCGCCGCGCCTTATATTCTTTTTGGCTCTAATGGCGAGGTCGTAAGACCGAGTAGATATTGAGCCGCAAACCAATTTATGCGGGCCGAAGGCCCGCCGCGCCTTATTTTCTTTTTGGCTCTAATGGCGAGGTCGTAAGACCGAGTAGATATTGAGTCGCAGATCAATTTATTGCGGGCCGAAGGCCCGCCGCGCCTTAATTTCTTTTTGGGCCTAATGGCGAGGTCGTAAGACCGAGTAGATATTGAGCTGCAGACCAATTTATTGCGGGCCGAAGGCCCGCCGCGTCTTATTTTCTTTTTGGGTCTAATGACGAGGTCGTAAGACCGAGTAGATATTGAGTCGCAGACCAATTTATTGCGGGCCGAAGGCCCGCCGCGCCTTAATTTCCTTTTGGGCCTAATGGCGAGGTCGTAAGGCCGAGTAGATATTGAGCCGCACCAATTTATTGCGGGTCGAAGGCCCGCCGCGCCTTATTTTCTTTTTGGGCCTAATGCCGAGGTCGTAAGACCGAGTAGATATTGAGTTGCAGACCAATTTATTGCGGGCCGAAGGCCCGTGTGCTCTATTTTTTTTTGGGTCTAAGACCGAGTAATCGCAGATGAATTTTTTTGGGACCACATGGCGAGGCCGTTAGGCCGAGTAATTATTGGGTCCCAGACAAATTTTATAACACTTTGATATTGGAGAACTATTTTAAAGACACATTCAAAAAAGTTTTGTGTATGCCAGCAATGGTAATTGGCGCCGCAGGCGTGATTCTAAACACATCGATATTAGAAAACTATTGGAGAAACACATTTAAAAAAGTTTTGCGTACCCCGTTAAAGATAATCGGCGCCGCAGGCGTGATTCAAATCACAGTGATCTTTACAAACCATGGCCAAAACGAATGCAAAAAAAAAATTTTTTCCGCAGACCCATACCAAAAACATTGATCTTTGAAAGCGGTGTTAAGTTGCCTGCAAAAAGGTTTTGCACAGGTCATCTATTTGAATACTAAAGTTAATAAATGGTAAAAGTGAAAACTATTTTATTTAGACAGATATAAAAAAAATTAAAATAAGGCAACAATGCGGGCCGGAGGCCCGCCCATTGTCCTTTTTGGACAAAATGGCGAGGCCGTTAGGCCGAGTAATTATTGGGTCGCAGACCAATTTCATAACACTTTGATATTGGAGAACTATTCTAAAGACACATTCAAAAAAGTTTTGTGTACGCCAGCAATCGTAATTGGCGCCGCAGGCGTGATTCTAAACACATCGATATTGGAAAACTATTGTAGAAACACATTTAAAAAAGTTTTGCGTACCCCGTTAAAGATAATTGGCGCCGCAGGCGTGATTCAAAACACAGTGTTCTCTACAAACCATGGCAAAAACGGATGCAAAAAAAAAATTTAAAATTTTTTTTTCCAAAAACATTGATCATTGAAAGCGGTGTTAAGTTGCCTACAAAAAGGTTTTGCACAGGTCATCTATTTGAATACTAAAGTTAATAAATGGTAAAAGTGAAAACTATTTTATTTAGATAGATATAAAAAAAAATGAAAATAAGGCAACATGGCGGGCCGGAGGCCCGCCTATTGTCCTTTTGGAACAATATGGCGAGGCCGTTAGGCCGAGTAATTATTGGGTCGCAGACCAATTTCAAAACACTTTGATATTGGAGAACTATTCTAAAGACACATTCAAAAAAGTTTTGTATACGCCAGCAATCGTAATTGGCGCCGCAGGCGTGATTCTAAACACATCGATATTGGAAAACTATTGTAGAAACACCTTTAAAAAAGTTTTGCGTACCCCGTTAAAGATAATTGGCGCCGCAGGCGTGATTCAAAACACAGTGATCTGTACAAACCACGGCAAAAACAGACGTAAAAAAATTTTTTTTTGTAAAAAAATTTTTTTTCCGCAGACCCTTACCAAAAACATTGATCTTTGAAAGCGGTGTTAAGTTGCCTGCAAAAAGGTTTTGCACAGGTCAACTAGTTTGTATATTATTTTTCAAAAAAAATTAAGTTCATTGTTTTTCTAAATCAATTAGTTATCATAGTTACTTAATTTAATTTTATAAAAAATTTTTGTCTAATAAAAATAAAACAGTTAATATTGACTTTTTTCTTTTTTGTCCTTGGTAATTAATATAAAAATGATTTGTCGGGAAAAAGGACTTTTTCCCGACAAATCATTTTTATAGTTAATATTTGTTTGCAAATTTAACTATTTTTGTTTTAGATAAAAAATATTTCATAATTTGTTAAAAATATTAGAAATAAAAATTTAATATTATAGTCATTATAATTATAGGTATGTTTTTAGTAATTAACTAAAAATTTATGAATGGTACAGCTGACTATTTAAAAGTAATTTTTCAAATTTATTTAAAAATAAAAAAAAATATTAAGGAAAACTTTGTTGTCAGTGCATTAACTAATTATTTCACATTTTGCAAAAATCAATATGTCGAAAGACCAAACTACTCTCTCTTCCGAAAATTAATAAAATTTTAAGTACTAAAAACGCCTATTATGTAGCAATAAAATATTTTAATTTTCTTCCCACTTATATGAAACTGATAAATTGCCCTAAAAAAATACTTCGTAAAAAGTTAGGATTGTGGATAAAATCCATACCTACTTTAATTCATTAGACTTTAAGTTACTCTAATTCTTTAAATTTTTGTTAACTTTTATAACACTTATTTCTTTGTGCAATCAAATATATATTTTTATTTTCTATTGTATAAATAATGTATAACTGTTTGTATCTTCTGGCTCTATGCACAGGTGTAACCCACCTCTATAGAATCTAACCAGAAGTAAAATAAATAAATTTTTATTAGTGTATTTGCCATAAGGCAACATACACTATTGGCGTTGGTCGGATGGCGGGACCTAGGGGTCGGACCAAAATTTCTCGACGTTTCATAACCTCCTAAACACATTGGCACCATTTTTAAAAATGTTTATATATATATGTATATATATATATATATATATATATATATATATATATATATATATATATACATATATATATATATTTATATCCGTATATATTTTTTTATATAACGAAATTTGGTCCACGTCTTGATATCCATCACTGCAAGAAGCCTATTTAAAATGGGCGTAATCGGGCCATTTTAAGGATAGTTTTTAAGGGTTGAAAAATGTTTTTGGGACCCAAAATACCGAAAAAATTCTCAGAATCGTTTCAAAATTGACATTTAACCCGTTAGTAGCAATTAAAGAGTGCCCCTAAAATTTTAATAAAATCAGCTTAACAGGACCGGACTTACACATTTTTTGAAAACACTAATTTGCAGATAGTGACTTATTTATTGAAGGGTGTATTTAATTCGGTGTAGACGTTAGATTGATAATAATATTACAATTAAGAAAAAAATGTTATTTTAAGGGGTGTATTAAGGGGTAAAATTTTTTATTTTGCCCAAAAACAAACTTAATTTCACATAATAAAAGTATAAAACCACACGGCCTTATACAAGCAAATACACTATATTGTCGGCAGGGTTTTGGCACTGCGACCCGGGTTTTTATTATTATTATTATTATTATTATATTTATGTCATTATATTAATTTGTATCATCATAATCTTTTCAGTTTTGACTGAAGATGTTTACATAAATAAACGAAACGTATCAAATTTTTTAAAACAGTCCATTTTGTCCAATTACCCACAAAAAAACCTTACTGTGTATAATGTTCTACCGTGCTTAAAAATAGAACGAAATTTTGGACGTTTTACATGAACTGTATAGTAAAATAGATACACCCACCGATAATGAAAGTCATAGACATAGTCAGAAAATTTTATTAGAAAATCATTATGAAAAACATTCAGGACTTCTATGTTTTAAAATAATTTCTATTATGCAAAAATGTAGGAACAAAATAATGTCGGAGGAACCTGTCCTAAAACTCTTACACGATACTTGGACAATATTGTAACAGGTACAAATTTGAACAAAGCCGCTCATATTTCCAAAATCAATGATCCGATTGTCACCAAAATCAACAAAACCAGAATTCTTACTACGGAAAACATGTAGGAAAAAAAATCATTAATACGGCGCTTTTTTGCAGAAGTTATTGTGACCGAAAGAAAATTCAAGACGACAGACAGACTACATTTATTTACTTTGTGAAATTAATAAAATCATAATTTGGTCTTAAATCATCATATTTCGACTTCCCTATGGAAGTCTTAAATCATTTTAGATTTTGTGTTCATCGCCCAAAGATTTTGGGTGTATTTCAGTACTATATTTATCAACAAGTCGAGTAAACTGTGGCCTGGAGTGATAAATTTGAGTGATAAACTTTGGAAGATTTAAAATAAAAAGGCATAAAATATCGTTTCTTCTAATATACTATGATTTTATGGAGAGCTATGCCCCCCGGACCTTTTACTGCCAACGCCTATGGTGAGAAGATTACGAGTACCTAACAATCATAAAATGTAGTCAAATTATAATAATTATTTATGGACCATTAGCCCACCAATTTTCTGTAAAAAATATGCATTTGAAACGAATTATAATTAACGCGTATTATTTAGGAAACGGGATCATATCATACAAACAAAATCAGTTGCTGCAAAATTTTGTAACTATACTAATGCTAATAAATAATTACGTTGAAATATTCATTCATCACTACAATTTAATTATTAATCATTTCTTGAGTCTTTAGCCACGCATTATGAAGATAATAATTGGATTTTTATTATTATGTTATTACTTACAAGTGCTTGTAATTGGAGTAAGTAGAATAAGTATGTTATATTTATTTTTTATTTAAGACTTTTTATAATAAAGATTAATCTATACATAGAATAAAACTGTAAAGTTTATCTACAATTTCTGAATGTCCATAAAATTACTTTACGCATAGTCAAGATCAATATTTAATTTAAAAAAAAGTAAAACATAAAATAAACTTTTTTAAAATAAAAATTTCAACCTCCTTCAAAAAAGTCACTAAAAAGATGAAAATAATAATGAAATTTTGGGGTCGGTGCCAATTTTATTATTGAAACTTAAAATTAATAGGCATCTACTTTTATTAAATTGGAACCAACCTCAAAATTTCATTATTATTTTCATCTTTTTAGTGACTTTTTTGAAGGAGGTTGATATTTTTATTTTAAAAAAGTTTATTTTATTTTTTATTATTTAGTGGATTTTATTTCGCACACTTTTAAAAACTACTGAACCGATTTAAGTAAAATTTATGTGGGATCACCCTGAAGATGTGACCTATTAAATAAGAAAAGAATCATCATAATCGCTTTACAAATGTTGGAGATATGAGGTAGCATACATTAAAAAATATGTTTTTTGACGCCATTTAAAAACGGTTGAACCGATTTTATTAAAAACTACATGGGACCACCTGGGATGTATACCCTTTCAAACAAAAAAAGAATTTTCCAAATTGGTGCAGGCATCTTCGAGTAATCGGGGAACATACATAAAAAATAAAAGATTCCGACGAACTGAGAACCTCCTTTTTTTTGAAGTCGGTTAAAAAGGTCCATCTGTATGTTTGTTTTATGTTTGTATAAAACTCTAGGACTACTGCATTCAATTTAGTAAAAGTGTTATTAACAATTAGCATAATATAGAACTTCAATAAAAGCCCATTATGTTAGGTAAATTGGAGCTACGAATTGAGGATGAAGAATGTCGCGGGTATTGATAACTTTAAATAAATTAATATTGAATGATATTTTATATATCGTAAATCAATATGCATTCAAAATAAACTTGACATAATTTTTTAAAATTTATTACGATGCAATTGACATATTCATATTATATTCAGCTTCGGATAAATATGGAGAAAGCAGAAGGGGAAGTCTTAGATCCAACCGTTTTTTCTGAGTTAACTTACGTGGTTCGAAAATATAACCGGACTCAATCAGTACTGAATGCTACTTATACGTTGTTAAAGCCTTTGGAAAAAAAACAAGGAGATAGAGTAAGTAGACAAAAGATTTCAACTCATAATTTTTACGACCAATTTATTAAAAACACAAATATTTTTTCAGAATGATATTTGGTAACGAAATCAAAATCTATATTATCTAGATAAGACAAAAAGTATATTCTCTAGGACACTGTTTTCTAAATATCTAAATTATCGCTGACTGAAGTTAGTATAATCAAAGGTGTTTGACAATAACTATTCGACTTGTTTGTTTCAGATGAAAATTTCGATGTTTCAACTGAAAAGTAACGCATATAAACCGATAGCATTTAAAATAGATACGACATTTTGCGACTTGTTCGAGAACAAAGCATTTACCGGGGAATTGATTAAACGTTCTAACATGCCAGAGAAATGTCCGATACTTCCTGTAAGTATTTTAAGTCTTTTTACTTTCTAGCGAAGTTAAAAAAGTCTTACCACGACGAAAAAAAACTCAATTTGAGATTTCGACGTTTTATGGTCCCAACGTATTTAACCCTTCAATTCCCAGTGTCACTTGTAGGTGACAGAAGTTTAATATTTTTTTTCGACCACACGGATATTTTATTATTAAATTCCACTACCATTGTTGCAACGCCGATAAGTAAAACTATTAATATTTTTTTTCTGACCACACTAGCTAAATGTCATCTGTCAAATATAATCAGATGTTTCGCGCGAAATTCGAGCAGTCTGTATTTATGTAATCTCTTGTGATAAAAAATGAAATAAAAATGCCTAAACCGTAACTATTGTTATTTTTTCTTATTGCGTGTAATAAATGAATAAATAAGCTATTACACAAATATTTTTATTGGCAAAAATAACTTTGAACATGTTTTTTACGACGTTGGAAATATGCCGTGTCACCTGCGGGTGACACTGGGCATTATAATAACCGTTTACGCCAGAACAGGAGCTCTCAAAACGAATATTTTTCCCCGTTTTTGCAACATTTTTTCAGTGATGCTCCGTTCCTACTGGTCGTAGCGTGATATTATATAGCCTATAGCCTTCCTCGATAAATGGACTATCCAACGCAAAAATAATTTTTCAATTCAAATCAGTATTTCCTGAGATTACCGCGTTCAAACAAACAAACAAACAAACTCTTCAGCTTTATAATAGTATAGATGTGTTTTGTTTCTTTTAGATAAACTATTTTAACATAAAGACACTGATATATCTAAATATAAATAAGTATTATTATAAACTCTGACGTTTTATTCCTACCGTAACAATAAGAAACAATCTGTGTCTGCTTCAAAGTCCTAATTTTACAATGCCCAGTGTCACCTGTAGGTGACACACCCATAAAAAAATTGGGGTAGTTTATTTTTTATTTATATTTTTCCTTGTCATAACCAAATGTATATAAGGTATTTTATTTAAAAAGAAACCAAAAAACTTGGACATGGGAATTGAATAAGCAGTTTTTTTAAGTCCATTCGTCTATATGCGCATAGGTTTATAGACACAAATTTTTGAGTCTTCAGGGGAGGCTTCTAATTTCGTTCCTGTAGTACTCTTGACAGGAATCCTATTTACTAATGAACAAAAAAAAAAGAAAATATCGATTTTCTTGTAAAAGGCTCAAGTGATTTTGATTATCCATACTAATATTATAAATACGAAAGGTAGCTCTGTCTGTTTTGTCTGTTACTTTTTCACGCCGTTTGCTTGTCGGTCTGTTACCTTTTCACGCCTAATCCACTGAATAGATTTCGATAAAATTTCGCCAGGAGATAGATTGCATCCTTAGAAAGGACATAGACTACGGTTTGTCTACAAAAAACTTGAAGGGGGTGAAATAGGGGATGAAAATATGTATGGAGATTCTATCATTTCTTAAGTTTCGGATATGAAAATTCATATTTAGGCTTTTGGTAAAAAATCTATCTTAATTAAGGACAATATTTTATTTTCACTGCGTTTTTGAGGACATTTTATATAGAGTACGTTATTAATCTGCTTTAAAACCTTATTTATAAAAATATTTTTTACCGAATAAAAAAGAAATGTTTTTATATTTATTTATTGGAAGACCGAGAAATTAGTTTGGATTTCTTTGTTAATAAATGCATTTCTAATTTTCAGGGTGATTATTACCTAAGCAACTTCTATTTAGACGAAGCTGTCAAAGTGGGTTTCAGTTTAAAAGGAAAATTTAAAGCAGTAACAGAAATTGTAAAATCAAATAAAGTTGCTGCTAAAGTAACCATTTATGTAGCGTTCGGAGATTAGTTGTCGTTCATCAGAAACGATTGAAAATTTAAAAATAAGAAGAGAAAAAAATAATTGGGAAAACCAAAAGTGCACATTTCGCTAAGTTTTACACTGTAGGGTAAAAAGAAAAACAATTTAAAAAAATATTTTAAAAACTGTCAAAAAACAATCTAAAAATAATTAATAAATAAAAATTGAAAAAAGTAAATAAAAACGATTGTAACAAATATATTTTTTACGTGTAAAGAAAATATATAAAAAATATGTACCTATATAAATATCAAGTGAAGTATAAAAAAATAAATTATGATGTCGGTTGGGGTTGAATCTGAGACCTTGAGCATACTAAGTATATGTTTAATACACTACACTACAGAGTCTAACAGCGATTTGGCAATTTTCATGGTTTACTACTTAGTTATTTGCTGTACAACATTATTATTATTAAAATGTTTTTGTAACTTACCTGTCAAAAATAAAATGAGATTGTTCATAAAAATTAAATTACTGAATGCATTTTTGTGAATTTAAATAGGGTTCTGGCTTCATAGTAAACAAAAAGGATAAAATACAATTCAAGGTGATCCGTGACAAATTGCGATCTGTAGGGGTTGAACGTACGTATCAACCGACAACTGATGCTCGCGATTTTCAATTACAATTTTCGAAGTAATTATAGATAGATATTTAATATGTCAGTGGAGACATAGGTACACCCATTTGACAAGTCAGCGAAATACAAAATGGAAATTATACACTTATCAACAACATAAAAAATTACTAGCTGCGTAAAAGACCCATTGTTTAGGATTAACAATAACTTTAAGGATAGTGGATTCGTGAAAGAAATGATAAATAACTTTTAATTGAAGAGAGCACCGTTTAAGTTTCAAAACTATTTTATCGACAATCTTTTTCGGAATTACAATTTACAATTTGTTATTAGTGTATTTGCCATATGGCAACATACACTATTGGCATCGGTCGGATGGCGGGACCTAGGGGTCGGACCAAAATTTCTCGACGTTTCATAACCTCCTAAACACTTTGGCACCATTTTTAAAAATTTAAAAATGTTTATATATATATATATATATATATATATATATATATATATATATATATATATATATATGTGTACGGGCAATAACTTTCGAAACAGTTAATCGATTTAACGAAATTTGGCCCACGTATTGAAATCCATCGCCGCCAGAAGCCTATTTAAAATGGGCGTAATCGAGCCATTCTAAGGGTAGTTTTTAGGGGTTGAAAAATGTTTTTGGGTTTCAAAATACCGAAAAAATTCTCAGAATCGTTTCAAAATTGACATTTAACCCGTTAGTAGCAATTAAAAAGTGTCACTAAAATTTTAATAAAATCGGCTCAACAGGACCGGATTTACAAATTTTTTAAAAACACTAATTTGTAGATAGTGACTTATTTATTGAAGGGTGTATTTAATTCGGTGTAGACGTTAGATTGATAATAATATTGCAGTTAAGAAAAAAAATGTTATTTTAAGGGATGTATTAAGGAGTCAAATTTTTAATTTTGCCCAGAAACCAACTTAAGTTCGCGTAATAAAGTCACACTGCCTGTATAAGCAAACACACTATATTGTCGGCAGGGTTTTGGCACTGCGACCCGGGTTTTTTTTTGACTAACGATTGAGACATTGAAATAATAAAAAATGTGCAAATTGTTTTGAAAAATTGAAATTGTTTGCTTAAAAAAGTCCAAGATCTTTTTGTCACTTGCGATTTTTCAAAAAAATCTATGATTCGACAGTAAAAAAATCATAAAAATTTGAAAATTCAAATTTTGGACCGTGGATATCCCGGAAAATGCGGTGTTTGGAGAAAAATGTTTGGGACAACAGTTTCATGTTTTTTTAAGGCCAATCGAATGCCAGGGTGAAAAATGAGGGTTCCCATTAAAAAAGAAATTTAAAAATTAAAAAAAACTGTCGCGAAAAGAGCTATAAAACATCGTTTCATTTCGATCGCGTGCGGAGCCGTGGGTAACGGGTAGTATACTATAATTTTATGGAGAGTTAGATTTCCACTGCCAGCGTCTATGGTGAGAAAATTGCGAGTAACAATCATAAAATGTAGTCAAATTATAATAATTATTTATGGATCATTAAACCACTAATTTTCTGTGAAAATATACATTAGAAACGAATTATAATTAACGTTTATTATTTACGAAACTGGATCATATCATAACAAAATCAGTTGCTGCAGAATGACGTATAACTAATGCTATACGCGTATAAAAACAAATACGTTGACATATTCATACATCAATATAATTTAAATAGCTAATAATTTTTTGACTCTTTAGCTACGCATTATGAAGATAATATTTGGATTTTTATTACTATGTTATTATTTACAAGTACTTGTAATTGGAGTAAGTAGAATAAGTATGTTATATTTATTTCTTATTTCAGGCTTTTTACAATAACGATTAAACTGTACATAGAATAAAACTGTAAAACAAAGTTAATCTACAATTTCTGTGTGTTTATAAAATAATTTTACGCATAGTCAGGAAAAATATTCAAATAAAAAAAGGTCCAAATGGTTGTTCGTTTTATGTTTGTTTAAAACTTTAGGTCTACTGCATTAATTTCAATAAAATTGTTATTAGCGTAAGCATAAAATTTAACTTCAATAAAAAGGTAGAAATCATTATGTTAGGTCATTTGGAAGCAATCAAATCGCATTATATACGAGTACTACGAATTAACGACGAAGAAACTCGCGGGTATTGATAGTCTTAAATAAATTAATATTGAGTGATATTTTATATATCGTATATCAATATGTATTTAAAATAAACCTGACATAATTTTCTCAAATTTATTATTATCATATTATATTCAGTTTCGTGTAAATTTGGAGAAAGCAGAAGCGGAAATCTTAGATCCTACCGTTATCTCTGAGTTAAATTACGTGGTACGAAAATACAACAGAACTCAATCAGTACTGAATGGTACTTATACGTTGTTAAAGCCTTTGGAAAGGAAACAAGGAGATAGAGTAAGTAGACCAAAGATTTCAACTCATAATCTTTACGATCAATTGATTAAAAACAGCAGAATTTATTCAGAATATTAAGTATTTGGTAACAAAATCAAAATCTATATTAACTAGATAAGGCACCAAGTATGGTCTCTAGAACACTGTTTTCTAAACTGTCTTGAATACGGATACCTTAGAAAATATCAAAATTATCTCCAATTAATATAAACAAGTTATTTGTTTCATATTTTAAGTGTAAATGTCAATTTAAGTAGCATTTAGATGTAAATTTCGCACTTCAGGACCCTGCATATATTAAAAATCATCTCACGAGTTCATTAAAGATTTTAACATAAACAAAGCTCGTTAACAATAACTGCTCGACTTGTTTGTTTCAGGTAAAAGTTTCGTTGTTTCAACTGAAAAGTAACGCATATAAACCGATGGCATTTAAAATAGATGTAGCATTTTGCGACTTTCTCGATAACAAAGTACTTACCGCTGAAATAATTAAATGTTCTAACATACCAGACAAATGTCCGATACCTCCTGTAAGTACTTTAAGTCTTTTTACTTTCTAGCGAAATAAAGTCACCATCATGGCGAAAAAAAATCTAATTTTGGATTTCGACGGATTTCACTGTTTCATGGTCCCGACGAAAAAACGAGTTTTGAATGTCCGTTCGCCCGTACACGCAGAGGCTCTGACACCAAATTTCAAACCAGTTTTTGAGTTCTCAGAGGAGACTTCTTATTTCGTCCGTGTGGCACTTTTGTCAATAAAAATAGTTTATTGATGAACAAAAACAGAAAATTGCGATTTTCTTGTAGACGACTCAAACGATTTCGATCAAATTTCACAAATATGATTACCGACCATTTCAAATTACGCCATTCATTTGTTTAGGAAAATTACAGAAGTAGTTTAGGTAAAAAAAACTTGCTGTTGATGCAGTGGAGTGCGGTAAAATCGCAAGATGTACGGTGGATTTTTAATTCTATATTATGGTTATGGTATTTAGAATTTTGTTGAAATTTATATAAATACCGCATATATTTATGTTACAAGATTGTCTCGATAATTTTTTTTAATGCAGTTATCATAAAAACATTGAAGACGTAAGTTTATACACAGTTTTTAATTTCATTTTGACTCAAAAATGTACTATATCTTAATTATGAACAATACATCATTTCTACTACGTTTTTCGAGGACACGTTATTAATCTCGTTTACAACTTTCTGCAAAATCTGTATTTATAAAAATATTTTTTACTTAATGAAAAAAATATGTTTATTACCTTCATTTAATCGAAGACTGAGACATTAGTTTGTGGTTCTCTATCAATTAATGTATTCCTAACTTTCAGGGTGATTATTACGTAAACAACTTCCATTTAGATGAAGCTGTCAAAGTGGGTTTCAATTTAAAAGGAAAATTTAAAGCAATGACAGAAATTGTAAAATCAAATAAAGTTGCTGCTAAAATAAGTATGTATGTAACTTGCGGAGATTAATTGTCGTTCATCACAAACGAAATATAAAAATGTATGCAGAAAAGAAAGAATACTTTTAAATAATAATAAATGTAGAGTAGACTGCCTCATATTGAACTGCCTACCAAATTGAACCGCCTATATTTTTTTAACTTATCAAACAATTAGCTCTATGTAAAATAGCTTAAAGAGCATGTGTATTGAATTTAAGGCCAGCCATTTACGCGTGTATTTTTTCATGATTAGAGTGTAAAATCGAATGCACCTCTCTTAGTAAATACTGATCTTTTGAAGGTAATTTTTTTAGAGTATGTTGTAAAACGGTTAACAATATTATTCGTTTAGATTTTAAGCGGTGTCCCAAATCAAACTACAAATCCGAGGTTGATTAAATAAGTTGATTATTTTTAAAGCTGCGGTTAAGTTGTTTGGGTGTTTTTTTTAAGAATTTATTTTTGTATTATTGTTTATAATCGTCTCGGTCTTATTTTTGAACTAAAGTTTTATTGTTTCGAACGTAACTACTCACATATACTGGTTGTTTAACTGTCGGGTCCAATTTGGGAAAACAGAAGTTCAAATTTGGAAAACGGATTCCTAATTCCTATATTTCTGTTTCTATATTGGACCATTCACAGTTTTTTCATGTTGAAGAAATTAAGATACAATGGTTTAAAAAGCAGTAATAGATTCCCAAAAATGTAAATCGAATTTGAAACATCTAGGATATTTTTTAAAGAAATTACTGTCATTTTATCTGTAAAGTGGTTCAATTTGAAGAGCAGTACTCTATACTTTATATAAGACCTCTGTTGCACAAAATGTACTTTGAATATCTATAAAATGCATGTATGAACTATTCTGATGATAATAAAATAAAGTAAATTGAATAATTATTATCGGTTTCAAGGCTGAATCTTTTTTTTTCTTGCTGCAAAATCTGAGGACTGCAAATTGTTTTGTCATAGTTTTGTAGTACGTTCAGCGGAGACCTTAAGCTGAAAAGAAATGTTGTCAAGCACCGTATGACCCTTCTCTGCTTCTCTCTACCCACACACAATTTTTGAGAAAGACGGCTTTTACAGAAAATTTCCCAAATCAACATTTAATACTTGACGTCAAAAATTTCACCCTTAAACATACTAATAGAAAGCGTGTTAAAATACATTTACTTCTTTTTATCCCCTTAGATTAGATTAGATTAGATTAGAAAAGAGGGCGAGAGGATTTTATTCCTCGTCAACACCGTGACCTTAATAGATCTATTGTGTAGCCCTGAGTCATTTATATCTCTATGAGATTAAGGCTTTTGATAAAGCCCAGAATTGCTTTGAGATCTGTGTCCCATACCTGATCAGGTGTTGGGAATGGATTATTGAGGTGACGGAGTCTTCGCTTCATGACTGCTTCACATTTACAAAGCAGATGCTCCGATGTTTCAGGAGCCTCCAGACAGAAGCGGCATGACTCAATGTCTATTACGCCAATTTTTTTAAGGTGATACCTCAAAGGGCAGTGACCTGAAAAGAGCCCTGCAATTATTCTGAGCTCAGATTTCTTTAAGCGGAGAATCTTATCCGATTTGTCATTATTAGGCTTAATGAAGATCTTCGCTTGACGAAGATCTTGGGAGCTTTCCCAGAACAGGGAATATTGTTTATTTTCCCATGTGGCAAGAGTCGTTCTAAGGTAACATTTTGATGTACCACAGTAGGGCTCCGGTCCTATAAAGGGCGTTTCCAAACCCTTTTTGGCTAGACTGTCGGCAATTTCATTGCCTCGATGACCCTCGTGTCCCGGGATCCATCTAAGAGTAACTTTACCTTACGGGAGGAATTAAAAAAACGTTTTTCTTAATGGGTGTCTATATTATAGAAGAAATATATCCAATTCCACCATATTTCAAAACTTCTGCTACAGCAGTTTCGTCAAAATTGAGGTGCGAAGGTGTGAAAAGAACGTGAACATCGCTTACATAAGTTCTAGGAGGGATTGAAACTTTTTTTCGAAATTATTTATTACAGCTGAAATGATGACGTAGTTGATATCAAGCATGCACTAACACTCATTTATATGTATATATAAACAATAAATGCATATATGTTAATGTGTATATGTATACAGTTGCCTCTTCCATTCTCGTGTTCAAGGTTTCTCTTATATTTCCTGCTGTTAAATAATTTCTCCTTTTTAAAGTCACAGGAAATTTCAAAATAAGTTTCCCCCCAAAATATTGAACCATAATTTTTCATGGCAACGCCAATAATATCTGTGACCCCTACAATCTCTACCAGACGCCAGTATGATGTTCTTTAAAGTTAGCATATGAACTTCGCTTGGCATTTTGGTAACATTTTAACACAGTCGGCAAAGCAACTTGATATATAAAAACAAATTTAATGACATAAGACGTTTTTTTATAATTACTTCAAAGTCAATTCAGATCAGTTTGTCTTGGAATAATAAAAAAAAACCCGGGTCGCAGTGCCAAAACCCTGCCGACAATATAGTGTATTTGCTTGTATAGGGCCGTGTGGTTTTAGACTTTTATTATGTGAAATTAAGTTTGTTTTTGGGCAAAATAAAAAATTTAACCCCTTAATACACCCCTTAAGATAACATTTTTTTCTTAATTGTAATATTATTATCAATCTAACGTCTACACCGAATTAAAGACACCCTTCAATAAATAAGTCACTATCTGCAAATTAGTGTTTTCAAAAAATGTGTAAGTCCGGTCCTGTTGGGCCGATTTTACTAAAATTTTAGAGGCACTTTTTAATTGCTATTAAAGGGTTAAATTTCAATTTTAAAACGATTCTGAGATTTTTTTCGGTATTTTGGGGCCCAAAAACTTTTTTCAACCCCTAAAATTCACCCTTAAAATGATCCGATTGGGCCCATTTTAAATAGGCTTCGTGCGGTAATGGATTCCAACATGTGTGCCAAATTTCGTCAAAATTAATATAGCCCGCACACATATATATATACCTATATATATATATATATATATATATATATATATATATATATATATATATATATATATATATACATATATATATAAACATTTTTAAAAATGGTGCCAAAGTGTTTAGGAGGTTATGAAACGTCGAGAAATTTTGGTCCGACCCCTAGGTCCCGCCATCCGACCAACGCCAATAGTGTATGTTGCCATATGGCAAATACACTAATAAACGACTAAATAGACAATTCTCTACGCCAAAACTGTTTTTTCCTTGGCCAACTGTGTTAAAATGTTACCGAAATTGCACTTTAAAAGAAAAATGTATTGACAGCAAGGATGACAAGACACGACTTAACATATATATTGTCGGAAAGTTTATTTTTTCCGATTTTCTGAAGTCAAAGACAACTATGGCTTCCATTTGAAATACCAAAGTTGACATTGATATCATACAATTGGTAAACGATATTTTCTTTTTCGACAAATGTACTTTTAAAAGTGCCTGTAGAAAGTTTTTACCGTTTGAAAAAATACACACAAATAAAAAAAGTATGGCATTTTTCGAAATCGGTCAAATGTCAATTTTTGCCAATATCTCATCAGAAACGGTTTGGAATCCCCTGCATATTAAAATATCAATAAGTTAGCTTGATTAACAATTTTCTATTTCTGTTTTTCCTGTATATAAATGTTGGTGAACTTATGCTATTTTTAGGTGAAATAATATATAAAAAATGGCTCAAAAGTCATATTATGGGATATACTTCTAGTTGATTTTGAAAGCATTACCATTTACCATCAAAGATTGAATAAGGCTGTTTATAAAAATTACAGAATACCAGAACTGTTTATCGTGTGAGTTAGTGCATTCAAATGCAATCAACATTTATGATAATCTCTAATTTAAATACACCAATCTCGCAATAACTATTATCTCAAACATTAGTAAAATGTAGACAAATTATAATTATTATTTATGGATCATTACACAACTAATTTTCCATGAAAATACAGATATGAATAGTCAACCTATATTTAGTAATAAATAAACTTCACAGAAAACAAATCAATTTCAGTAATGTAAAATAGTTTGCAAAATGTCCGGAATATACTGACAATAATTAATGTTATTTGTTCAAAACTATTATTTAACTTATAACGCAGATAGTTCAGTTTAGGTCCTAATAAATCCGATTTTGAGGTGAGAATAAGTCTGCTAGTTTTGAAAACTGATGAAAATGTTTATATTTTACCTGAAATAGGACGACTCAATAAAGATTTCCACCTTTTTTTAAAACTATCGGACTTATCCCATCTGAAAATCTACTGATTGTGCTATTAGTTATACACTTCAACAGTTTTTAGTCGACTTTATTAAACTATGAAACTGATAATTCAATTTGTATTATTATGCTATTATTTACAATTTTTTGCAACTGGGGTAAGTAAACCATTTTACGTTTTTTATAGATAAAAATGGAAAGAACTGTTTGTAAGGAAGGTTGTTGATGATATAGAATAAGAATGGATTGTATGTATAATTATAAATGGTTAATATTTAACATCTTGGCATCTTGATGCAGTTCCACGATTGGGTATAGACGTGGTTTCTTTAGGATTATACGGAGCAAGGTGGTCTGGTTGGTTTGAAGTGGTAAAAAATTATCAATTATCAATAAGTATACATGTTTGAGGACATATGGCGTTGGCGAGTGAAATTGACTTCACCACCGTGTACTGCAGACTTTTAAACGACCTCGTGCTGAGTTGTAGATAAATTCATAGGTTAGTTAATTTTTGACAGCCAGTTATATTATTCGTGTTTTGTATTTTTCGACAATATCGATCCGTAATTCGTTTTTTATACGAGTATCTCACCGCGGTCATAGCTGGTGAAGGGTTCCCATAGACAGTATCCAACTTCAGTTTTATTTCTTCGCATGTTTTTTAAAAAACGAATTACGGATCGAGATTGCTCTTTTTCCATTTTGTCGAAAAATATAAAACACGAAAGATACAACTGGCTGTCAAAAATAACCTAATCTATGAATTCATCTACAACTCAGTACGAGATCGTTTAAAAGTCTGCAGTACACTGTGGTAAAGTCAATTTCACTCGCCAACGCCATCTGTCGTCAATCATGGGTACTTTTTGATCAACTCTCGTATAATATACTTATTTATATTTTTAGTTTCGTATAGTTATGGAAAAAGCTGAAGGAGAAGTTTTGGATCCTACCGTCTTCTCTGAATTCAATTACATAGTGCGAAAATATAATAGGACACAATCGATAATGAACGGTACGTACACGTTGTTACAGCCTATCGAGAGAACACCAGGAGACAGGGTAAATATATAAAATATTCTACAAAAGTTTACTGCATACGAGGGTTCACCAATAAGTAACGAACACAGACGCGAACGCAAACTTTCTAGTACCTATATACTAAACTAGCGGCCCAGTCCGGCTTCGCCCGGGTGTAAATGTAATTTATAGGATATAAAAGATGAGAATCATTGTCATTAAATTCTCAACGTGTATTGAATTTGCGCTAATTCAATCGCTTTTATTTGTGAATGTTCAAAAATCGAAGAAAAATCTTATTTCCCAAAAAGTAATTTAAAAAAAAAATTGGAACGTGTCGCGGGACACGCGTTTGGAACGAAGTCCCTTTCGTATAAGACGTTTTTCGTAACGCGTTTTATATAATCTAAAAACACCTGGTATAGTCTAAAAACATCCGGTATACTTAATCTAAAAACACCCGGTATAATCTAAAAACACCCGGTATACCAGTTTTTCATGACATTTTTGTCTTACGGTATAGCCTATGTTACTCAGGGTGAATGTAGCTTTCTAATGGTGAAAGATTTTTTTAAATCGGCACAGTAGTTTTTGAGTTTATTCATTACATCCACACAAAAATACAAATCTTTCCTCTTTATAATATTAGTGTAGATTACTGTTGATAGAAAAATTTTGCAGTATTAAAATTGTTATTGAAGAACTTATTTGTTTCAGAAATTATTATGTGCTATAAATGTTTGTTTTAGATGAGAATTTCATTGTTTCAATTGAAAAGTAATGCATATAAACCGATAGCATTTAAAATAGATGCGCCATTTTGCGATATGATTGATAACAAAGCAATTACCGGTGAACTATTGAAATCTTCTAACATTCCCGAAAAATGTCCAATACCTCCTGTACGTATTAACTAGTATAGTCTACGAAAGCTATGTTTGGTGGACACATTAATTACAGAGATTTTGATATTCAGCAGGGTTTTTAAAGGGAAACTCCATAGTAGTCATAAAAAGCAACTATTTTATAAAGATTCGTGCAAAAAATAGGCTTTAGTAGTGATGAAAATGAAACATTAATCAAGCAAGTTCGACTTGTGATCTCGAGAATAGAAATCACCGTAAACATATGTTTTGGTTTCGGTTTCACCCAAAACTAGGTGAGAAGTCGAAATGTGATTTTGTTTGTAATTGTAGAATCTTGTTTCGGTCGGACACTAAAATTTGATGCCACAGAATTGTGTCTTAAATTTGTTGCAGAAGGGATAGAAAATAATCATTTTTGAATACCTAACTAATTTTTTACAAGTTTTATGCCATCCGATATATCGTTATTGACTTTTTGTGTTACTACGACGAGTGTCTTCTATAACCCTGCTAAATACAAAACCCCTGTAAGTAATGCATGATTAGCTGCAACTTTTAAAATTTTTTAAATTGAATAATCTTCGATTTTTTGATAAAGTACGAAAATATGATTGCATCTTTTTGGTTTGGGAACAATTCTCGTAGATTGTTTTTTTTTAAATCAAAAGAACTACAGTCAAAATCTGTTATAACGACATCGAAGGGGCTACTCATATTTGGTCGTAAAAACCGATAGTCGTAACAACCGGTGATGTTTTCGAACTACCAACTATTTTTTTATTAAGTATGTAGTATTATTGAATATGTATATTGTATGTACATATAAATCCATAGGTATTAATAGGAATAATATTCATATTGTCATTATCATTTTTCTGTATTCATAAAATCTGTAATTTTAGTCTGTTTGCAACACTTCGAATTTGGTTTACAATACAGCTGGTCGTTCTAACAGATATAATTCTCCGAAGATATGAAGATATTATATTAAATATAGTCGCTTAATGCGGTATGTCGTAATAAGCAATGTCGTGAAAAGCAATGTTTTTTATAAGGTGGTTATATAGCATTCACCTATGATTTTGGTCAATATAACCGGTATGTTGTTCTAAACAATGTCGTCGTAAACGGTTTTGACTGTATTTTAACATCCACAGCTCTTGTGCCAAAATGATTATTAACCTATAACGCTTCTAGAACTACCATAAAATAATTATTCATTTTTTTTAAATACACGGGATATTTCTCAATCAATATCAATCCATTCAACCGAATATTTAAACACATGAATTTAAGTTTTTATTTGTTTGCAATTAACAGGGTGTCTATTACGTAAACAACTTCCAGTTTGCTGAAACTCACAAAGTTGGTTTCAATTTAAAAGGAAAATTTAAGGCAGTTACAGAACTTAGCAAATCACATAAACCTGCTGCTAGAGTCTCAATTTACATAACTTGTGGAGATTAAATACATATTTCGTTAAATAGCTGGAATTAAATATTTAAAATAATTTCACTCAAATAATATGTATAAAATGTATTATAGTAAAAATGCAGATAATTAAATAAACGTATGTATGATATGAAATGATTTTTATTGGTGTGGCCAAAAAAATTGCATAGAACTCGTCCGAAATATATACCTACATATAAAGTGACACTGCAATAAAATGAATAATTTAGATTTTAGACCATAAGGCAAGTAATTAAATAAATAAACAATTTTGATTGATTGATTATAGATTATAGACGCTCAATATCTAAGGTCATCAGCGTCTCAAACATTTTTGATAACTAGAGATTGCTAAAATACTTTCTTTACACAAAGACCGTAATAAAAAAAACCCGGGTCATTCATTTTGTTTGATTTACTCTCTAAGCTGGCTCAAGCATTCTCAAATTTGGAGAAACAGTGTATTTTTGCGCATACATTCAGCGTAACAAAAATACCACGAGGGCTCAAGCAGAATACTTGAACCTTTATCCAGAAAGGTGACAGCCTTATTCAATAACTTTTAGAAACTTTTCTCCATTAATTTCAACGTTTGCTAAACCTAATTCTTCTTCACAGTGTTGAATGTTGCCTTTTTTCTTTGAAAATGAACCGTATACCTTTAAATTTCTATTTAAGTTCCTAAAAGTTATTGAATAAGGCTGTCGCCTTTCTGGATAAAGGTTCAAGTATTCTGCTTGAGCCTACGTGGTATTTTTGTTACGCTGAATGTATGCGCAAAAATAGCCTGTTTCTCCAAATTTGAGAATGCTTGAGCCATCTTAGAGAGTAAATCAAACAAAATGAATTAGCAAAACTGTAGCGATCGCTCGACAGATTGTTAACCTGTCGATATGTATTTGTTTCAACAAATTTCGTTTTACACGGCACACTTTGATAACGCCAAAAAGCTATTTTTGTCAGTTTTGTAGCTTCTGATTGGTTTAGATATAGGATATGCTATGTCAAATTATTCAGAAAAATAAGTAGAATTCGAATATCTGAAAATCAAAAATGCCGTCCATAAGAAAAACCAAAGTTCATGTCAATATCTCATTATGTAGTGGAAATAAAAAAATTAAACCTACGCCACTGAAAAGACCTTAAAAAGTTATCAAAGAATGGTTAATGAAATTTTCAAATATCTTCATAAATAAAAAAGTTATGGCCAGTTTTCATAAATGACAATTTTCACTATTTTCTGAATAAATTCATAGGGTGTCAAAATTCAATTGTTTTTTCGACGGGATCTTAATGAGCCCAATTTTCTGCACTACTTTGCCCATTTAACCGACTTTCTATCTCCACTAATAACAAAGTTACCCATGTTAGCCAACGTTCGGTGAGACACCCTGTATATATATAAATATATATATATATATATAAATATATATATATATATAAATATATATATATATATATAAATATATATATATATATATAAATATATATATATAAATATATATATATATATATACATATATATATATATAAACATTTTTAAAAATGGTGCCAAAGTGTTTAGGAGGTTATGAAACGTCGAGAAATTTTGGTCCGACCCCTAGGTCCCGCCATCCGACCGATGCCAATAGTGTATGTAGCAATATGGCAAATACACTAATTATAATGAAATGTAACTTCGAAATATCAAAAATAAAATCCTTTATTTACCTTATCACGAACAGGACTAGGAGTGGGCCAATCTGCGATAGAAACTACCGTGGCGCTACCGGAACGGCGTTTGTTTACGTAGTCAACTGGCAGACTGTATTCGTCGCATAATGATATCTGAAATAAATATTTAGACGTTAAAAACTCAATCAAAAACTACAAAATTTAAAATATAACTGCAAAAAATAAACAATATCTGGAACCTAGAAAATCGGCATTAAATGAAACTCTTAATGACGTTAGTGATACTGTAATTTAATATGATGGTGAACTGCTTAGGTTTAAACCCTATAAAAATTATTTTTGTTGTAACTAAGTGATAAGTAGATAATTTAATAGTGATCATTTTTTTTTTATAAAACATGCTCAGCAACGGAGGTTATGTGCACGGGTGGGAGAGCAAACATATAGTAGTTTTGGAATTTCAATAGTCTGTTGGAACTGCACATTTGCCGACATATTATGTTTATATGAACGGGATATTTTAACACGCTTTTATTAGCTTCACCTATATGTTTGTTTTTAAATGAATCTTTAAACGTGAATTTCACCCACTTTAAAACGTCAGATTAAACTGAAACTTTGCACACTTATCAAGAACCGATGACAATACAATAATTTAATAAGGTTGTCCCATTATCTTGACCAGGACCTTCAGGATAAAAAAACTTTAAAAATTACAGCTGTACAGTGACATACGTTGCGTTGCCTGTCCCCTAGTCAAATACAATATTGTATTCCATCTTAAAATTAAAATTAGAGTCTAAAAAAACTAAAACAACACGCTTTTATCAACTGAAAAATGCAAAATAATTCGACAACAAAATTAGCTTCACTGTAAAAAGCGTGGAGTGGTAAATAGCGGTAATAAATTTTTCATTTACTAGCTAATTGGAAACGTAGAGCTGTTATGAAAATTTAAGTGCTTTTTACAATAAAGCTAATTTCGTTGCCAAATAATTTGCATTTTTTAATTCATAAAAGCGTGTTGTTTCAGTTTTTTGAAACTCTAAATTTTTAATACTCAGTAATTAATATAAAATTATATTTTAAACGGTTAAAATCAGACAACTCACGATTGCATATTAATATTATGTTGGTACAATAATACTAACAAATAAATTGGTAGATGTGTTGGTATTACTAATTCCTTAACCGGATAGTCATGACACCGACACAATTTACCGGAAATGAGGACCAACAGTCTCTTCATTCTGGTGCTGACACCTTCATTAGTGCGTAGTTAACGCATATCTCCTGCCAGGACTGAAGTTAGAATTTTTGCAAAGGGTCATTGTACAAAAACAGTTTTCATAATTTTAAAATAAAAGTTAATAAAGGCTCTTCTAAATTAATATAAGGAAACAACGCCACCCTTGAAAGTTATTACCATTGAAAATATTCTTAACCATAACTTTTCTATAAATTGGATTTTATAACAACGAATAATAACCTTCTTCTTAGTGGATTTTTCATAAGCATAATGTATTACTTTTAATTCATCTTTAAAGTTCAATTCCAGATATATGCTATAATAGAAAACAGTATCACGGGTGATTGGAATAATGAAAATAAATCAATTTAAACACTCATTGATTGCAACGTTTCGTCTCTCAATATGCTTAAACGATAGTTAAACTATGATATAATATACAATTTGGCATTACAAAAACAATTAATTAATTGTTTTTGTAATGCCAAATTGTATATAAATACCTTAAACTTTCAGAATTCAGTATCCTAAAAAATAAAGAGCTTAGAGAGCTAAAACTTTCAAAATCAGGTTAAATAAACGCATGTAATTTAATCAAGATTAAATAAATATAGTCGAACCTGGATAATCTAGAGTTCAAGAGACCGCGATCCCTTTTTCGCTTATGGAGGTTTTTCACTGATTCAAGTTTCTAGCTTATTACGGTACAGGAGTGGTCTTTCTTACTTATAGAAGTCTATAAAAATACAACAAATAAGTAGTGATCAATTTTAAGTTTATCACTAAAAGACGACACTTTTTTCGTTTTAACATTATGATTATTTGCCGAATTTTTCTTCGCAATTCATACTTGTCAACAGGAATAAGTTCGACAAATAAGGCAGTACACACGCACGTTCGAATACGAAAAATAAAACCAATAACACAAAATCAAAGTTAGTTAGTTCAGTTATTTATGACTCACTCTTAATTTCAACTTTCTATCCTTACGGCGTAATATACTATAGTTCGGACCTGAGTAAAGGACATTGTACTTTGGGTTCAAGCAGACGAATGTAACCTTACTGTTCAGTGATATCAAGGGTGAAACGCAAAGGGCGTTTGAATACGGCAAGGGCAATGAAATTACGTACTCTGCGCGGAAATAAACACAGAGAAACATTTTCAATTTTAAACTGTATTTAACAAGAAAGTTTAGATTAATATACACACTGCTTTGTTCATATTCTGAGAAAGATAACATTTCATATTCGGTTATAAAATGTATTACTTTATACCGCTTGTAGCTATCATGTGTTTTTAAAAAAATTATGAAAAAAGGACATAATAAATGTTATGAAAATTACTTCTTGCATCACTGTTTATAAAATAGTTGCTTTTCATGCGTTTATAAAATGAGTTATTGAACTGAAACGAAAGAAATGTTACTATAACTCCTGTGACTGTTAAAACTCGCTGGGGTCGTTTGTTTTAACATAATATCACAACTCCTCCTACATATTCTGGATTCACGTTCTGTATATCTAAACTACTTTTTCGAAGGCACTGGTTTCAGGTAACAAACATGGGAAGAAAATGATTGTAGGTCCATCCTCAAAGCTAAATGACGACTTAATTAGACTCAACAGGCAAACACTCAGAAAGGCGATTGGGCTTTTAACCGATCATGCTTTTCTGAGAAAACACCTACATGTGATGGAGATACATCAGGAATCAACACTATGTAGATTTGGCGAAATGGAGGATGAAACAGCCACCCACATCGTGTTCCAATGTGAGGCTTTAACCTACAGGAAGACAACCATCTTTGGCTACATTGATGAGGATGGAATAGTTTCACAGGACAATCTAGTAGCCAATCTTCTGGAGCTCATAAGACGATCCAGATTATTTGTTGACTAGCTCCAGTAAAAGGGGAAGCACAAAACTCCTTTCGTGGTGCGTTTGTGCCAAGAGATCACTCCATTCTATTTTGATCTTTTGCTGTGCACATCACACAGGAGTTATCTTGCACACTGCATTACTTATTACAAAAATATTGCTGACTGAAAAACTACTTGGCTTTACCCTCCAAAAAGTGTTAATATTAGTACTGAATTAAAATGAAAGAAAAATAAACATATTACAAAACTATCAATCACTGACGTAATTACTAGGGTTTGCAATCCCGCATTACCGCATTACAGCGGTTTCCCGCATGCCAAGAGACCTGCGGAATTCCCGCATGTGTGCTGTAAATCCCGCGCGGGAAATTTTTTGATTTTTTTTGCCTTTTTCAGGTACATACAGAAAATTCAATCTAATATTTTTGTCCACAATCCTGCGATTTTTCTTAATATTATAATAAGTAACTTTTATTTTCATGATTTGTGATTTTTTGTTTGGTTTTTTTAACACGAAGTTGTATTTTAATTCTGATTTGTTAGATGTTTATTTAAAATTTAAATACACGATAAGTTCGTTAGTCGTTACGTATTTATAGTTGACTAAATAAATATTACCAATTAATAATTGTCGGTTGATCGATCTCTTTGACTTCTAGTCTAATCAGCAAGAAGTACGTTAGGTAAATAGAGACAATAATATCTATGGATAAGTAACAAAAGTCATATCATATGTTATTGATATGCTAATTTCTGTTAATTCTTAGATAATAGTTAATAAACATAGTTTTTAATATGCATAGGTATATTGCTTACCTGTTTGATTTCTACATACCAAGCATTATTTATATTTTTTTTGATTAAATATAAACATTCCACAATAATAGCATTATTTTCATAAATAAATATATTTTTAAATCTCTCGCGGGAATTACAGCGGGATCCCGCTGTAAAGGCAAATTTACCACAAATTTACAGCTGGAAAAAAAAGACTGCGGGATTGCAAACCCTAGTAATTACCAACAATATAAAAAAGAAATAACGAATAGTATATTTAATTAATTTGAACTGTAAACGATCATGCAGACATGTAAACTGAAATGTTCGTAGTTGTTTCTTGTTTTGAATGTCGGAGACTATAGAGACTATAGAGAGACGTGTGCACTGTTAGAGTGTACAAATCTAACAGACATGCCAGTTTGAGTTACCCCTTTCGCCACAGCCGTCCTGTGCAGACAGACCAACTGGAAGGGTTGCGGTGTCACTCGTTTGCAAAAGGGTAATTTTAAATTACTTTGTTGCAAATCATTCCAGTGAAAACAAAAGAACTCTGCACAGATTAACTTAATAGCTATTTTAATAATTTTTATTTATTGTTGGATTAAAAAACACAATATAAGGAAAAATAATGTTGTCATTAATTACAATTTTATGCACGAAATTTCCAGTAACTTATAAGCCACGCACACGATAAAATGTTAAAAAATGTTAATCGGCGATTATATTGATTCATTAAACATGGAACACTGCATACGTTTGTCTCGATATTGGAATACAAAATATTAAAAAAGTGGGTGGGAAGTTACACTTCTTTGGCGTAATTTTTAATTTACATGCAAATAATTTATTCAAACGAAATCTTCAAAAAGGTTAAAAATTATACAAATATTTGAACACCCTTTTAAAATCTTATTTTGGTTTTTACTTTTATAACCAATTCACTGAGTCAATTCCACAGAATGATTATTTATAGTATTCAAATGTTATTATAGTCGTCTAATATATTAATATATAGTTTCTAGGTGGCCGAAAGCGGATTGATTACGTTCGTCTGTCACTTCTTATGGTTAATTTCATACCGTCGAATTTTCGTTAGCGCGATCAAATTCATACTGTCGAATTTTTCTTGCTAAAATTGTAGTCTCAGTGCGGCAAAAGAAGTATAACTTTGAAAATTGGAACGGTGTAAAGTACTTATATTTACACAGATGAAAACCTAATTATAATTATGTCAACATTTCGATAATTTTTGTATCATCTTCAGGATCAAGTTACTTACTGAGACTACTAAGTTAAGAAACCGTAAAAACATAGAAAAATATAATTCAATAATAAATCTCAGCTATTTGTATTAATAATACAAAACAATCGTGTTATTGTTAATCTTGCTACGTTTCGACTACTTTATTTAGTCTTCGTCAGGCTCTGAAAAATACATATTAATCCAAATACCTAAGATTTATTATTGAATTATAGTAATAATTTTGGATGCGATATAATGTCTAATACAAAAATATGTTTAAAATTTCATATTTATTGTAATGTTTCTTAGTTTAATTGATTATCAAGATATCATAAACAAAAGTATAGTATTTAGTTTGAAATATCATTTTTAGAACGTCAATTTTTCTTGCACATTCACTGACGTTGATGGAAAAATCTGAATCCAAGTGTAGTCAGATGAAAAGTAATTTATGCTTCAAGGGAAAATGTCAACATAAAAAAGAAGATGAAATTGAAAGCTATATTTTGAAAATTATATTTTTATATCTATAGAAAGGAAAAATATTAATTGCTACTTCTTTTAATTTTTACCCAACTGCGCGACAGCAAATAAAGATGTTTATACAGAGGTAGTTCAGCTAATTTTAAGAGGTTCATAAATATTTAATTTCTACTAAAACATCTAAATTTTGTTTTTTATTTCTTGTCTTAAATTTGTAAGGTAAAATGTCGAATTCGTTTTATAAGATTGATGTCTAACTCAAACACAGTTTATCGACCAAAAAAATGAAGGAAACTATTCATTTATTATCGATTTATATTTCAAAACTAGACGTCTTACTGAAAACTTAACCTAAAAGTAGCAACGACTTGTGAAAAAAGTGATTGATGTCTTTGAGAAATAAAGGATAATATAGAAAGAGTTGATCGGTGCGATGAGACGAATAAATAAAAAAAACCCGGGTCGCAGTGCCAAAACCCTGCTGACAATATAGTGTATTTGCTAATACAGATATTGTGGCTTTATTAAATGAAATTAAGTTTGTTTTTGGACAAAATAAAAAAAAATTGAACCCCTTAATACACCCCTTACAATAATAATTTTATTAGTTGAAATATTGTTATCAATCCAACATCTGCACCAAATTAAATACGACCTTCAGTAAGTAAATTCGTATACGCAAACTAGTGTTTTCATAAAATTTGTAAGTCCGGTCCTGTCGGGCCGATTTGCTTATAATTTTAGGAGCACTTTTTAATTGCTACTATAGGGTTAAATTTCAATTTTGAAACGATTCTGAGAATTTTTTCGGTATTTTTGGGCCCAAAAACTTTTTTCAACCCCTAAAAACTACCCTTAAAATGACCCGATTGGACCCATTTTAAATAGGCTTCGTGCGGTGATGAGTCCCAACATGTATGCCAAATTTCGTTAAAATGAATTAACTCCTTCGAAAGTTATTGCCCGCACATATATATATATATATATATATATATATATATATATAGATATATATACGTATATAAATATATATATATATATATATATACATATATATATATAAACATTTTTAAAAATGGTGCCAAAGTGTTTAGGAGGTTATGAAACGTCGAGAAATTCTGGTCCGACCCCTAGGTCTCGCCATCCGACCAACGCCAATAGTGTATGTTGCCATATGGCAAATACACTAATGATGAAACGTTATCGCAAACCTTCGCGTGTAAACGTGTATGTAATATGTATAGCCTAATAGCAGTAGCCTGAAGGGTGTAATTAGTTAAAGCTTCTTCAGTCAATGTCCCTGAGGTAATATATAAATGTGTGTGAACACCAAATAGGCTACCAAGTTATATAAATAACACACAAATACCAAACATTTCAAAATAGACGCATAAACAAGATGACTTCCAATTTTCAACAGTGTGGGGACTGGGTACCATTTTGATTTTAAACTCAAAATTTCTTATTGGGACTATTAACTAAAACGGAATCATAACATATTTTCTGTCAAAATTTGGTGTACAGTAAGACCTCACTTAACGCTGTTTCAGTATTACGCGGTTTCTAAAAAAAAAGTTTAGCCACTATAACGTAAATTGTGGAGCAGTTTATACAATATGATTCAAATATTGATAGAAGTTCAAGTGTTATTGATGAAATATCTTGCTATCGACAACAGCTTGCTAAACGAAACAGAAAAGTCAAACGACATTAGATGACTTCTTCAACAAAAAACAAAATATGTCAAATGAGGAACTTTCCTCATCACAAACTTTTATTTAATTTTCATAAATGTTTTATGAATAAAAATCGATATTAGAAAATTAATAAATCTATAATTAATGTGATAAAAAAGTATTTAACAATAAATGTTGCAAAATTAAACAAAAAAAATTTTACAAATTTTCTTATTCTCGGTTCTGTTTAACTGCCTATTATCTGCGTATTAAGATGACCTCGTTTAGTGCTGTTTTTCTTATGGCACTCTGGGACCTCTGTCTTTTATTAATTTAAGCAAATAGTCTTCAATCGAAGTGGCATAATTTTGAACCAGCTGATAATTTTGTATGCCAACGGTAAGTCAAACTCATGAGACGTGCTGCTAGAGAGATGCATAGTGTATATACGTGGTGCTTTAGTGTCGAGCTTTGACAGCTCCACTAACATCATTCATCATCCTAACGAGATTACGTTTGAAGTTATCTGAAATTAATTAAGATAACAAAGAGATTCTCATGTGACGTCATAGTCACACCGCATACCCTACGTATGAATATGAACGTGATGGTGTTGTATTCCCCGCGGCATCTTTAAGTGGATGAGACACAGTTTCAAAGGAACGTATTTAAACGTAGACATGATGATACAATAGAGTATATCAGATGTTATACTGATTAAAAATAATTTATTTTGTAAAAAGTCATGGGCGATTCTTTTGCTCTTTTGAAGAATATATTTATTGTTAAATTTTTATAAAAACTATCAAAAACGCTCGGCATTCTTCAGATTAGCCCAGTGGCTGGTCCTGTGAAGTTTGGTAGCGATCGGATCAACAGATTTTTTTTTGTTTTTTGGAAATTATAATGCTTCTCATCTTTTATGCCTATAGATAATCGTAATGGAATCTTTGAATATGAAATTCATCCACTTCAAAACGCCAGATTAAACTGAAACTCCGCACACTTATCAAAGACCGATGACTGCAATACAATCATTTAATAAGTTTGTCCCATTATCCTGACCAGTATCATGAGGATAAAAAATAACACTAAAAAATAAATAATAGTTTAAAAAAACTAAAAAAACATGCTTTAATAGCGAACTAAAAAGTAAAAAATATTTTTTTATTGTAAAGAAGCGTGAAGGGCTTATTACTGTTTTTATACTAACTCTACTTTTACAAATAGCTACCAAAGAAATATTTATACTAATTGATATCAAGCTCCCCACGTTTTTTTACAATACAAAAATATTTTATACTTTTTAGTTTGGTTTGATATTAAAGTGTGTTCTTTAAGTTTTTAAACTATTATTTGTTTTAAATCTTTTTTCAATTCTGCACTAATCAAAAGCACATTCTCTCCTAATAGGGATGTTGACTGTATTCAAATAAAAACATAATTTAAATGTTAAGTGGTAGTTTCTATTATAGAAATACTAAACAACACTATATTTTTCCTTATTTTTAAGCAATTTAATTAATATTTAATAAATAAAATCTAATAAAATCACTTTCAATTCACGTGACAACGGACACCAATCAGGGCGCATTACGTCACGGAGTCATGTACAAGCATCAGACGTTGTCAAAGGCTTCATAGTTTGGTTAATATTTAGTGTGTACTTTATTATTATTTGTTTATAGGAAACATCAAATTACATGTAACTATAGCAACAGCTACGAAACTATAGAATGGTAGCTCCTGTGTAAACTTTTGAGCCTCCTTTGGTATGACCGGATGACGTCACGGCAGTCACGTTACAAGTATTCGCGTTTTGGACAAAAATTTGAAACGGAATTTAAAATACATGATTTTTAAGGCTTGAGACGTATTTAAATAAAAATAATAAATATTTGTGGCTATATTAGGTACTTATGCACGATTTAAAACACTTTCCCAAAAATAGTCAACATCCCTATTCTAATTGTCGGCTAGAAATAATAACATAACAGAATAGTAACCAGCTATAATTATTGTAGATTCCAAAATGCAATAGCAAGCTAACCGTTTTCTAAACACAACTGTAAACGCTCATCAGAGATATGTATCAGATAATGCAATTATTCAGATAATATTTGGTATAATAAACAAATTAAACGTGCCTTACCGCAACGCAATCAGATTATCCGGACAATAATCCATTGTCCGTGCTTCCGCCGCGCTGTGTCGTTCGTTATATAGTGGAGCTGCGTTATACGCAGGTAACACCACTGGCGCACGTCACACGAGAAAAAAACACTCATTCTATCGGGAATAGTATTTTTTTTGTTTTTGTTATCAGTAGTCAGGAACCTGTTCAAGAGATGAAGAAAAATAAGTCGGTAATCGAATTCTCGTTTACTGATAACAAAAAACACTCTTTGATATGCTTGCTTTCTTCTTTTACGTAGTCGGGTTTTCAACTTTTGTTTTTATTTAATTCCTTCTTAGTTTTTGTCTATAAACTAGCGGTTTGCCCGTGACTTCGTCCACGTGGTATAGATTATACCCACAGTTCTTTTATACAAAACCTACCCACACTCCGTTCGGGTAGATGTATTTCTTTATTTTCTAAGAAGATTATCTTTTCCCGTTTTTAGTTTAAGCAATTTCAGAAATACAGACAGCGTATCTTTCATGAATGTTAAAAGTTGTTGCGTCTATTAAATTTTAGGTAGTTTAGAAATGCTTCATCTTTATGTGACAAGGAACATACTTTTATCTACGATTGTATCTCTCTAAAGCATCCCTAATATATTCGGGACAACACTGTTTAAATTTATTTATATTGATTTTCACATCCCCACAAATTAAATTATGTAATAATACATCACAGGCGAATTACTGTGATTGCTAAACAGAGTTCGATGACTACGAATTATGAAATATTGTGAAAATATTTTATGTTTATTGCTTCATTGTCAGGTTGATTTTTTATTAGAATGTTTTTGCGAATGCAATCTTCTTATCAACTGGTTATGAAAGTTTTTTAACTTCAGCACCTCTACCGCCGAAAAAGGAATAATTATTTTTCTCACTGTTTATACAACGGCGGGTTGTTGTAAGTATCAAAACAGAACGTGCGCAATTCAGAAATTAAGGCTGTCGGAACGCTCTTAATTTAAGGCTGATAGCTGATTGTAGACTTATTCGTCAACATTTTGCAAACATTCTTTCTCTATAAGGAAGATGAAGGACAAATCTAAGTCTTTAATGGACTACTTTTATAATTTATGTACGATTTACTAGAAAAAAGTTGGCATTAATTATGCCAAAAAACATATGTTTTCAATAATTTGCACTGATTTTTCACTCGGCACGTGGTAAAACATGATTAATAATAACAAGTAATTAAAAACACTTGAGTATAAGTTTTGTACTCCTGAAGATGGACTTATTGTCCGAAACGATCGTCGAGTAATAAAGAATTTTTGTAGAATTTTAAGTGTTTTTTAATTACTTGTTATATGTTTTCAATGTCACACTACGACCTTATTCTTACTTATTTCCCAAATTGTTCCATCACAAACCTAAAGTGACTCTTCCTTTTTCGGAAAAGTTTTTTAAATCTCCAAAATATTTTCAAAATTTAGAGTAATCAACTGACAGCGGCAACCTTGCAACAAATAACTGTGATAATCTGACAACAGTTTGTCTCATCACCAGTATTTCCTAAATCGGTAAAATAAAAAGGACACACCGCTGCGGCTTTGCATGAGTTTATACAATGAGTGCAGAGCACTAAGTAAACACAGAGGTTATTATTATTATCGATACTTTCTGGTCATCACAGAGAGAGAAAGAGACCCTCTTCCGTAATTATAAATGATTGTTTTACTGCGCTATTTATTTGTTTAAGTGCACGGCGAACGCTGAGGACATTTATATAACAGAGTCGTCACGGATGCGTTGTTTGACCAAGCAGGAGATATAAACGAGCAATGATGATAAAAGAATGGCTGAATTTGCAGCAGGATTAGCAGGATTCTTTTCAACGCGGGTTACTTACATACAAATATATGTTTGCAAATTTTGTATTAAATCAAAACGTTATAGACCAATTCTCAAAGCTAAATAAAGTGTTTGCTGAAGATGGGAGCTTTGCTCTCGAAATGTACATTCAATGAATAAATCTGTTGTGGTAAGAAGTAACTATGCTTTCTTTGATTGTTAAAGAGAGTTAGTTAATACAAAATAAATTATGACTTAAATGGACTCACATCGGGTAGAATTTAAAGCGTTCCATTTAGAGTTTTGGAATTTTAAGCAGGAGGTGTCGAAAATAAAATGAATTTTAGAATTTCTTGAAAAAAATGTTTTGATCTAATTTGTTCTGATGGCAATAGTATATACTTAATATGTTTGATTTTTTTTTTATTTAAAGTTTTAGTGTTTACTGTATACAGTAAGTAATATAATGTTACATAATATACATAATAAGTGGTTGTTAAATGCTCATTTTTCTGTGTTATTATTATTACTAATTTCAATATTCATCAAACTGGGAAGTTAGCCTTATGAATGCTTGTCTTAATTTTTGAGAATAAAGCTGTTATTTAGAGTAATTTAGTACGTGCTAGTTAAATAAATATATTAATTTATCTAACAGATAAATAAAAACACTTGAAAATTCTACAAAATTCATTATTAAATTATGTCTTAACGCTTGTTTCGGACAATAAGTCCATCCTCAGGAATATAAAACATATTCCTGAGGATGGACTTATTGTCCGAAACGATCGTCGAGAAATAATTTAATAATAAATTTTTTCACAATAGTATGAAATCGTGGTTTTCTATGACAACACTTTTCTACAAGTCAGTGCACGACATGCATGGTTCCCTCTAGCATAAGGGGAAACTGCAGATAGCATGTAAGTGGTGTATATTGCAAGGACAAGAGAAAGTACTTTCAGGATAATTTATCTGTATATAGAAAACTGCTACATATTTGTTTTAACTGAATATGTTTAGTACAAGTGGCCACGCAACAGTTTTCCCCGAAGTGTCTACACAAAAATATTTACAAGCACATAGAATCCTACATTGACAGCATTTTGATCTTGGCTAATAACCACAGTATTTATACTGTTCTAGGACAATTAGTGTAATAAATGGATAAATGGATTTGAATGTCAATCAACTAGTCCATTTTACACTAATTTCAAAACCTTTTGTTATAAAAATTATATAACAAGACGGTAATTTCAGTTCTGTATCATTTATTTATTCAAAAAAGCTGACTTGCGCAAGTAATGTCAGATTGAGCACTTTTGAAGTTATTGACTAAATTCAAATATGTATAGCTGATTTCTGCACATCTCTTATATTCATCTTCCGGATAAAGATATCTGAGACATAACTTTCATTTCGTTTTCTTCATTGAGCAAACCAGTTACAACAGCTATTAGTCATATATTTAGGACTATCATGCTGGGTTGCAGAAAGGATTGTCAAATAATTTGATTTGACAGTGACCTTAGATTGTGATAATATAATTACAGTTTTCATACATGTAAGAGCAGTCTAATGTCGTATTCAAACTCCCTGTCATGTACAACATTAGAGTGTATGCACACAAAAACAAATCTACACAGAAAAAGTTCGTTTTTCAAGTCAAATTTTGATTAAAATGCGTAGATAAATGTCGTTTCGAAGAAAAAATTATGCAAAAAACTATATTAAATACACGTGTACATAGTTTAATAAAATATCATTTCAATCGATCAATTATTTTTCGAACAGAATCTAATTAGAAATAGAAATAGAAAATTTTATTGTATAAAGATTACATCTTTTTAGAAGGGGGAGGCTTATAATTATGTAATAAATATAAAATTTACATATTTAATAATCTTATATAATATATACTCATTCTGAAATCTTTCAATCTGAAAGCATTGCACACTACCAATCATTCAGATTGGAAGCTCTCAGCCTGAGGGCATTTCTAATAAACAGAGACAGCTTTTTCACCTTATCATTATCACATACTATTAACAATCTTTGCATGTAATTACTATCATGTATATTTGCCAAATAATCTTTAAAAAAACTTTTCTATATTCCTTATAGAGGGGGCACTCGAGTAAAAAATGATGTAGAGTTTCTTTTACTTTGCAGTTACAGTTAAGGCATATTTCATTGCAGTTTATTTCATACCTACATTTTCCTGTGTAGAATCTTAAAATGTCTGTACCTGCTAATCTTACTTGGGATACTATTCTAAGTTTGTCAATGTTTGTACATTCTAATAGATATTTTTCGGTGTCAAAGTGGCATTTTATTCTACTATATATAAAACTATATCTAGATGGTTCCATTCTCTCTATGTCTATGTCAGTCAGAACTTCCTGTAGTTTTGTAACCATTTCATTCACATTATCTTTAACTAAAAATCTAATTAAAATTCTACAATGCTTTTCTTATGGAGAAATACTTATGTGTTCACAATCTAAGGTCATTGTCAAATCAAATTATTTGACAATTCTTTCAGCAACCCAGCAAAAATATCGTAACTTGATTGTATTCTAAATGTAATATGAGATTTGTATTTCTGTTTCTGATTAGTATTTCTGACACAGTATTACGGCAATGGCTTGAGAACCACTGATCAAGAATGCCCGATGCAATAATACAAGGCAGAAAGGCAGAAGGCTTGACGACAATATACAAAGTTTGACAAGGCAGAAGTAATGGCGCAAAGTGACTTCTGTGATGCCATGCCAGTCACTTGTACTGATAACTGGTGCGTTGTTTCGCTCTCTTGGATATAAATAAATATAATAGACAGATCGAGAGAATTTATACACTTTATTGTCATGTTATTACCCACAAAAAGCGTCCCGACGAAACGACAACACAATTTTATGACCGTGTTATAAAAGCACAAGCATTTCATACACTTTAGTTTTTAGATTAAATTTGGGAACTATTTAAGGTTACGACAACGGTTTACATAAGGTATTTCCGATTATTTAAATTTCTTGTTTGCCTTTTTTAAGTAGATATTTTTATATGAAAATGTTATTACTGTGGGATTGTTTTTCCGAAGGATTAATATAGTAAAACTGATAGCATCTTTATTCATATCTATTAAAAACCCGGGTCGCAGTGCCAAAACCCTGCCGACAATATAGTGCATTTGCTTATACAGGCAGTGTGGCTTTATTTTGCGAGCTTAAGTTGGTTTTTAGGCAAAATAAAAAAATTTACTCCTTAACACACCCCTTAAAATAACATTTTTTTTTCTTAATTGCAATATTATTATAAATCGAACCTCTATACCAAATTATATACAACTTTCAGTAAATAATTCACTATTTGTAAACTAATGTTTTCATAAAATTTGTAAGTCCGGTCCTGTCGGTCCGATTTTATTTAAATTTTAGGGACACCTTTTAATTACTACTAAAGGGTTAAATGTCAATTTTGAAACGATTCTGAGAATTTTTTCGGTATTTTGGGGCCCAAAAACATTTTTCAACCCCTAAAAACTACCCTTAAAATGCCCCGATTACGCCCATTTTAAATAGGCTTCTTGCGGTGATGGATTTCAACACGTGGACCAAATTTCGTTAAAATCAATTAACTCTTTCGAAAGTTATTGCCCGCACACATATATATATATATATATATATATATATATATATATATATATATATATATATACATATATATATAAACATTTTCAAAAATGGTGCCAAAGTGTTTAGGAGGTTATGAAACGTCGAGAAATTTTGGTCCGACCCCTAGGTCCCGCCATCCGACCAACGCCAATAGTGTATGTTGCCTTATGGCAAATACACTAAAAATAACTCAAACTTTTTTTAAATCGTTTTAGAAGAAGAAAAGTAGATTATTATAAACACTCAATAGCTGAGGTTATCAGCGTCTATGAATTCTTTTAGAAATACAATGTCTAGTTTTAAATTTCACCGCTAATTTACTCTATCTGTCAAATACAAAACTATAGAGATTAAAAAAAATAGCACTATGATTTTTCATTTGTCTGTTTGTCCCGATAACAGGCTACATTTTTAGTGTATTTGCCATATGGCAACATACACTATTGGCGTCGGTCGGATGGCGGGACCTAGGGGTCAGACCAAAATTTCTCGACGTTTCATAACCTCCTAAACACTTTGGCACCATTTTTAAAAATGTTTATATATATATGTATATATATATATATTTATATATATATATATATATATACGTATATATATATATATATATATATATATATATATATATATATATGTGTGTGTGTGTGCGGGCAATAACTTTCGAAGGAGTTAATTGATTTTAACGAAATTTGGCTCACGTGTTGAAATCCATCACCGCAAGAAGCCTATTTAAAATGGGCGTAATCGGGCCATTTTAAGGGTAGTTTTTAGGGGTTGTAAAATGTTTTTGGGCCCCAAAATACCGAAAAAATTCTCCGAATTGTTTCAAAATTGAAATTTAACCCTCTGGTAGTAATTAAAAAGTGTCCCCAAAATTCTAATAAAATCGGCCCGACAGGACCGGATTTACAAATTTTATGAAAACACTAGTTTGCAGATAGTGACTTATTTATTGAAGGGTGTATTTAATTCGGTGTAGACGTTACAATTAAGAAAAAAAATGTTATTTTAAGGGGTGTATTAAGGGGTTAAATTTTTTATTTTGCCCAAAAACAAACTTAATTTCATATAATAAAAGTATAAAACCACACGGCCCTATACAAGCAAATACACTATATTGTCGGCAGGGTTTTGGCACTGCGACCCGGGTTTTTTTTTTTTGTTTTTCGTTCCTTGTACGTGAACCCAGCCTGCATATCTTTAAGATTTATAGAACTACGGAAAGTACCTTGAAGGTTTTGATGGTCATGAGTGGGCGATTGAGTGTAGGTATTAATCAATGAAATTTGCGAATTAATAAAATTTAAATTAGCACGGCTATAAAAATGAAATTCGGTATGTTGCATAAGCTTGGTGGCTCTATTCTATCCTGAAAATTTCAAAACTAAAGTGTTATCTAGACCGAAGTTACAAGGGTTCAAAAATGTTCGATAGAGAGACCGCAAAAATCTTGTTGAAATAATTGAAAATTCAAAGATATGACAAGCAACACAATCAATGTTTGTAATAATATCATTCTCTTTCTCTATCTCTCTCGCTCTTCTTCTGTTTAATACGCTATTTAATGAAGGAAACAGCAAAAATTGCATTAATCTGCAATCCAATTCCGAAATTTCCTATACTACTGAGCTACTTTTCGTAACTAGATATATATTCACATATTTCGAAGTTCAGATTTCATGTTTTTATCTAATTTTATATTCTAAAAGCAATTAAATATCTTTTTAAGTACTTTTCTGGTTGCGCGCAAAAGGGGTCTTCAGATAAGAATCCACAATTTACTTTTTATGACTTTTTCTTTTTACTGCCATTTTTAGTGTTAATCAAAATAGCATTGGAAATCGCATAAATAAGAATAAGAAAAAAACCCGGGTCGCAGTGCTAAAACCCTGCCGACAATATAGTGTATTTGCTTATACAGGCAGTGTGGCTTTATCATGCAAACTTAAGTTGGTTTTTGGACAAAATAAAAAATTTGACTCCTTAATACACCCCTTAAAATTACATTTTTTTCTTAATGGCAATACTATTATCAATCGAACCTCTATACCAAATTATATACAACTTTCAGTAAACTAGCAAACTAGTGTTTTCATAAAATTTGTAAGTCCGGTCCTGTCGAGCCGATTTTATTAAAATTTTAGGAACACTTTTTAATTACTACTAAAGGGCTAAATGTCAATTTTGAAACGATTCTGAGAATTTTTTCGGTATTTTGCGGCCCAAAAACATTTTTCAACCCCTAAAAACTACCCTTAAATATATATATATATATATATATATATATATATATATATATATATATATATATATATATATATATATATATATATAATTATAAATAATTAGAGGAATTAGGATCAAAGAAATAAAAGACAAATTATTATACTTTATATTTTCTCAAAAATCAATTTAATTGATATTTGAGAAAATATAAAGTTTAATATAATGACTGAGATTGACGCATATATAAAATTATAGTAATGAAATTTTGTATAGATACAAATTAGTTACTACGTAACTATTGTGATTAATATAAACTGTTTATTTGTTTATTTATTATAAAACAAATTGTCACTCTGTATGAATTGTAATATCTTAAATTTTGATTTGTTATGATAATTTAAAATAATATAACAAGATAATTGAATTAAATTTAGTTATTGAGACAATTAATTAAGGTATGTTTAATATTTATTTATTTGTTTTATTATTGATTGTTAAATTGTCTTGTTATTTTATTTTAGATCACCTGATGAAGTATTAATTTAATACGAAACGTTGTGAAATAATAATTTGTCTTTTATTTCTTTGATCCTAATTCGTCTAATTATTTATAATTTATTAACATCAAAAGGATCTGATTATACATTTTTCAATATATATATATATATATATATATATATATATATATATACATATACATATATATATAAACATTTTTAAAAATGGTGGAAATGTGTTTAGGGGGTTATGAAACGTCGAGAAATTTTGGTCCGACCCCTAGGTCCCGCCATCCGACCGACGCCAATAGTGTATGTTGCCATATGGCAAATACACTAACAATGCTTTTTTTATACTTATTATTATGTTTGATAAACAGTTACTAGACGTTACAACAACCTTAGCACATCAAATGAAGGTTAAATTGATACGGTCTCAGGTGCAGTGGAACAAAATTTATTAGTGCTCCGGGAATACACAGAATTGATGATAATGATTACACATAAAAGCTATTTTCGTCAAACATAGCACTGCGTTAACGTTACGCCTGTAAACAACTAACTCTGCTTCCAAATAAAATTATTACTCATAAAAACAAAGTGTTTTTAGCGGCATGTAACAAAATTCTAGAGAAATCCTTCCAAAGAAATTATTATGTCATTAAATTTAAATTACTATTGCTACTTCATTAATAATAATAATAATAATATTTATTTGCTTTGCCAATAAAGGATACAAAATCGTCACGGTGGATCCATCAAGGACAGTAGTAGGTCCATCAAGGACTCAATCATTCATAACTTAGAAACTCATCCAATTTGTAGAAAGTGTTTGATAATAAAAATTCTTTTAAGTATTTTTTAAACTTCGACAGTTTATCGCATTGTTTAATATTTTGAGGTAGTTTATTAGAAACAGCAATACCTAAACTATTTGGGGATTTCATGGAAACAGTTAAATGATTAAAAGGAACTCTAAGTTTAGATTTTGATCTGGTATTTAAGTTATGAATGTCCGAGTTCTTGATGAACCTACTAAGGTTCTTAAAAACATAAGTTGACAGTTCATAAATTAGTATGCAAACTAATGTAAGTAAGTATTCTATATTTCTTAAATATATCTCTGCAACTTGTTCGCTGCGACACACCAGCAATACATCTGTCAATTTTCTTTTGGCAGATAAATACACCATTTGCTTGAGAAGACATACCCCAAAAGCAAATAGTGTATTTTAGTCTTGAATAAACTTGTGCGTAATAAAAGTTTAATAACTGTTGTGGTGTTAATATTTGTTTTAGATTAATAAACATATAATGATAACTACAGAGTTTGGAGGCCAAGTATTTGCAGTGATTTTTGAAGTTTAAATGATCAACATTTAGACCCAAGAATTTAGTAAATTCAGCTCTTGAAATAATGCTATCATTAGTATTTCTAGATATTCTAGATCACCTTTATATTGGTAGTTATGAAAATATAGGACAACTTCTAAATCTTACATACGTCACAATAATAATCGCTGAATCTCGCGGGTTAAACGTTTGCTAATTCCAAATACCGATATTTTTTATCATTTTATAAAAAAAATGCTATTGACATTTTAATTATTATATTTTATTTATCGCGGAAGCAATGTTATATGCATTCCAATCAAAATTTAAATATAATTATGTCGGTAACAATTTTCAAATCCTGAATCTTCATCACATTGAACCCTCTTATTATCAAGAAAGACATAAAAGCTTTGAACTAAGAAAAGCTTTAAAACTTACATCAACAATGGAGAAAGGCGTCAATGGAGGTTAAGACAAACAGCAAACTTATAAACGTAGAGCATTCTTAACTTTTTTCTTTACGCCCTACTTTTCTGTTTATAATTCATGCTCACAAATAAATATAATAAAGAAAAAACAATATACTTAGATTACAAAGGGTGTGTTAAAAAGAGGTCGAAACTTTACGAGCTCTAATAAAGAAAAAAAACAAACAAAAAAACTGGAAGTGAATAAATGACAATCATAGATATTGCAATTAAAATCATATTAATTACGAAATGAATTAATTACGATATGAAACAACTATTTACTAATTTTTAACAATCTGAAGAAGACACAATTAGAGTAGAAAAGTTGGTAATTAAAGAAATTAGCACGTTATTATTTTGCTTTAAATGTTCTCTCAACGTAAATACGTAAATATGGTGGAAGCGCAGGTACTAGAAATCACGGCACCTCCACCATATATTTTCAAATAATTAAAGCCGAGTTATTGATGGTGTTAGTAGTAGTGTACAAAGTGCGTACTATTCTATTACTAACTTAATATAAACACTACGAGATAGTAGAAGTAGAGTACTAAAGACAGTGTCCGGTAGAGAAGAATGCTCATTCTTCTCTACTCTTCTATACCAGTGGTTCCCAATCTTATTCAGCTAACGATCCACTTTCCTTATCGGAATACTTCCTCGGTCTATAGTGGAGTCACCTGTGTGGGAGGGATGTAATGGTTTTGTTGTCTGTCCCAGGTGCCAAAAATCAAGAACCAAGAAAACAATCAAAACACAATTCGATTCATTTCGATTTTTCTCTTCTTTTCTGATAGTTTATCGATGGTTTCTGATATTTTTAGGACCGAGTCGCACCCAACTGTAACCCTTCCGCGACCCACCGGTTGGGAACCGCTGCTCTATACAATAGAGCAAAGCGGATGTATCTTTTACCATTCCAACTTCACTAGTGGGGAACGATTACAATAATAAATTGGAAATATATCTTGTAGTGTTGCGTAACTCAGATCTGAACCGGTTCAAAGAGCCGACTCCGACAGAAGATCCGTGAGAGCCGACTCCGACAGAAGATCCATGAGAGCCGACTCACTTTTTTTGAGCCGATGGATCAACGGATCCGCATAACTCAGTGAAACACTTAACACACAGAAGCACATTTTACACTTACGTATCAGTTCTTGATTTGATGCATCTGTCAGCTCAAATGACTCATGCATCACATGTTTGGCTATACATTCTTGATTCTATACAGATCATGATATGATTGACTGAACTAGGTAACTCAGTGGCAGACTGCAGTAACATATTCAGAACTCGGCTCTTTTTGAAGCGGTTCAGTGAGCCGGTTTACATACGGGATCCAGATGCAAAGATGCAGATCACTAAAAAGATCCGTTTTTCCCATCTCTAATATCTTGTGGACTTACAAACTACATTCATTTCAATAAAGCATATCAATCTGTTTAGACTTAATACAGTTCTACAACGACTGTAATAAGAAAAATAAATAAATGGCGCTAACATTTAAGACTCAAACGTGTTTTTATACACCCTTTCTAAGTTCTACGTCGTCTTTCAAGACAACAAACAGTATAAATCACGACAGGGAAAAATGTGCCCACAAGCCGAGAAGAAATGATGCTTCGCGGAGTGCGAGACTTTCGTCTCCATTATATTCCATTATCAATCAGGGTTGAACAATGAAAGGGTTGTCATACACACTCACATATATATAAGTCCCTTGCTCGGTGGTTTCCGTTCCGACACGGAGCTATCTCTGAATACTAGGGTGAGCTTTAATGTCTTGCTAAGCGATTATTTAGCTCCTGATGTGCAAGGCATGTAGAGATGCGCATCATGAAAGACAATGACCTAATCGCGATTGTACATTTCTCTTTTCGCAAGTGAAGAACTGCACCTGGCATCAAGCTTATCGTTTTTGATGTGAAAACATCTTATAGTTAAATGTGAGTCGATTTATATTTCTGATGTACAGTTTTTATGTCCGCTTGGAAAAGTTTGTAACTTTATCATTTTTAGGGTTCCGTACCTCAAAAGGAAAAAATGAAACCCTTATAGGATCACTCGTGTGTCTGTCCGTCCATCTGTCGCAGCCAATTTGCTCCGAAACTATTGGACCGATTGAATTGCAATTTGGTACTAATATGTAAGTCTGTGACCCACAGACGGACGTGTAACGTAAATAAATGAATTTTGAACATAGGGGTCATTTTTGGGGGGCAAATTATGAAATTAAAAAAAAAGTTTTGCAAACTGTACCGTGTGACATATCAAATGAAAGGGCTTGTAGTAAGGGTTTTAAATATAATTTTTTTATAATTTTAAAATAAAGTTTTAAAGTTATTTAAGAAAATAGATGAAAACTGACCATTCTCCCTTATCTCCGAAACTACTGAGCCTAAAATTTTGAAAAAACAGGGAATGTCGGGCCTCATTCATTGTTTACAGGAAAACCTAAACGAAAATCTTAAGTCTTAAAGTACTCACGGAAAACGGAATAATACGGAACCCTCTTCTCGAGAGTTCGACTCGCACTTGACCGGTTTTTGTAGACGTTGCAGAATTGGTCATTGGAAGAAACAATAAACAGTCTTTTTAAGATTTCCAACATAATTCTCTTTTAAACTACTCTAATTAGAGTGACCCAAATGTATTGGAAAAATAGAAGAGTTTTTGCAGTATTATTTTTGTTATTATGAAAAAAAGTGTATTAAAAATCACGCACGGGTGCATCTCTAATTTCATGGACTCTCCTTCTACCGAGACCATGGCTTTAAAAACATTACAACGGTTCTATTTCAGTTACCTAGTTTCATATTCGATTACCTACAATTTGCATTTGTAATTTAATAATGCCTATGTAAAGTTTTAGTTTCATTTCACTTTAAAAAGATTTTAATATTTACTTTGAGAGATTATACGGCTTTGTTTTTAAGATATTGTATTTTGTGTTTTGTTAAAATGCATATTTTAAAATTTAATTTTTAAACAGTAAAGTATCCATCGTGACAGATATAAATAAAACATCCAATAACTAATTTGTAAGAGTAGCTAATTAATTAAGTGATTCAGTGAGTTTATACTTTACGGCCCGGTTTCTACGGGATAAATTTAGTTTGTTTTTGGACACAATAAAAAAATTAACCCCTTAATACACTCCTTAAAATAATAATTTTTTTCTCAGTTAAAATTTTGTTATCAATTCAACACCTGAACCAAATCATATAATATATATACACCCTTCAGTAAGTAAATCCTTATACGCATCAAACTAGCGTTTTCATAAAATTTGTAAGTCCGGTCCTGTCAAGCCGATTTTATTAAAATTTTAACAACATACTTTAAACTTCACTAAAAGGTCAAATTTTAATTTTGAAACGATTCCCAGAATTTTTTCGGTATTTGTAAGCCCAAAAACCTTTTTTAACCCCAAAAAAACTACATTTAAAAATCCTGATTTAGCCCATTTTCGTGCGGTGGTGGATTCCAACATGTAATTATTATTAGTGTATTTGCCATATGGCAACATACACTATTGGCGTCGGTCGGATGGCGGGACCTAGGGGTCGGACCAAAATTTCTCGACGTTTCATAACCTCCTAAACACTTTGGCAACATTTTTGAAAATGTTTATATATATAAGTATGTGTACGCGCGATAACTTTCGAAAGAGTTAATTGATTTCAACGAAATTTGGGCCACGTGTTGAAATCCATCACCGCAAGAAGCCTATTTAAAATGGGCCTAATCGGGCTATTTTAAGGGTAGTTTTTAGGGGTTGAAAACTGTTTTTGGGCCCCAAAATACCGAAAAAATTCTCCGAAACGTTTCAAAATTGAAATTTAACCCTTTGGTAGTGATTAAAAAGTGATCCCACAATTTTAATAAAATCGGCCAGACAGGACCGGATTTACAAATTTTATGAAAACACTAGTTTGCAGATAGTGACTTATTTATTGAAGGGTGTATTTAATTCGGTGTAGACGTTAGATTGATAATAATATTACAATTAAGAAAAAAATGTTATTTTAAGGGGTGTATTAAGGGGTTAAATTTTTTATTTTTCCCAAAAACAAACCTAATTTCACATAATAAAAGTATAAAACCACACGGCCCTACACAAGCAAATACACTATATTGTCGGCAGGGTTTTGGCACTGCGACCCGGGTTTTTATTATTATTATTGAGCCAAATTTCGTTAAAATCAATTAACTCCTTCAAAAGTTATTGCCCGCAAATATACTAAAAGATGTTTCCAAGCAAAAGTTGTAGAAAAAATCTATATTAATCATTTCAGCTGAATGATTTTTTTATTTCTGTGGGAGTAATATGTATGATCACAATTTGAGATTATTGTTACACCAGAGTTTTTGACAATGTGTTCTGCAATTCAACATAAGAACTGGTGAAATAAAATTATACTTCTGTAGCGTATCATTTTGATGCATTTTTACTATATGCAACGTGAATGAAACCATAGCCCGAGAGCTGCTAGACATTTTTGTAGGTATTTGAGGCACTGTGAAAATTTGTACAATACCTCTTTAATACAAAAACAAAAACCCGACTAAAGGGTAGCGGGGTTTAACTGACCCTCAAATTTTTAAATTATCTGACGGGTAGAATGTCCCACTGAAACGACCGGTTTTTTTGAATATATCTATTTTTAGTTACCAATATTATTCTGTTTAAATTTCAACGTGCCTCAAATATAATTTTTCAAAAATATAATTTTGCACACACCAGGCTAAGTTTTAGACCCGATTAAGAAATCTGGCTTTTTTATTTTTCAATTCCTTTAAATAATTAAAATTTCAAAATGCCTCAAGGGCTTTTTATTGCGAAACAAATGTTGCTGATTTAAACATTTGAGGGTCGGTTAAGTCCCGCTGATCTTCAGTCAGGTCTGTGTTTTTGTATTCGGATATTACTAAAGAGGCAAGGGCGTACTCAGCGAGGGGCAGGGGGGCCAGCTGCCCCCCCTGGAAGCAAAAAATAAGTCGTTATTAAATTTTGTTGCTGGAATTTTTACAATTCTTGAAATAACTTTACTTCTACAAATACAAGAAAAATGATGCTAGTATAAGACATGTAACTAGAATAATTTTTTTTCAAGCAAATAATTGTAATAACTTAGTTGATAAAGCACATACATAATATAAAGCACATACATAATTTTCTTAATATTTTGGTTTAATTCACCTTTTTCGTGATAAAATGTTACAACCTAAACGACCCCCCCCCCCCCTAGCTTTGATCCTGGGTACGCCCTTGTAAAGAGGTATTGTACAAATATTCACAGTACAAAAATGTCTAACAGTTCTCCTACTACTAGGTGACTCGCGGTATATAGCGTTTGATAATAATCTATGAATGACGTGCCTTCTATTATGACTGAAGTCCTCCGTCCTTGGAATCACACGTCTGTTTTCACTCCATTTCATATCTGAGCATTAGGGAAATGTGCATTAAACGTCACATTATACGGTTTCTGTTGAATCAGCGAATCGCGACTATCTTCACTGTGCATTTCTGTTCTGTATGAAGTATAAACGTGCGAAAGTAATGAATAATCGTTTTACGTTAAATGGTTTGAGGGGTTGTGGAAGCATTCTATTAAGCAATTTCTTTTTCTTTATACCCGGTCGAAAGTACGTACTTTCGGCTTTGATTATAAGGCAGAAGGTGTAACATTTATGCTCTGCTGAAATTACTCGCATGCAATCTATAACAGCGGGACGAAAGAGTTTTCTCATGCACACTGATACGTGAGACTGCCGCCAGCCTATAGTAGCTAACACCTGTTATTGCGTATATAACCTCAAAATTGCTCACTTGAAAGTTATTAATCTTTTTATATAATGGTAAAAGTATACGTATTGTCGACCAGATATAAAGAAAAATAGTATACACTACACAGGCAGAAAGCTGAAAGCCCTGAACTGCGCGACATTCAACTTTCTGTCTTAAAATAGGCTAAAATAAATCGTGGGTTGCATTTTTTAATATTATAAAGTCAAAGAAGATAGTCGATTGTTAGATATGATTTCCAAGCTCCAACAATGGTATATTACACCACAAGGGCAGAAAGTTGAATGTCGTGCAGTTCAGGGTTTTCAACTTTCTGTCCTTGTGTTGTAATATACTATTGTTGGAGCTTGGAAACCATATCTAACTTTCGACTGTCTTCTTTGACTTTATAATATAACTAAATGCGGCCCACGATTTATTTTAGCCTCAGATTGGTGACATATAATTATTTACTAACGTTTAGAACACTCATCCAATTGTGTAGGCTTTCACGGCTGGCGTTGTTGCAAATCTTCTTGATTTCCGGGCTTGTACGCCGTGGTCCATTGGTATTTCTACCTGACGTTTCGTCTACAACTGCGGTAGTTATTATCAAAGGCGATGTGGTAGCAGGCGAAGTGTTCTTCTCGGCTGCTCACAAGCAAGTGTACACTTGCTTGTGAGCAGCCGAGAAGGACACTTCGCCCGCTACCACATCGCCTTTGATAATGTCTACCGCACTTGTAGACGAAACGTCAGGTAGAAATACCAATGGACCACGGCGTACAAGCCCGGAAATCAAGAAGGTTTAGAACACTATCCGTTTAACTTTTAAACTTTCATTTTCTATTTTTTTCATTAATCTATTTTAATAATAAGTGAAAAATGAGACAATACCAAATTAGTCCCCTCAAAAAATAGGGTGACATACTGTTTAAGTTGGTTATATTTTTCGAGAATGGAAGGTGATCACAGGCTTTACTGTAGTGTAGTTTACAAAAATGGAATATCTTTTGAAATGCACTTAATAAATCATAAATAATGCCACTATATTTTCATTCAGTTTCTTTGATACATTTCAAAGTTTTTTTGTCTAATGCAAAAAAACAAAATAATCATGTACAGTTTTATAATTTCATTTGATAAATGGAGTTTACCTTTCCAAGAAAACTAAAGCTAAGACAAAAACAAATCTCTTTTGAACAAAAGAAATACTGTGCTTCCAACAGAACTGACATTATTTTTAAATCAAGTAGACACTCTGAAATATATTATTCATGGAAAATTCAATTACACACAGGCCAATTTTTGGACTGTGTTGTATCTATATATATACTAGACGAACATGCGTACTATGTATCCTAAAAAGTGAATATACAATGTGCTCAGCGAACTATCTGCTAATCTAAGTTGACGTCAAAAAATAAATACAAGAATAGGATTTCACCTATCAAAATGTGACATTCTGAACAAAGTATGTTATTCTTCATAGTTAAATAATATATTAAGCTAATTTTTTCGTTATCATATATCTTTCGTATTAATTCTAAACAAAAATTTAAGTAATATCTATGACGCAGAAGACTTTTCTTTGTCTATAGAAAGATATGTATATAAATTATCTTCCTCGTAGTTCGCTTTCGATTTAACAGATCCGAGGGCGTGACACACTAATGCTGGGTTGCAGAAAGGATTGTCAAATAATTTGATTTGGCAATGACCTTAGACTGATTTCCGTAAGAGAAGCATTGTAGAATTTTAATTCGATTCTGTTCGAAAAATAATTGATCGATTGAAATGATTTAAACTGTGGATAAGTGTATTTAACATAGTTTTTTACATAATTTTTACTTCGAAACGACATTTTTCCACGCATAGTGATAAAAATTTGACTTGAAAACGACCTCTTCCTGTGTACAACAAGTGTTTGTTTTTGTGTGAATACAATCTAATGTTGTACATGACAGGGAGTTTGAATACGACATTAAACTGCTCTTACATACATGAAAACTGTAATTATATTATCACAATCTAAGGTCATTGTCAAAACCAATTTTTTGACAATGTTTTGTGCAACCCAGCACAAATCTAGTTAGCTAATCACAGGCTGATAATTATATCTACGCCATTTCGGTAGCAGCATAATTCTATGTTTAAAATAGCATCATTAGCTGTACAGGTATTTTTCATACTTGCCAAGTTGCTTAAATACTTAAATATATTATTACCTTACACATTTTATAGTAGAGTAACTGATGGTAGAAAATATTTTAAATAAAAAAAAGTATCTTTTATTTAGATACTTCCATGTAAAGTACCTTTAAAAGTATGTGTATCTATTATTTCTTGGGATATTGACTGTTTGGCATCTTGAATCTAGATACTTTTTTGTTTCTTCTGCTTGTAGCACAAAACAGTCGCTATAAGCTTTCACAATACACGTTTGATTATGTACTAAGTTTAACAATCGATTGCCCATTGTCGTATATTAGCTACAGTTTAATTCGTTGGCTACTGATCAAGAGCGACTATTATCGAATGGGTATTGTCAAATACAGGATTGGACTAATAATACAATTTAGTTAAATTTCATTGCAACATTATAGTAAGTACATTACTTAACATCATTCTTTCCATATTCGTTCTAAATTACAATACAATATATAGATACATATGTCAAACAGGTATTTCTATTTTTTATTTCACTGAGAGATGATTATACATTCTCTATATTCCAAATATGGTTTTTTAAATAAAATATTTAGGGGACACATTTCTAAAGATAAATACGAAAATATTTCTAGGAAATGTCATTGAAATCATTGTAAATACATTTTTGCACGACCCTCTATAAAACAGTTCCTTTTAATGCCTGTATACTGGTTGTAAAAAGACTTTTTGTTGCGCTAGTGCGTTAAGTGAAACAAAAGTAATTCAATTTTACCAATCTAACAATATCATTTTTTTATTAAATTATTTATTATGAGGACGGACTTATTGTCCGAAACGATCGTCGGGAAATAATTTAATAAAAAAATGTTTTTAGAATTTTCAAGTGTTTTTATTTATCTGTTATTATTAATCATGTTCTACCAAGTGTCGAGTGAAAAATCAGTGCAAATTATATTTATGTTTAAATAAATTTACTGGTTAAATGAGAATAATGATATTCTTCATAACAGTTCAGCGGTCGATTAACCTATTTTCAAGTCGAGAAATGGTCAGTGTGAGCTAGTCCGGTTCAGATATTCATTTTGGCGAAAGGGCAGTTTACAACATGGAGAATTGGAGACACATAGAGAGAGATGCAAGAACTCTGGAAGAGACTGGGGAAGGATTAGGGATGGTTACAACGATGTTGCTACTAAAAAACTGATATTAAAATAAAACGTCATAGATCACAAATTTTCTCAGGCAAAAATTATATGAAGATGACATACCGTTTCTCTCTCTCTTCAAAAAAGTGTTCGGTTTTCTGTGAAAGTTAAATAGTCGATCAATAGTCTAAATTCTAAAGGCCCCAGTATAGAGTGGTGTGTAGTGGGCCATGCTTTGCAATGTAGGCCACTATCACTTGGTGTTCATACAATGGCCCATGGCTCATTTCTGCCTGGCGAAGCACTTGCGATGGACATGGAAGTAATTAAGGCTGCGGCTATTTATTTATATACTATTTACAAGTATTATAGTATTATAAACCTAAAAGTCTCTTCATTGCTCCAGGATACTGACATTTTGGGCGATTAAAAATTTAAATAGTATAGCACGCAACAAAAAACCTGTCCAAACAATGGGTGACTGTGTGAACACCTTTGAAAAATAAATGCGTGAAATATCTTCCTAAGTTCCTATAAATAAGTGTAATATTTTTCCTATTTTTTCTTTCAAATATTTTAAAACAAACAGTAAAGCATTATACTGCTTGTATAATCGTTAATTTTATTTCAATGGTGCCTATCTGACTTAGTATAGATTTATTTGTTTGGACTATTTAATTTTCTTTAGCAATGATATATAATTGAAATTTTCTGTCACGTTAAAGAGCAAAATAACGTCACCATTACTAGCACCATTTCTATTTACGACTTCCCGAAATTTTCCACATTTTTTGAAACTTCAACTTATGTAATAGCAATGGGCGAATGAAGGAATTATAGAAAATTAGGATAAGGTAGGTAATTTTTGAACTAGGAGTTTGACAGGAAATTGGGCATGGTCTATAATTAGGAATCATCTCGATATTTATCTGGAATTAATTTAGGGAAACAATGGAAAACCTCAATCAAGATGGCCAGTACAGGAATTACCATTTCTCGGCGAGAGGCAGTAGGAAAAAGTCCCAGCCACATCTGCCCCCGCCGGGATTCGAACTCGTACCTCCCGAATGCGAGTCTAGTGCCGTCACCACTACTCTACCCAGCTCGGTACGAGCAACGGAAATTATAAATATATAAATAACATCTAGGACCAAAGAAGTTTTACTTCCCCGCGAGCTTATGTGGATGAGTCTTACACACTTTTTTTTTAAATATACAAGTTGTGACATTGACGTAAATGTCAAAATTCATTCGATAAACAAGCGATCATTCTGTATACGTTAACTTTGTCCAGTTTCAAATCTTCTGGCCATATGTCTACTCCTTCATCATGAAGAATTCTAATCCGTCTCCGATTTGCAGCGTAACTGAAGTTTCCGTCATCCTTGGGCAGAATAGAAAGGGCTCGGCGCTGCTGCAGCCACCAGAAAGCAATAACCGCTTCCACACCAACGATCCTGAAAGGATTGTGCCCGCACAGTGAGTTGGTCATCGGGGACAGAACCGGCTACCAAACGATAGATACGAGACAACAGCCAATATAGCCTTGCATCACAGAAGGGGACTTACAGAGGCGTTAGAGGTTAAACCATATTTTTATACACATGATCAACTCCGCCATGTTCTTTTTTGTTACTTTATAAGGTTATGCCACGTAGCGAATTAGGTATGAATTGTCTACGAAAGGTCTATAACCTATAAACCTTCTTCAGATTAATATATAACCTCAGACACCACATACAAACTTTGAATATGCTCTTCCATCCATAAATCAGTATACAAACGGTTGAAAATCGTGGTGTTCATTTCGGACAAAGTGTAACGGCTCGGATCGTGCTGGGCTCTTACTTATTTTTTTTTTTTGAACAACAGTTTCTGTTTAGAATTGAACATTAGTAAGTTAAATAATTGATACAAGTATATTTAAATGTTAGATTTTAATTTGTATTTAGAGTCAATGATATCGTTTTTTAATTATAATTCGTCTAGGCAACTTATGTAATCGTCCAATATTAATTATTAATATTTTACTGTGTTCAACGACGTCAGGTATCTAATTTTTTATCTAAACTAATTAGCTCGTGCACAGGAATATTAAAAAAAGAAAATCTTGAATGATCGTTGGTATTATAAGTATGAAATCTAAGCTGATACTAACTGCAAGAGTTTAATTCGGCGATTATATAAGTTGCTAGAACAATTATGACATGAAATAATAAATAGTAGGATTCGTAATGTGGTGGCAAGTTTCACTTAGCCACAAAAGTTTGTTTCTTTTTAAAATATGTATTTTGTATCAATAAAGCTATACACTATATATTTCGTAATTTTAAACATGAATTAATACACAAAATTAACCAAATTAACCTGTCTTGGTATACCTGGAGGTACGATGCCTTGATAATTCTAGAGTTAATAATAGCTTTTGCTAAATCTAGCGCTAAAATAGTAAATATCATCGGCTTGAAGGTCACGAAATATTGTATTTTACAAAATAAATGGTACTATTTAGAATCGCTTCTGTAATGTTTGAATGTATAAAGAGAGGAAAGTGTTTACCGATGCGGACGCCACTGAAGCTGGATACCCTGCTTCAGAGAGATTACACTTTCGCTGTCCCAGCCAACTTGCTGACTTTATCATTCTACCGAGAAAAACGATTAAACACATTTAACACTTTGTCCTTTACAAAGGCGTCTTCAACATTAACTATGTAGTTAATTAGTGTATTTGCCATATGGCAACATACACTATTGGCGTCGGTCGGATGGCGGGACCTAAAGATCGGACCAAAATTTCTCGACGTTTCATAGCCTCCTAAACACTTTGGCACCATTTTTGGAAAAATTATATATATATGTATATATGTATATATATATATGTATATATATTATATATATATATATATATATATATATATATATATATATATATATATATATATATATATAACTTTATATATATATATATATAACTTTCGAAAGAGCTAATTGATTTTAACGAAATTTGGCCCACGTGTTGAAATCCATCACCGCAAGAAGCCTATTTAAAATGGGCCCAATCGGACCATTTTAAAGGTAATTTTTAGGGGTTGAAAAAAGTTTTTGGGCAAAAAAATACCTAAAAAATTCTCAGAAACGTTTCGAAATTGAAATTTAACCCTTTAATAGCAATTAAAAAGTGCTCCTAAAATTTTAATAAAATCGGCCCGACAGGACCGGATTTACAAATTTTATGAAAACACTAGTTTGCAGATAGTGAATTATTTGCTGAAAGGTATATATAATTTAGTATAGAGGTTCGATTGATAATAATATTGCAACTGAGAAAAAAATGTTCTTATAAGGGGTGTATTAAGGAGTCAATTTTTTTATTTTGCCCAAAAAAACAACTTAAGTTAGCATAATAAAGTCACAATACCTGTATTAGCAAATACACTATATTGTCGGCAGGGTTTTGGCACTGCGACCCGGGTTTTTAAAATTTAAAATCCATATTTTGCTGTTTATAGAACGTTTTCAGACTTATTATCTGCCCACCGATTTTTTTAATTAATCAAAGTGTTGAATTGTCGTCTATTCATTAGTTACTTAACGAATCAATCAGTGCTGTGAACTGTTATGAAAGTAGCTTAATTAACATAAAATAATAATAGATATATTTTTGACAGAAGCCACTCGCATTATCGTCTAGCTATTCGCTTAGTAATTAACTTAATTTCTAAATTATATTTTTCGTTGAACTATTGCAGTACACTTCTGATGACAAATAAATTATTTCAAAGGATTTTTTTATAAGTAAATAATTTTTGCTTGGATTTCTCTCAGTTGAGTGATTCCAGTGTTTCCAAAAAAAGGAAAAATATGTAATCAAATTACTTGCCATACCCTCCGTATGGCAATTAAAATACTATCAGCAATGTCACTTTATTCAAAATTCAAAATGGCGGATCATTTATTTCAATATAACTATGGGTATCACAAGTATGACAAAGTAGAATACAGTAAATTGTGTGACGTATTTAATATGGCGCTCAAAAGCGTAACTAAGAATTTGAAAATAAAATATTAGATGAAAAAACTTTTATAAAAACAAGCTTTTATATTGCACTGTACTAAAAAGGATAAAAATAATTTTTAATAATTTAAGTTCATCATTATAAAAGCGTGGGTTGTAAGCTCTATGACAGTCACCCACGCTTTTATAATTATGAACTTAAATTATTAAAAATTATTTTTATTCTTTTTAGTACACTGCAATAAAAGCTAGTTGTTTTCTAATATTTTTTCTATATCTCAATGTGTTTAAAAATTATATACTTTAATTTTATGATTTTTAATTTTACGTAACCGATACAATCTAAATCTTTCCACATATCAATGATATAATCCAGACAGAAAATTGGTACAATGAACGGTTGCTGAAAAATACTGTGCTGGAATGTTGTAATGTTGATGGTCTAGCGCCGTACAAAGGGAGTCTGCGAGCACAATAGGCCCGAGGCAGCGGGGAAGCGCCCCTGCAGCTACATGAAGGGAGAGCGCACTCTGCCACTGCACGGTCCGCAGGGCTGAAACTCCATTCATTGGACAGACTAGGTATGCAGTTCTTCCTCAAAGCTGCGCCGGCTATAGGGGCCTTTCATTGCACTTTGATCGCAATTGTAAGCTTTAACTTAATAAAAGGCTTGATTTAAAAAGCGCTCCCGACTTGAAATAATATTATTTCTCTAAAGACACAAATTAGATTTACTTACGTATTTCATTGCCAAAGACTGATAATAATCAAATAAAGTGACTTCTCGAAAGTATCTTTCGAACAAAATGTGTTACGTTATTAGGAAATAAAATTGCTCTTACTTTTACCCTTAAAAACACAAAAAACAATACAATACGTTTAACAACTGAATTTTTAGACACATTTAACAGTCTTGCCTTATTCGCAGTTACAGAGACTGAAAAGTATATAAAAATGATTTTTCGGGAAAAAGGACTTTTTTTATGAGTAAACACTTAATTTTTTATTTACAGCGACGTTTCGTTCCTTGTTTGGAACTTTATCAAGCTTTAATAACTGTAATTAAAGCTTGATAAAGTTCCAAACAAGGAACGAAACGTCGCTGTAAATAAAAAAAAATATGTGTTTACTTACAAAAAAGTACTTTTTCCCGAAAAATCATTTTTATATTAATTACCAAGGACAAAAAAAAAATAAAGTCAACTCTTCAATTTCACTGGCAAGAACTAAAAATCTGGAGACATGATATGGTCAAGGTACAGATACGAAATACTTGAAAACTCAAGTAAACGAATATTTTAGTAAGATTTTGACAGTTTACAATTCATTGATTTTATCAAACGAAAACTGATTATATTTCTTTAAATGTTTATTGTTCATGGACTTTATTACCGATTTTAGCAACTCTAAAATATTACAATAAATCAGTAAAAAGCTCTCTGAAGCCTATGTACTCCAAAAACTACAAATGACAGTATTTTAACAAATCAGCAAGTGATTTCTCTAACTTATTTTAATTAAAAGAGTTACCTTTCTTGTAATATTAAATTAAAGCGATCCCGTAATGAACTTTAAATTTAAGAAGTATTCAGAAGAATCTGTCATATCTGCGAAATGAAATTCTTGGATGGGCGCAAGTTTTAAAGTGCCAGATGATATTTAATTAAAGGGCCATTTCACCCTTTTAAATTATATGATATTTAATTTAACAACAGTATCTTTCAAATCTATAAGTTGTTTCAATAAAATACTTCACATTTGTGTTAAAAGTGACCTATATAGAATTCAGATACGCTGCAATTTTAAGACTTCTAAAGTACTAAATTTATGTACGTAACTTTAATTATGTTTTACTAACCACTAAAAATTTGATGTATTTTGTACACAAAGTCCTTTAATTATTTTTTTTTCTTGAATTTTCCGAATTCTTAGGAAAATTCTACAAATCTCAACCTGTCGTCGTTTATAATTGACACAGATGAAGGATGAAAGCGATCACCTCTTTCGTTTTTCTGTTTCAATTAAACTCTGATGATCTCAGTTGTCGAACAATATAATATAATCTATCATGAGCCAAGTCTCTAACGAATTTTAAAACTTATTTTGTTTATTTATGGGCAAATCCTACTGAATCCGATAAATCGCTTTGCAATCGGTTGAGGTTTATAACCTGCTTCATTCTCATATAATGCAGAACGGATACTGCAATAAACAATATTTTTGACTTGTGGGGAATTTAGAATTATGATTAAAGAGCTCAAGGAACTATGTGCAATTCACAGTGTACATATAGCTGCAATATCTGCATTCATGCTATAATCTTAAACGTACAACTTTAGGCCCTTTCTGCTTTATAGATTTATTGGCGCCCTTCTATAGAAGTGGTTTTCTTTATGACTTTCCACACAAAGAAAATATCGTCGTTTTATTACATCAAAGAATTATTGTCGTAAACATTGTTTGAAAAATCCCAAACGAAAATTATTTTCTTATATGTATTAAAAAACGTTAGTCAAAAAATCTATAGATATATATTTCTCCACAAGAGAAGTACTGTATAATTTTTAAATCGATTGTGCTAAAAAAAATAACTGATTGTTTAAAACTATTTTCAAAATTTCACAATATTTTTTCGTTTTGAGGTCCTATGGATAAAAAAAACACGATAAAGGTCAAATGGCTGAGCGAATGGAAACATAATTTTGGTAGGATATTTAGAGGGCATCTGGGGAACGTCCGGGCGGGGCTTCATTTATAGTCCGGGTTTAAAAATTTAAAGTCTTGGGCCGCCCGCGACACACGCACTGTGTGTTTTATTTTAAGAATAAAAAAATTCTAACTGATTGTTAAAACAATTTGTAACAAACTGTAATAAGATTCTGTTTTGTTAGGTACATTTAAAATGATGATAAAAGATGACTAAATTTAATTTTAAGGTCTGAAAATAAATAAAAAGGTGATTTATGACATTTTCAACTGTTTTTTATTACACTGGCTATGTTTAAAAAAAACCTGTTGACATGTCCGGGTTCTGGACTCTAAAATCAGGGGTTTTCACGCGTCTTGTCCTGGTTGTCAAATTTTAGAGATAGCAACCCTATGTAAATAGAAAGAACCCCTTTGTTTTTGGGGAAAATTGATGCATACGTAGAAAATAAATGTGTTCACAATGGTTTATTATTTTATTTATTGTTGAAAGACCGTCTCATATAAGGTGAACTAGGGTACTAGTTTTTTAGCTTTTATTGTCATGAGTCCGAAAAGCTCAATACATTTTTTTAACAAATTTTGGTTTCTCAAGATTACTACACTATTTTTAAACTAGTTTTGAAAAGATGTCTCTTTGTGTGTATGTACGTAGTCATTTTTTTCTAAGACGCAATCTCCAGAATGAAAAATAATATCGATTTCGTCAGGGTGCCGATTGGAGCGTATTAATGTCAACATGATCCAAAAGAAGTTTTTTAAAAATCGATACAGCCGTTTTTCTGTTTAAACAAAAATACTCCAAAAAGTGGGTTTTACACGGAATCTCTCGAAAAAAATATTATTAATTTGATAGGATGCAAATCAAAGCCTATTAATGATCCCAAAGAAATTTTATCAAATTCGGTTCAGCTGTTTTTTTTTTTAAACAAAAAGACTGCAAAAAACTGTACCAGTATTTTTTGAAAAAGATTTCTTGGATCTAATTTGTTAAGATTATACTGGATAGTCGGTCGTGTGGACCTCAAGGGTCGTACTTGTAGAGGCCTAAAGGCGGCTTCTCACGACGCGTTAAATCTCAAGTCGCGCCGCGTCGCGCCAATTTGTACGAGCGAGCACGCGCCACAGGCAAGCCCGCGCCACCCGTTCGCACGGACGCGCGTCGTGCCGCGCCGCATGAAAGAGGAAGTGCCGCAGCTGACGCAGGGCACCAAGAAATGTCGCGTGAAGAAGAAGACATCGCTGTTGCTTCTGCCGCTTTTATAAATAATATAATAAACAAACCAATAATCAATATTATGATTGTTGAGATATCATCAATTGTTGGCACACATAAAAAACACACATTATTTCACGAAGAATATTTAAGTACAATAATTTTACACCGAGATATACAAATACACAAAACATAATTTTTCAAACATGTTTATGAGACGTGTTCACCCGCGCCATCTCGCGCTACCCTGCGCGCGCTCGCGCCGCCCCGCGCCGCGCCTTTGAAGATACCGACTTCGTCCGGATCGGACACGCTACGACGCGCTAGCCCGCGCCGCCTTGAGCCACTACCTTCACACGGCGCGTAGGCGCGAGCTGGCGCGGCGCGACTTCCGATTTAACGCGTCGTGAGAAGCCGCCTATATATGACCCACCTCACGATTATCTTAGTACGGAATCATTAAAACTGTGATAATGATTATTCGATATATGCGATAATCCAATGTCATTGATAATCGAGATTATCTGATAATCTGTTCTGCACATCTGTGTAACAAAACTAAAAACATAAAAACCCGGGTCGCAGTGCCAAAACCCTGCCGACAATATAGTGTATTTGATAATATAGGCAGTGTGGCTTTATTATTCACACTTAAGTTGGTTTTTGGGAAAAATAAAAAATTTGACTCCTTAATACACCCCTTAGAATAGCATTTTTTTTCTTAACTGCAATATTATTATCAATCTAACGTCTACACCGAATTAAATACACCCTTCAATAAATAAGTCACTATCTACAAATTAGTGTTTTCAAAAAATTTTTAAGTCCGGTCCTGTTGGGCGGATTTTATTAAAATTTTAGGGACACTTTTTAAATACTACTAAAGGGTTAAACATCAATTTTGAAACGATTCTGAGAATTTTTTCGGTATTTTAGGGCCCAAAAACATTTTTCAACCCCTAAAAACTACCCTTAAAATGGCCCGATTACGCCCATTTTAAATAGGCTTCTTGCGGTGATGGATTTCAATATGTGGGCCAAATTTCGTTAAAATCAATTGACTCTTTCGAAAGTTATTGCCCGCACACATATATATATATATACGTATATATATATATATATATATATATATATATATATATATATATATATATATATATAAATATATATATACACATATATATAAACATTTTGAAAAATGGTGCCAAAGTGTTTAGGAGGTTATGAAACGTCGAGAAATTTTGGTCCGACCCCTAGGTCCCGCCATCCGACCGACGCCAATAGTGTATGTTGCCATATGGCAAATACACTAAAAACGTTTATAGCCATGAATAAAGTAAATTTGATATGTGAGTAAATTCATTAATTAAACCATATTTAATGCGCAATCGATCTCTATTTAATTTAACGAGACATAAATTTGGCGCTGACGTAATATTTGGATAGACACAAAATACGTAAATTTGAATTTAAGTGGGGAGTGGTGACGACAGCTATGTAAATATTGTTTCATAAAATATGTAAAGGAGAATGTATTTATGAGTACATAAGACGATAATATTATTGTGTGTTTAACTTAATTACGGAAATAAATTTCACTGGCGATGTGGAAGAAGCGGAGGTCGAAAAGAGGAAGAAAGTTTCAACAGTGGAAGAATAAATATTGTTTATAGAAATGAAATTTGATATCTGAAATACAAATCTAATAATATCGAGTTCATGTAAAGCCGGAATATTATTATTTAACTAAGCACAGAAGTTTCAGTTTAGTGGGTAGTAATCGCAATACAGTGGTGCCCCGACATACGAGTTTTATTCGTTCCATAACCTCGTTCGTATGTCAATTTGCTCGTATCTCAAAGCAAATTTCTCCATTTAAATTAATTGAAATATGCCGTTAATCTGTTCCAGCTCCCAAAATGTCACCCCAGTTGTTTTTGTTGCGTGCTTTTGAATAAGAAAAATGTATTTATAAATGACATAGCTGATTTACATTAACTCAAATGTAAACCAACTTATTCACTCAAAATGGCTCGGTTTAGCCATTTATCGTTATAAGCGAACTTGCTTATAACGATAACGTTCAGAAGAAGATTTAGGTATAGTCGAACTTGACTATACCTAAATCTTCTTCTGAACGTTACTGTAACTTATGCCTTTCTCTTCAATTTATTGTGGAGATATTGTGGACATGAGTTAGGATTTTACATTTTTACAGTTTATGTCCGACAGATTTTTTATTTATGAAGTTACGTTTATTTATTTAGAATTATTTTTTGTAAGTTTTTTTGGATTGACTTTGGCTTCGGTTTGAAATTAAAACATTTGGTTAGCTTGCCAGTAATTTTATTGTAGAACGTACGACTTGGCGATTAATAATAAACTGCTTGTCGTATTGAATTTTGAAATCAGTATTTGCTGACGATCTTCCATATTTATCTTCGATAGATCCGTTGCCAACCGCAGTTAAAATTTATCTACTGCATTATTCGAAAAAAAAAACTAAGTAAAATGAAATCTTTAAGCAACGAGAATGCAAATTCATTTAGTTATACAAGAGGTAACACAAGGTCAAAGTCAATCTAAAGTACTTACATAATATAAAAAAATATAACGAATTTAATAAAAATGAGATAAAAATATACAGGTATAAAATAATTATTGCAATGATATTATCGTTACATTACCACATTACGATTCAAAAATAATGAATAACATTTGCGAGTAGTAATATTAATTGTGTTTGTAATTTGATTGACTATACAGAATCTCTTACCTTATTCTGTGGCTGTGAGTATTTCAAGCATCTTAATTCAACAAAATAATGAAGTGACATTGTCATTATACCTAATACGTAGTTATGTAACAACTTCATGATTAATGGTATTTACAGTGAAAACTTTAATCGAAAGTTATTTCTCTATTATGTGTTTAAATACGCAGTTAAACTCTGACAATATTTCTGATTGTGTTGAACAGTTTGAAGCAGTTTCAAGTAGTTTGCGAAGCGGCGAATTTAAATTACACAACGGTTCAACCTCAATGCACGCATTTAATATACAAACACAGTAGCAAAATGTTCACGACAATCTGATATTGCAAAATTACGTCATATTTTCAGCTGTGTCAATACAATAGAAACCCGACACGACGCACAGTGCGACCAAAATTCAAATCTTTTAATAAATGATTTGAAATTTCGTACTAGAGGGTTTTCGGGGTCGCTGATTTAATAATCCGATGTCAGAATTACGAAATTCAAAATGACGGACCCAATATGGCGTCGTGTTATGAGAAAAATTAGAAACTTTATAAAATGATTTGCAATTTCCTACTATACATTAAAATTCAATATATTTTTAATCCAGGATAAAAGGCTTATAAAGAAAATTATTCTTATTAGATTTTTATTAATAATCCATTAATAAAAATCTAAAAAGAATAAATTGTTGTTATAAGCCTTTTATCCTGGATTAAAAATATATATAATATACTGTAAGAAGGTGTCAAAAAAAAAATAAAATTCAAGTAGTAGATAACAATAATTTTCTAATTTTCTAAGTAACCTCCAATAAGTTTAAAGGCAGCATCCGACAGCGTGTTATTACTGTTTTATTTAACAACTAAACTTTTAGTGAACCTATGATATTCGAACTGTCGCGAAGGTTCGAATATCTTTATAGGTTCACCAAAAATTTGTGTTGTTAAATGAAACAGTAATAACATGCCGTCGTAGGCTGCCTTTGGTTGGAGGTTAAAATATTATGACTCCAAGACTCTCTGAATTAGATAAGAAAATATTTTCCTAACAGTAGGATTAGAGAAAACTGAAACATTGCGGTACAGAATTCTTTCCAGCCAAAAATATGAAAAATGTTCCTTTTAAAATAAACTATGTCCGTTTTGAAACATTATTTTTACTAGTTTCTTGACGGAATAAGAACGCCATTCTTGCTTTGTACCCGTCCCTCAATGGATTTCCCCCGCAGCTGTATACTCCATCCCTATAATTACTAGATCCATGGAATACACATACTGCCTAGATTGATCCTGAAATTACAAATCGCGCTGCTACTGATCGCTTTTCGCAATCTCCCAACTACGCAGATTCCTCACCTTACTACTATCTTCTCTAAACGATAATACACTACATACGTTACAATAAGAATAAAACCTTATCTCGGACGCGCTTTTTCGATCATAAAACTTTCATGTAGTTCGGAACAGTCTTTCCATAACTACCTAGTCGCCATTTATGAAAGGAAGTTGTTTTTCTTTCAACGTTGTGTAAATAGCAGAAGTTGAGTTGTTTAATAGTTGAAGTTGGCGATGTACATACTAATATTATGTAAGTTGTAAATGTACAGTTACGGCAACTTTCAGTAAATGATAACAACTGTCTTATTTATCTCCACACAGAAGACAGACATGAGATAGAAATGTCTTAATTAAAGATAAGTTTGTTATGTTCTTCGTACATACTTTACCTCTTTCAATGTGTTAAGATTTGCTCTCTCTCTCGCTTTTCATATTCTAGAAAAGAATGTTCAGTGCTATTCGATATGTATTGCAGTAGCATAGGGAGATTTTTGTTTTTGCCAGTCATGAGTCAACTCAATATAAGACTTATGTATAATATTGTAGGTATATAATATCTAAAAATGTTTTTATTTACATCACAAAGATTCATTTACTAAAGTTCATTTTCAAAATTATCATACATTTTTATTATCCGGCATCCGGCCGGATAGCCAATTCAGGCCGGATTCGGATGGTTACCGGATATCCGTTTCATCTCTAATATATACAATACTACTTTTTAGGGTTCCGTACCTCAAAACGAAAAAACGGAACCCTTATAGGATCACTCGTGTGTCTGTCCGTCCCACTGTTAAAGCCAATTTGCGCAGAAACTACTGGACCGATTGAGTTGAAATTTGGTACACATCTGTAAGTCAGTGACCATAAGACGGACGTGTAACGCAAAATAAGTGAATTTTGAACATGAGGGTCATTTTTTGGGGGTAAATTAGAAAAAAGAAAAAAAAAAGTTTGACAAACTATACCCTGTAACATATAAAATGAAAGGGCTTGTAGTAAGGGTCTCAAGTGTATATATTTTTATAATTTTAAAATAAATAGTTTTCAAGTTATTCAGGAAAATACATGAAAATTTACCATTAACCATCCCTCATCTCCTACTGGACCGATTGAGTTAAAATTTAGTACACATATGTAAGTCGGTGGCTCAAAGACGGACGTGTAACGTAAATAAATAAATTTTGCACATGGGGGTAATGTTTGGGGAAAAATTAGGAAATTAAAAAAAAAAGTTTTGTAAACTGTACCGTGTGACATATCAAATTAAAGGGCTTGTAGTAAGGGTCTCAAATATATATTTTTTTATAATTTTAAAATAAAGAGTTTTAAAGTTATTTAAGAAATTAGATAAACAAATGACCATTCCCCCCTTATTTCCGAAACTGCTGCGCCTAAAATTTTGAAAAAAATAGCGAATGTCGGGTCCCACCCACAGTTTACAGGAAATTTGAAATGAAAATCGTAAGTCTTAAAGTACTCCCGGAAAACCCTCTTCTCGCGAGTTCGACTCGCACTTGACCGGTTTTATTATCTATATTTGTTTGAAATCCATGCGATTAAAGAAGAGTTATTTCAAAAATCGAAAACAATACACAAAAAATAAAAATAAATAATAAACCTTTTTACGATCATCTCTAAATGGATAACTAAAAACCGACTACAGAAGGATGAATCTGACTCAGGCAATATCTTTCTGTCAATTATATAAACTAGTAGTCTAATGTGCTTGTTAACAAGATTTACGATTATTTCCAAAAATTGCGTCGTAGTTCGCAGTTAAAAATGATTTATTGTGCTACAAAGATACATTTAAAAGAAATTATCAAGGACCGATGACAATACAATAATTTAATACGTTTGTCCCATTATCCTGACCAGGACCTTCAAGATAAAAAAAACTTGATAAATTACAGCAAGCAAGATAACACGTTGTGTTGCCTACCTCATAGTCAAATGCGATATCGTTTTTTAGTCTTATAATTAAAATTAGAGTTTAAAAAAACTAAAACAACACGCTTGTATGAACCAAAAAATTCAAAATAATTTAACAACTAAATTAGCTTTAGGTACTGTAAAAAGCGTGGAACGCTTAAAAATCGGTAATAAAATTTTTCATTTACTAGCTTATTGTAAACGTAGAACTATTATTAAAATTTAAGTAGATAGCACCCCACGCTTTTTACAGTAAAGCTAATTTTGTTGTCAAATTATTTTGCACTTTTAGTTCATAAAAGCGTGTTGTTTTAGTTTTTTTTAAACTCTAATTTTATTAGCTCTCTACATTAGATTGTTCCATGTTTACGATAAAGCATTTTAAGCATCAAAAGAGATAAAGGTAATTGTTACATAATCTGATGATGAAACTTTATTAGCAACGCGATAAGAACATGATAATCCGAAGTCATAAGTTGACTTCCTGTGTTGGATGCACGCCACGCAGTTCCCCTATTATCTTGCCACGTTGCATAAAACATATGTACGTATAAAGTGGAAAAATAGAAATCATGGCACGTATAAAATGTACGCGAAATACTCTCAAGGTACCACGACAATGAAAAAGAAAACCAGTGGAGTTTAAAGTGTTTTTTAAGCTAGGTATATGCTTCTTAACGAAGGCCACGGAACTGGCAGTGAACTGCAAAAAACGAACGAGCGAGCATCACGAAATAAAGACGCACATACTTTGGTTTAAAGCGCTAATATACATAAAGTTTTTAATAATTTTGAACGTGTTAAGCTTCCCAGTACATTGGACGGAAAATTTACATTAATATTTTTAAAGGTTTTTAACACACCAATGGTGGAACTGGATCCGACAAGCAGGGCCCTGCGATCGATGAGCCCCCTAGTTCCTGCCAGATTAACATCCAATAATCAATACTGCCGACAAATTATCGATATATTTTTTAATAATGTATTTGTTAATTATTTATTTGCGTAGTAATTACGCTCTTTTTAAGAAAAAATAGTCCTCTGTAATAGTAATAGGAGTCCCATTATCCTGAAGTGCCCAGGGCCTCCAATAAGTTAAAGACGGCCCTGTGCTCAAGTACAAAAGTAATATTATAAACAGTAACTAATGTAAATATACTTAGTAAAAATTTTAATAGTTTCTTAAAAATAAGGCTTATATCTATCATAACAGCAATCATGTCTTACTGTAGTTCAGAAAGGAGTAATAAATTCAATAATTAAAATTTATAATAAAATTCCTTGGAAATAAAAAACTGCCTCTACACAAATTCAAAATTCAGTTAAAAAACATGCTGTGTGATCAATGTCACTATAATATAAATGATTTTTTGTAACTTTTCTTTTATATAGACAATTTTCTATGTTCTTCTTTGTACAAAACAGGAAATAAATATATTCTATTCTATTCTATTCTACCATCTCCCCAGGTAACATTACAGACAGAAAATTCCTCAATTATCATTAGTTGTCATTCACGGATCTCAGAGATCCAACGCCACCAAGTATGTCACTATAAGGGGCGCCATCTTTGGAGTGTTACTACACTATCTTAAAACTGTTTTTAAAAAAACGTCTCTCTCTCCCTCTCTCTCTGTGTGTACATACGTGTTCATTTCTTTCTAAGACGAAATCTTGAGAATAAAAGACGATATCGACTATGTTAAAGGATGCCAATTTACGCGTATTAACGTAAATATGACCTGAAAGCATTTCTTCAAAAAAAAAGTATTTTCTAATTGTTGTAAACATTCATTGTTACATTGCTAAATTAGAAAAATTTATTTTATTTTTCCACTGTCACCGTCGGGGTTCAAACCCGAATCTTTCCATTTTCGCGGCGGAATGAGTTAATCAGTTACTCTACGGCAGGGGTCGGCAACCTTTTTTGGCCGCGGGTCAAAATCAACCAAAATGCGAGTATTAAAGAGACGTTTGGGTCATAGTTGAATAAACGTCGCAAAATTTATAAAACTTAGGATTTTTATTTATTTATGTCCAAGTACCCGCTAACCATAAATATTTATTTATAAACTTTCTCTACGATATCAATGGCTCCCCTGATGTTGAACTTGTGACGTCAATTTAGTCAAGTCTGGTTTATAGTTAGTCGTTTTAAGTCGAACACAAGCATCTGAATTTTCAATAGTTAACCTGTTCCTGTTTATGCTTAAAATAAATTTCATTTGTGAAAATATTTGCTCACATTTATAAGTGGACCCGAATGTGGACAAAATGGCAAAGCCAATTTTTTTTAATGATGAAAACCTCGTAGGAAGGGATGCCCAACATGAGTGGGACCCTTGAAATTACCAAATGGGTCACTCGGTGACCCACGGTACATAGGTTGCCGACCCCTGCTCTACGGTGCGATATCTTAACAGTTAATTCTTCATAATAAAGCAATTGTAATTCGGGTTTGAACCCCGACGGTGACAGTGGAAAAATAAAATAAATTTTTCTAATTTAGCAATGTAACAATGCATGTTTGAAACAATTATATAGCTCGTTCTGAAGCATTACAGAATTAACATATTCTTATATTTTCTAATTTTTAGAGCAAAAAGAAAAATATTTAATTTTTTTTATTCACTCAATGGTTTAGTTTTAGTTACGGAAGCACACCTACCTAACACAACAAACACTGTATCATATACAGTGACAACCTGTCACACGAGAAGTACTACAATGTAAAAAAATGTGCCGTATAAATAACTGTCGGGTTTGGCTCTGGCACTGGATAATGTTACCCCACTACAACATTATAGAGTAGTTCTGGTTGTATATGCAGTGCAGTGCAACCACATCTACAGCGCAGTGCTCCTCAAACTGCGAGCCACTGTTTTTCAGGAAACTATAAAGCCTCAATTAAATACTTAACCAGTAGGTTGATAAAGCGTTTAAATCCTTAACAGATTAGTGCTGGGTTGCAGAGGTTTAATCGGGCGATCTTGCCGGCCAGTGCAAATCGCCCGATTTAACCGTTCCAGACTTCTTTTTGTGGTGTTTTTTGAAGTCACGAGTCTATATCAATAAGCCTCAGACTTTTGAAGCCCTCAAAAAGAATATCCGTCAAGAATGCGAGAACCTATCGCCGGAAGTTTTGGCAAGAGTGATAAATCGGGCCCGTTTTGGTCGTCAATTCTGGCGGTGGCCACTTGGCCGATATCATTTTCTCGACTTAAGGGGGGTTTCTACCTTGTTGGCCCGAAAACCTGCTGTTTTTTCTGGAATTTTTTTCTCGAAAAGTATAATAGGTAAAAGGATGAAATTTTCGCACAGTTGTAGGAAAAAGTTTATTGAAGCTTTACAAATTTTTTCTCGGTGATCCCAGTAAAGGGGGGCAAGGGGGGTACCGAACAATGGCAGCAGGTCGGCGGCGACTCGTCCTCATGGTGGAAGTCCTAGCGTCCGTAAATGAAGTGTGAAACGCAAAATAAAAATATTTTCTTAATCTGTACACTTTTCCGCATCCGTGGTACTAGAACGAAGGAGAAGACATGAAAATTGCAAAAATAATGAGCTTTAAAAAAAAAAACGATTTTTGGCTCTTTTTTTGTTACTAATTATTTTTTTAAATGAACAATTTTTCATGTTTAGAAGATTCTAGTACCACGGATGATGAAAATGTGTAAAAAATGTCATGGCGATTGCTCAATTTTTGCGCCCTGTAGGACTTCCGCCAACTCGAAGAACGTGGTTTTGAGAAAAACGCGTTTGAAAATTTGAATTTTAACTGCAAAAATTTATGTTGAATTCCAGGGATCTCAATTAAAGTATTCGTTTTTTTATGTTTCCATATTTCCATGTTTCATGTTTTTGGGGTCGCTGATTACGAATCTGCCATCAAATTTGCAAAATGAATTTGTTTAAACAATTTTTATAAGCAAATTTTTATAACAAATCACACATTTTGCAAGATGTACCGGTTTCGCGGCGGACCAGCGCACTTGACACCGCTCCACCAAACGGCCAATAACTTTCATAATTTACCAGATTTCAACTTGAAAATTTAAGAGAGTATTCTTGAAACATGTATCTGTCTGAAAATGTACAAAAAAAAACGATTTTTTTGATCCCACAAGGTAGAAACCCCCCTTAATGAAAAAAAAAATTAGACATCAAATAAACATAATCCAAAAGCAGAACCAAAGTTTTTCGTTCATAAAACAAATTACAGCCAAAGAACATCAGGTGACAACTTTTGCGCCACCCTGTACCTGATTGTCTGGTAATAGGGACCAGAAAAAAGTAGGCAACCCCACTTTTGCGTGTTTCTTATGCTTTATAATTTCGATTTATATTAAATTCGTGTGGTAAACAATAAAGCATGGACAGCAAATTTTGATATAGTTCTTATAATTAAGGATATCCAAGACCATATTTTAATAGGCAACCCAATCGCGATTTATTTTTTTAGATAATAATTGATAAAATATACTTTTCAGATCAAAGAAGGACGAGCTCTTTTCGGATCCTGTACTATTAAGTCAAGTGCCTCGATACATAGGTTTTGCCGTTAATGAAGAATACATCGAAATTGCATACTTAAATATCTAAAAACTTAGTTCTTAAAAAAAACTAAAATACAACCAAATTAACTGGTGCTAGTTGAGATATTTATTATCACAGAACTAATATGCTGGGTTGCGGCAAGCATTGTCAAAAAATGATTTGACAATATTAGACTGTGGTCAACAAATGATTGATCTGCATAGAAAAAGACCCTATTTAATGCTAAGTTTTGATCAAAGTGCGTAGAAAAACATTGTTTCGAAGTGGAAATTGTACACAGTTCAGAAAAATATTCTTTCATTTGATCAATCGATTGAAAATTGTTACAATGTAAGATCATTATCAAATCTAGTTTTTTGACGCAGCATTAAATTATATCAACAATGAAGCGCTGTATCAGAATGTTTCAGGTGCACTGCAACAGTGCAACGGGAGGATTGCTCCTGTTGTCTACACACCATCACCCTGGACAAGATTAAATATATCGTAGTCAACCCTTGACCTCTTGACGTATTGTACTCATCCACTCTCACTTTACTAACGTAAATATCACGTTAAAAATACATGGTGCGAACAACAATTTAGGAACCAACTAGCTTTCATATTGAACACTGACCGAATTAAAAGCATTTCTAAATTATCTACTGATTTAATTTTTGTTGAAAAATAGGATATAATGAATGATGCAGGATGCAGAGCAATTTTGTAATACGAAATAGCAAGATGTTTTAGAGAAATTTCTTAGGAAGAACCTAGGTGGCAGACAATAATACTGGACAATTGGACAGCATTGACTCTCTGAAGATGGCAAAAAGATTGCCGAAACGTTAGAATAATTGCAATTCACAAAGCTCAGTATTTGCTTTCTTCGATCCTGTGCCACCTAGGCTCTTCCTAAAAAATTTCTCAATTACTTTCAAGGATCATCATCACTCTAAATTTTTAGTTATTTTTGCATCGCAAGATGTTTTAGTCGATTGCCTCAATTGTTCAAACACCTCGATGCCTCTTCACTCTTGAGTCTCGGTGGTTATTACTTACAATTAGAATCAATTGCTCCACACTGAACTGAAATCTCAATAATTTTTAATCAACATTAAAACATTTCTGTTCAACATTAAAACTGACTTAACTGGCCCGACTCATCACTCACGTTTGCATACCACGCACGAAAACATTAGAGTAAAATAAAATACAAGCAGATATACATTTTTAAAGTTCATATTCACAAATCTCAGTTAAAATTCAAAATTTATGTTCTATATACATACAACTTTTTAGAAAAAATCAGTAGTACGACAGAACGGCTAATTTCATGAATGAAATTTGACCATTTTTTTAAACGCCTATCGAATACGTATATTAAGTGTAGTTATTCGATAAATTTTTTTGAAAGAATATATTATTTATGAAAGACTAGTTTCACTTGGGATAATTAACAACAAATTAACCAAGTATATGCATTATAAACAATTATTTAAGCAGTTGAACACACTTCTAGGTGTTTTTCTTACGAAAAATCTAATATAACTTGATCGTCGGTGTTTGCATATCAACATACATCAGAATTCCTTGTTTTATATGCATGTGAGGCAGAAATGCATCAGCGCAACCATTATATAAACAGCTCGGGAGTTTGTAAACATATAGTCTGTCACAGTAGATTTCATATTTCATACTCATTTTATTCTATCTGATATACTGCAAAGACAGATGACGCATCTTGTACGCATAGAGGACCTGTTTATTTTAGAACGATAAAAAACGTTATAAAAATTCTGTAAACATTTTCTTCTGCTCGTGTGGTGTATACTATTTTTCTTTATACCCTGTCGAAAGTACGTACGTCACCATTATATATAAAGACTAGTTAACTTTCAAGTGAGCAATTTTGAGGTTATACGCAATAACAGCTGTTAGCTACTACTGGCTGGCGGTTGTCTCACGTATCAGTGTGCACGAGAAAACTCTTTTGTCCCGCTGTTATAGATGTCGTGCGAGTAATTCCAGCAGAATATAAATGTTAGGTTTTCTGCCTTAAAATCGAAGTCGAAAGTACGTACTTTCGGCCAGGTATAAAAAAAACCATTGAGTCTCAATAACCTCATAAGTTCACATAAGAAATTTAGCTTCTTTAGTTTACTAATGTTTGCACGTCAAGTTACAGAAATCATATTGTACTTCAATTGTTTGTAATTTTAAACGTCAAATTCCCAAGCACTGACTCTATATGCTCATCCTTGTCTTACTATTTTGCGAATCAAAATGCAACACACTATAAACTTCAGTCCTTGTCAGTTTCATGTAATTTAGGAGACAAATTTCCCCTTAATTTGTTTCATTCTACTTGCTCTCAATTTCTTGCATTTTTCAAACAGATACGTCGCTAAAGAAGTTAAATTTCAAAAATTATTCTAACGTTGGGTTTGTCAGTATTCATAATAATTCATATATACACGTATCAAAGCGTTAACATAATATGTAATGATTTAAAATGTATAGGTAAACGATCGTCATGTAAGTACTGCATATATTACGTACATTACAGCGGTGTGACCTAGATTCCGTTTAATGTTCAGCAGTGCTGAATCAGCTGAAGTAGAGAAAGTGATAAGGCACGTTATACATAAAACACTGACAGATTGCATAACACATACTACATAATAATAATAATACTTTATAGTCTGCAGATTTGTAATTTACATAACCAAACCCGAAATGTACAGTAAAATTATTCAGAAATCAGAAGAAAATAGATAGGTAGTCTCAGTAACATGGTTACGTCAATATTTCCATTACGTATAACTTCGAGGTTAATAAATAGCGTTTATGAAGTTAGCCCCCCCCCAACCAAGCAATATTCCTTCCAAACAATTTATAACCTCAATATTTTTTGTAAGTATTTGTAACCAAACTGTTTCCGAGTTATAACCGGTTTCTCAATGGGAGGCTAACCAATCTTTTAAAATTTGGAACCAAATTTTTCCCGAGTTATGACCCTTTTCTTAATTCAGTCAAGAATGTGCTACCATTGTTATTGTCGCTCATATCTCGGGAACGGTTTGGTTACAAATTCTAAAAAGTTGGTTATAAATAGTTACAATTTCTAAAAAGTTGGTTAAAAATAGTTACAAATTAAAATATAAAGGTTACAAATTGTTTCAGACAAATTTGGCGAATTGGGGGGGGGGGGGTTACGTGAAGGTAGCCCCCCATTGAGAAATCGGTCATAACTCGAGAATAACACCATTTAAACCAATAACTATAATATTATTCTTAAGACATGTGAAATGTAAGAAAATATAATCTTATCCCCTACCGGTTTATCTATTTTATTGGTTTTGACATATGTAATGAAATTTCCAATTGTGTCTATAATATAATGCATGGCGACATTTAATAATTTGTGGGTTGTACCTTGGCAAGTATGTGGCATCCTGAACGCATATAAATTATGCAACGTGTACATGTAGATTAAATTCTGGTTATATATTACATGCTATACAGAATATGTTAATGTTAAATTTATTTCAACAAAATTCTCTAAATTTAACGGCTGACCCGTAACCAAATTGACAATTAAAGCTTCCAGACACATCTAATGTTTTCTAGCCTTTTACACCGGAGATTATACAATCGTGAGTTTTGACTTTGAAAAATTCTACACCGTAACCGAAATTACTTTAGTGAACGCAACCGACGTCGATCGATCGTGAGTCTCTCTGAAAGAGCATCAAAATATACTTTATTAACATAGAACAAGTGTCCAAAACAATATTTGGGGCACTAAGGAAACCACGTAACGTCATTTTAAAAGTATTTAAGAAACTTTCATCTCTCGGGTGTAATATGGTGAAAATTTATTACTAGTAGCTTTTGAAATGTGATTTTTGTTGGTTCAAACAGTGCAAATTTAAATAATGGAAATTTAACAATTTATTTGAGATCTACAGGTGTATTTTGTGAACTTTGTAAAACCTCTCACTTTAACAATTTTCCAAATATGAACTTTTGTCAAAAAAATTCTACAATATTTTATGACCACTTGGGGGGTTGAATTTCGAAAAATCCCTTCCTATTGCTTGTCTAGATCATGAAAGGAACCTACTGCCCAAGTTTCATTTTTTTAGCTTCAGCGGTTTGATTTGGGCGTTGACCCAATTTTTACTTACTTATTACATTAGTAGAAAGAGAGAGAGATAGTAGATTATAGACGCTCAACACCTATGGTCATTAGCGTCTTAGTAGAGATAGAGATATAAAATATAGATAGATAGTTTATAGATAATGATCATAGCTGGGCACCGTTAATCAAATACTTAACTTCGTTAATCGTTAATCCGTTACTAAAAAAGTTAACTTCGTTAATCGTTAAGCCATTAATCTTGCAGGTTAACGATTAACGAATCGTAAATCGTTAACTCGCGATAGAAATTCTATTTTATATTTAATGTTAATACGGGCTATGGAAGTTTAGGCAGGTCATGAAATATTAGTAAAAGAAGGGTGTATCATTAGAGTTTTTAATAATAAATGTTCAACTCAAAATACAGCTAGTCTGACATAAGGTGCATATTCCCCTTCATAAACAACAATATATTGAAGTTTTCGTCGGAAAGTGAGGCTCTTTTAGGCGTTAAAATGTCTTTTCCCGTAGAAAAAAGGCGTTCGACTGCAGCACTTGACGGTATAGCGGTACTATATTTAATAAACAGATTTATTATTATCTGTTCTCCGAGGAATGCCGCATCGTTAAAAGAGTCTTTTGACTTCATGTCTAGCCACATTTTGACGAGACTTTGAGCTTTAGTTCTTAAAGATTTGTGACTTTTAGACTTTTCTTTACTTTGAGTGACCGAATTGTAGGTACTTAATTAACGATTGAACGAACTTATGGCAAGTTAACGGAAGTTAATGTGTCCGTTAATACTTTTTAAAGTTAACTGAACAGTTAAATCGTTAAGCACTTTGTTAACTTCGTTAATTAACGATTAACGGATTAACGAGTTAATGCCCACCTATGATAATGATTAATTATTGCGATGTACCTATAGCTTATTTGAACAATTTGGAATATTATTACTAATTAAAGGAAAAGGATACGTGACGGTGAATAATTTTCTGAATATATGTAAAATTGGAATGAATCACTTAAAAACAAATTCACAACGCCAATATAAATGTCGTCATTTACATTGTCTGCGATATTGCAGAGGTGGAGTTTAATTATTTTCCCGCGCGTTAAAATTGAAGCAGTATTAATAATGAAACAGTTTCAAATTAACGATTTATCACACTAATGAGTGTTCACTGTAATTTGCTCTGCTAAAATGTCAATTATTAACAACAAAGTGGTCAATTCCGTTACTCAACACTATATATTACCTACTTACATTCTTCAAAATACAGTAAGACCTTGCTTAATGGTGTTTTAGTATTACGCGGTTTCTAAAAAAAATTTAGCCACTATAACGTAAATTATGGATCAGTTTATACAAAATAATTCAAATATTGATAGACGTTCAAAGGCAAGACGAAATATCATTGATCTTGCTATAAACAATAGCTTGTTGAACGAAACAGAAAAAGGCAAACGACACTAGATGGCTTCTTCACAAAAATTAGGAGCCTTTCTCATCACAAACATAACTTCTTGCTCGAAGTTTTTCATAAGTATTTTATGAACAAAAATCGATATTAGCAATTAATACATTTAATAATTAATGTGATAAAAAAGTATTTAACAGTGAATGTTACAAATTTAAACAAAAACATTTTTTTATTTTCGGTTCTGTTTCACTTATTAAGATGACCTCGATTAGTGCTGTTTCATATAGCGCAGAAACTTATTGAAAAGTATCTCTAGCGTTAAACGGGATCTTACTGTACACCGTGCTCTGTGTAGGTTTCGGGAAAATGTTATTTAATTGAGCCGCTTCCTCGCTTTTTACTATGCAATCACTACACAATTTGAAAGATAATGAGCTTGGTATCTTTGAAGTCTTCTGATATTAGCTCGCGCTAAAATCTATTATAATGCAACTAGTCTCATAATAAGCGCGAATGAACAATTTTCGGAGATATGGGAAATTATCCTCTATTATTATGTGAGGTAATTGTTTTAATATAATTTTTTTAAAAAGCTGAGAATGTTTAAACTACGCCTCATCGAGTCTGGGGCAGATGTATGTGAAGAGAAGTCGGGGAAAGGAGAATATCGTTTGTTCCACTCCTTACGACGTAAATCACTACAAGATCTGGAACAGCGATAGACCAAGTATTTTGTGGATACTATAGATTATAGAAAATCTGACATCACGAACTTACGTATCGTATTTTAGCTATCTTAAATACACTGTTTCATTTTTATAAATTTTATGAACACTTTAGAATGAAAATATATTTTCTTATTAATAAATTTCCTTGTTTCCATCTCAATATCACTGATCACCGTCTGCACATTTTTCTCTTTAACTTAAGGCTGTCGGAACGCTCTGAATTTAAGCCACACTACGAGACTAAAAAATGCTGTTGCAAGGGTGCCGCTGTCAGTTGATTACTCTAAATTTTGGAAATAATTTAAAAATTTAAAAAAACTTTTCTGAAAAAGGAAGAGTCACTTTAGGTTTGTGATGGAACAATTTTTTTAAATAAATACGAATAAGTGTGACATTGAACACGTGTGTTTTTGGCACAATTAATGCCAACTTTTTTCTTGTAAATCGTACATATATTACAAAAGTAGTCCATTAGAGACCTAGATTTGTCCTTTATCTTATAGAGAAAGAATTTTTGCAAAATGTTGACGAATAAGTCTACAATCAGCTATTATCCGAAGCCCTATTTTTGGCTTAAATTCAGAGCGTTCCGACAGCCTTAAATGGCAGAAGTGATAGCCACGTATCCATCTTATTTCTAATATTCCAACAATATTTTAATAACTTCTTTACATAAATGTTACAATAATTCCAAAATTGTGTTTTCATATTTATATTGAGGAGAAGAGACCTTTACCGAAAATCCCTCTTTATTTGAGTGTCGTTAGATCTGCATTTCTCGCTCCCAAATAAGGCCTTTCGCACTCTTCACACACTTCGCATTTAGTCGATGTAGCAACAACACGTCAGTGATAGGATAGGCTATTAATAGCCAGTAACACACAAAATGAACATCATACATCAACACCGGAGGGTGGCGATGACAACGCCTGAAGGTAGGCATGCATTTAGTAGCAGCTACTGAGGCGTTAGACAAACCCCCCGGAGTAACGACATCTCTCCCCAAACACCACAACGCAACTGACTATCGACCGTCAGGCGTTATCCCTCAAAAAGATTCTGCCCTACAGACTGATGTCATTAGGATACCGAACAGGGCTCAAAATTGTTGGAATTTATACCATTACTAGCCGCTCCCCGCGGCTCCGCTCGCGATTGTAATGAAACACGGCAGTAGTGCAAACTTCAGCAGAACCAACAGCTAAATGGTAAATATTTGAACAAAAATTACTAAGTCTAAAAAGTTAAAAATAAAATAAATTTCAAAAAATATTTTAAAAACAATGGTTTTCTTCTGCATTAAGAAGTAGAAAATAATTTTTATCAGAATAATTCTAAACATTAATTAAAAAATTTATAATTATTTGCAACCTTATTAACATTTAATACCAGAATGTTCTAGAGCTTGTTGCTGGTAACCAAGGCAACCCACAACTCGTCCATGGCCTGTTATATCATAGAATATAACAGGCCATGGACGAGTTTTTTGATAATCCCGCAGGAACCTAACGTTTTTTCGGGATAGAATGTATCCTATATGTTAATCCAGGTAATAAACTATCTGTGTGCCAAATTTCATCCAAATCCGTCCAGTCGTTTTTGCGTGATTAATTAACAAACATCCAAACAAACTCACATTCGCATTTATAATATTAGTAAGGATTATTGATAAAATATTTCACATTTACAAATCAACCGCATATCCGGAAAGTTCTAATTACGTAATTCTTATAACGTTATCTTAGTATCCAGAAGGTATTATTTTTTAATTGTTGGTCAAACGTTTCACAGATATTTTAGATTTTATTTTGTGTAATATTACGTAAAAATATTCGTAACGTAATTTGCTTAACTTTAGATTGCTTATTGAACTTCCAGTGAGTGTTTTAGTCTAAAAACAATTTATTTTTGGTTGCAATAAAAAGAGACTCAAGGTAAAAAAAAACTTACTGAAATATTTAGGAACCCTGACAGCTGGTGAGTTAGATATGACGCTAAGAATTCGCGGTGCGTCAGCAACAGAAGAAGCCGTCGGTATAATATAGCAAAATTTTCTAAAAAGAGGAAAAACACCGCGAATATTTTTTAGTACTGAAGTAAGATATATTGCGACAATAAATAAAGTATTATTTAAATAACCGATCAAGTACGAGGCAACCTCGCGAGAAGAGGGTTCCGTACTATTCCGTTTTCCGTGAGTACTTTAACACTTAAGATGTTCGTTTAGGTTTTTCTGTAAACTATCGGTGAGACCCGACATTCCCTATTTTTTTCAAAATTTTAGGCTTAGTAATTTCGGAGATAATGGCAAATTTCATCTATTTTCTTAAATAACTTCAAAACTATCTATTTAAAAATTATAAAAAAAATATATTTGAGGCCTTTACTACAAGTCCTTTCATTTGACATGTCAGACGGTTAAGTTTGCAAAACTTTTATTTTATTTTCCTATTTCGCCCCCCAAAAATGACCCCCATGTTCAAAATTCATTTATTTACGTTACACGTTCGTCTTTGGGTCATCGACTTACATATGTGTACCAAATTTCAACTCAATCGGTCCAATAGTTACGGAGAAAATTGCCTGTGACAAACGAACGGACAGACACGCGAGTGATCCTATAAGGGTTCCATTTTTTCCTTTTGAGATACGGAACCCTAAAAAGAAATATATAAAAAAAGACATTATAATGAGCCTCAACCTCATAAGCTCACATAAGAAGTTTAACTTCTTTAGTTTTTTATATTATTCCCAAGTTTAATTTTTTTATGTGAAACTAATTAGTAATATTTACACATACTTAGCAACACACTATAAACTTCTGTCCTTGTCAGTTTCATGTAATTTAAGAGACAAACCAACTACCCCTTTATGTAGCAGTTCTACTTCTCTTCGATTTTTACTTTTTTCAAACAGATACGTCGCTAAAGAAGTTAAACTTCAAAAATAATGATTTTTATTTTCTTTGTTACTGTTTTATTTCACGGAATAATAATTGTTGATAAATCTTTTCTTTTTAAAAATGATTGTACATAAGCTGACGTGTGTATTTGGGATACGGTGGAAGATGCTGTCGACAAACCACTTGACGGTGATCATCAACATTAAACCGACACGGAAAATAAACGATGTTCTATAATCTTCACATCACTGATAGTGACGGTTCGTTAAACGCGTTAATAAATTATAAATAAATATTTTCGTTGCAGAAATTGGTCGTTTACCACGAATGTTCGATACTATTTATTTAACACATTCATTTTATAGCGACTTTTATCGAAAAGGTTATCTTATATATTTGCATATTTATCTAATTTCTACTGTAAGTATTTGTTAATAGCATGTTTTGTTGTTAAAAAGTACAATATATGTTCACATATATTATATTAATAATAACAATAATAAATGTTCTGAAAAAGATGGATAAAAAAGTTCAATACATACTTTATTTAATCTTTGTACAACGTTTCGTCTTGATAAAATCTCCAAACGAGACGAAACGTTGTACAAAGATTAAATAAAGTATTGAACTTTTTTATCCATCTTCCTGAGAAAATTTATTATTGTTAAAAAATACTGGAAGGCTAATTGATAATTCAATAATTGTTTCATAACCCACTCAAGATGTTATTATATTATAATAATACCTGTTCTTTCTTTATTCGAGAAATATCAATTTCAACTGAATCTAGTTCCCTACTATTAAAATTTTTTGTTTTATTTATTTTATACAAATGCCCTGATGTATCCATTTTTATTAAACTGTTCCGTTTTGAATGTTCAAATGTTTGAATATTCTAATATTGATTATTTTAATAAATAACTTTACAAAGTATTCGATTATTCGAATATGCAAATATTCACTTATTCGAATAAATTCCTGCACTTAATGTCAACAGACGGCTGTCGTGGAATCAGAACACGACATATTTATTACTTCTGTAATAAATAAAAATCACTGGTTCACTTGTCGAGAATAAGACAACGTTAGCGTTAAATGAATAGTTATAATTCTATCATACTTAAAATTCCACCACACGGCACTGTTTGCATCAAAGCTTGGTAACATAGACGCTGCTTATCAATATCTCTTTTATCTATGGTCTAAGCTCTTCAAGTCCACCTTTAGTTTAAAAAAAAATTCAACTAGATATTAATTATTCTATTGCTGCTGTTTTTGAAATTCTTTTCTATTATAAATTGCACTGATTTTTCACTCGGCACTTGATAGAACATGATTAATAATAACAAATAAATAAAAACACTTGAAAATTCTACCAAAATTATTACTAAATTATTTCTCGGCAATCGTTTCGGACAATAAGTCCATCCTCAGGAATATATAATTATATTCCTGAGGATGACCTTGTACGGAACGATCGTCGAGAAATAAATTAATATTAATTTTGGTAGAATTTTCAAGTGTTTTTATTTATTTGTTATTGTTTAATTATATCAAAGATTATTATAAGTCAAACATGGAAAACTTAATTTGACATCTGCAACACAGACGGTCGATCCCATCTGTCTCTTAACCATGGTATGTATAGTTTTGTTTGATGCATAGTTTGCGCAGTCGGCAAGTCCAGCCGCGAGTTTCAAATTACAACAATTTGCATAATTGTCATAGTTCTCATTCTTGGTGTAATATAACATGCACAGTTATGGTGAAGGGGGATCTCCTGTTATGCGACGTACAGTATTTAGATAGTTTCCGCACGCAAATATAATCTATAACTTGAACAAATATGCTGCATATACGAACTCAAAGAGTGAATCATTGTTATAATATTAGTTTACCAATTTCAATTTTGTTCCTAAATCCTACAGACATTCAAAACAAAAATATTTATAGATCCCAAAATATTTTTATTCCTATTCTAATGTGGGCGCCAGAAACAAACAAATATTTGAACAAAGACTTTGCTCACACATTTGAACACATGTCTGCTGCACCAGCCAGACATGATTTGCAGACACTTTTAGCAAACGTGTCTGCAAAGTATTCAAATAGATACCAAACAAGATGGACGACGATTTTGTGGACTAAATTTCTATTTTTATTATTTTTACTTTTTGGGTTCCATATACATGGTTCTTCTTCAAGAACTCAATAAATTCAAGGACACTTTCGTTGTTCCAGTCCATCTTGCGACTAAACAAAGCGACCGTTCTACTCAGTGATTTACGAGTAACTGAACTTTGCGCAAGTGTAGCAGGCTACGCACACATTTGAACTTTAAACGCTTGCGCTCGAAAAACCGATACCGAATGACAAAGTGCAAATGTGTGATCAAACTTTGAACACATACCCAAATACCCGTGCCTCACAAGTGTTCAAATAAGTGTTAAAATATTGTTGCTGTGTCTGGCGCCGGCTTAAAAGCTATATCCAAATGGCAGTTTGCAAATGGGAACAGACAGACTCTCGCTGGAAATTCACTCCAGAACTCCGGCAATCAAAGTTATTTATCTCGCATTCAACTAGAAGAATTCCTTATTCTCGGTAAAGCAGAACTGAGAATCCTGACAGGAACTGGCTGAAAAATGTAGCGAATCGAACGAGCCAATCAGAAATAGTTATTCTTTGTCCTAACTCTTATTAGACAAACTTTAGTTTTACCTAGGTACGATGATGATGAAATGTTGACTCACCTGCAACAAAAAAATACGTGTTATTAAGAAGCCAACTATAACATTTCAAATAATATTACTAATAACATAGAATTATTTAACATTTAACTTTAAAATTAATAAAACACCTACTATGAAAAGAAATTGGCACCTTGTGAATTAAATGTTGATTTATTAATATTAAAAGGAAAAATTATTTCTTATCTTACGTGGTTTTTTGTAAGTAAAGGGTGGAACTTATTTTTAACAAACAACCAGAGTTTTAAGGTTTACAAGATCAATATCTCAGTTTGATGAATATTGCATTGCACAGGAAAGTACGCATTTGCTACCAGAACAAATTAAATCCAATAATTTTTTTTTCAAGAAATTCACTATTTTACAGTTACTAGTTTGAACAAAAAAAAATTGACCAGACCGATTTTGACAAAAATTTATTCCGTAACATAATAACTTTAATCCGCTTTTCTGTATAGTTTTAAAAATGTCCCATAATATTATAGTTTTTTATGCCGACGTAATCAAGTTGTTATTTTTATTTTTTATTTTTTAATTTAGAATACATTATTTTTTAAAAGGCTCTATTCATAGAGTAATAATAAGTCACTGCCGAAACATTAACATAATCCTTTAATTTTCGGTGGAAATAATAAACTAGTTCCTGGAGACATGTTGAAATTTATTCAATATGTCTAACAAATCTTATCATACATCATATGCTATGTAATGCCTTTTTAATAATGAAATACAGTAAATTTATTGTATGATCTGATTTCAAATATTTTGATTCTTTTTGTTTAATATTGAACGTAATAATAGCACTTTTCGTTTCACCATTTAAACAACCCTTACAGCAAAACACAAAAAACAGGGAGAGGTGATGCAGAAATGAACAAGGATGAAAATATTACTTTCGATTTGATGTAAGAGTATGCCATCAGTATTTTAAATCTAATATTCGTATTTGACAGCTAAAATTCGTAAAGCTTAAACGCATAACAAAGCAAAATAACAGCAGAAAATACAGTTCATTTTTTATTTACTACTCTTTGTTAACTAAATACAAACTTCATTTGTCACATTTTTACAAAAAAATTTCATTGGAATGTTTTTGTTTATAAATAAACTAGCGCCAATGATATTGCACCTATATTTTAAATTTATTTTATAAATTATACGTTCTATAAATACAGCGAGTTTATGTTTTAAACATGTTTCACAATAAATGAGTAAATTGTAGACTCTCAGCAGCAGAGGTCATACAAGCGTCCAACGCTGGCATTCTGGTACACCTTTCGGTCTTAAATTTAGATTTAAGTTGACCTTGATTTTCCACTAAATGGAGATTTTTTATTTGCTAAAAACAAATGGCATTCTTAAATATAGATTTAAGGCTGAAAGTTGTACCAAAAACCCAAATTATATTCGTCCCTATACCCGCTCTTCCACCATATTACGTAGTAAACTAGTAAGTAAAAAAATGCATTTATTATGAAAATATTCTGAATCTGAGATGTTAAAAACTAAAAACACGTTCTATTTCTTTATTTTTTAATTTGTCTTCAACTAAATGGAGATATTCTATTAGTCAAAAACAAATGACAATCTTTAATCTAGATTTTAGATTGAACCCTTAAATATACCCGTTCTTCCACCATATTACGTAGGAAATGCATTTATTATGGGTTTATTGTTGATGTATAAAACTTAAAAATAAGTTTGTTACATACAGTTTTGTTATACAGGGTGTTCTACAAGCTCTATGACAAACTTTGACAGATGGTAGGTCACTTGATTTTAAACATATTTTTTTTAATAAACATGGGTCCGATTCGTTTTTGTTTAGAAGTTACAAGCATTTAAAGAATCAAAAACGTAGGCTGATAAATAGAAATATCGGTTGTTATGACAATAATTATAGGTCAAGGAGGTCCAGTATCATGGCCACATAGCTCACCCGATCTGAATTCTCTGGATTTTTATTTATGGGGACACATGAAGCAGCTGGTCTACCATCTTGAATTCTTTCAAGTAACTGCTGATGGGTAGCAATTTCAACATGGTAGACCAGCTGCTTCATGAGTCCCCATAAATAAAAATCCAGAGGATTCAGATCGGCCATGATATTGGACCTCCTTGACCTATAATTATTGTCATAACAACCGATATTTCTATTTATCAGTCTACGTTTTTGATTCTTTAAATGCTTGTAACTTCTAAACAAAAACGAATCGGACCCATGTTTATTAAAAAAAATATGTTTAAAATCAAGTGACCTACCATCTGTCAAAGTTTAGCATAGAGCTTGTAGAACACCCTGTATAAATGCTTGTTTTGTTTCATAAATTTTTATTTTCTCTTCTAGAATTCTTTTCCCAGTGAAATCAGTAAAATAAAAACAAAACTTACATCAACGAGAAAATTATCCACGATAATCTAACATTTTTTTATTGTGAATACGTTTGAAACACGCTTAGTTTGTAAATCTTTATTTCATCGGAATCTATAGAATTTCTCTAATGTTATTCATAACATGAATCAAATAGGATTGGGGAAGCGGTGGCGAAATATATTTCTGTGATCTGCGAACATCGATTTGTATTTTGACGCGTTTCAAGTTATATAAATCGTGTATTGCAACATAAGATGTGTTCTAGCATAACGATATGATAGATTTGCGATAGTTTGTATCATAATATTTATCCACAAATACCCTACAAAATATACAAAATGAGAGGGGTTACAAAACGAAAGTGCGTTTTCAGTTCCAAGCTTTAGTCGAATAGAAAAGCTTTGCAAGCTTTTGAAATATATTTAAGAATATTAATAGATAAAGTTTGCAAATACTTAATACCCATACGAAGATGCCTATTTACTTTCTGCTTTTTTATTCATTACGTGAATTGAAATTACTTTAATTTAAAAGTTTTTGACAGATGTGAGCACAAAAACTGCTTTCTATAACTCTACTTTTTTATTTGGTATTTTAAGTTTTCCCTGCAAAATTTTTATATAAAAAGAAAAGAAAAACTTATATTTTCACCAGGGTTGCACCCAGCCGAACGTCCTGGTTTTATCAGGACGGTCTGAATTTTGGCTTATTTAATTAGTGCATTAAAAGAACAAATAATAATAATATTTTTAATAATATTTATAAAGACGCGTCGTTATAAGTTATGCATATTATTATTATTAGGTTATATTAGGGGTAGTAGTTAAAACTATTTCTAGGAATGTAAGTAGATTAGACAGGAAAATGAGGCATAAGATAACAATTTATTATTTGCTCTCCTTAATGATCAACGTTTCGGCACGTTGATCATTAAAGAGAGCAATTTAATGAAGAAAAGAAGTGATACTAAAATTGATATTTCTAGGAAGTTCATCAGACAAGTAATGTTGTCAGGATTATCTTGGAGGATTTCTTCGATGGAGCCGGGGAAGTAATGACATTTCTCTCTATTTGTTATATCTAGAAATAATAAATAGTATCAAGGTCAATACAATTGGATATACCTTTAAAAAAAAAAAAAAAGTGGGATTGCCAAAGAATTCGTCGAGACAGTAATACACCTCTTCAATTAAATAGAACTTTAGAGAACTTTTAAATTTATTGTAATTATTAATCTGTCCTGATTAAAAAAATATATTTTGTAACTGTAAGTATCAAAACACAAAAATCATTTTTTAAACAATAATAAATAAAATAAAAAGATTCTTTATTATCATTAATTAAAAAAAAGAAGAACAGAAAAGTTGTACATGCAGACCTTCGTCTATAACTCTAACACCTCTTACTTCTAGAAGAATTTATATTGATATGAAATAATTATAATTTTTATTGAGGGAAAAAATTTGAAAAAAAAACCCTCTATTTTTAAACAATAATAAGACTTTTGAAACCACGTTAGAAAAATTTTTTTTCGTTAACAATAATTATGTAAATGTTGTCAAGACCAGCAGTATATACTTTGTTCAATTGGCATAAAAGTTAGATTGATGGAAGGTTACAAACCTACAAGTCTGGGCTATTAATCAGTAATTAAGTAGTAAAATATAAAGCTACCGTAATTAATGTATGTAAAAAGTTTACTGTATATAAATATGGATATATAAATTTAACAGTTTTCTTAGTCGTAAAGAAAGATATACAGCTTTAGTGCTTGATATAAAAATAAACGTAGGTACGTCCTTCATACTAAGGATCCAATGAAATTGCAGGTGACTATAAAACTTAATACATTGTGTACTGAAGGTACATATAATATGTACGTGGATATATACCTGGGTATCTTCGTAATGGGTGTAGGTACCAATTTCTCGAGCCATAAACTCTGCCATAGGTACATATTATAGATAGTGAAGTTCTATAACGTGACGAGTGTAGAATATTTCTGTTATAGGTGCTTTAACTTTCCATGTGAAGCAGTTTTTTCTTAAATCGATCATAAAAATAATTTTAAAAAATCTTATAACAAAAAAAAAAATTAAAACACGACATCCTTAAAGGATTTTTGTGCTTTCCCTTGTACTAGATCTAGTCAGCAAATAATCTGAATCTTCTTATGAGCTCCAGAAGATTTGCTACTAAATTATCCTGTGGAACTATTCCATCCTCATCGATGCAGCCAAAGATGGTTGTCAATCTGTAGGTTAAAGTCTCACATTCGAACACGATATGTGTGGCTGTTCCATCCTCCATTTCGCAAATCTACATAGTGTTGATCTAATAACAATAGACCACATGGTAAAAAAGAAACTTTTTCATCCCTTCGCATTCCCAGCTATAGATGGTAGTGCGAACCGAATGTATTGTATGGTTCATAAAATCTATCTATCTTCACTTCAAAAATATTTTTAGGTAATGCAAGTTGTAATAGCTATGTATTTGTTTTATTTTTTAGTCGGCACGTTGAATGAAATTTACTGTAATACCCAAAGTACATCACACACGTAACTAGGTAATATTTTAAGTAATTTTACCTAGTTAATTAATTTTAATCCCAATATCTTAATGAACATTCAAGCTGAGCAAGGATTAGAGCGTGTTCGTAGATGTAAACTTCATTACGTCTAAAACACTTCCATTTGATCACAAAATAGACGTCGCGTGTTGGTTTGTACATGACTCCATACCGCGCATGCGTAGACTATCGATAAGTGCGATAACAAATGTGTAACGATAGAGTTCTGATTAGATATACGATTGGACAACGTCACATCCCCTAAGAGAAGATTGGCTTTTGTTCACTAAAAACAAACGCAAGCTGTTCTACAACAATGGTGAATTATTTCGTCTGGCTCTAATTAGACGAACACGTGAGAAAGTTTTGTATCGAAAAGATTAAGTTTGATTGCTTTGGGGTTACAAATCTAGCTGAGACCACATTTTATGTTGAATAGTCAGGACTGGAACGGTTATTGGTTTTCGGCAAGAAAAAAACTCCAGTTGGCAATTATAACTTCGAAATTTTATTCCTAAAATGATTTTATGTTTCAAAGGGTATGCCAATGTGAGCTTGATTTTCATTTGTTACAAAACTACAAACGTCTGAAATAATCTCTTCCAATTATTTTTGATGTGATACTTTTAACTCAGAACTATCAAGTATTTAAAGTACAAGATCTATCAGATACTTTATAATAACTTCAGATTTCTGAAGGTCTTAAGCAGATGATGAAACATATTATCTGCATAGAAAAAATAGAAAATTAAAATTTGCTCCATTTTTAATTGAAAATCATCTTAGGATTAAATTCCCGAAGCTATGAAATTTAGTTGCAAAAAACCTGTATGACATAATGTTTATATACAAACATCATATACGGGTAATTGGCTTAAAGTACTATCTTTAAAAGCGTCGATAATCTAGAATCTATCTATCTAAATACTACCAAAGTACTCAATCATCAGTGTTCTATTCTGATGTGAAGCTATTTGATAGTTTACCAGCTGTAATTGTTGCCATCAAAAGCTATAAATTATTAAAAAAAGTCGGCCAAGCATCTTATTGAAATGTGCCCGTACCAAGTTATTTGTGATTAATTTTTAATTGACTACTTGTTATGTCTACCATCATTTAGTCATTTTATATTGTTTAATTATTTATAATTTTATATACAATTTTAAATGACGCTTTCATTGTCATTGCAACATTAAATGAATAAAGCACGTATTATTATTATTATTGTAAAATAGTCTTTATTCACAAAGAAAGAAAATTCTACAAATTAATTAATGGCCTTATGTCTATGATAATTTGCCAAAATTTTAACTATTTTTGTCTTCTATTGTAGTGAAGCTCTTGAAAAAGAAACACTAAGTAGACGGCAATCTCGTGTATAGAATGTTTAACTGAATAAAAGAGATAGCGAAATGGATTAGACTGCATGTCCGGTTCGATTGCTTCTTTCAAACACAATCGCTGAACACGCTACATCTACCTACCTACTCACTTACAAGCTACATTTCACATTACTAGGGCTGGAATTATTTATTGTTTTTTAACAAAATGAAAGAAAAATAGTCGAAATAAATAAATAGTCCTGGAATTAGAAATTAGAAATAAGAATTCGTCTGGCTGCTACACAGGTTAAATACAGTACAGAACACCTATAATTACTTAGCACTGACATTTTTTTATAAGCTACCTATATTCATGTACTCGAAGTTTGTCTACGAAAAAATTGAAAACATAATTGAAACTTATATGTTTATGGTTAGCGGGTACTTGGACATAAATAAATAAAAATCCTAAGTTTTATAAATTTTGCGACGTTTCGTAGGCAGTTTTCCTACTTTTTCAAGCAAATTTTATAGTTTAGAATCTATAAAATTGCTTGAAAAAGTAGGAAAACTGCGTACGGAACGTCGCAAAATTTATAAAACTTAGCATTTTTATTTATTTATGTCCAAGTACCCGCTAACCATAAACATATATTAACATCATGGACGATATCAACTCGAATATAATTGAAACTGTTTTTAACTTTCACATGCTTTTATGACACCAATGAATTTTTAAAAATAGTTTTTTAATTATACTTTTTGACATCACTCTCATCTATCTGTATCTATCTGTATTATTTTAATTACATTTAAATAATGTTTACTAAATTTAGATATTATTTTCCATAATTAATAATTCAGCATACCTGGCAAATACACAAGTATTGCTAGTGGATTTTTTAAACAGATATTACGTTCGGAGAATTACGTTATCAAAAAATAAAAACCCCGGGTCGCAGTGCCAAAACCCTGCCGACAATATAGTGTATTTGCTTGTATAGGGCCGTGTGGTTTTATACTTTTATTATGTGAAATTAAGTTTGTTTTTGGGCAAAATAAAAAAATTAATCCCTTAATACACCCGTTAAAATAACATTTTTTTCTTAATTGTAATATTATTATCAATCTAACGTCTACACCGAATTAAATACACCCTTCAATAAATAAGTCACTACCTGCAAACTAGTGTTTTCATAAAATTTGTAAATCCGGTCCTGTCGGGCCGATTTTATTAAAATTGTGGGGACACTTTTTAATTACTACCAGAGGGTTAAATTTCAATTTTGAAACGATTCGGAGAATTTTTTCGGTATTTTGGGGCCCAAAAACAGTTTTCAACCCCTAAAAACAACCCTTATAATAGCCCGATTAGGCCCATTTTAAATAGGCTTCTTGCGGTGATGGATTTCAACACGTGGCCCAAATTTCGTTGAAATCAATTAACTCTTTCGAAAGTTATCGCGCGTACATATATATATATATATATATATATATATATATATATATATATATATATATATATATATATATATATATATATATACGTATATAAATATATATATATATATATATACATATATATATAAACATTTTTAAAAATGGTTCCAAAGTGTTTAGGAGGTTATGAAACGTCGAGAAATTTTGGTCCGACCCCTAACCCGCCATCCGACCGACGCCAATAGTGTATGTTGCTATATGGCAAATATACTAATTACTGGTAATGTAATTCCAGCCCTATTTACGAGTTAGAACATATACAAACTTTACGGTGTATTATGTTAGAAAAAAGTGCGTGTTACTGGCATTAGTCAAAGAGATTTCCTTATAAGCCCAACAAGGCAGCCAGCAAAATGGTCATTTGCGGCTTGGCACATTTCCAAAACACATTTCTTACATGCGGCGGCGTACTTGATAATTTCGGTAAAACCTGTACCTACAAATATCATATACAATACTAGACATTTTGTGTATCGTATTTATACAGATATTTGAAAACAATTTCCAGAGGAAATGTACGCAAAAAGAGTTATTTACAAGGATTTGGTAGCCATCTTATTTACATAAAATATGCAGAAACGAATATATGTCAACTTCCTTTTACATAAAAGTAGTTTGAAAACGCAATAACAGAAAAAATAAGTTTCTCCAATTCTATACATCTACATTAATAGCCTTTATTTTTCAAATTTAAAACAAAAGTTATCCCGCCATCCGACCGACGCCAATAGTGTATGTGTCATATAGCAAAAGTAATATTGATATTAATAAAGAAGCATTAAATGCATTATGCCGCAATCGATTCGTTTCTTAATTAATGCAACGTTTAATAATCCACAAAACCGATAAATAAATATTTCCAATAAACTAATACCGCAACCCGCACAGAAGGCGAGAGGTAGTGCAATGTACTGTGGTGTTGTAATCGGAATCGTATACACAACAAAACACACATTTCATTAATAAAATTGCTTTCAGTTAGCGATAAATGTCATTAGCTACAGCCAGTTCTATGATTTAGTATATCATGCCATAGACAGGAAATTAGTTTTCACCAGTTTTATAGCCGCGCCGGGGCAAATATTGAGGATACCGACACTCTGCAACTAGCTTTGTGCACAGGGTGGTTTTATTGTAGGATTAAAATATGGAATATTAGTCGCGTTTGCCTGGCGTTACTCGGAAATGGAAGCGTCATTCTTATAGTAGCAACAGTCTGCTGGGCAAGACTACTGTAATTTTTTTTAATGAAATCAATACATATTATGAAGGAGAACATCAAAACGGTGGTAGACTAATTCCATTTTTTTATCATTTTTTATTGGCAACACTATATAGGTTGATCAATAAGTATCCGTGTTTGACGACAGATTCCATCAGCCGGAAAGTTTATGGCCACGATTTTTTGGGATTCCTCATCGACATTCTGCAGAAAGGAAAAACAATCACCGGGCAGTACTACAGTGAGTTGTTGGGCAGATTCAATGAGAAATTGAGGAAGACACGGTCCCATAGGGCGAAGAAAAACAGCTTTTTCATCACGAAACGCACCAGCACATTCGTCTTTGATTGTCGCTGCCAAATTGCACAAACTGCATTACGAATTGCTTCCGCACACACCTTACTCGCCCGAGGTGGCACCCGGCGACTTTTTCCTCTTTCCTAACTTCAAGACATGACTCGGAGGAAACAAATTCGGCTGAAATGAAGAGGTAATCGCCGAGACAGAAGCGTATTTTGTAGTGTTTGAAGAATCATATTTTTTCAACGGGTTAAACAAATGGTACGAACGTTGGGAAAAGTGTGTAGACCTGAAAGGAGACTATACGTTGGGAAATAAAAAAAACCCGGGTCGCAGTGCCAAAACCCTGCCGACAATATAGTGTATTTGCTAATACAGGCCTTGTGGCTTTATTATGTGAACTTAAGGTGATTATACACCCCTTTAAATTACATTTTTTTTAACTACATCATTATTGTCGATCAAACGTCTACACCAAAATTAAAAACACCTTTCAGGAAATAACTCACTATCTGCAAACTAGTGTTTTCAGAAAATTTTTAAATCCGGTCCTGTCGGGCCGATTTTATTGAAATTTTAGGAACACTTTTTAATTACTATTAAAGGGTTAAATTTCAATTTTGAAACAATTCTGAGAATTTTTTAGGTATTTTTGGGCCCAAAAACTTTTTTCATCCCCTAAAAACCACCCTTAAAATGACCCGATTGGGCCCATTTTAAATAGGCTTCGTGCGGTGATGGATTCCAACATGTGTGCCAAATTTCGTTAAAATAAATTAACTCCTTCGAAAGTTATTGCCCGTACACATATATACCTATATATATATATATATATATAAATATATATATATATATATAAATATATATATATATATATATATATATATATATACATATATATATAAACATTTTTAAAAATGGTGCCAAAGTGTTTAGGAGGTTATGAAACGTCGAGAAATTTTGGTCCGACCCCTAGGTCCCGCCATCCGACCGATGCCAATAGTGTATGTTGCCATATGGCAAATACACTAAAAATTGCTGAAAAATATTGCCTTATTATTTCAAACACGAGTACTTATTGATCAACCCTCGTACATTACACAGATTTTAGAGAGATATCAATTATTTACATAGTTTTGTCTGTTTTACAAATATTTTGCATTCCTGACAAACATACTGAAAATGTATCAATTTGGCGAAATGTTTACCAGATATGCAAAACAGTTATAAAAATTTGTTAAAGTTTTATTTATAAATGTTCAATTGAGTTCCTTTTTAGTTTCACGTTTTGATATGTTACGTAAATACATTTCCAAATTTAAAAGAAATTTGTACTGGGTACATATTTTTATATTTTGAACAGTACTTTATCCATATAATTGCAAATAATAATTTATTATAATTTAATTTATTATAATTTACAAATAATTATAATAATAATTTATTCCACCAAAATATTGATTATATACAATGCAAAACTTACAATATAATTTGGAATTAACCTATCCAACTAATAAATATTCCTATAATTTAAATATTTCAACTACAATCCAACATTATATCGTTACAATAAAATTAAGAGCTACTCTATAACTTTATATTCGTTGCCATTAAATGTATATCTAAAATCTAAAATTGCTTTGAAAGATTAAACCCGTGAAGCTTATTCACCCATGAAATTGTATTCAAATGCCTCTTACAGGGATCGTAATTCGTATAAAATAAGTTTACATCAGCTAGCATTTAAACGAAAATAAATTGGATCAACATTAGAGACTGATAAGTGATATTATGCCAAATTGTAATGCAAAGTAATCCAATGAACCTGCAGATGGTCGTGATAAACATTGATACTATTTAATCCAAGATTTTACCATTCCAACCCACTAGTAGGGTATTAATTTAGGTCAAAATTCACTTTTCAAAATTTTACAATATTTTTTCGTTTTGAAGTCTCCTGAACCTAAAAAACATATTTTTGGAAAAACTCTATGCGTCTGTTTGTCCTTTTTTAGCATTTTGGGAACACGTATATAATTTATGTGCCGATAAAAAACTGATATTAGTTTTTTTAAATACATATATGTACATATTAGTATATGTAAAAATATGTTTATAATTAGCGTTGCTGCAATATTTGTTCAAGTAATGTAATAATGACAAATTAAATTGTGCACAGTGTAAGGTCAGTTTGAACCGTTTTTGTGCAAATTCTGTGCATTAATGCGTGGGAAGGGGGTGAGTGTAAACAAGTGAAAATATCGATAATGGAAAGCGTTTTAATGGATAACATTTAGGTAAATGTATAGCGGATTTACATGTGTGTATATTATTACAAATGTCAGATATATACAATATATCTAACCGGAATTATTTGATATTGGAAATCGAAACTATACTATAGGCTGACAATAATGTTTAAATTGAACATTTATCTATATTTGGCTTTTGTGTTTGTTTATCCTTAACTATTACTGAAACAACAGAATAGCCAGAAGTTCCGATAAATAATGATTTTCAGTCAACAACTTTAGTTTGTAGATTTTCATTAAATTGTTTAAGAATCACGAAACGCGATGTTATGTCAATAATGTAAGGAAATGATTTATATTTACCAAAATATGCATATATTGGAGTAGATTCCTTATTTCCCTACAAATAATACATTAGGTGTATGAATTTCGTATCTATAACTATCTCTCTAAAATGACAATTTTACCTAATCGCGAAAAAAGAAAATTGTAATCAATACCATAATATTTTAATGAGGCTAAACGGAAGCTTTTTCAAAGTTTGAAGGTGTCCCCGTATTATATATGTGCATGCAAAATTTTATTTTATTTCATGGTTTTTAAACAGTGGCTGAATATACAAATAGTATAAAAGCCAAAAAGTTTATATAAAAAAAGTTTTAAGGGATAGTTCGTTTATTGAACACTATTTCGTATATTTTTACCATTCTAACTTAACATTATTTTTAGTGTATTTGCCATATGGCAACATACACTATTGGCGTCGGTCGGATGGCGGGACCTAGGGGTCGGACCAAAATTTCTCCACGTTTCATAACCTCCTAAACACTTTGGCACCATTTTTGAAAATGTTTATATATATATGTATATATATATATATATATATATATATATATATATATTTTTATATATATATATATATATATAGGTATATATGTGTACGGGCAATAACTTTCGAAGGAGTTAATTTATTTTAACGAAATTTGGCACACATGTTGGAATCCATCACCGCACGAAGCCTATTTAAAATAGGCCCAATCGGATCATTTTAGGGTGGTTTTTAGGGGTTGAAAAAAGTTTTTGGGCCCAAAAATACCTAAAAAATCCTCAGAATCGTTTCAAAATTGAAATTTAACCCTTTAATAGCAATTAAAAAGTGCTCCAAAAATTTTAATAAAATCGGCCCGACAGGACCGGTTTTAAAAATTTTATAAAAACACTAGTATGCAGATAGTGAGTTATTTTCTGAAAGGTGTTTTTAATTTTGGTGTAGACGTTCGATCGACAATAATAATGTAGTTATGAAAAAATGTAATTTTAAGGGGTGTATTAAGGAGTTAATTTTTTTTATTTTGCCCTACAATCACCTTAAGTTCACATAATAAAGCCACAAGGCCTGTATTAGCAAATACACTATATTGTCGGCAGGGTTTTGGCACTGCGACCCGGTTTTTTTTTCGTTTTGAGATCCACGACGTACAAAAAAACATTTTTGAAAGAATTCTGTTCGTCTGTTTGTTAATCTGTGAGCACAACACAAGTAAAAAACTACAGAGTAAAGATTATTATAGAAGTCTAGAAGAACATATGGATTAAATATAATTCATGAAGAGTGATTTGGGTCAAACTTAGATACCATCAAAGTTTGGTAACTCAGCAACCCATCGGCAATTTCCAAGTGAGTCGCGATATAAGAAATTCTATTACGTTAATGCCGAACGAAAAAGCAGTGTTTTCTCCACTATTAGATGCTCAAGTGAATGGCCTATCCACGTACGTTCAGGGGGTGTAAATTGCTCTCTTCAGTTTTCGTTATTTTTCATTAACAGGCTTCCTGTTATACCCTCCTGTTGCCGCATCGAACTTTCCCTACATGTGTCATTTGTTACATGCACCCTTATAGGTAGGCAGACTGCATCGCCACCCTCTAAGCTCAAACGTAATCCCCGCACCCTTTATTTACATCAAAATGTAAAAAAAGTTTGCGCGTTTACATCCGCTAAAAGCAATACAATGAGAACTAACGATCAAATGACGTCTTCATAAGTGACAAGAAAAAGTGTTTATTTTTTTATTTGAAGTTACAAAGATTAACGAATATCTCTTTATATGAAAGTTGAAATTCAATATGAAGTTTATGCACCTGTATATATTTGTCAAAAAGTTTCTGACAGTAGATCATTTTTCTTGTCTATACTTTTTATATTTTGTGAAAATATTTGTTAAGTTTAATATAACACTAGCATCTGTAACCATTACGTTATAGCGGAGAGCTATTAAGCATTTTTGTGTAGGTATTTGAGGCACAGTGAAAATTTGTACAATAACTCTTTAAAACACAGACCTGTCTGCAGGGTAGCGGGGCTTAACCGACTTAACAGATTTTTAAATTTTTGTGCAATAAAAAATCCTTGAGACTTATTGTCCGAAACGATCGTCGAGAAATAGAGAATTATTTGTAGAATTTTCAAGTCTTGTTTAATTACTTGTTATTAAAAATAGATATATTCAAAAAGACAGGTCATTTCGGAGGGACATTTTACCTGGCAGGCGATCATTATGTCTGATAAATCGGTTAAGCCCCGCTAGGTACCTATCAGCTAAGTCTGAGTTTTTGTATTCGGATATTACTAAAGAGTTTCTACAAATTTTCACAGTGCCTCAAATACCTACCCAAAAATGCTTAATAGCTCTTAGACTATAAGAAGCGTCGTTATTTAAAATAACTTTACTTATGGACATATTCTGTCAACACTAAATAAATTTGCTAATAAATTTTGAGACACTAACAAACTTCAGTAACCAATTTTTCGATGTATTTTAGTTTGTGGATGAACGATTTTAATTATGCAGAGTATTATTTTCAATATTATTGTTCACAAAGTATTAATATACAGTAAAAATTTGCAACACCCTCAGGCTTTACAACAAAAAACAGTAATTAAAACGTTCAAATCGAAACATCAAATAAGCTAGAAGCAAATGTTTGGCATACCATGAGAGAATATGAATTTTACATCAAAGTTACTAAACATGTACGTTGTGTAGTAGGCTCATACATAATAAAATATAATACAGAATTCTCTCGCTTAGTTGTTCCTAATTCCGACATTTATTTCGATTGAAACAAGTTCTTAATTCTTCCGCGCTACTTCCATCCTTTTGACTTTTAAGTCTGTCGAAACGCTCTGAATTGAAGCCAAAAATAGGGCTTCGACTGATAGCTGATTGCAGACTTATTCGCCAACATTTTGTAAAAACTCTTTCTCTATAAGGAAGATAAAGGACAAAATATCTAGGTCTCTAATTGACTAGTCTTGTAATTTATGTACTATTTACTATAGGGATGTCGAAAAAATATCGATATATCGATATTTTTGGGCGATATTTAATATTTCGATATATCGATATAAAATTCCGAGTATCGAAAACCGATATATTTTTTCAGTAGCAACACTTGTATGTAGGTACTACCGCGACTGACTATAACCGTTTAATTATCCCGACAAATCGAAAACTTCACTGAAAAAGACATGTGTTTTTATATATGTTTTTGGAACATTTTTAAGTGCGTTCCAAAAACAACAACAGTGAATAAAACACATATCAAACACATTTCTTTTTCACCGGATTTTTCGATATTTTCGGAATAATATACAGTCAAAATGTCAATTCATGCAATATTTCATTTCATTTCTACAACATCTAGAATATTTTTAATTATTGCGATTCATGGTGTATCAACAATTTTCTGTCGAATGTCACCTCTGGCACGCATCCCATAGGTTCACCATCCCTGGCTTTATTAATTGTTCGATTAATCTCTAAAATTATCTGTTCCTAAAGGTATTAGACATTTAATTAATAAACAAACAAAATTCTTATCGTTGTTTTTGATTTCCGATAATTATTTATTACTTGATTTATTAGAAATATAGTTCGTTAATTGCTATTTGAGATTATATTAAGCTAGCTAATATGTATACTAAATTTCTTCGAGTGCCAATGTTCTCTGTCAAATTGGACCGATATATCCATATATATCGATATTTAAAAAAAATATATATTGATACCGATATCGACAATTGAAAAAAATATCGGTACGATATATATCGATATTTTTTGGCACTTCCGACATCCCTAATTTACTAGAAAAAAGTTGGCATGAATTGTGCCAAAAAACACACGTTTTCAATGTCACACTATACGATCTTATTTGTACTTATTTCACAAAATTGTTCCATCACAAACCTAAAGTGACTCTTCCTTTTTTTGAAAAGTTTTTTAGTGTATTTGCCATATGGCAACATACACTATTGGCGTCGGTCGGATGGCGGGACCTAGGGGTCGGACCAAAATTTCTCGACGTTTCATAACCTCCTAAACACTTTGGCACCATTTTTAAAAATGTTTATATATATGTATGTATATATATATATATATATATATATATATATATATATATATATATATATATATATGTACGCGCAATAACTTTCGAAAGAGCTAATTGATTTCAACGAAATTTGGCTCACGTGTTGAAATCCATCATCGCAAGAAGCCTATTTAAAGTGGGCCTAATCGGGCTATTTTAAGGGTAGTTTTTAGGGGTTGAAAAATGTTTTTGGGTCCCAAAATACCGAAAAAATTCTCCGAATCGTTTCAAAATTGAAATTTAACTCTCTGGTAGTAATTAAAAAGTGTCCCCAAAATTTTAATAAAATCGGCCCGACAGGACCGGATTTACAAATTTTATGAAAACACTAGTTTGCAGATAGTGACTTATTTATTGAAGGGTGTATTTTATTCGGTGTAGACGTTAGATTGATAATAATATTACAATTAAGAAAAAAAATGTTATTTTAAAGGGTGTATTAAGGGGTTAAATTTTTTATTTTGCCCAAAAACAAACTTAATTTCACATAATAAAAGTATAAAACCACACGGCCTTATACAAGCAAATACACTATATTGTCGGCAGGGTTTTGGCACTGCGACCCGGGTTTTTAAATCTTCAAAATATTTCCAAAAATTAGAGTATTCAACTGACAGCGGCATCCTTGTAACATCATTTTTTAGCCTCGTAGTGTGGCTTAACTTCAAAGCGTTTCGACAGCCTTGACCAGACAGGACCAGCAATAGTTCCTAGTCTATAGGCAATTCCAATGTACGATATTAAATAAAAATGAAGCTTAGAAAGAGGGTACCTTTTAAGTCAATTTTTTCTTCCCTATAGCTCCGTAGTCACGCACATATAGACAGTCTACTGTATTATATAAATAAAAATATTCCGTTATTTCTAAGCGAAATATAAACATCAGGACGGTTAGATTTGTTTTATTTATTTACGCACATACAGAAAATGTGCGTACATTTAAACATGGTGACTGTGTAGTGTTTTTCGCATCACTGCTGATAATATTACTACCGCCTACTCAGTCTCATTTAGCTCCATACATGAAATATATAAACCTGTGTTAGGACTCTGCACTTGAGGTCCACACAGCCAGCTTCCTATCAAAATCAATCTTGAATATTAAACATATATTTAACAGATTACATCCGAGATATATTTTTCAAAAAATCTAACATACGTAATGCATTTTTTGTAATATTGCAGTTGTACTAACTTGTTATGTTTTTGTAATTATTCTAGTTGCCTGAGGAAGTATAAACAAATATACGAAACGTTGCAATTTTCATACAATAGGCTAACTGTCGTAATTTTGTCCATATTCCCGTGAAAATTCATTACTTATTGATTATTGGACGTGAACAATATTGAGAAATTCTAAAATACATTTATTGCTTTTTCATTTTTGTTGAAACAAAGAAAATACTGAACTGATTTGGGTAAAATTTCTTTCAGAACATATTTGCGTTAATACGCGTCGCTGGCACCCTAACATGGCTGATATTTTTCATTTTCAAGATTTCGTTCTAGAAACAAATGATCATTTACGTACTAACACACACACCCTCACACAGACATCCTACATCTTTTAAAAAATAGTGTAAAAAGAATGTTGTGACCTTGAAACGTAAAGATATGTTAAAAATATTGATTTCTATTTTCGGACACATTAATAACTTCTTACTGTAATGGGAAGTTAACAATAGGGAATATGCATGTATTTTTTTATATTTTTAATTCACTTTTTACATCGTTATAAAATAGTAAAAAATATAAATACTGTTGGAAATGCTCGAATAATTTTTTTAAATAATATTTAAAACATCGCTTAAATTTGATCTGTTTGAACGCCGCCATTTTTCGCGGGCCTTGAGTGACGTCAAAAACCACGACCAGTGTTTGTTGACTGTAAGTTTGACAGATACTTTTGGTTCTTTTATAGAAATTTTCAGTTTTAAAAGCTATTATATATTATATTATATTCAGACACCATAGAAATAGCGACGCCTATAAATCCGCTAACGTGGTATTTGACGTTCGACCAATGGTGATGCGTTTCGCAAATTCGAATTTCCCTCGCATATTTTGCATTTTTTAATTAATATTTTATGCAATTAAAAACAAACTAAATAAGGAAATAATGGTTCAGATATAATTTCAGGACAATATGAATTCAGGGAAAATAAATCAATTCAATTTAATCCAAATGCATATTCCCTATTACAATTAGCTCCTGCATAATTAGAAAAAACCCGGGTCGCAGTGCCAAAACCCTGCCGACAATGTAGTGTATTTGATAATACAGGCAGTGTGGCTCTATTATGCGAACTAAAGTTGGTTTTTGGGCAATATAAAAAATTTGACTCCTTAATACACCCCTCAAAATAACATTCTTTTTTTTAATTGCCGATTTTAATAAAATTTTTGGAACACTTTTTAATTACTACCAGACGGCTAAATTTCATTTTTGAAACGATTCGGAGAATTTTTTCGGTATTTTAGGGCTCAAAAACATTTTTCAACCCCTAAAAACTACCCTTAAAATGGCCCAATTAGGCCCATTTTAAATAGGCTTCTTGCGGTGACGGGTTTCAACACGTGGGCCAAATTTAGTTGAAATCAATTAACTCTTTCGAAAGTTATTGCCCGCATATATAAATATATATATATACACATATATATATAAACATTTTTAAAAATGGTGCCAAAGTATTTAGGAGGTTATGAAACGTCGAGAAATTTTGGTCCGACCCCTAGGTCCCGCCATCTGACCAACGCCAATAGTGTATGTTACCATATAGCAAATACACTAAAAAATAGAATGGCATCCAAACAGTCATTTAGAAAAAGAAACTGTTGAAATATAACTAAAAGACAGATTAGAAAATATTTCAATCTGTTCTTTCCTTCATTACAAAGGTGCCAGTAAACACTGAAACTAGATAGTTCCGTGAACACGTTTCATCGAAACAGTCCATGTTCATTCCAAATTTGGAACTATTTTGCACAAGTCTAAATAAAACGCAGTAAACATTACATACAGTGATGTATTTGTGCATTATGGACTTCCCCGGTTTCAGCTATCCCCGTTCCAACAGAAACAACCCCTGGAGATGGATTTGTACATAACTATGCATGTGTTTGATGCTGCCCTATACTAGATCCTATTCAACTTGTTCTACTGCATTTAATTCCAGTTGATTCGATACATAACAATAGCCTACTATAAATAATTCATTAAATCTACACAACACTTGTCTGTATTTAAATACAAATAGTAAACAAAAATACCGCGTGTTTTAAATACGATCGGTGCACGTGATTTAATTAAAATAACTATAGAATATTTAGTATCGAAATTAATTACGTGTGTTTCCAATTTTGTTGCCACAATTACAATTTATTTCATAGTTTTTCACAGCCATGTACGAGGGTTGAACAATAAGTACTATGACAGACAATCCGGCTAGCAAGCTCAGCGGCGCTAGGTCGTGGGTAAGATAATAAAAAAGAAAAAAAGCTCGAAACTTCTCCACAAACCTTCCACTCTAGAAACGGCCCATTGTTACACCGACACAGGCAATAGCCTTCAATAAAAACCCGACCACCTACCACAAGACACACAGACGAAAGACAACTTAAAACGAACAACGAAGTAACTTTGCCTAGATTTTCTGAGTAACAAAAATCGCACGTATTTCATAACCGACCGGTTATATAAGGGCGCCAGGACTGAATATCGTACGAGGACTTCTCAGTTCGTCCACGCTGAGAGCTCCAGAAAATATGCAAAGTATACTTCCAATTTGATAAAAAAAAAATCCAACAATAAACGTAATTAATAAAACTAACAATATTTTGCAGCAAACAACTGCACGTGCAAAAAAACTACAGCCAAGCCTAAATTTAACCCCAACAACTCGTGGTGTAGAACCACCCCACAACCAACAAAATTAAAATAAATAAATAAAATAACGGCCAACAAACACTTAACAAAGCGATCAACAAAAAAATCTAGCGACCAACAACGCAGACAGGGAAGAAAAACAAAGGTCCTCAATTTTTGTCACGGAGGGAATCCAAAAAACCAAATCTCCAAATCCAAAAGTCCAATGCCAAAATCACCAAATTCAAATCCAATACAAAAATAATTTATCTACAATAATCTTATCAGTCGCATTTCAAAACTACGGCCGCACCTCTTCTCTGATATGCGTACCGTTCGCCGTCCCCGTGCCGAGTGTCGTTATCAGGTCGCATTCAAAATTGCAAGCCTAATCCCACACGCCGCCTGATACTTGCTCTCTTGCACACGCGCTAGGCGCACTAGTCGCCTCTTTGTCGGCCAAAAACTGTACGTAAACTTACCAAGCAGGACGGGTCTATTGCTTGCTCGTTAAATTGACAATAGTAAATATATTTAATTGCTAAAAACGCACATAGGCTGGAAATTATTTATTATTTCGGGGCACAAAAAATTGAAAAGGCTACAGTACCCGTGTTTGACGACAGGTGGCATTGATGAGTGAAATTGACTTTACCATCGTGTACTGCAGACTTTTAAACGACCGCGTGTTGAGTTGTAGATAAATTCATAGGTTAGTTTATTTTGGACAGCCAGTTGTATCATTCGTGTTTAGTATTTTTCGACAAAATGAAACAATATCGATCCGTAATCCGTTTTTTAAAAAACATGCGAAGAAAAAAAACTGTAGTTGGATGCTGTCTATGGGGACCCTTCACCAGCTATGACCACGGTGAGATACTCGTATAAAAAACGAATTACGGATCGATATTGCTGTATTTGCAATTTTGTCGAAAAATACAAAACACGCATGATACAACTGGCTGTCAAAAATAACCTAACCTATGAATTTATCTACAACTCAGCACGAGATCGTTTACACGATAGTAAAGTCAATTTCAATTTCGTCAAAGCCATCGGTCATCAAACACACGTACTTACTGATCAATCCTCGTATAATCTATTAAAATATCCAGTAAAATGTTGTTTAAAAAAACTGTTGAAATCGACTGGCTATTTTTCGTTAGATTTTATTACTTTTAAATTTTGCAATTAGGTATTTATTTGTTTTCTAGATTACAAAGAACTAATTATCTATTGGTTTTGTCCGCTAACATAATTATATCTTTAAATTATGAACAAAAATTGTGTGCGTATTATAAAGTATACACTTCGAACATAGAAGCAAACCTTTATAATCAATAAATTCGATACTAAAGTATAGAATTAATTAGCTGAGCTGCTATCTCCCTCATTATTGAACAGAAGACATCGAATGATTAACAAGCTGTGATATATCAGCACGATGCGCTCATCAGGCGACAGTGTCGCATTACATGGTGTAGATAGGCATTAAACACATTTGCCTCTTTATCTATTTTATACAGGATGGTTCAAAAATGTTGATTAAGCTCTGATATCTTTTCTTCTAACATTAAACATTTTTCACGTTTCAAATGACAAATGTAATAGCTCTAAAACTACAGTAAATGAGAGACCATTACTTATTTTTCATCATTTGCCTGAATCCATAAAAATTATTAATCCGCTTGAAACATTGTTTTTTATAACAAAAATAAAATAAAATGTTCAACGGCAGTTTATAATTTATTACTGATAGGTATTTCTTATGGTATATATTCCGATGGAGATGCATAAAACGGTAAGAAGTTTCCAACACTTTTCAATTCTGAATATTCTTGGCTTAACCCTAAATCCGAATAGATGATTGGTTAATACAAAATTTAAGTTCAGAAGCACTGGTTTACAAAACCAAGAGCAGTTATCTACCTACTGTATATATGTGTTCTAACAGTGAATACAGAATAAAGTTTTACGTCATTATTTGCTGTAAAATTTATCGACTGAGTGACGTTAAATTCGAAACCAATTTACTGGAAAATAATATTAAATTTCAAGTTTTTATTGGAATAACATTTATTTTTATTTAAAAATACAAATTTCTATTCCATTTTCTGCTGAAAATTAATCGTATTTTGAAAATATGAAACGTGTGGTGTAAGTACCGGGTTGTTAATGTAGAAGAAACGGGTATTACTAGTGTATTTGCCATAATATGGCACATAGACTATTAGTATCGGTCGGATGACGAAACCTATTTCACAAGAACTAATAACTAAAAGTGAAGAACTGAGAGATTTATTCATTTTAAAGTCTAGTTTTAATAATACGGTAATTGATGAATTATACAAAGATAAAAAAACACAATACAATAGTCAAATAATTGAAGCTAAAAATAGGTACATAAATAATATGATGTCGGATGGAAATAACTCTGTCAAAAATAAATGGAAAACTATCAATAGTGTGATGGGTAAAAATAAAAAAAAACCCGGGTCGCAGTGCCAAAACCCTGCCGACAATATAGTGTATTTGCTAATACAGGCAGTGTGGCTTTATTATGCGAACTTAAGTTGGTTTTTGGGCACAATAAAAAATTGACTCCTTAATACACCCTTTAAAATAACATTTTTTTTCTTAATTGAAATAATATTATCAATTGAACCTCTATACCAAATTATATACACCTTTCAGTAAATAATTCACTATTTGCAAACTAGTGTTTTCACAAAATTTGTAAATCCGGTTCTGTCGGGCCGATTTTATTAAAATTTTTGGGACACTTTTTAGTTACTACCAGAGGGTAAAATTTCAATTTTGAAACGATTCGGAGAATTTTTTCGGTGTTTTGGGGCCCAAAAACAATTTTCAACCCCTAAAAACTACCCTTAAAATGGCCCGATTAGGCCCATTTTAAATAGGCTTCTTGCGGTGATGGATTTCAACACGTGGGCCAAATTTAGTTGAAATCAATTAACTCCTTCGAAAGTTATTGCCCGCACACATATATATATATATATATATATATACATATATATATAAACATTTTTAAAAATGGTGCCAAAGTGTTTAGGAGGTTATGAAACGTCGAGAAATTTTGGTCCGACCCCTAGGTCCCGCCATCCGACCGATGCCAATAGTGTATGTTGCCATATGGCAAATACACTAATAAAAGCAGCATCATTAAGATACGTGATCAGGATGGTACATTAATAAAATCTCCCGATCAAGTGGCCCAAAAATTTGGGGAACATTTCTCTACGTTAACGCACACAAAGTTAAAAGAACATTATGGTGCAAATTTACCAATACAGTGCACTATACCAAGCATGCAAAACCATACCATGTTTCTGAATCCCGTGACTGATAGTGAAATAATATGTATTGTTCATAATTTAAAAAACTCTATGTCGTGTGGTTATGATGAAATTCCTGCCAAGGTGTTAAAATCTGTCATTTTTAGTATTGCTCATGTTTTAAATTATGTTTTAAATTTATCTTTTACTCAAGGACGATATCCTGATAAATTAAAAATATCGGTAGCGACCCCAGTATATAAGAAAAATGATTGCCATGAGATCGCAAATTACAGACCCATATCGCTCATCAGCATTTTTGCCAAAATTATGGAATCTGCAGTTTATAAAAGACTAATTGACTTTGCAAAAAAATATAATCTGCTCACTGAATGTCAACATGGTTTTAGACCACAGCGGTCTACTTGCTCAGCATGCTGTCAGTTTGTGCAGCACATATTGAAGCAACTCGATATAAACAAACATGTCGCTGTTGTAATGTTTGACCTCAGTTCAGCATTCGACACTGTCAATCACAAATTTTTGTTAGATAAAATGTATAACATTGGTATACGTGGAAATGTGCACGAATGGTTTAATTCATATTTACATAATCGTAACATGATGGTTAAAGTTAATGGACAAAAGTCTAACATGTTTAATACCCCTGTCGGTGTCCCACAAGGGAGTAATCTAGGGCCGATCCTTTTTCTTTTATATGTAAATGACTTACCTCAACACATTTCTACTGGAAAGCTCATCATGTATGCCGATGACACATCTGTCATTATACATTCAGATGGTGCTACTGATCTTGTTGGAAAAATTAATATAGTCATCAATGATTTCGCCAAATGGTGTAAAATAAATCATTTAATTGTTAACCTATCAAAAACGAACTTTATGATATTTGACAGACCGAACATTAATTAATTATCTACATAACAATATCACCTATAACAACTATAAAATACACAAGATAAGTGAGGCCAAATTTCTCGGTATTTATATCGATTCTGCTTTGAAATGGGATGTACAGGTTGACAGCGTATGCGCAAAGCTAAACAAAATTTCTTATTATATTAGATCTCTGAAAAACACCTTCAGTACAGATGTGCTTTTATCAATTTATTATGCATTTGCATATAGCTCGATGAGTTACTGCATTATATCATGGGGTCATTCACCGGAATGTAACAGGATTTTTATTTGTCAGAAAAGGATAATCAGATCGATCTACAAGTTACGTACGCGACAATCGTGTAGACAATTATTTATCAGCAAAAAAATTCTCAATTTTTATGGCATCTACATATTTGAGCTTATTTTATATATGAAACAAAACATTAGTAATTTCATTCGTAATTCTGATATACATACTTATGGCACCCGAAACAATAATAATATATATATACAAAAATATAGAACCACTAAATACAGTAATAGTCCGCTTTGCAAGGGGATACATTATTATAACATGTTACCCTCAGATATAAAATCAATACAAAGTATTACAATTTTCAAAAATAAAGTAAAGAAGTTGCTGATGGATAGTTGTCCATACGATTGCCGCGTGCAATTCTAGGACAAAACAGTATTTTTATTTAATTTTATGTCTGACGCTATTATACCTCTTGGTTTCTAATAAAGTAATCATTCTATTCTATTCTATTCTATGGGTCGGGCCAAAATGTTTCGATGTTTTATAGCCTCCTGAACAATTTGCCACAATTTTTGGAAATGTTTATTTGTGTCTGTGTGTGTGTATGGGCAATAACTTACGAGAGACTTAATTGACTTTTACGAAATACACTATAGGGTACACTATAGGGTTTAGTCAGTGCGACCCGAGTTTTTTTTTATTTATGTAATTTCCTTAGTGTTTCAACAAAAGACTAATATACATTGCGCAACTTATATAAGGGTACACAAATAAATGTTGAAATTTTGACTCAAAAACTGGAATGTACGAGTTTTAAAATGAGCTTTCGTTTTTTTAAACCCGATCATTTTTCGCGAAAATGTAGCGATTTGAAAATTATCAAAATTTCAACATTTTTTATGTGACCCCTTTGTTAAGTTGCGCAATGTATTAGATTTAATGTGGTGGTTCTTTTCAAGTATTTTAAGTGTTGAATTTTAATTTTAATTTTGATAAATTTGATAAACTAAATATAAAGAAAAACATTTTGTATACTTATCGAAACATAAATGTACACTGGCATTTTAATCAAAGTTTAGATTATCAAAAATCAACGGAAAAACTATATTAAAATGCTACACAAACAGCTTTATTAATACAGATAAAAGAACGACTTATATACCGTGTGTCTCAGAAATCGCGCACCGAATTGTTGGGATCGAAAGAGAAAAATATTCTGCGCCCAAAAATCCATGTTTGGAATTTTTTGATAACGTAGTTAATTAGTAATTAATTAATGAAAGTGACCGATCAGGAGCGCGCTACAGAGGAGTGTCGTCGGCTGATTTGTTTATTAAGTTCATTTATAAAATTTTAACTAAATGAGAAGTTGATCAGAGAAAATTTTTTTCCATTTAAAATGAAGTGGGAAAAAATTAAACTGATGAATTTTTTAAATGAATTCGAAAAAAAAAGTTTATTTAAAAAAAACCGAGGGCCTTGACAAGACAGATGCGAAAAGTGGAAATCACTGGCGAGCGTTAATTAAGTTATTTTATTCATTAAAAATTATTAGAGCAGTTTAAAAAAAAATATTTTAATAATAATTATTATTTTACTAATTAACCGAAATAAATCAGCCGACGACACTCTCTTCTGTAGCGCGCTCCTGATTGGTCACTTTCATTAATTAATTACTAATTAACTACGTTATCAAAAAATTCCAAACATGGATGTTTGGGCTCAGAATATTTTTCTCTTTCGAAATAAAATAGAAACTCCAAATGTGTTTTGCCTTATTTTGACTAGCAAATAATTTCACAAAATCTAGCTGGTCATTTAGTAAATTTAATCAGACATATATTTTTTATACGCATATCTCAGATAATTTGTCAACATAGACAACGGTAGGTATCACCGCGAATTTACTGTTAACAACGCGGCAGAGAGAAATTAGCTATAGCACAGTTAATTAATTATAATCTAATGAAAATGCATGCTTTGTTATATTATCGTTACAATGTAATAACACGTATGTACGATACGCTACACATACATATTATATACGAAGATACTAATACACGAGTCACAAGATTATCATTTTCATATCCAATTATTAAAGACGACAAGGTTACTAACTTAGTACAAATCTGCAATCATAAACTAAAATAGTATATTACCCCACAAGAGCAGAAATCGAAATTCCTGCATGTCCGCTGTTTAGAAATTTCAATCTTCTGCCCTTGTGGTGTATACTATTTTTCTTTATACACTGTCGAATGTGCGTTTATTATCAAAATTTTATATTATTCGTCCATCTTTTTCATTTATCAATTTTTTACTTACTATCACTATTTAACTTTTATTTACCATTATATAAAAAAGACTAATAACTTTCAAATGAGCAATTTTGAGGTTATATGCAATAACAGCTGTTAGTTATTACTGGTTGGCGGCAGTCTCACGTATCAGTGTGTACGAGAAAACTCTTTCTTTCGGCCAGCGGAGCATAAATGTTAGGCTTCTGCCTTAAAATCGAAGCCGAAAGTACGAACTTTCGACGGGGTATAAAAATATTCACTTTTGATAGCATTATACAAAATAAAAACAAATGTCTGTTTAAGCGTGCGCTGACGCGGGTAACGAGTAGTAATAAATATTATGAAATTTGTTAATTATTTGAATGGTTACATAATATGGTTTTACATGTAAAAATTAGATGAAGCATGCTTGTCAGCTACCTAACTAATTTATTTTTGACAGATCTTCAGAATAAAAGAACAGCAGTTTTTTTTTATTTTTAACATACTTATTACGGAAACTATGAAGCTTAGAAAAACATGTTTCTATGAAACGTTCTTTGAAAAATAAATAGAATAACAAACCGTTGTAGAAAGTATACCATCATTATACAAAAAACAATATTTTAGCCTATATCTTTTCTGTGCATGTGTCGATTTTCCCTAGCAACAATAGGGTTCTTCATATTGCATATTAAATATCCTCCCAAAGGTTTCAATTCGCTTATTCGTGTTCACAGACACACGGGCAAACAGACGCACAGACTTTTCCAGAAGTATTTTCTTTGGATTCAGAGGATCTCAAAACGAAAAATATTGTCACGGTGAAGGAAGGTTTACGCTAATGGTCAACGTTTCGAAACATTTATTTTCATCGTCAGAGCCTACAAACATATATACGTCGTAGGATAATTGAAAAAAAAAGGATTTTTGTGAAAATTCTAGGATGTTTGCAAAAACAGTATTCCAATTACCCGGTTTTTTGTAATCGTCCTAGGATTTTCGCGAAGATCCGATTATTTCACTTATCCTACGATATATATATTTAAAAAAATAGAACATTATTGTACCATAACAGTTAAAGTATGAAGAGAACATATAAAATATAAATAGTTTTAAAGTTATTTAAGAAAATAGATGAACAATTGACCATCCCTCCTCCCCCTTATCTCTGAAACTACTGGGCCTAAAATTTTGAAAAAATAGGGAATGTCGGGTCTCACCCATAGTTTACAGGAAAACCTAAACAAAAATCTTAAGTCTTAAAGTACTCACGGAAAACGGAATAGTACGAAACCCTCTTCTCGCGAGTTCTACTCGCACTTGACCGTTTTTTGTTTATTAAAAACCTTAAGGGGGTATTCTCATGTGAACGCATAAATTTTACCTCTTCTTAGGGAATTTTTTTTAGACGACAATAACATTCAATCATTTTAATTTTTTTATATGTTTTTGTTTGTATCTTTAACTGTATAAAAAAAATTTTTTTCTTTTATTTTACACTTTTTATATATATATTTTTTTAAATTAAATTAGACACTAAAAAAAAAGCAAGTCACTGGTCATGGTAATAGCGGCTGTTCATGTTGTCTGAAATAAAAAAATCGAATGGATCATTGTTCAGTAGGGATGTCGCTATCGTCCCTACCAAAATTAATCAATTTCATTAAAAAAAAAAATGCCGGATTGTAGAAAAAAAGTTTGTTTTTTGTTAATTTTTTTGTTAAAAATCGTTTAAAAAAAATAAGAAAATATTTTCGAAAATAAGCAATTTTGGTACGGACGATAACCATTAATGAGTAGAAGAACATATATAAATTTCAAAGCAATCGGTTGAATACTTTTTTTTTAGGACCATGACAGTTTTAGAAAATAATGTTTCCAGATAAATGCGTTTAAAGTTTCAAGAGCCAACAAGTCGCTTATACGGCTCGTCGGCGACTATGAGTTGTAATTTATTTAAAACTAGGAATTTCGGTCTCTATTTTTCACAGCATATTTTCGATAGGTTTTACTATTGAAATATGAAAAAAAACGATTTTTCGAAGTGGTCACATGAGAATACCCCCTTAAGTGTCCGGTACTCGGGGGACTCCCCTTACTGAAAAATATTGTAAGATTTTGAAACGTGAATTTTGATCTTAATTAGTACCATTCCCCACTAATGGGTTGGAATGGTAATAATGAGTTCATCCGCGATCACTGGATACAAATACTGACACAGTCGCATACATTAATCCTCTGTGCAGATTTCCGCGTACATGAAAGAGTGTAGTGAAGCTAACAATAGACTAGCAGAAAACGTAAGTAAATCTGCAGATATACGACGATGATAAATGATCCTACGTCAACTGAAACTGGGTCACACACACAAACAACACACGCATGTTCATGCGCACAGGTTATTCAATTGACCGTATATTGTGCTCACTTAGACGGTGACCCAACAGCAATGATCCAGCGGATTACGACTCTCGCATTTCGTTTAGAGATTTGCTCTTAGCCGGAATTACACGGGAAACATTTATATATAACAATGAATTTTGTAAGGCTTACATAACTAGCCAAGCGTTATTAAAGAAGAGAAATTCCCCAAATATTCTATCGAGCTTGAACCTTCAAATGTTCCAATTTGTAATGATATTCGTTTTATACGAATAAAGAATAGAAATTATAAATAATCATATTTTTCTCTGTTATTTTTTTGCAATTGATACTGCGTTGTTTTAGTGTTAGGTACCTAACAAAATGTTCGTAACTGAAAATATTGCCATTTTTAGGGTCTGTGCCTCAAAAGGAAAAAACGGAACCCTTATAGTATCACTCGTGTGTCTGTCCGTCCGTCTGTTAGAGCCAATTTGCTCCGAAATTATTGGATCGATTGAGTTGAAATTTGGTACACATATGTTAGTTGGTGACCCAAAGACGGACGTGTATCGTAAATAAATGAATTTTAAGAAAATAGGCGAAACTTGACTCCGAAACTACTAGGACTAAAATTTCGAAAAAAAAATAGGAAATATCAGGTCTCACCCATAGTTGACGAGAAAACCTAAGCGAAAATCTTGTCTTAAAGTACTCACCGAAAACGGAATAGTACGGAACCCTCTCCTCGTGAGTTCGACTCGCACTTGAGCGTTTTTTGTTCTTAATTTTTGAAGTAAAATATCTTTGAAGAATTCAAATAACAATTTATTATTGAACTGATATGCAATTTATTAGCTAACGTTTCGTAATAAGTGTATATTACTTACATCTTCAAAAACAGAGTCACCTTATCTGCTTAGTAGTTGTAGAAAAAATAAGAAATTCTTAACCTTAAATCAACTAGTGAGTAATTAAATACTTATTTTATTTTTCTGTTCAAGATCCTGAGAAAATCTTGGCATATATTAATGTGATTTACTGCTAGAATTCATTACCCCCCAAATCATCAAAGTGCCCCATAAGAAGTTTCGTTTTGAAAATAAGGCTATAAAACTCTTATCTTTGATTATAATCCTGGAATCGGGAATTGACATTTGAGTTTTTCACTCTCTTTTCTATGTTAAGCCCGCCAACCATGGTGTATTAAAAAAATTAATAAAAATTGACGTTCGTGTGTTATATGTATGATTTATTTTTGTGCATTTATATTCAATTTCCTTTATTAAAATAATTATTTTAATCAAAAACAGCTTCAAAAGAAGGGCATTTATCCAAACGAAAACCTATTTTCTAAGAAAATACTACAATGGCAAGAGAGAAAACCGTTTACTAGCGGATATAACCGAGTAAAAGTAGTAATTCAGTTGTGAAAAGGTTAATTCATTCATTTCCTTTGAGTTGTTTATTTTGATAAGAAGTTGACCTACAACACAGAGCACAACCCATTAACCCAACGCGACACGTTTCGGCCGACTACTTGATTCTTGCGTGTGATAAGAAACATTGAACCGCCAACAAAGTACTGTTAGAATAAACAAACTTGTCATACATTTTCAAGAAACGCGATATTATCTTTCATTGAAATCCAATAAACAAGAAATGAGAGAAAAAAATAAAACATTTACAGTACACGCATTGAGTGGGAGAAAGTAAATTTAAAATATAATTTGGTACGTACCTATGTACATGAAAATATGCTGACAAAAATGCATTCGTTTCCTTTACATTTGAGAGTCAAATTGCGTCATCAGCATTAAATCAAACGCATGCAGGGTGTTGAAGAAGGCTTTTAACACGTATTCGGTCAGATAATCGTGTCGGAGATAAAATCAAATTCTGGTTAAAAAAATGGTTTACCGCACAGCGTATTCGCGTCTGTCTGTTCTTTTTATTTACAATAATTCTTGCAAAAATGCGTCGATTTGATTTTTTTTTTAGTATTTCAGACTGGAAGTCTATTAATTTTAAATCGAATTGCACCACAGGTAGAGTTCAGATCTAAACCGGTTCAAAGAGCCGACTCCGACAGAAGATCCGTAAGAGCCGACTCACTTTTTTTGAGCCGACGGATCAACGGATCCGCATAACTCAGTGAAACACTTAACACACAGAAGCACATTTTACACTTACGTATCAATTCTTGCTTTGATGCTCAAATGACTCATGCATCACATGTTTGGCTATGCATTCTTGATTCTATACAGGTCGTGATATGATTGACTGAACTAGATAACTCACTGGCAGACTGCAGTAACATATTCAGAACTCGGCTCTTTTTGAACCGGTTCAGTGAGCCGGCTCACACACGGGATCCAAATGCAAAGATGCAGATCACTAAAAAGACCCGTTTTTCCCATCTCTAACCACAGGCATCGGAAACATACGCAATATTGTTTAATCATTCTGTTTTTCACTAAGATTTTTCACTGTAAAAGTTATTTTAAAAAATATTTTGGAGCATGGGTGTCTCGATTGGATCTCTCATATGTGTTTTATTGTTCGAGGTGGTATAAAATATTTTCTTATTTAAAAATTCACGCTTCACTACTGGCGTACAATTTTTAATATAAAAACGTGATATGGTCGCAATGATGTTAGTAAAACATGTTTAAATGTATGTGTGAATTACGTAGGTAAAACACATATATTTTCCAATGTACTGTGCGGAAAGCTCGTAAATCAAGACCGGTTTAAAGCTCTTCACCTTTTCATTGTTTAAAACTCCCAATACAATGTACTGTTGCATATTCACCCCGGAGGAATCTTAGCACGCCACCCCAACTCACTCTCTGTGCACTGCATCCTCTTCCCTTTTTTCTTTCTCTCTCTCCAGTCTCTTTTCACACCCACTCCATTCTCAAATATTCTTGATCTACAATGTGTAAGGATGGATGAGGCACGAAATAATTTCCAATTACAAGTTCAAGCCTATTTTAGGGGGTATTCTCATGTGACCACTTCGAAAAATTGATTTTTTTTTCATATTTCAATAGTAAAACCTATCGAAAATATGCTGTGAAAAATAGACCGAAATTCCTAGTTTTAAATAAATTACAGCTCATAGTCGCCAACGAGCCGTATATGCGACTTGGCTCTTGAAACTTTAAACGCATTTATCTGGAAACATTATTTTTTAAAACTGTCATGGTCCTAAAAAAAAAGTATTCAACCGATTGCTTTGAAATTTATATATGTTCTTCTACTCATTAATGGTTATCGTCCGTACCAAAATTGCTTATTTTCGAAAATATTTTCTTATTTTTTTTAAACGATTTTTAACAAAAAAATTAACAAAAAACAAACTTTTTTTCTACAATCCGGCATTTTTTTTTTTAATGAAATTGATTAATTTTGGTAGGGACGATAGCGACATCCCTACTGAACAATGATCCATTTGATTTTTTCATTTCAGACAACATGAACAGCCGCTATTACCATGACCAGTGACCTGCTTTTTTTTTAGTGTCTAATTTAATTAAAAAAAATATATACATAAAAAATGTAAAATAAGAGAAAAAAAAAATTTTTATACAGTTAAAGATACAAACAAAAACATATAAAAAAATTAAAATGATTGAATGTTATTGTCGTCTAAAAAAAAATTCCCTAAAAAGAGATAAAATGTATGCGTTCACATGAGAATACCCCCTTAAATCCTAATCACTTCAATGCAACTTTTTGCATAATCATGCTGGGTTACAGAAAGGACAGTCAAATAATTTGATTTGACAATGACCTTAGATTGTGAACACACATATTTCTCCATAAGAAAAGCATTCTGGAATTTTTATTCGATTCTGTTCTAAATATAATTGATCGATTGAAATTATATTTTTTATAAACTGTGTATAATACGCGCCACGGTTCTAAAAGATTCTGAAGTTAGATGCAAATGGAGGCTTGCGCAGGTACAGTCGGTTGAAAAACTGTTAACTCACGCTATATTATTATTTTTAATTTTTCTTTAATCTAAAGGTCTAATTCCTTGCATAGTCATCCAAAAAATTATTTTTCGTGCTTATCTATGCCAAACTATATTAGGCATCTTGATCAATTAACAATCAAAGAAGCAACTTAACAATAGCGTACTGGACTGTACTTTATAGCAGGAAAGCAACAAATGACACGACAACCAACGATAACCAATCATCGACGAGCGCACGTTCTGTGCCGGTAACTGGGAGGTGGTGGGAGTCTTCCTTTCCCAACCAGGACGGCTCTAAAATATACAATGCGACACTGTTTGTGACTAGCTTCAGAACCTTTTAGAACCGTGGCGAGTATTATATACGTGTATTTAACATAGTTTTTTTGCATAATTTTTACTTTTTCTACGCAATTTAATCAAAATTTGACTTGAAAAACGATCTTTTTCTGCGTAGACCAAGCATTTGTTTTTGTGTAAATACAATCTAATGTTATCCATGACAGGGAGTTTGAATACGACATTAGACTGCTCTTGCACGTATGAAAACTGTAATTATATTATCACAATCTAAGGTCAGTAGTTAGTTAAAAACATGCATATTTGATAAACTACACTACATGAAATTCCCAACCCTGCGATCTTTGTAACAATTCCCACTTTGCATTTCTTGAAACGACCCTCTGTGAGATACTCCAGCCGACCAGCAGAATTGAAATAAATCATAGCAACACACAAAGCCCATGCCTGTTACGTTGGCTATTTTATTTGTTTACTGCATGACGTAACTACACCACTACAATTTAGTACAACGAAGAACATGTTCAAAGCGTATGCAGTCATCGAACTATTTTGCTGGGATTATATAATACCGCTATTTAGAACAAGAAGCTGTTCTAAATGCAATTCAACCTTCTGCAGAAACTTTTACACGATTAAAACAAAAGAATATTCACCAACTTGCTCCAAGAAATGCACGACAAACACATAAAATTACTACTACATTGTTCTGTTATCTTGTTCTATTATTTTATTCAATGATTTTATATTTTAAGCTGTTTTTTTGTTATTTCTATTGTTATTGTATTTTGTTATTTGTATTGTACGGCTTTGCGACTTTTATTAAAAAAAATATTTTTAATTCATCTTTAAAGTTCAATTCCAAAATATGTAATAATAGAAATTAGTTTCACGGGTAATTGGAATAAAAAATCAATTTAAACACTTATTGATTGCAACGTTTCGTCTTTATTAAATCAAGACTTTTTCAAACTCTCAGCAAGTTTAAATTATAATAAAACTATGATATAAAAGGCAATTTTGTAATGCAAAATTGCCTTTTATATCATAGTTTTATTATAATTTAAACATGCTGAGAGCTTGAAAAAGTCTTGATTTAATAAAGACGAAACGTTGCAATCAATAAGTGTTTAAATTGATTTTTTATTCCAATTACCCGTGAAACTAATTTCTAATATTTTTAATATTAAAAACATTTTAACCTATAATTTGGCCCCTATTTAAAGCTAACGTTTTCTTAAACTCAGAAATTGGAGATTTGAACTTCTGTAAGTTGTCAATTTGACATCGTGTAAACAACAAATCAAAAATAATTTTTGAAAAAATGTTAAAGTGTATCTTAAAGTAAGTAAATACTTAAATAAAAGAAAAACAGAGGGGTGAGAGAGAGAGGGAGAGATTAGAAAGTATAGGCGCTCGATAGCTAAAATAATTACGCGCGATTAATCAATTGTATTGCTATGATGTTTTTAGAATAAATGAAATTAAACGACTATAACCAGATAAATGAAAAAAATTAATAATGAACGACGTTTCAGTCTGGATTTGGATTCTCTTCAAATCCGTTGTTCATAATTAATTTTTTCATTTGGCTGTCTATAGTAGTTTAATTTTATTTATTCTAAATAAATGCAGACGTTAACGAAGTATTGTATATATGATATTTTTAAAATATCTTGCTTACCTACTCTTTACGACGAATGTATATTTAGAAAAGTGTTATATAATCATTATTTTATATAAAGATAAATGCTTTTGATGCATTTGATATAAATTTTACATAGCTTTTTCATTACATTACACAAATTATGACTTAGTGGTTCATTTAACATGTTTAACAAAATATTCCCATAAAAGTGATGGTATCAAAATTTATGTAAAATTAAATAAATATATTACTGTAATAAGTCCATTATGTATATTCATTTTTTTAATTATTTTCACTTTCTTTAAGACGTCGTGTCGGCAAGGGGGAATTGTTATGTAACTTACATAAAACAATCATGCGAAATGCGGATGCATTTTATGGCAGCTTTTACATTATATCCATATCGTTTTTAGTGACTGTACAGAGCACACCAAACGTTCACAACATTTTCAATAGTACGTATAAAAATAATCATAATAATAAACCGTTGTGAAAAGTATACAGTTGCAATAGAAAAACAAAGCTATAGCAGATATATTTTCTGTGCATATGCGAATTTCCTTAAACAAACAACAGGACTCTTTTCCTAGGATGTATCCATAATCTTGTTGGGAGGGGGAAAGCGTTACCGATTAATAATTAACAGACTATTTCCAATTTCAGTGGAGAAAAGAGTACTTATATGGTTTTTCATGTAGGCTCGATCTTAAGCTCCGTTTTAATTTATATTCTTTTAAAAACATGTAGGTAGTTTAGAAAATTCTGCATCGCAAAAATAAATTAAAAGAAACTTTAATGGAAATGGATTCGAAATAAGGTATGGATTTCGGTTTGACATAATTGGAATTCAGTTTCGATTTAGGAATAATAAGTATCAAAATTATTTTTTTTTTTTATATTTAATTATTTTTAATTAATAGTAACGAAAAAAAAAACCCGGGTCGCAGTGCCAAAACCCTGCCGACAATATAGTGTATTTGCTTGTATAGGGCCGTGTGGTTTTATATGTGAAATTAAGTTTGTTTTTGGGCAAAATAAAAAATTTAACCCCTTAATACACCCCTTAAAATAACATTTTTTTCTTAATTGTAATATTATTATCAATCTAACGTCTACACCAAATTAAATACACCCTTCAATAAATAAGTCACTATCTGCAAACTAGTGTTTTCATAAAATTTGTAAATCCGGTCCTGTCGGGCCGATTTTATTAAAATTGTGGGGAAACTTTTTAATCACTACCAAAGGGTTAAATTTCAATTTTGAAACGATTCGGAGAATTTTTTCGGTATTTTGGGGCCCAAAAACAGTTTTCAACCCCTAAAAACTACCCTTAAAATAGCCCGATTAGGCCCATTTTAAATAGGCTTCTTGCGGTGATGGATTTCAACATGTGGCCCAAATTTCGTTGAAATCAATTAACTCTTTCGAAAGTTATGGCGCGTACACATATATATATATATATATATATATATATACGTATATAAATATATATATATATATATATATATATATATACATATATATATAAACATTTTTAAAAATGGTGCCAAAGTGTTTAGGAGGTTATGAAACGTCGAGAAATTTTGGTCCGACCCCTAGGTCCCGCCATCCGACCGACGCCAATAGTGTATGTTGCCATATGGCAAATACACTAATAAAAAGTGAATATTAATTGAAAATATAAATTCAAAAGCAAAAACGTTTCTCTTCTTTTACTTCTGAATTAGAAATTGAGATTTTTTAAATTTAACTTCTTTAGCGACGTATCTGTTTAGAAAAAGTAAAAAATTGAGGGGAAATAGAATCGACCCCTAAAGGAGAAGTTAGTTTGTCTCCTAAACTGACAAGGACAGAAGTTTATAGTCTGTTGCTAAGGTATGTGTAAATATTATTAATTAAACTTGAAAATAATATTAAAAAATAAAGAAGTTAAACTTCTTATGTGAGCTTATGAGGGTGAGACTCATTAAAATTTTTTTCAAAATCGTAATTTTTCCACCGTAAAAAAAATTTCAATGGATATCGATTGAACTGATTCTTATAGTTTCGGTGAAATGGTCTTTAAAGAGTACGGTTTCAGCTTCAATACTTGTTGAAAATGGTTAAGAATGTCTGGTGAAGAGAACAGAAGGTACTAGTCTGTTAATGCTATCTAAAAGCATTGTGGGCTCACTTGAGAAAAGCGAAGCAGCCTTCAGTATGATGTGGCTCAGGGCACAGGTGTGGCGTACAAGATCCGCGCATGAATCCTTAATCCAAAGTGTGATTGCAAATGCAAACTTCTAATCCACGAGGCTATATCCTATAAAGAGCACTAAACACCATACCATAAATAATGCACATCGCGTTGTTACATCGCCATGACTCAAAACAACCTTCACAACAAGCCACCCTCCTTCTCCTATCATGCCCGATTTCTACAAGTTGCACTAACAAAAAATACCAACTGGCAGTTGAAACATATAGAAAATCAAGCGTATAATATTAATTTTCATCTTTGAAATAGTCACTTGCATCAAGAGTTACATTTGTCACGATAATAAAATGTAAGATTAATTAGTTAATCTGAAAAAAATCACTTATAATACGCGCCACGGTTCTAAAACGTTCTGAAGTTAGATGCAAACGGAGGCTTGCGCAGGTACAGTCGGTTGTAAAACTACAAACTCGCGATATATTATTATTTTTAATTTTCTTTAATCTAAAGGTCTAATTCCTTGTATAAAGTCATCCAAAAAATTATTTTTCGTATTTGTCTATGCAAAACGTATTAGGCACCTTGATCAGTTAACAATCAAAGAAACAACAATAGCGTATTGGACTGTACTTTATAGCAGGAAAGCGACAAATGACACGACAACCAGCGATAACCAATCACCGACGACCGCACGTTCTATACCGGTAACTGGGAGGTGGTAGGAGTTTTCCTTTTCCACAAAACAACCAGGACGGCTTTAAAATATGCATTTGCGACACTGTTTGTGACTAGCTTTAGAGCCTTTTAGAACCGTGGCGCGTATTATACTATACTATTACATCACAAGGGCAGAAATTTGTGAAGTTCAGGAATTTCAATTTTCTAGCCGTGTGTTGTATAGTATTTTTTATACCCGATCAAAAGTGCGTTTATTATCAAAATTTTTAATTATCATAAAAAATACAACCACGTTCCAGCAGGCAGCTTAATTTTTATGTTCAGCGCTTTTTTCGGATATTCACAATGCATTGAATTTTTTCTGTCCTCTAGTTTACTTACCGGGTATAAAGAAAAAAACTCTTTCGTCCCGCTGTTACATTCTTTCAGCCCGCTGTTATAGATGACATACGCGTAATTTCATCGGAGCATAAACGTTAGGTTTTCTGCCTTAAAATCGAAGCCGAAAGTACGTGATTTCGACCGGGTATAAAGAAAACTCATTTTCATTCAGTCTTTGAACAATTCTTAATTTGTCTCTCTGGGTTCAACACAGCAAAAAGTAAGTTTGTGAATAACATCAAAATATGTAAGTTGTTAATAAATGGTTGTAGCTTCTTTCTACAATACAAATTCACTACCGCATTAGCGAATTTCCAAAAAAGAGGGTTACTATTAACCTTTTAAAGCTCTGTATATGAAAAAAATGTAAATGCCACTTCACAGACTTTCCCAAAGTTCCATATATTCGCGTTGGGTTAATTAATAGTTGAATGAAAGAGTAAAATTTGGGGTTTTGACTATCGATAGCCTACTAATCCTATAAGGATTTTTGTGCTCCCCCTTATCCTGTATCTAGCCTTCCAATAATCCGGATCTTCTCATGAGCTCCAGAAGATTGTTGACTAGATTGTCCTGCGGAATTATTCCGTCCTCATCAATGTGTCCAAAGATGGTTGTTCTTCTGTAGGTTAAGGCCTCACATTCGAACAGTAGATGGGTGGCTGTTTCTTCCTCCATCTCGCAAAATCTACACTGAGCTGATTCCTGACGTATCTCCATCCTGTGTAGGTGTTTCCTCAGGGTGCACGGCCGGTCATGAACCCATAATCCCACAAACTGTTTCTAGTGCAATGAATTTCGCGGAGGCTCTTTATCTAGCAAGGTTATCCGCCATTTCATTGCCCCAGATTCCTTCATGATAATAAACAGTTACTCTACAGTGTCTTTTGTTCTGAAGATCTGTCAAAAATAAATTAGTTAGGTAGCTAACAGGCATGTTTTGGCTAATTTTTAATAAAATTCAATATTATTTATGCCTAGTCGTTACCCGCGTCACTGCACGGCTTAACAGAAATTTTATTTCATGGGTTATACTATATCAAATGTCAATATCTTTGATGTTGGAATGGTCCTGTCGCCCAATTGGCTGGATTTTTTCTTGTTATTAGACTTTATTTGTTGTGTTAAATACTAAAGTCTGAAATTGGGCATTACTCTCTGTGCGTAGTGCATTATAATATACCAACAATTCGTTTCAGAATATAAACATACTAGTGTATGATTGTGTGAGGGCGAGTGGTGAGGGTTGTTTGCTCCCCGTTCGGTAAGTTATATGGTAACAACTGTCACACTGGCGTACACTATCTAAATCACGTGGAAAACTGAAAAATTACACCAGGAAAATCTAACAGATGAATACTGAAAAGATACAAAAAAATATTACATTTGTTGACGTTTTTTATCTGTAGTTTTTAGGTGAATAAATAATAAATAATTATTCATATTTTGTTAGAAGATTAGATCCTTCATTTTCTAATTGATCAGAATCTAGTAACGGTTTTTTTAAGTGAAATCTGTTTTGCGGCATCTCGACGAATTGGGGAGTAAAATGAAATGAAAATTTAAAAAGCTGACACAAATGACAGACAAATACGTTCACAAATAAGTGACGAACTTTCCATAAGAGGTATATGCAGGGTACGGATCAGGAGCGCGCTACAGAAGAGAGTGTCGTCGGCTAATTTATTTCGGTTAATTACTAAAATTATTATTATTATTATTAAAATAAAAAGCCGATGGACTCAGACGAACCGAGAGAGTGTCGTTGGCTGACTTATTTTGGTTAATTAATAAAATAATAATAATTATTTTTACAATAAAAAAAATAATTGTATCAAAGCCTTCCAGAGTTTTTGTCCAGTTTCGATTTTTTTTAAACTACACTAATAATATAAAAATGATTTTTCGGGAAAAAGGACTTTATTTATAAGTAAAACACTTAATATTTTATTTTCAGCTGAAAATAAAATATCAAGTGTTTTACTTATAAATAAAGTCCTTTTTCCCGAAAAATCATTTTTTATATTAATTACCAAGGACAAAAAAGAAATAAAGCCAACTACACTAATAATTTTTAATGAATAAAATAACTTAATTAACGCTCGCCAGTGATTTCCACTTTTCGCATCTGTCTTGTCAAGGCCCTCTGGCGTCTCACTCTCGCGTCCCCTACTGCCCCCCACTCACTTTTTTTTCTTCTGTAGCGTGCTCCTGATTGGTCACTTTCATTAATTAATGACTAATTAACTACGTTATCAAAAAATTCCAAACATGGATTTTTGGGCTCAGAATATTTTTTTCTTTCGATCCCAACAATTGGGTGCGCGATTTCTGAGACACCCGGTATATAAAAATCGATGCATATTGTGTGTGCGTATGTTCCCTATGGATTCCAAAACGACTGGACCGATTTTGATGATATTTTCAGGCAATCTTCAGATTAGCACAGAGGGTGATCTTCTGAAGTTTGGTAGCGATCGGATCAACAGAATTTTTTTTTGTTTTTTGGCAATTTTTATTTTTCTTCGATTTTTGAACATTCACAATTAAAAGCGATTGAATTCGCGCAAATTCAATACACGTTGAGAATATTATGATTCTCATCTTTTATGGCTATCAATAATTAGTGCTACCCGTGCGAACTGGACTAGACCGCTAGTAACACATAATTTTGTAAAGTATAAGATTTTCTAGAATAATTATTGATATGCAAGTTGATACCTGTCTGACTTGACCACATTTTAGTGAAACTGTAGGTTGCCAGCATACAGTGGTTTTACTATATCAGTTAACTTTTGAACAAGCCTCTCCGAAAACAAAAAAATCGAGTTGAACATGACATTAGGACGAAATAACAGTGACAATAATTTAACTCGTGGGCACCTGACATGTTTCCAAACAGATATCCAAGCTCTTATGTATTCCGTGCAGGAATACAGAAGCACATTCCTACAGGCAGTTAACGGGAATTCAGGAAACAAGGAAGGCCATCGATACGTATCGCAAACTGGCACTCTTATAACATAGCTCTCGTATGTACAATAAAACGCCCGTCGTTCGAGAGAGCTCAGAGCTTTTAATAGAATGTTTACAAACAAAGCATTTCTCTGACTCCCTCTTCGATTCCTATTAGAACCGATCTCGCGATCCGGGAAGGCCTTGTATTACGCCACTGCGTTATAGAATACGAGTGAGAATTGTTTCTGTTGCGTCAGCACAAAAGAATGGCGTTGAACGTCAAGTGGCTTGTTCAATAACATTATCCGTTAAATATGTAAACATGTTACAAGAAGTTAATTTATTCGTTATTAATGTAATAGTATTAGAGTTTAAAAAAACTAAAACAACGCGCTTTTATGAACTAAAAAATGCAAAATAATTTGACAACAAAATTAGTTTTATTGTAAAAAGCGTGGGATACTATATATTTAAATTTTCATAATAGCTCTACGTTTACAATTAGCTAGTAAATGAAAAATTTATTACTCCACGCATTTTACAGTAAAGCTAATTTTCTTGTTAAATTATTGGAACAAAGTTCCTTATCGCGGGTTGGCGAGGGGACCTAGCCGAGAAAAAATGTAACATGTCACGAAAAACCGTAAGGCAAATGTGTCACGAAAAACCGTAAGACGTTTAATGTATACTGGTATACGGTGATACCGGGTGTTTTTAGATTATATCGGGTGTTTTTAGATTATATCGGTTGTTTTATATTATACCGGGTGTTTTTAGATTATACCGGGTGTTTTTAGATTATGCCGGGTGTTTTTAGATTATACCGGGTGTTTTCAGATTATATAAAACGCGTTACGAAAAACGTCTTATACGAAAGGGACTTCGTTCCAAACGCGTGTCCCGCGACACGTTCCAAGTTTTTTTGCATTTTTTAGTTGATAAAAGCGTGTTGTTTTAGTTTTTTTTTTAAATCTAATTTTAATTAAAAAATTAAAAACATTATTGCATTTAACTATGAGGTAGGCATCTCATCGTACGTCACTGTACAGCGTGTTAGCTGGTTTGCTGTAATTTTTCAAGTTTTTTTTATTCTAAAGAACTTGGTCAGAATAATGGGATAAACTTATTAAATCATTGTATTGTCATCGGTCCTTGATAAGTGTGCAAAGTTTCAGTTTAATCTGACGTTTTGAAGTGAGTGAATTTCATGTTCAAAGGTTCCGTTACAAACATACAGGTGAAGCTACCAATATTTTTCACATTGATGTTGTAGATATTCGTTCAGCTGCAGTTCTCATTATGTCCTACATGCATGGAGATGTTCATGGCCTTGAATCTATCACAAAACAAATAGCTTCCGCGAAACAAGCAGCGGATATACATAAGCGAAGTCTATACTGGCTTTGGAACAGCCCAACAACAGTACATAACATTGTTGATGTGGAACAAAAGAACGATTTATGGTTAAGGCAACGAGGAATAAGATGAAGATGTTTTGTGAAAGAAAAAGACGAGTGATATACGGAATATTTATGTTGTGCCGTGTTATGCTGCCGTGCGCTCGGTCTGTTTTTTATGTACTAACAATAACAAAACACATTATCTTTATACATCTGACTCGGAGAAAACTACCTTCTATCCCAGATTATATCAAATATGTTAAGGAGGAACGTTTCTCGATCGGTAAAACGTAACTGATTCGATTGAGACAAATATATGTAAAAAAAAAATAACTTATTAGTGTATTTGCCATATGGCAACATACACTATTGTTAGTGTATTTGCCATATGGCAACATACACTATTGGCATCGGTCGGATGGCGGGACCTAGGGGTCGGACCAAAATTTCTCGACGTTTCATAACCTCCTAAACACTTTGGCACCATTTTTGAAAATGTTTATATATATATGTGTATATATATATATATATATATATATATATATATATATATATATATATATATATATATGTGTGCGGGCAATAACTTTCGAAAGAGTTAATTGATTTTAACTAAATTTGGCCCGCATGTTGGAATCCGCCACCGCACAAACCTTATTTAAAATGGGCCCAATCGGGCCATTTTAAGGGTAGTTTTTAGGGGTTGAAAAATGTTTTTGGACCCCAAAATACCGAAAAAATTCTCCGAATCGTTTCAAAATTGAAATTTAACCCTCTGGTACTAATTAAAAAGTGTCCCTAAACTTTTAATAAAATCGGCCCGACAAGACCTGACTTACAAATTTTATGAAAACACTAGTTTTCAGATAGTGAATTATTATTTATATTGTTGTATATAATTTGGTATAAGTTGTATATAATTTGGTATAAAGGTTCGATTGATAATAATATTGCAATTAAGAAAAAAAATTTTATTTTAAGGGGTATATTAAGGAGGCAAATTTTTTATTTTGCCCAAAACCAAACTTAAGTTCGCATAATAAAGCCACACTGCCTGTATAAGCAAATACACTAATTGTCGGCAGGGTTTTGGCACTGCGACCCGGGTTTTTTTTTATATGCTGCCAATTCCGGAATTGATTTCGATGTTTGGTTCTCTGCTTCGGAGTTTCGAAACTAATTACGATATCGAGAAAAGTCTACAAAATTACTGTATGTTGAAGAAACAATTATTCTTTTCATACTTGCAATGTTTGTATGTTGGGGTCAAATCTTTCGATCGATTTTTCGACCTCTTCCCGATATCCCAGCATTTTTAAATTTTGCACATACCTTTGGTTGTGATGACAATACAACATAGTATATTAAATATTATGCTAGATCCGATATGGCAGCTACAAGTAAATACTGGATTACAAAAAGAAAGGCAGCAGGACTGCAACGGCAGCAGGAACACAATGACAACAGGACATTTTATTTCGTTTTTAATATTTGAAATATGCTTACATATTGATATAGAAAACGTTGAAGGAAACTTTAAGGCAGACATTTGAAAAAGCGAACCGTAAAATCAGCATTATCGACGGGTAATAATTAGAAACACTTCAAAAAAAAAGTTAAACAATTTCTATAGCTCTAAACAGCTCATCAAATAATTATTATTGGTTAAAAATCTATATTATGTCTCACGATTCTAGTCGGCAAATAAAGCAAGAACTACTGAATCGGTAGATATAAAAAGGAGCCTATGTCTTAGTCCGAGTAAAAAATTACTTGTGTGTAAAATTTCATTCAGATCCATTGCGTCTTAGAAGCGTGATTTAGTAAAAAAAACATGCATACAAACTGATTTTCACATTTATAATGTAGGTTAGAATATTCAATTGTGGATCGACAGGAATCAAATCTGATTTATGATATTTTAATATCTGACATTCCTTCGCGACTGACAATAAATACTAAATTAAACACAACTAGATAGAGCACGGATGCAGTGACAGGGAAATTAGAAAGCAGGGGAAGCGATTACACAGGCAGTTTATAACACAGACGGCGCATCGCTCGCGATACAGGAAGGAATGTTATTAATTTTAAAATTTATCATACGCATCAAATAACTCTGATTATAAAAACAGTGTTGGTAAATTGAGAGAAGTAGGGAAATCGACATTCTCTTGAATTTAAAAAAATATATTCCCCTTCAAATATGCTATTTGTTCTTTACCTTTTAAAATCGATCAACACAGACGAGACACCGAAAATGTTAACGAAATCGTTTCAAATTCAACACTTAATATTTTAAACGTACATTTTACAAATCATCTCACGGATTCGAAATGATATCGACTTCGTGAGGATGTTAGTCTAAGATGCTAACGGAATTTTGTTCCAATTTTTTTAACAAAATCGGCCGTCATTTTTTTGTTATAAAAATACTGCTAAAGGTGAATCTTACATGAAATCTCGCGAATAAAAAATCACATCAACTTTGTTAGAGTTCCAATGGAAAGGTATTAACGTCAGTGTATAAGAACTAAAATAAGCACTTACTTTAAATAAATGAAAACTTCAAAATGGAATTGTAAATAATTCGTAATGAATTGTTTTCTCAAAATATAATCATAAGATTACATTTTTTTAGAATGTTATTAATAACAATTTTCAATTTTCCTCGTAGCTTAATAGAGAGATAGGGTTAATGTAATAATTCTTGCTGCATCAGTATGATCGGAAATAAATTTTATCACAATTAGTCTTGTTTGAACAAAAAGACAGCAATTTAAACTGCATTTTAGGTTTTCTGAAAAAGATTTCTAGGATCTAATGTATTTCGCTTAAAAAAAAAAAGACAATACGAACAAAAAAATGCAAATGCATCTAGACTACTACTACTACTAAATTTAAAGGCTCAGAAAATGCATTCGCTTCAAAGGGAAATAATTACGTAATCTAAAGCAAATCTGCTCGAAGCAAATTATAACAATCCCGCAAAAAAATCGTGAAGGCAGTAATAAAGGTGATACAAATTACAATGAGTGAAGTAAAACTTTTTTAAAGCTAATGCAAACCCTATTGCTATAATTAGTGGGCCGTTCAACGACTGTCAGGAAGAGTGTTTTTAATGAGAATCTTTAAAGGGTCTAGTTACCCTGTAAAGTTCTTTTTATCACCTATACGTGCCGTTCCGCATTAAGACAATCACTTTGATTTTGAGTTACGTTTTATCGTTAGCCCAATAATGAAAGTCAATAAGAACACTGGAATCTCTTCTATAAGCATTACTAATGTGTTTTTGAAGTTATACTTCTTTTGGTGTATTGGGGGTAAATTTTTTTCTGTACGGACCGAGCTGGGTAGAGTAGTGGTGACAGCACTAGATTCGCATTCGGGAGGTCCGGGTTCGAATCCCGGCGGGGGCAGATGTGGCTAGGACTTTTTCCTACTGCCTCACGCCGAGAAACGGTAATTCCTGTACCAGCCATCTTGATTGAGGTTTTCCATGGTTTCCCTCAATTAATTCCAGATAAATATCGAGATGGTTCCTTATCTGAGCCTCCTAGTTCAAAAATTTGGCTAGCTTATCCTAATTTCCTATAATTCTTTCATTCGCCCATTGCTATTACATAAGTTGAAGTATTAAAAATGTAGAAAAATAACGGGAAATGTGGTAGATGGAAAATAGTAATGGTGCGAATGGCGTCTATTATGACATAAAGTCGAGAAACGGACGTTAAATGCATTATTATTATTATTATTATTCTGTTACGGAAGTTGCGCACGCAAAGAAAATGAGACACCATGAAGTTAGGTGTTAATTTAATATGAATGTACTACGTGTATCGGCAAGATTGAAATCGTCGATAAAACTGACTCTTCGATACAGTATAGTTTTACTTTGTTAATTCATAGATGACACGTCTCATTTCTCCGTTATAATGTGCTGATGGAGTTGTCCACCTATTATCCAAAGTAGATAAGTGCTACTCGAATTGAACAGGCTAACTTTTAACTATATGTATTTATCATCTCCCTAGACATCCTATTTTATTTTATCAATATACATCGTTAACCTAAATGTGAATATCAATTATTGCGATCACGCTAAAGAAGTTTAACTTCTGCCGCGCGTAAATAAGTCACGCGTCATTTTTTTTAACCAACAGAGAAGTGATTTAAGGTCTACGCATCTTCCTCATCGAGATTATTTATCTAATATTACAAGATATAAAAACGTTTCTAGTCTTAAAAATTCTACGTAGAATTTTATAATTCAAAATTGTACTTACTCTATTTTCGATTGAAATAGAACGGATAAAATCATTGCTTATGAAGCGATAACTGCTGCTTACCTGAAAGTAAAAAATAACAAACATGAAAAACTGGATGAATTAAACATACACTTAAACCTAACAATAGACTGCGTTATGAAATAAAGCTTAATATATTAAATAATTGTGAATATAGAACAGACAGGTAAGTTAAAGTGTCAAAATTATTGTAAATATTCGATCGAGAGGCACTTAAGCGAAATTTATCGGTAGGTATATATTATTTCTCAAAGGTATGTTTTGTCGCTAGGAAAAATCTTTCTTACTGTATCAAAATTAATGTTTGATACGCCATTTGGGAAATTATTTTTCTCTCTAATGACAAAAAATAAGTTAATATCTTAAAATTTCTGTTTTCATTAAAAAAATACAGTTTAAAAATTTGAATAATTTCATTACAGAAAATAACATTCAGAAAAAACAAATGTCGCGTTCTGGTGGCAATCTGTTTATTTTAGCAGTTGTCAGAAATATGACGTGTAGTGGTGTTGAAGTCTCTGACATCTGGTGGCAAACTGCTCATTTTAACAGTTGTCGGTAATATTAAGTGACGCAGTGGCGCTCAAGTCTCTAAATAGAATAGAATAACCTATTATATTACTGACCACTAACAGTGCGAAGTATTTGCTAGTCATATTATGTTAGCTCAAAGCTAAATCGAGGTTTTAGTAGAAATTAAAACCGATGGTATCAAGTCATAACTTCTGTGTAAAGATTTTCGTGTCTATTATTTTGTCCCTGCTGTACATGTGGCACAACAATAAAGCTGCACCCGCGATATAAAATCTACCCTAATTAGTGAAACGAGCTCGCGGCATTCACAACTAAAAAGCACTCTCTTCTTTAGCATTATTGTTATTATTTCAACGTGCACTTCCGTATATCGAGTTTTAAACACACACGTAAATACATACATACTAAATAGATGGTGAGTTAAAATAAAACATCCAGCTACCTTTTTAACTCGCAAACGCAGATTTTGAGCCAAAACTGGTCGGGGTGGATTAAGGAAAAATAAAAGGTGCTGGGTCCAATAATTCGAACAGTTTTAACGGCACTAAGGTTTATTAAAAACTATTTCTTTTAACATATTTACTTGAAACTATACATTAATTTTTTTGTAGAATTATCTCATTATCAAAACGTCTTTTCTTTTCGGTTCGGAGATACTAAATTGATAACAACTTTATTCATTAAAATAGTATTGACAACTCTATCACGCAACAAAATAAACTTACATAAGTAATGAACAGAGTCGAACTTAAAAATTTAATTTATATATTAATATAATTCAAGGAAAGATAAAAAAACAGGAATACTTTATAACGCTACAATTTTAATTTTAAGCTGCGACCAGACATGCGGGATTCGCCGAATAGCGAGTAGTGGGGATGGGGTGCTCGTACATCTCCGAGCGACGAGTATTAGTGCTCGCCTCTCCACTTCAAAGTGCACGAATACGAGAATACTTGTGCAAATTTCATCATTGTTGTCCATGATTAAAAATATGAATTCGCACTAAACAGATGCTCGCATTGCACTCGGCTATATTCGCTGTTCCCGAAGAAAACGACGCTTACGACGCTTTTAAACAGAGCCCACATGTCTGTATAAACATGCTCACTACTTGCCGAATACGAAGCCAAGCACTCGGCACTAGGCGATTAGCGCTTGGCGAATCCCGCATGTCTGGTCGCAGCTTTAATTAACTGTCATATGTAATCAGTAAGGTGACAGCTTTTGGAAAATAAATATTTTCAACGTTCTGCTATTTTATTAAATTTAAAGCTTCCCAAATATCAAAAGCGACTCGTCAGAATTATCTGATATTTGCATCTCTTCACACTTGAGCAAAACTACCCATCTAATGTGTGCCACTATTCCTGTCGGGCTTTTTGAACATCGGACCTACCTACTGCGGCTAAAAAATATTCTCTTTAAATTAATGTTAAAATGTTAACTGCACTTACAATCTGTTTCCCATTACTGCTAATCGACTATCAATGTCATGTAAACAAGGCTTTAGAGTTCACTACGCAATAATAGAGTGAAAGTGAATGTACAGACTGGCTTTTCCAGTACACATCTGATCCAGGGAGTAATTAGATTACTGGACTTCAATTGCAGTCTGTATCAATTACCTTTTGTACATTTCTAACTACCTATATAAGGGGAATATATGTTAACTATAAAGAGAGAGTACAGTGGTACCTCGAAACACGAGTGCCTTAAGGCTGTCGGAACGCTCTGAATTTAAGCCAAAAATAGGGCTTCGGCTGTTAGAGCTGACTGTAGACTTATTCGTCAACATTTTGCCAAAATTCTTTCTCTATAATGAAGATAAAGGACAAATCCAGGTCTGTAATGGACTACTTTTGTAATTTATGTACGATTTACTAGAAAAAAGTTGGCACTAATTGTGCCAAAAAACACACGTTTTCAATGTCACACTACGACCTTATTCGTACTTATTTCACAAAATTGTTCCATCATAAACCTAAAGTGACTCTTCCTTTTTCTGAAAAGTTTTTTAAATCTTCAAAATATTTCCAACAATTAGAGTAATCAACTGTCAGCGGCACCCTTGCAACAGTATTTTTATAGCTTCTTTTTGAGATACAGTGCGCCCCGTGCGTCTCGAATTACAACGACGATCTTAGCCTCTGCGTGGAAGAGCCTGTGGCCTGAGGCTGTAGTCAAAAGGACCTTCGAAGGATTCGAACCCGAAGTGTCAGCGGAGGAGGAGATTGTGTCTCTGGAAAAATCCATGAGAGAGAAGTGAACGAACTCGTCAAGGATCACTCTCAGGAACTGACGACCGAGGAGTTACAAGAGTTACAGTCGCAACAGCATACGGAGATTCTGGCGAGAAATTGGTTTCGAGGACGAGCCAGAGGTGGAGAAGGTTATCTCTACAAGTGAGATAAAGGAGATCTGTGGAAAAAAACACCTCGAAAAGGTTGCAACTGGTCGTGCATCCGAGCTATTTAATGACACTTGCCTAACACATTTCCGTAACATTCTGAAAGGGAGGAAGAAACAAACCTACAGGCGAAAGTGAGGAAAGCGTGGCGAAAAAGACAAAGACCTGTGAAGAAAAAAACAGTGACGAAAATTAAGCGAAAGTAACACCTCCGCCAGCATCTTCTGTAAGCTCAAGCCATTTATAAATACATTTTTCATATTCAAAAATACGTAACAAAAACAACCGGCGTGGCATTTTGGGGGCTGGAACGGATTACTGGCATTTCAATTGATTTCAATGGGGAAATTTGCTTTGAGATATGAGCAAATTGACATAAGAGCAAGGTTACGGAACAAAAAAACTCGTATGTAGAGGTACCACTGTATATGCATTACCGTTATATGGACAGACGCATAATATAAAGCGAAGTATATTAGATTTGTGGTTTAATTAATTATTAGCCCAGAAGTAATTAAAATACTGCCTCATATTATGTATTTCTTGATTATCAAACAACGGATTCTACATGTGATTGGATGACCAATTCATTCACCGCAAGGGTTTGGTATTGCGCGGCCGCGATTGAACAGGTCAACGAAATTGCGTCAGTAGTTTTTATGTGATGCATGACCAGACAAACTTACAATCAGACAAAAATTCCAAAAATTACTAAATACATTTTATCCACAACCTTCATATCCCCAATTATTTTTTATTTTTGAAACAAAATAGAGACAACTTCGCACAATTTCTGTAAATACTTGATCATTACATAACAAACTTCCATAGCGACATAACATAATGCCAGGCTCGACCTCAAAATTTAATAAAATCTAATTAAACTTTTTCTCTTATTTTTGAGTTTTGATAAAAAATTTACTTGAAATATTTGTTCGTCTATTTGATTTCTCATGCTGTTAAAAAAGAATTATCAACTTAAAAATCATTCTGTATATATAACAAAAATTTATGATTTGAAAATAAAATAATAAGGTTCTAAAGATCAATACAAAATTTATTTGGCTACAACTTCTATGTTCACTCTATCTAGAACACAATACTACTATGGACTATAGGTATACGAACATAATTATATTTATTATCCGCGCTGGTTTTAGATTATCATTTTATAAAATTAAACAACCTAATTGAATCATCAACATACAGAATATTTATATAGCGTTATTAACGTACAGGATATTTACATAGCATTATTAAATTGAAAATGAAACTTTGATAACACTTTGTTATTTCAGAACTGTACAAACTTTTTTTAACTGTTCAAAAAGTCATTAGAATTTAATTGAAATTTTTAAAAGAATATAAGTTTAGTTGGTTAGGAAAATTGGTTTTAAATATCCATTATAGCGACAGCAACGTATATGGATATTGAAAAAAAGCAAGCAGAAACTTAGTCAATATATTTTTAATATCATTCCATTTAGAGTACTTTCCATAAAAATTTTGATGATCCTACATCTAAATTTTTAACGTACGTAATCTATATCCTTACTAATATTATAAATGCGAATGTGAGTTTGTTTGTTTGTCTGTTTGTTACCTTATCACGCAAAAACGGCTGAACGGATTTGGATGAAATTTGGCACACAGCTAGTTTATTACCTGGATTAAATAATAGGATACTATTTATCCCGGAAAAAACGTTAGGTTCCTGTGGGATTATCAGGAAACTCGTTCATGGCCTGTTATATTCTATGATATAACAGGCCATGGACGAGTTGTTGGTTGCCTTGGTTACCAACAACATTCTGATATCAAATGTCAAATAATTTGCAAATAATTATAAACTTTTTAATTAATATTTAAAATTATTCTGATCAAAATTATTTCCTACTTTTTAGTGCAAAAGAAACCATTGTTTTAAAAAAAGAAGTTGCCGTATTTCATTACAACCGCGGGCAAAGCCGCGGGAAGCGACTATTAATTATAAATTCGAGCGAACGAACGGAGTGAGTGAGTAATAAAACAATTAATTATAAATTCGGGCGAGCGAACGGAGTGAGGGAGTCATGAAACAATTAACTATAAATTTGAGCGAACGAACGGAGTGAGTGAGTAATGAAACAACTAATTATAAATTCGAGCGAACGAACGCAGTGAGTGAGTAATGAAACAACTAATTATAAATTTGAGCGAACGAACGGAGTGAGTGAGTAATGAAACAACTAATTATAAATTCGAGCGAACGAACGCAGTGAGTGAGTAATGAAACAACTAATTATAAATTCGAGCGAACGAACGGAGTGAGTGAGTAATGAAACAAATAATTATAAATTCGAGCGAACGGACGGAGTGAGTGAGTAATGAAACAATCCTAACTATTAAAATCGCGGGCGGAGTCGCGGGGAGCAGGTAGAGTAATATATAAAAAGCGATGCTTGTATGTATATTATCTATGGCCTTCAAAACGGCTGCACCGATTTTGATGATATTTTCAGGTAATTTTCAGATTAACCCAGCGCTTGATCCTGTGAAGTTTGGTAGCGATCGGATCAACAGAACCTCCAGAACTTAAATCAGGTGACAGAATGCAGTCTTCATATTTTGCATATGAACCTCCTTTGGGTATCCGGTCAATATTATAAACTAATATATTCTTGTCAAAAATCAGTTTTCATACATCAACAATAAAAAGTTTCTATGAGCTTGTAGACCAATGTATTAAAAAACTTAGAATTATTCTATAAACTTTTTAATTTCTTTTAATGACGAGGATTACATTTAAATGAAACACTTAATGAAATTTATAAAAAAATGTTTCAATGCACCACCGAGTATTTCCGTTATTTTCAACCAGCTTCGAAAACTTTTGAAGTTATACGTTAATTCTTAGTAATTAACTGCGTGATAATGAAAATTACATTCAATCTACTTTAATTGCCTTATGAAATATTTCCTTGGATAAAATTCGCTCCATTAGACTACATGTATTATGTATACATAAAAAAAGGTGTTGACAGCTGCAGTTCAGCATTGAAAAACCTTTTCATGTGAATAATTTCCTTCGTCATTTCCCTTCAAAACTATAAATAAAAACTGCTTAGAATGAAATCTAGCAATCAATTAATTACACATTTCCAGAAAAACTAATTAAACTGTTTCCATGAAACCATTTTATTAACACTAAATCTACCGACATTTCATATTCCTTTACACCCGAGATTATACAATCGCAAGTTTTGACTTTGAAAAATTCTACACCGTACCCGAAACTATTTTTGTGAGCGCAATCGACATCGATCGATCGTGAGTCTATCTGAGAGTGCCCTAAAATATACTGTATTAACATAGGAACAAGTGTCCAAAATAATGTTTTGGACAATAAGGAAACCACGTGATCACATTTTGACAGTACTTAAAAGAATTTCATCTCTAGGGTGTAAAGAGTTATGAACCTATTTCTATCACAACGGGTCAAATGACCCGTGTTTAAAAAATAGTATATTTTTAGATGTGTAGGAAAAAAAATCTTTTAGTTCAATTAAAACAAGTAAAACACTTTTCTAAATAACAATTCCATCACTTTCTGAACTCAATAACAATATCATCTTTTTTTGTCTTTTAGGTTTATTCAAAATATTTTCGTTTTTTTTTACTTTACCGCACTAGTACTTAATGGTCACTTTACATGTAAAAAGAAATTTAAAACCTTTTTTTGCATTGCATTCTATAAAAAATAGGGAGTAATGCAAAAACTTAACCTTTAATTGCAGTACTCGAAAAGGTCAACACATTGTTTAAAATTATTAATCGATTTGCACCTACTTCATTTTTGTTTAATTATAAACTATAACTTACATAAAACAAGAATAAATCAGTTTTTATCATTCTGACCTTAAGGCTGTCGGAACGCTCTGAATTTTGTTTGTGCTGAGACCCAGCGGTAAGGGGCAAAGTAGGCAAAAGACATATTGTGGGTGTGACCTTTTTTAGCTCTGTCTCGTTCAAATCATCCGCACGTTTCAATTTTTGGCTGGTGCCAACTACGAGGCTAAAAAATCTTATTGCAAAGGTGCCGCTGTCAATTGATTACTCTAATTTTTGGAAATATTTTGAAGATTTAAAAAACTTTTCCGAAAAAGGAAGAGTCACTTTAGGTTTGTGATGGAACAGTTTTGTGAAATAAGTACCAATAAGGTCGTAGTGTGACATTGAAAACGTGTGTTTTTTTAGCACAATTAATGCGAACTTTTTTCTAGTAAATCGTACATAAATTACAAAAGTAGTCCATTAGAGACATAGATTTGTCCTTTATCTTCCTTATAGAGAAAGAATTTTTGCAGAATGTTGACGAATAAGTCTACAATCAGTTGACAGCCGAAGCTCTATTTTTGGCTTAAATTCAGAGCGTTCCGACAGCCTTAATGCAAATTATGTAAAGTAATTTATTTATTTATAAAAGTTTTATAGAAACACAGTTCAGTGACACGATAAGATCTTTCCTTAGCGAATAATAATTAGTTTTTAAAGTAAATAAAATGAAATTGGATTAAATAAAGGAAGTATTCAAAGGAGAAACGGAAAAATAAAAGAATATTGTGATGTCAATATCCGGGAAATAAAATGACCTTTTATTTTTCTTGAGTCAGTGCGGCCGTACTACCACAGAAGAAAATTACAGAAGCGACACTTGTTCATTATCTTTGATATAACGCGACCTTGACACCTGCTGTAATGTTTTGGCGACATGTAGAATTTTATGGAAAAATGTCACAGATATATCTTAAGATAAGTATATTATGTTGTGGGAGACTTTTTTGTAGAATTTGTTATGCTCAATTATTTTAATATTTTATGTAATTTGTACAGATTTTTCACTCGTCACTTGGTAGAACATTATTAAGGCTGTCGGAACGCTCTGAATTTAAGCGAAGAATAGAGCTTCGACTGTCAACTGATTGGAGACTTATTCGTCAACATTCTGCAAAAATTCTTTCTCTATAAGGGAGATAAAGGACAAATCTAGGTCTCTAATGGACTATTTTTGTAATTTATGTATAAAGTTGGCATTAACTGTGCCAAAAAAACACACGTTTTCAATGTCACACTTCGACCTTATTCGTACTTATTTCACAAAATTGTGCCACCACAAACCTAAAGTGGCTCTTCCTATTTCGGAAAATTATTTTAAATCTTCAAATTATCTCCAAAAATTATAGTATATGTCTTTTGCCTACCTCGCCTCTTACCGCTGGGCCTCAGCACAAACTGTGTGAATTAATAATACCAATATATGTTTAATAATCCTGAGGATAGACTTATTGTCCGAAACGATCGTCGAGAATAATTCAAAAATATTTTTTGTAGAATTTTCAAGTGTTTTTAGTGTATTTGCCATATGGCAACATACACTATTGGCGTCGGTCGGATGGCGGGACCTAGGGGTCGGACCAAAATTTCTCGACGTTTCATAACCTCCTAAACACTTTGGCACCATTTTTAAAAATGTTTATATATATATGTATATATATATTTATATATATATATATATACGCGGTCCTCCAAAAAAGAGGAAATTTCTGACATCGTTAATGCTGTAAAAAGTGTTTTACTTAGTGGTGATTTTTCGGAGTTGGTAACTGATGTAATTAATAGAGCTGTTGTTTTCCAAACAGAAAAATTAATGCAAGAAATTAATTTGCTAAAGGAAACTAACCTCAAATTACTTGCTAAACTTGATGATTTTGAAAAACGTCAACAGAGTTCAGCAGCAGGTAACACGTCCAAAACGGTTACCTTGTCGGCAAAAAAGTTTACTAAAAATGTAATCAAAGATTCTAATCTATCGGTCAAGTCAATAACTAGTAATTCGCAACCTGCTGGTTCAAAATCCATTGATATTGTACATACTGCAGATCTTCCTAACATGGCTACCAATTCAGGGGATGGTCAATCTGATTTGACATCTGATGAAGAATCTGAAACAGGTTTCTCAACAGTGTTGAGTAGAAGAATCAGAAAGAAGAAATTCATCAGGGGATTTGCTGCTAAAACTGATTCCATTAGTTTTGGTGAAAACAAACTCTGGATCTTTTTAGGTAGGGCTCTTCAAAGTACGTCTTCCGAACAAGTCGTTAACTATTTGGGTAACAAATTTCCGAATCATGAATTCTCATGTGACGACTTGGAAAGTAAAGGACGTTTTAAAAGTTTTAGAATTGGTGTTGATGTGTCTCTAAAAGAAGAAATATATAAGCCTGAACTGTGGCCTGTTGGTGCATTAGTTAAACGGTATTTTTTTCGATCGAAAGCAGCTGACTTCAAAAGTAATCAATAGGTTTGCTTCCAAAGACAATATTACCTTACTTCATCAAAACGTGCAATGTATTTCCAACAAAATCGAACAGCTTGAGTTACTATTGCATTCCAATCCAGTTGATTTTCTCTGCATTTCTGAGCACTGGCGTACTGCAGACCAGTTAAAAGCGATTCAAATACAGAATTACAAACTAATTTCGTCTTTCTGTAGACCTGAAGACGGCATGCATGGTGGAGTTGCAATATTCAGCTCTGTCAATACTGAGCAGGGTAAACCTATTGATGACATTAATTCTTTATCTGAAATGTATATTTTTGAATGTTCGGCAGCTGAATTCACAATTAAAAACACGAATGTCATTGTAGTCACTATCTATCGACCTTCTGGTCCGATTACTGATATCTTTTTTGATAAATTCAACCGGTTGCTTGATTCTATCTATTACACTAACAGGCTAGTGTTTCTTGCTGGTGATTTTAATCTGGACACAATCAGTGACATAAAAAGTGAACAAAACTGCAAAAATGAATTTTTATGTTTATTACAGGCGTATAACTTATGTTGTACAATCTATGAACCTACTAGAATATCTGTTAGCCGTAAATCATGTTTAGATAATATAATCACTATCTGTGGATTGCAATATCAATCATGTGTTTTAAACTCGCATATATCCGATCATATGGCCCAAATAATTTATGTTAATATTATAAATAATATCAATGACAACTATCAATATAAACATCTGCGTGATTTTAGTCAGCATAATATGGACTTGTTTACTAATTCGTTAATGAATGAAAATTGGATATCTGTGTATGAAGCAGTGACGGTTAATAACAAGTTCAACACTTTTCTACACATATTTTTAACCAATTTTAATAAATATTTTCCCTTAAAAAAAGTTAAAATTAAAAAAGATTCTCGCAAAAATAATTGGATTACTTCAGAAATTATTAGTTACAAAAATAATTTAAATCTCTTGCACGAAATGTCTTTAAATTTTCCACATTTCAAGGAAAAATATAGTTCTTATAAAGCAAGTTACAGACAAATGCTAAAAGAGGCTAAGAAAAACTTTCATGATAAATTTATTTGTGACCATGACAATAAAAATAAAGCTATGTGGCAAATTGTTAATAACAAGCCCACCCAGGGAGCCGAGGATATTAAAATACAAATACCTGGAACTTCAAAAAACCAATCGGCGCTTGATGTAGCAAACTATATTAATGATTATTTCGTTAATGTTACTGGACATAATATGATTGTTAATCAGTTGGCTACAAACGTGAATATGGCGGATTGGAAAGGTATCATTGATTCCCCTACAGAATCTATTTTTTTCTTCCCAGTCACTGAAGAGGAGGTGTTTAATATCGTTCTTAAAATGAAAAATAAAAAGTCTTATGCTGATGACGGCATATCTAATAGTCTTTTAAAAAGTGTGATTGCTTTTATTATTAAACCTTTAACTCACCTAGTAAATGAGTCCATTTTTGAAGGGGTATTTCCGGACATGCTTAAAATAGCACTCGTTAAACCGATCCTTAAAAAAGGTGACCCTTCACTTGTTGATAATTATCGACCCATTAGTATCTTATCTCCCTTTTCTAAAATATTGGAAATGGTAGTGTGTAATCGTTTATTACAATTTCTAAATAAACATAACTTATTGAACAAGTCCCAACATGGCTTCAGAAGCGATAGAAGTGTGGATACTGCTATTTTTAACTTGTCCGAATATATCTATGATGCCTTGGATAAGGGCAATGTTATTTTGGGTCTATTTTTAGACCTTTCAAAAGCATTCGACTCTGTTGATTTTAATATTTTGCTTAATAAATTAGCCTTACACGGGATCAGAGGTACTCCGCTTAAATGGTTTAAGTCGTACTTACACAACAGAAAACAGAAATCTGCCATTTTTAAAAATAATATTTCTCATGTCAGTGACCCCTCAGTTTTAAAGCGAGGTGTTCCGCAAGGGAGCATACTTGGGCCTTTGCTTTTTCTTATTTATGTAAATGACTTTCCAGGTTTTATAGCCAAACATTTTAATCAAATTTTAACCGTTTCTTATGCGGATGACACGAGCATTTTAATTAAAGGAAAGTCGGTTGACTCAATTTCAAAATGTGCCGATGAGTTACTTAATCTGGCAAATAAGTGGTTTGCCGTAAATGGGTTGCTTTTGAATGTGGCCAAAACGGACTGTGTTCTGTTTAAAACCAACCAAAGCAGGGTAGTTAAACCTAAATTCATTGTTCTACACAATACTTCAGTGAAAATTTCCGCTAACTGCAAATTCCTGGGAGTTTTTGTCGACGAACACATTAAATGGTCGATACATATTGAACATCTTTGTTCTAAACTTAGTAAGCAATGTTATGCTTTTAGACAGCTCAAACCAGTAGTTAGTATGGAAGTTTTAAGAACAGCTTATTTTGGTTGCATTCAATCGCATCTTAGATATGGTATCCTATTTTGGGGTGTGCTAGACAGTATTCAACTCTTCAGAATACAAAAGCGTGTCATCCGCATAATTGCTGGTATTTCGCAGTCTACTTCTTGCAGAGGCCTTTTTAAAAAATTCAAAATTTTAACTTTACCTTGCTTGTACATATATGTCTGCCTCTGCTTTTTTCGTAAAAATATAGATCTCATTAATATTTCTGAATTAGGCAGTTTCAGAAATTTTCAATATGAATATGTTAAACATTCACTAACACTGTTCGAGGGCAGTTGCAGATATATGTGTACAAGGATTTTTAATAAACTTCCGAGACATATCAGATCTATTAAATCTTTTTCTTGTTTTAAAACGGCAGTTTTCAGTTTTTTGATAGATGCGGAATTTTATTCTTTGTCTGGCTATTTTAATTAACGTTTTTATTATTGTTGAACTTTTTTATTGTTAAACTTTTTATACTAATTGTAATTTGTATTGACGTGTTACAAACGTTTGTCACTGTAACTAATAAATATATCTATCTATCTATCTATATATATATATATATATATATATATATATATATATATATATATATATTATATATATATACGTATATATATATGTGTGCGGGCAATAACTTTCGAAAGAGTTAATTGATTTCAACGAAATTTGGGCCACATGTTGAAATCCATCACCGCAAGAAGCCTATTTAAAATGGGCCTAATCGGGCCGTTTTAAGGGTATATTTTAGGGGTTGAAAAATGTTTTTGGGCCCTAAAATACCGAAAAAATTCTCCGAATCGTTTCAAAATTGAAACTTAACCCTCTGGCAGTAATTAAAATGCGTCCCTAAAATTTTAATAAAATCGACCTTACAGGACCGGATTTAAAAATTTTATGAAAACACTAGTTTGCAGATAGTGAATTATTTAACTTGGTATAGAAGCTCGATTGATAATAATATTGCAATTAAGAAAAAAAATGTTATTTTAAGAGGTGTATTAAAGAGTCAAATTTTTTATTTTGCCCAAAAACCAAGTTAAGTTCGCATAATAAAGCCACACTGCCTGTATTAGCAAATACACTATATTGTCGGCAGAGTTTTGGCACTGCGACCCGGGTTTTTATTTATTTGTTAATATATCATGTGTATTGTTTAAATAATGTATATCTTTAATGATTTAATCAACATAAGACTTGTTTTGCTAAAATCGTAATATCTCGACTCTTTTTTATTAACTTTATTGTTTTACTAGCCAGGTTATCATGCGCATGAAAATATGATTTGGCGACTGTAAATTGACTTCTGTGGTAGTATATTTTTATATTGTATATAATAAATACTGTACGTGGTGCAAAAGCAAAAGACAACTTATTGATCAGAACAGACGTAATTGGTAGAGCTGTACTGTTAAGTATATTTCTTTCCTTCTTTTGTGATTATCGAAATCCTTTCAACTCAACTTGTTTAGTTATGTTACGTGGTTAAAAGCATTTTGTCAAAGATGAGAAAAGTTATGAACCAAAATTAGAAAATCTGATTTCTTTGTTTTGTTCCATAAAAATAGTTCTCTATTATAATAAAGACAGTTTACATAATTTATAAATGTGTTTACAATTCTTAAAAGCAATACAAAATGAGGCTGTTTAATTTAATACTTGTCGGTAATATGACGTGTAGTGGCACTAAAGTCTCTCAATAGAATAAAATAAAACAAATGTTACCATCTGGTGGGAATTTGTTTATTTTAACAGTTGTCGGTAATATTAAGTGACGTAGTGGCGTTGAAGTCTCTGAATAGAATAGAATAACATTTATTTCCACCCTTTTATATTACGTAACTGACCACTAACGGTGCACAAGTTCAGGAGACTATAATAAAATTATTCGTTTTAAACGATTTCATCTCTATCAATTTAACATAGTGATGTAATTATAAACAGTAATAATAGAATTTAATTTCGTTCGCAATTTCAATTGCGCGTTTTTTAACGAAATTAAATTCACAATTAACAAACATCTATTGAAAAGTACACGCTTTAAATACAAAATAAACAATTCCTAGAATTTTATATATTCCAACCTGAGTAGTTATATAATGAAGTCATCAATTTGATCAGAAATAATGCCTTCTGTTAAGTAAAATAAATTAAAAAAGAGGTGTGTCAGTTCGTGGACACACGACGGAAGCTATGTCCCCTGCGTATTTTATATTTATTTAAAATTCCTGAACCCTGTAATTTAGTAATATTTTCAAAAAAGAACAAACAACTATGGACTAAACAGAACTGTTTTAAATTATCGGAATTTGAAGGTAATATAATTGAAATTCCTATTTTGGGTAATTAGTGGCATCTGTCAGTAGGATTATCAATCAACTGACGCACTAATAATAATTAATCCGCAGTCACGGGTTTTACTGCGAACTTTAGTACCGCAAACTTACGACCTAATTATTTATAATAATCCGGCAAATTAGTCACCGTTGAAAAGTTAAATATGGTCGGATTTTACGACGTTTCATATACCGCCTAGCACCCGTATCATGCAGTCAGAATGTTTTAATATATCAAGATTATAGTGTTTAAACTGCCCTACTTTTCAAACTGTTCTTCACATAAGCGTTTATTAGCTTACACTTTTTCAGTGCGATTGTCCATGCACAAATTTTTTCAAAGAGAATATCGATTGTAACCGTTCTTAAAAGTTAGGTTAATATTCGGTCCTCCACAAACGGTCTTAAAATCGTAATTTAATTTCAAATTGTGAACAATTATTATTAAAATGATATAAAATAAATGAAACAGTGAAATGAAATAATTTTTAACGGGATAATTAATGAACTTGACATCTTTATGTACCTCTCCGACCCCGAATTTGCACACTTCTTATTTAGCGCCGGGATACTTCAAAATAGGTGTAACGTAGCCTTTTGCCGTAGAACCTTGTAGTACGCCTTGCCTCGTTTATTTGATTTACAATATTTTGCCAATTTTATCCATGCTTTCGTCACATGTCTATTAACGACTATACAGTAAGAAGCTGTTTCAGTATTACGCGGTTTCTAAAAAAAAAGTTTAGCCCCTACATCCATTATGGATACAAAATTATTCAAATGTTGATAGACGTTCAAAGGCAAAACGAAGTGCCATTGATGCAATATCTTGCTACCGACAACAGTTTGCTGAACGAAACCGAAAAAAGGCAAACGATATTAGATGACTTCTTCACAAAAAACAAAATATATAAAATGAGGAATCTTTCTCATTGCAAACATAACTTCTTACTCGAACATTTAATTTTCATAAATGTTTTATGAACAAAAATCGATATCAGCAATTAATAAAATGTGATAAAAAAAATAAAATGTGATAAAAAAACATTTAACAGTAAAATAAAAATGATTTTTCGGGAAAAAGAACTTTATTTATAAGTAAAACACTTAATATTTTATTTTCAGCGACGTTTCGTTCCTTGTTTGTAACTTTATCAAGCTTTAATAACTATTAAATGTTGTGATTAAATAGATATAAAAGATAATATATACATGTGGATATAAATTTGAGTTTAACAATATTAATACAAAGTTTATAATAATTATTATAAACTATTATAAAATAAATTATTATAAACTTTGTATTAATATTGTTAAACTCAAATTTATATTCACATGTATATATTATCTTTTATATATCAACATTTAATAGTTATTAAAGCTTGATAAAGTTCCAAACAAGGAACGAAACGTCGCTGAAAATAAAATATTAAGTGTTTTACTTATAAATAAGTCCTTTTTCCCGAAAAATCATTTTTATATTAATTACCAGTGACAAAAAAGAAATAAAGTCAATTTAACAGTAAATGTTATAAAATAAAAAAAAAATCATATTCTCGGTTCTTTCACTTTGATGACCTCATTTAGCGCTGTTTCGTATAGCGCAGGAATTTATTGGAACGTATCTCCAGCGTTAAGGGGAGTCTTACAGTAATACAAATGCAGATTTAATTGTATTTGTAAGATTGTAATAAAAAATAAAACTCACGTATTTAATTACAATCCAGGTGCATTTATTTTCGACCCTTCGAGTAAAAATCAAACTTTTTTTTTAAACAAATCCCCATCAGAGATATTTATGTAATTCATATGTGTATTTAAATGTTATTACCGCTGAATGTAAAAATTCTAGAAAAGTAAAAAAGACATTTTTCAAAGCGCAAACTTTTTCAACAGCATTTACACAAATGATCGCTGTGACCGGAACTTCAACGTAAATCCATATTTACGATATAATGCCCCTGTTAGCAAAAAAGTTTCTTATGTTTACCACTAATGCGACGTACCCTATGAACTAAAGTATATAACACAGAAGGGAACAAAGTTTGTTTTCTTTACTGATCATGTGATTTGTAAACTGCAATATTATATACTTAGGTTAAAGATTAAACTACAGGGTGCGTCTTGAATCGGTAAGAGGGAAGTTTTGTTGTTTTTACTGATTATGGAATTATGGTCTATGTTCAATTAAGATTCTAACCGTTCAGTGTACTTTTATAAACTAATACTAGTAGCGTACAAAGTGCAAAGCAATATCGTTTATACATACAGTAAGACCCCACTTGACGCGGACGATACGTTCCAATAAGTTCTTGCGCTATACGAAACAGCGCTTAACGAGGTCATCTTACTGCTTAATACGTGAAATAGAACCGAGAATAAGAATATTTGTTAGTTTTTTTTCTTTAATTTTTTAACATTTATTTTAAATAATTTTTTTAATTGCTAATATCCATTTTTGTTCATAAAATAAAAACATCAATGATAATCAACAGTTCGAGTTGAGTTGAGTTTTTTTTAATTTTTTCAATTCACATCAATTAGCGGAGATATCGCGTAACATACACAAAAAATACACGTCGAATTGTTCAACGTCCTTTTTTTAAATTGGTTAAAAATGATGACATACACTTATACTTCCACAAAATGAATAATTTTAATACAGCATTACGTCCCCCGATCGCATTTGGAATTTATATGACCTGCAAACTTGAAATTTGCTCTGAAAAAAAATCTTTTGGTTTTGTCACTTGCGTACCATCACATATAGTAGGAGAACTGTTAGACATTTTTGGTAGGTATTTGAGACACTGTGAAAATTTATACCATACCTCTTTAGTAATATCCGAATACAAAAACACAGACCTGGCTGAAGGGGCTTAACCGACTTTCAAAATTTTAAATTAGCAAAAAATGTTTCGCCCTTGGAACGTTTTGAAATTTTAATACCTTGCAATTGAGTATTGAGGGCGTTGAAAAATAAAAAAGCCAGATTTCTTAATCGGGTGTAAAACTTAGCCAAGTGTTTGCAAAATTATAGTTTTGAAAAATTTTAAAAATATATTTTAGGCACGTTGAATAATATTGGTAACTAAAAATAGATATATTAAAAAAAAACAGGTCGTTTCGGTGGGACATTCTACCTGCTAGGTGATAAAAAATTTGAGGGTCGGTTAAGCCCTGCTACCCTTCAGCCAGGTCTGTGTTTTTGTATTCGGATATTACTAAAGAGGCATTGTACAAATTTTTACAGTGCCTCAAATACCTACCCAAAAATGTCTAACAGCTCTCGCACTAATATAATGTATCCCTGGCATGGAAAGATGTCCACTTTCGCGTGCACTGGTGTTCATCGATGAATGTTCACGTCGCCTGTGGCGGCTGTACGACGCTCTTTTGCCAAGCCGTCCCGACGGAGTCGTTCGCGTTGGAGATTAACCGTTATCTGGCGGGTTTAAATCACATTAGTCTCTGTTCTGCTGCGCTTTCCTGACACGCATTGCACTATTACACTTCATAGTGTATTCTATCGGCACAAAGTCACTAACTTCTGAATATATTTGTACTCTGTTTCATTTTAGTGAGCAAACGTGTCTGTTTAACGAACGTGATATAGTGGCGGAGTCCTAGACTTGTAATCAGTCGACTAGCACTGAGATTTTACCATTCCAACCAACAAGTAGGGAATAGTACTAATTTAGGTCAAAATTCACTTTTCAAAATTTTACAATATTTTTTTCGTTTTTAGGTCCCCTGAATCCAAAACATATTTTTGGAAAATGTCTGTGCGTCTGTTTGTCTGTGAACACGATACAAGTCAAACGGATGATCGGATTGAAACAAAATTTTGGGAGGCTATTTAATAAGCAAATATGAAGAGTCCTATTGTTTTTGGGGAAAATCGACGCATGCGCGGAAGAGATATATCCTATAATGTTTTTTTGTATAATGGTGGTATACTTTTTATAACGGTTTATTATTCTATTTATTTTTCCACGAAATATTCGTAGAAATGTTTTTTTTTAAACTTAAACAAATATTAATCTTCTCCAAAAAAGTCACTAAAAAGATGAAAATATGTGAATT